>OZ026598.1:8839323-8891823 GCA_964020085.1 Micromussa lordhowensis | reverse complement strand
AATTCTTGCTAAAGATGAATTGCGCGCCATAAGTCATACCCTGCTTCGAGACCACATGAATGAATGAAAACAGAATACGCGGACGATGACAACGCTAAGTTGTGTGTGGTAGTAAATCGTCGAAAAATTCAATATTACTATAAACACAGATCAAATGGATGCCACAGAAGAAGAAAAGGTCAAAGATCTTTTAAAGGACATTCAATTGGACCAGTTCTACCGACAGATTCACGGCAAATTACACATAACACGCCTTTCACACTTCGACCATGTCACCGAAGAAGATCTGGACGATCTTGGCATGGCTAAACCAGAACAGAGACGTTTGTTTGAAGCGCTGAAGAAAGCCAAGAAGAAGTCGCTTTTCAGCAGTTTTAGACGAAAGGTGAGTTCTTAAACTTAAGACGATCGAGTCTTGCTAAAACGGCAAAGTTCGATGTTCGCGTTGTTGTGTTTTGACTACAATTTGTTCGTTGTACTGAAATTCCCACCGGTATTTTATTCTGACAGTGAAATTTATGTTTGCCTTGTTCGGGCCTAGTGACACTACAGTTCTATTTTCTGTATTTTTAGCGTATTGAATAGCGTATTTAAACGTGTAGATCTTGTGTATGTCGGCACAAAAAAGGTTTGAGAGCACACGCGTCGATCGATATCTGCCGCGTGTGAAAAAATGCCACGTTTGTATTTTTCACACCGTTAATTTAACATTGAACTCGAAAGCTTTAGAATTTGAATACAAAAGCGTGTTTCTTGAAAGAGTGAGAGCAACAAATTTGACACCGTCGTTGTCGAGACTAAGTTTCCTTCAGGCGATTTTATCATTCGTGCGTTCCCTCCCCTTCGATCGAAGTTCCTGTCCACGTGCGTTGTTCATCTTCCGTTTACATATCGATAACAGAACCACTTCGAAATAGGAAAATTACTGTTCTTACTGTCTTTAAAAATAATGTATGCAAGTCTGTCGGTTTTAGCGAAATCGGAAAGCGGTGTGTAGCTCTTGTACTAGTGCGAGATTTTACCTTCAGTTTGTTTTGTCGCACGTTTAAGCTAATAGTAAACAAACCATTGACTGTACACAGTTACAGTGTAGGTCAGTGGCGAATATGTAAAATATTTCCAAATAGCGCATCATAGTGAATTCCTTAAAAGTTTCGCTTTGTTTTGACAGCGTAATTTACGTTTCATTATACCCAGGAGATCAGATCTCTACACTGTTTTGGAATGATTGATCGTGAAATTACATGGTACTTTCGAAGTAATGGACATGCCGCATAACCGCACGTGATTGGAATTAACTTAGTAAACCTAAAAATTATTAAAAAGTCTTGCATCACCTTCATTCATGTGATGAAATATGCAGATTAAACTCTGCGTTAAATCTCTCAGTTCCTTCGAAGACATGCGGGTTAAATGTTTTCAATACTTAATTTGACCACAAAACAATCATTCTATGTTACCCTTGTCTCTTACCCCCAGTGGGGGTGAAGTAGTATTTTTTTATTACCCAACTCAGCTTCGTAAAGTACAAATAACGCACAAAACGAGTGCAAATATCAGATACTTGTCTCATTCCTCCCAGCCGTGTAAAGTTCAAAACCTTGGCAAGTTAGAACTCTGGGAGAAGAAATCGTTGGATAATAAATCTCTTATTAGACGTTTTGGTGTGTAGTATATTTTAACTCGTTGTTTGTATTTTACGGGCTCGTCAAAATATCGCACAACCCATAAAAATATACAGTGATACTACACACCAAAACGTCTAATAAGATATATGTATTTATATTATTATGAATATTATTTCTTTGTGTGAAACCCTAATATTGCATGGGTTGAAATCTTTCAGTTCTGTCTTGCATGATCTTCATGTACATGTACAATTATTGTAACCCAATGTTCAGTTGCTTACAGTTTTTTTTTTTTTTTGGCTAAGGATACTCGTGATGACCTAGGTTAACCTTAATGGTATCTGGTCACTTCGTTCCATGGTCACTTCATTCCATCAAATAGTCACACTCGATATACATTTAAAGTCGATTTGATACAAAGGCATAATTTTCTTACAAAAGTAAACTAAACCAAGCATTCTTATAGATTTTAATAGCTTCGTTAACCTTTGGAACAAAGTGAGTATTCTTTGGAATGAAGTGACTCTTTGATGGAACAAAGTGACTTGGAATGAGGTTACCATGGAATGAAGTGACCGTAAACCACCTTAATTAGTCATTACTACAGGTTCATATTTACCACAGCAATTCCTCTTATAATTTATGTAGAGTTTCAAATTTGCTAGTAAATTTACTGTGTACTGTTAATTATTTGTCGGTGGTACAAATTTGCCCAACATGTGACAGTGCACAATGGATAGTGATTAGTGACATTGAGATGTTAATTTATGTTGTTAATTGCAGAAATCAAAGAAGTCAGAAGCTCAAACTGATAGTACAGCAGAACGCACAAGTTGTTATGGAATTGCTGGCGACTCCTTGACGTGTCTCATCAGTGAGCAGTCACTTGCGCTTTATGAAATGCTTGGAAACGGTGCCTTTGGTTATGTGAGAAGAGGAAAATGGACGAAAAATCCCCATAAGAAGGTAAACCAAGTGTCATCAGTCGTATATGGTGTATTGTACATGTATATTAAGTTAAATAATATAATTATCATTAACATTCTTTTTTTTTATTTTACAATATAACACAGATAGATTCCATGTTGCCGTGCAGCATTTCAGTAATAGTGGCACACTCAGCTATCGCCTGCTTTGCCACTTTTTTTTTTCTTACCACAATTTGATGTCATCTGTGATCTATTACTGAACAGACATATGGCAACATGGAATCTGTTTGTTAAATATTAGCACATCTTCATCTACATAAATATACATTGTTTCCAGCATGCCTTTGCATTTACATGTACATGTACATACATATTGCATGTAAATGCTAGTCTATCTAAAGTTCTACGTGTATGTAGGTAGATATGTATGTTAAATACTTTTTTGAAAGATCTCACTGGATAAATTCAAATGTTCAAATTTGCTAATTTATGAAACTTATGTATTTTAATTAGAACATGTACATGTACATGTGTACTGTATTCTCTTTTAACGCGAACTGTTAATGCCTACTAGCATTCTATCATGGATGCCATTCTCTGATCAGCTACACCACTCACTATCTATTCTGCTGCAGATAGTGGGCAGCCTACATGTAGCAGTGTCTGGTTGTTAATTACATGTACATGTAACTGGCGGCCGCTTGTTTAAAATTTTGAAGTTTCTGTGAAGAGGATTTAGATATAGTTTTAAATGATAAGTAGATTTATTCTAAAACAACAATAAGATTATTTGCACTCAATTTCTATTATGCAGAATAGTTGACTTGGGCTGTGCCCTCATCAACTATCATGCTACATGTACATTTGTATCAAGCCATCTGGGAGCTGGTCAGTACTTGAGTTCGTAAATGTACCTGTAGATGATGAAGAATACAAATGAATACAGTGGAATCCCAATTTCTCGAACCTCCAGGGGAAACGCAAATTGGTTTTAGAAATCGGAGAGTTCGAGAAATCGGGGGTAAAATTGCAGTGTTTGACTGAGGAGAGGGAACGACTTTTGGTTTGAGTTATCGAGAGGTTTGAAAAATGAGGGCCGAGAAATTGGGATTCCTCCGTATATCAAAGATCATATATTTTAATTTTTCAGGCTTTAATTTCACAACTGCTAAGTTGTGTGTACAGTGTATAACTGTGATGATCAGTCATGTCTTCATTTATATCATGTAGATCAATGTGGCAGTAAAATGTTTAAAGGCCTGGAATGACAGGGCCTTCCAAGAGATGCAGATGGAGTTTATCAAAGAAGCTAATGCAATGAGTTTGTTGGATCATCCACACATTATCAGGCTCTACGGCATTGTGCTCTCTGTACCCATGATGCTGGTAAGTAGCTGATAGCTGTCTAAGTGCATCAAACTTGTATTTTATGCACAGTTTAATTTTTACTGTATTCACTTGTTGCTGCTGGCAAAAATGCTTTGTACATGCACTTAGCAGGCAGGAGAACATACATGTAAGTACAGTGTAGTAGGCAGTAAGCAGGGTTATTATATGGCTACATGTACATGTAACTCTGTGAGCAAGCAAGATGAACCAAATCCTACATAACGTTTACATACCTGAATGGGCAAGATGGCCCTACATGTATATCTTGCCCACTCAGGACTACCTGCTGTGTCCTACAAGAAAAGTTTCTCTGAAAGCCACTTGATAATTCCTTTATCGACCAAGCTTGTTCAATCAAGATGGCTGGATATTGGCCTCATTATATATTTATTTATTTAAAGGGGCTTGAGTTATTTCTACCATTGACAAAATTACCTTTAAATTGAAGGAAACCTGAAAATAATGCTTTAGAAAGATAGGAAAACACTAAAGAGATAATAATACGCCATAAAGGAACAAGGATGGTTAAGGATGGAGAAGATTGACATGGATTACAAACAACAATATTGAAAAATTTAGGCTAAATTTTTCAAACCGTTTAATTGTGACACAGCTCCTTTAACTTTATTTTTTTGCGAGATATATTTGTGCACCAAGACTTGTCTTGGCCAATATCCAACCATCTGGACCTCATGCTTGGTACATACATGTAACACACATTTAGTGACATACATGAACACATACAGCATGAAGAAGGTGGCAAATAATTTACTGTAAGCAACAAAATTGCCAGCTGTCTTTATATTTTAATTGGCCTGATTTGTCCATGTTTTGTACTACATGTGTGTAAATGTATGCAACTAGGGGACAGGGCATGTACACTGTAAAACAATAAGTTGTGATTTAAAATTTGGTTGCACCTATTTCAAATGAACATATTAAGCACATCACTTGTACATGCATATCAAGACGATGCAAAGAAAATGATATTCATTTAAAATTTCTAGTGAAATTCTGGTTGACAGTGTGCCTAATTATCTAGAACACACGCTTAATCAAGCATATACCAGTTTATTGTAAATTCATGCAGGTCAGCATGTACAGTACTAAAGAATTTTAATTTCAGGTCACTGAGCTTGCACCACTTGGCTGTCTGCTAGCACGGCTCAGAGATGAAGCCCAAAACTTCACCATCAGTGGTCTGAGTGACTTTGTGGTCCAGATAGCATCAGGAATGGCATATCTTGAGTCACACAGGTTTGTTCATCGGGATCTTGCTGCCCGGAATGTGTTGCTGGAGTCGTATGACAAAGTCAAGATTGGGGATTTTGGAATGATGCGTGTCCTCTCTGAAGAAGACGATCACTATACAATGCAACCCAGTGGGAAGATTCCATTTGCATGGTACGTTTGAAACATTGATTCTCCTTACTGCATCTAAGTTGAACACCTCACAAAAAAGTGCACTACATGTATTTAACAATCAGATTATGAGCTCAAGATTTCTATGAGGTGATAGGTGATGAGGCCGAAAGCCGAATCAGCTATCACCTCATACACTGTACAAATGAAGAGCAAATAATGTAATTGCTTTTACTAGAGTTCTTTCTGAAATTTACTTCAAATAAGGGTTTCAAATTATTTTTTGATGTATTAGATGTGTTATTTGCCATTTAAAAAGATTGCTCGGACTGAACTGTTCCTTCTTTTAGTCTTCTTAGGAATTTAATTGTCATTTGCATTAAAATTTTCATCCAAAACTTTAGAAGAATGGAAAAAATAACTGTCACCATTTTGTGGATGACCTCCAGCCACTGCACAAAAATGGCTGGTAGCGTACAATCACTCAGCAAATCAGATTGCAGCATTTGCATGAATTAGTGTACTGGTACAATCTTACATTGTGTACTAATACTGGTTAGTCTCCAACAGTAAAGGTGCTTGCTGCAATCATTTGTTATGAACCTGGAGAAAAGAGATCCCTCAGCGATTATGTGATAATCTTTTCAGGTGTCCACAAGAAGTTCTTAAGTTTCGCACATTTTCCCACGCCTCTGACGTGTGGGCTTTTGGAATCACTGTCCTGGAGTTATTTTCATATGGAATGGAACCTTGGCCTGGACTGAATGGAGCTGAGGTGAGAGAACAAGCCAGTAACTTCCTCAAGTAGTTGCAGGGGATAAATAACGTTTTAGTCAAGATTTTCCAGTTGCATTTTGGACAAATACATGTAGTTGTATCTTATGTGAATATGGAGATCTGATTTGTCAGTAAACCTAAACCCAAAAACCCTTTCTCATTGGCCTTCCAAGTTGTCCAAGTGTTTTTTTGTTGTTGTTGTTGTTGATGTTACCAATAGCAACTGTTAATATACCAGTCGTGATCCAGTAAAGGGTGTACAGTCATACAAGTGTATACACGAACGTGTACTACATGTATATGGAGTGTACTTGTAAATGGCTTGCTATTAGTAATGGTATACTATTACATGTACATGTACATGTACACCTTTTTCTTGTAAGAAACGGTTTGATTTTTTTCCCGTTGTTCAAAACCAGATACTGGAAAAAGTGGACATGCCATTATGTGAACGACCCAAACGACCTGATCACTGCCCGAAAGAAATCTACAATATCCTGCTGTCACATTGCTGGGCACACAAACCTCATCAGCGAGCAAGGTTCAGCATGCTGAAGAAGATGGTTGATGAGGTTAGACTCGATACTTACATGTAATTTCTTGATGTTCAGAATTTAGTGCTTGTTGCTTGTACAGTACATGGTGTCCAAGATCAGTTGATGTCACTTAACAGCTGTACATGTACAGTAGGTCCTATCTTCGTCCAGTTTATCTGACAATACAAAACATATAAATCACTATTGAATTGACTACAATTAATGTGATCCTCAAATCCAAACAGATTAATCCATACATTATCAATTGCACTATCAAGCAGCTACATGTATGTGGTGGAAATTTTGAAAATCATTACCTTGGGAATGGCCATTTGATTTTTTATTATTTGTATATTTACTTATTTTATTTATTTTTTCTATGGGGTTAACTTCCAAGACAACAAACATGCACATACATGATGTAGTCAAGCACAGTTTAGTGTCAGGCATAGCTAATACAATGTACTTACATGTATATATGTGTAATCAAACAACATGCTTTTCTTTGTGTCTCTCAAGGCCCATCCTGTTAATGTTGCTGCTGTTTTCCCATATGAAAGCAAATGTCAACAAAATCTGAGTTTCCAGAATGGAGATATTATCACATTACTTGAAGCCAGGTAGGGCTAGTGTATGCAAAAGTTAAATGTGCTTTGAAAAATAGACCCTAGAGATGAACTAGTGTGTAAACATGTACAGTGTCTGCATCATTTTGAAAAAGGCAGCTGATTTTGTTTCATTATCTTCTGTTATTGTCCATTGCAGTCCGGATGTTTCCTGGTGGAAAGGACAAAATATGAGGACGAAACAAGTTGGAATGTTTCCATCAGAACTGGTAGACAGTGGATTACGGCGAGGTACTGTACACGAATAGTCCCCTTTCTGCACTGCTTTTTTTCATAAAAGTACATGTATCCAACATTTTTTCTTGTCAGTGTTATTATTACTCGTAAGAGTAATTTTCCACTGGCTGAGTGAAATCAAATAAGTGAAAAATGTTTTTCTCACATGCCGCTGGGGCCTGGGTATAGGTCATGTGACATACATGTAGTTGCTCAGGCGACCGCGAGCAATCTCGCAACCGTTCGAGACACGGTAGTTCTGACTCAACTCGTGAGCAAGTGCAGACTACACAGGAACCCCCAAGTTGGGGGGTTGAATCACAAGAAGGCCTTGGTGATGAGTCAGGTGAAGAAGGTTATCAGCAGCTGTAATTTGCAGACATTCATTTGGCTATAATTATGTCTTATGCAGAGGAAGAATGACCAGTTTCGTAATACAAATGTAGTTCTTGGGTTCATAGCACGAAGCGACCTATCTCCATGCCCTGTTACAGTGATCGAGAAGTTCATAAAGATGGGTAGGCATGACAGTAATTCAAGGCTTTTTCATCGAATTCTGAAGGAACCCATGTCTTAAAGTCGTGCTAAGGAGCTGCGGAAGGGCTTGATCCTGGCTTTTGCGGTATCCATAGTCTTAGAGCAGGAGGAGCATCGGCAGCAGTAGCCCTGGGTATACCTGATAGGCTGTTCCAACAGCAGGGAGGATGGTGTAGTGAGAAGTCCAAAAATAACTATATCCAGGAGTCCCTTGAGTCGCTGTTAAAAGTTACTAAGGCATTCGAGGCTGAGAGCTGTATAGACTTTTAGGCCATTTTCTACAAGAGTGCTGACGTTTAGGTTCTAGTCAAACTTTGATCGAGTGTTGTATCTGGACTGGTTTACGATATGTTTGCGTTTTCCATGCAGTTTTAGAATTTTGACAGTGGAGTATTGTCTCTATCTTGTTCAGACTTCATCATGACATGGGAAAGTAGTCAAGAAGTGTTGTATAATTTTTTTTCCCGTCTGTGCGGTTTCAAGTTCGGGCAGTTGTTTTGTTGCGTCCACCATTACCGATATTCCCGCCAACCCACCCAAAAATTTTAAGTTCTTATACAATACCAGTATAATGTACAAACCTTGAACTTTTTTCGTTATTTCTGGTCTTAAGCGTGGTGCTATTTGTCTTAGCTTTGATTTTGCAATAAATGTCAGGCGGCAGCGATCAGGTTGACATGGCTACTAAGTGGTGTGTGAAAAATGTACATGTACAGGTACTTACTGTATATGTGTAACGAGTTGATCTAGAGTTTGCTCTGAAGTAAACGCAACAAACATGTTGTCGTTTGGTAACATGTAGCTTTAAAGATACTCCTGTACATGTACAACATAGTTCATCTTCTGAGTCTGTTCCTTTCCGTTTTTATTTCAGCTGTTTCACCAGTAACTCACAGGACATCCCCAAAGCCAAGGTCAGTATTCTTTTTTTTCATTGATCAATTTGTCTGTTTGTGTTTTGTTTTTTAATTCTGTTTTTGACTTTTTGTTTCTCTGTGCATCTCACATCCGTCCGTCTGTTCAATCTGTTTTGTGCTGTCTGTCTATTACTCATCAAAGCTATCGTTGTGTTACTATGTTGAACGAATTACCAACTCCCTAAAGGCATATTTTAATTTACGTGTTCACTTTCTGTTTCTTTCGTTTTCCAGGAGTTCTGTGAAGCAGCAAACCAAGCAGTGTAATCAGCTTCCCAACTGCGGTAAGATGTTTCACCTTCTTCACACTTTGTCGAGAACAATTTACAATTAACCTTTCCCCCTTGTGAGGGGATATCAGGTTCTCTTTACTAATTACTGTCACTGTAACATTTCCACAGACTGTGGGAGCGCTCGCATCTACGAGACTCCAGTCCTCTTGTATTCATCGGAACTGTTTTCAACTGCTTACAGTGGAAGCACGTCTTTCTCTGGCCGGTCTGTTGAAAGCGACCTAACGTCTTCCACAGAGGTCGACAGTGGCTATTCCTCCAGTGTAGACATCAGGAGATTCAACTCTTTGACTAGCGAGAATAGTCCCGAGCAGCAAAAAGCAAACTTCGAGGCATTGTATGAGAATACGAGCATCAAAAAACGAGATGCAAAGGCTTCAGTGTATGAGCTCATGTCGCCGCCAGCTGCGCATGTGTCTAGCCCCATACCAATTCCAAACCAGGGCACAGGACAACCGAGGTATTCTAGGGAACATCATGGCACACAGTCCTCTCCTCCTTCGACAGATAAAAAGTGTCCTCTGGACTTCAGCAACTTAGGTGATCCAGGGCTATCTGTTAGTAAACCAACCTCCACTTCTCTTTCCACGAAAATTTCAACATCACTCCCAAGCAGCTCGGTTGTACAATCTCAAGACAAACCTAGACGGCTCTCCAAGACGGTGTCTCCACCAGCGGGGAAACCGTCTCCACTAGAATCTTCCGCAGAGGAAACGGTTGATCAGAAAATGCTTACGTTCTTGACAAGAGTTGGCGGCTACAAAACGAATGATGCTTCTTCAAGTAAGGCGGAAGAAGAGGACATTTATGAAGATTTGTCAAGGCCGTGTGCAGCAGTTCCAGCTTTCCCATCAGAAAGAGGAGGCGGAACCCCTTCTTCAAAGACCTCTCTTGAAGTGAACAACGCGCATTCGTATGAGAACCATTCCATCTCAGTTGAAGAACAAAGCACTAAGAAACGTGAACCTTGTGAAGATCAGAACAGTCAACATGAAGCTGCTGACCAGGACAGGGTCAAATGCAACTCTTCGTGTCAGTTGCAAAACGACCATCAGCTTAGAGATGCTCGTTCCAATACTTGGCCCACACAGCAGAATTATGACAACCACAAATTGAAAGATGCTTATGTCGCGTCTTCGTCAGGTGGTCGTTGCTATGACAACCACAAACTGAGACCCTCGGAGACCAATTTGCGGTCTTCTGATGCATACTACGATAACTGGAAGATCAAGAACGAGGCGTGTGATTCTACTGAAGCTTCACACAAAGTAACTCATGCTTGCTATGAGAACGTTGAGCTGCAAACCGGTAAGACTGTTGCAAGCAAACAAGAGCACTCCCAGGAATCTGCAGCCAGCTATAAACGAGAGAAGGAGACGTCTTCAAACAAGGCTGATACCACTGGACAAAGGTATGAAAACTGCCATCTTAATTCAAAGCACACAAGTCGTGGAAACTTTACACCGAAAGTGTCTCTTGAAAGCAGCCAAAAACATTGCAGTGACAGTTTGTATGAGAATTGTGAAATTGTAGGCAAGAAGAAGGGAAGCCAGGAGGAAGGAACTTTGGGCCTGGTAGTCCCAAGATACCAGGATAAAAATGACAGAAAGCTTTGTCATTCTCTACCCACAAACTGTCATTGCGTCGGAATGGTGCCTGATGAGTTAGATGGATTTATGAGAATGATTTTGGAAAAGCGCAGCCCACTGGTTTTAGTGAGAGTAGGAAGTGCTGATGCTATAACCGTTGATGCGGATAAAGATGATCCCTTGAGTTTCAGGTTAAATGGTGACAGAAGCCATAATGTGGATTTTCAAGATCACCCTGTCCCACCTCCACGATGGAAACGAATTGCACGTATGAAACGGACCCAGTCTCTTTTAGGCTCCTCACAACAGCGGTGGGAAATGGCTATGAGTCCTGAACTTGCAACTGTTCTAAGTAAAAGATGGAATGGAACTGTTGCCAGTGTGTGTGCTGAATCGAGCCAGGGTACAAACTCATTGAGTGATCCACAAAAAGAAGCACTGCCGACCATGAAACCAGCTTTGCCTCCACGTGCTAGCAGTAATGTGGTGGTTGCTAAGCCTCTAAGAACCAGTAGTAACGCTTATGAAAACGTTACCTTACCAAGCAAACCTTCTGGAAAGGAAACCTGTCTTTCCGAGCTTCCACCGAAGTTCCAACGATGTAAAGGTAACAGCACCTTCAAAAATAGCAGCCTGAGTTCAAGAACGCTACATTATGAAAATGTCGCTGGAATTAATGGTTTCCATGTTGTTGGTAATAAGAACGTTCAGCCACAACTGGAAAGTGACTCTCCTCCTCCACTTCCAAAGAAACTCTCTCAGACGAAGGTACCTCCTTTGATACCGTGTCGACCCGATCTTGAACAAAGCTGCTAGAAGTTGCAAGCAGTATGAACGTAGTGTCTGTGGAGTACATGTTACAGTTACAACTACCTGAATTTCAGTGCATTGAAAAGACAGTCCGTGACGAACTTTGTGTCCGTTTCTGTAGCCATACACTCATTTTACATTCAACATGCAGTTAGAACGCCGTTAGAACCCTGATATTGAAGCAAATGGCTTCGAACCTGTTTTGAACAATGGGCTCTTGATGTAAATGTGTATATGAGGACTACACGCATTCTTCAAATCGCTTGAGTGGTCCACTGATGAACGAGTCTCTGTACATTGTATCCTACACACTCGTCTTACCCAGTGAACAGCCAATTCAGGGGTGGATGCTCGTGGTATATTCATTGATCTTACATGGAGAGCTTGTCCACAGGTGCTCTGACACAATATGGCCATAACATCTCCTTAGCATACAACATCTAGGATGCTGCACAACATGCAACGAATGTCTAGCCTAGTGATTCACTGAATCTTTCATGACATGAATTAGACTGCCTAAGGTGGTCGAGAACGTATAAATTAGATCGTAATTAAATCAACTTCAGCTATAAGGTGTAATATTGAAAAATAACACACGGCGAATCGTGCAACATGTGTACATGATATAAATGTAGATGTTTTTATACATCCAGTTCTTGTTCAATTAGAACTGGTGTTTTATTCACGTTGAAGTAATTCTGGATACAGCGATAATTAATTATTTTAGATTACCTTTATTTTACATGGAGTACCAGAAGATTTAATTTTCTCCATTTACCAGTCGAGTTGGTATGGTCAGATTTCAATTTTATTTAGATTCTGGTAACTCGCTGTACCGAAGGGCAGCATTTTCTTCGTTGATTATTAATATAAATGTTTTCGTGTTTATTTAAGGTTACTTTATTGACATAGTACGTATTTGTAAATAGGTGAGGACATTAATAGAGAAAAATGGAAGCTTCTGTCCACAGCTGGTTTGCGACTCAGAAGCTTTTTTATTGAATCCTACAAGATCCAAAGTTGATCAAGAACTAATTTCTCCTCGATATCACTACATAGTGGAGCTTTTAGACCATGAGAATGTTACTGCTCACTGCTCACTTCGGAGAATATGTTATCTTTCAATCCAATATCTGATATTTGGCAGGTTTTGGCAATGTGTTGATATCTTGCCGAGACAAGATTTTGATCGCTAATGGATCTTGAGTTAGACTAGAGCGGTTTTCAATCGAGTATAAAAAGTAATCAGGCAAATACTTTGGTTTTACTATGGTTTTAAATTGGCTAAGTAGTCTGATTGGTCAGTAGTTGGTTTGGTTTTGGTTTTACGACATCCGGGTACTTTGTGCCTCTGTTTTAAAACGAGTCGTCGTGCAAACCTTTCATTAGCCTGTTCCAGGCTCTCGGTAGTTGGTGACGAGCGAAAACGAGCGAGAAAAAAACGAGGGAGGACTAAGGCGAGGAGCGGCGGGAGAGCCTGTAAGACTTTCTTTAACGACCCTCTTCTGGTATAGCAGGAGCTGCTATACCCTCTGATTGGTCAATTTTGACAGTACTGTCAACACTCCGGCGGTTACCTCATATCTTGTTAATCCAAGTTTACCATCTCGCAATTCCATTCTCCAAGAGCTTGATAGCCAGGTCTCTGGACTCAAAATTGATCAATCAGAGGGTATAGCAGCTCCTGCTATACCAGAAGAGGGTCGTTAAAGAAAGTCTTACAGGCTCTCCCGCCGCTTCTCGCCTTAGTCCTCCCTCGTTTTTTTCTCGCTCGTTTTCGCTCGTCCCCAAATACCGAAAGCCTGGAACAGGCTAACCTTTCATATGAAAAGAGTAGACTTGCATGATAATGAACATGTAGGCAGAACACATTTCCATATGAACAGTTTTGCAACAGACTCGTTTTGACACTGAGGCGAAAGGCAAGTCGGAAGTGCTCTATTGAAAACCGCTCTACATTGTAAACTACAATAATAACACAGAACATTTCTTAGGTGAATGTTGCCGCCTTCAGAGCGAGCAAAGTAATAACAAAGCGTCGATATTTTCGGAGACCGGGTCTCTTTGAAGTTTAGTAGTTGTTTGTTCAACGATTGTAATGGCTGGAGATGTAGTTCAGTTTTCTATTATTATAATTATTTAATTGTAAAAAAAAACAAGATCAGCAATTTTTGTTCCTTTGTAAGATAAATGCGCGTCTTATTTGTTTACTGGGGTATCATCCGCAGTTGATATTTAAATGACCGTTATTTTTTTTAGATTATTTCTAGCCCTTGCTTTGGAGCAGAGGCTCTGATGCCTTCGGCAGTGTATTTATTCATTTAAAATTAAATAAATACTCTATTTTTGCTTATTTTATTTATTTTTTTGTTTCCAAGTCAAAGATGTATCTAATATTTTGTTTCAGTTCTAGTCTGCACTGGCGAAACAGCCCACATCCAGAACCTTGAACCTTTTTTTGAGCTTATTGGCGCTAATCCAGGATTGAAACTTAATCCAGATAATAATAGCTGTATGTATGTATGTTTAACATCAGTCAAAACTGCAGGAAGAAACTTAAACCGGACACATCACAGAAAAATTGACCTAGAAAGTTAACCTAATCCTGGAATAGCCTAATAATGCTTTGAACAACTGCATCTTGGAGTGGAAGGTATTTATAATAACACAATGCAGTAATAATCCAATACCTTAAAAATAGAACGCTGTTCATTGAGATAACACAACGGTGTTTCCTTGATGTAATACTCGATTAGCAATTAAAATAAAACGCAGTAACATTGTTTGGGCTAGCTGTCTTCTTTCTCTCCAAAGCTCCCGGCCTGGATAAAGTCACAGCCAGGGTACTGAAAGACAGCTTACCAATAACACTTTCTGCAATTACGAACCTTGTTAATACCTCATTTTCTTCGAACACATTTGCGCAAGTCTGGAAATCAGCTGAAGTCATACCTATTCTCAAATCAGGTGACTCTGATGAACCTTCCAATACACGCCCGATTTCCCTTCTCCCCATAATGTCCAAAGTCTGCGAAAGGTCAGCCCACTCACAGTTTGTTAAGTTTTTAGATCAAAACGAAAAAATTTCCAAACTACAAAGTGGTAACAGGAGATTTCATTCAACCGAAACTGCTCTACTTTACTTCGCAGACGAAATCCTAAAAAATATGGACGACAAAAAGGTATCCGCGATCGTCCTTCTTGACATGTCAAAGGCGTTCGACAGTATACGTCACGATCTGATGCTGTCAAAACTCCATAACATAGGTGTGTCCAGTGGTGCATGCAGCTGGTTTGAAAGCTACCTTCCACAACGATGCCAAGTTGTTAATATAGCCAACTCTGTCTCTGACCCACTTCCAGTGACTGTGGGCGTACCACAAGGTTCAATCCTCGGCCCGGTTTTATTTACACTGTATGTAAATGACCTCCTGTCTGTCCCCAGGCACTGCCAAGCAATGGGCTACGTTGATGATACGAAGATTTTTCTCGGCTTTCCCTTAAGTCAAATTTCAGACGCAGTCACCGCATTAAACAAAGATCTTTCAGAAATAGCAAGGTGGTGTTGTACGAACTCTCTACTCATCAACCCTGATAAGACTAAGCTCCTGGTTACCGGAGTACCGCAGTTAACGAGAAGCCTACCATCTATTCCGCCTGTTAAATTGCTGGGAAAGGAGATTAAGCCTGTAACTGTGGCCAAGGACCTGGGTGTGATTATTGACTCCTCCCTAAGTTTTAATGAGCATGTGACCAAAACAGCCTCCGACTGTCTGTATAGGTTAATTAGGATCAACAGAATATTAAGCACCTCCTTGATAGGAAGACGCTACTTTCGCTAATTAACGCTTTTGTTTTCAGTAAATTATTTTACTGTTCCTCTGTATGGAGCAATACATCCAAAACAAATGTAAAAAGACTACAGTTGGTTCAGAACTTTGCCGGGAGGATAGTCCTCGGCCTCAGAAAGTATGATTGCATTTCTGAGGGCTTGAAGTCGCTGAAATGGCTTCCTATTTCCGATAAACTTTTTTTAAATGATTCTGTTATGGTTCACAAGTGCTTAATTGGACGGGCGCCTGACTATCTCAGTCAAAAATTTACAAGGAGACTAGATATACATAACAGAAATACACGAAATAAAAAAGATCTGAGTCTACCAAGATACCGGTTAACTACTGGGCAGCGATCGTTCTCCTACAGAGGCGCTGCATGTTGGAACAGTCTCCCCAAAGACCTTAAGGAGGTAGCGGACGTTAGAATCTTTAAGAGGAGACTTGTCAATATGCTTTTAGCCTGAATTATGTTTTGTTTTGGTATTATTTTAATTAGCTAATAATTTAGTTCCATTGTTTGTATATTAGTTAGTATATTGTGGCTGAAAAGCCCTGGGAAGGGAGCTTCAATAAATTGTATGTATGTATGTATGTATGTCTGGTGCCGAATTTCGGACTGTAGGTCGCACACTGTTTTCAAATCGTGTCAACGTCCGGATCGAGTTCATGTAGTCCGGAGGCTGTCGTCATTCATACAGCGATTTTCCTTGCAGAGCTCTGGTTATCGGCAAAATCGAAGCTGACAAGTGCGTGCATCAGTTTTTAAAAATCCCCTTGCAAAACATTGCTTATGCTTGCAAATTTAATACAAAAGCGTGCCTTGGTTGCATGCACTTAAAACGATTCAAAACGCAACAATTTTAACAACTTTATAGTGCCGACAGGACGTATAGAAGGTTTCACGGTCCCCAACGCCTTGGCTGTGGGGCAAACACGGCAAAGTTTACAGTGAATGTATGGGGAAAATCGTGATTTTGATGCTCGATAAGCTGTTCTACAATTTCTATGAAGTGCAAACTAAAAATACTAGCTAAAAGAGGTAACCGATCAAATTTGAGAATTATACTCTTACAAAGAAAGCCGCAAATTTAAATTTTTATTTCTCATATATTTGTCTGTAAAATGGAGCCGCCGTTCGCGGGAAAAATTTAGAAGCATTTGTATGAAAAACTAAAGGACGATTTCTCGCTTCTCTCAGCAAACCGATGCCCTTCAAATTTAAGGTAATTTTATCGGTTAACTCTTTTAGCTAATATTCACCAAAATTTCAGAATATCAACCTTCCTCGAGTTATCGAGCACCAAAATGACGATTTTTCTCACACATTCACTGTAAATTTTGCCGTGCGTGTGCCCCACAACCAAGAGGGCGACCGTGAAACCTTCTATGCAAATCTGCCTGACTATCGTATCAGCGAAAACTAAGATTGTCTGCCCCCTCCCCTCCCCTCACTTCGACCCATTTCCCGACCCATTTTCCCCTGATGCCAAAAATAACCTTTACATACCAGACCGACAAAACATTTGCCCAGCCGTTACGTGTTCGTATTCCTTTTGGGTAGGATTACAAACGTGTCGGTTCGTGTCATAACTAGTCGAGTTCTTGGTAAAAATAACACCATAAAATGTCTTCCAAAGATCGTAGTTTTTCAGTGAGCCCAGGCACAGTGTTGTCTGTGTTCTGTTTGCTTCTCTATTCCGCTGGATTCATCAGGAACGAGTTAAAGTTTGGTGATTACGATCAAAGGTTGATGGCCGTCGAGGAAGTCATTCCAAAGCTGAAAGAGGACAATGGCGAAATGGTGAAGGCTGCCAATGAAGGTGGGATATCCCGAAGATAAAAGCTCCTACTAATTAGAATTTTTTCAGCCGTCACGGTAGCTATTCTTTCTCATTTCTTTTTTTCTCAGTACTGTACAATACATCAAAAAATATATAGCTCACTATTTTTCAAATTCCTTTGTTGCTTTTCAATTTTCTCTTAATTTATACATCTACTTCTTATGTCTAAAGAAGTAATTAAACTTAAAGCAAATCATACATTCAAAACATAACAAAAACTGGATATAAAAGCCGCGTGGCCTTCTGTCATAAAAAATGCCATTTAATGAGACGCAATAATATAGGTCACCTTCGAGATTCCATTGCATTGGAATTGCGTTACATACTCTATGAATGTTTCGCGCTTAGAATATGGTATTGCTTATCCTTGTTTATGCTTTGCCTTTGTGTATTTTGGACTAGATGTGATGTGTATCCTGGTACAAATTTAATTACGAAATACAAAGAAAATAGAAGAAAGAAATGTGATATGGGACAATTTTGTCGGGTGGGCTTGGTTAGAGTAGTCGCACTGTAAGCGGATTTTCAAATTTACAAAGAGAAAAATTGGGAAAACTCTACCAAATCTGTTCAATTTGTAATCACAAGTTGACGTAACTTTCTGTCGTAGGACATTTTATATCGCTGATTACACATACTTGTATAGTTTTTTTTAGCAAAACGTGACCTTTGCACTTAGGTTTCCATAAATGAAAATATGTTTTGTATGATTCACTTTTCTAACTAATGCTCCATGATAGTGTCACTCTTATTTAGAACCCTAAGGATGGCTGCCCATTTTTACTAGCCTGGCGCCAGTTGTTCAAAGGCTAGATAACGCTATCCGCCGGATAAATCACTATCCAGCGGATAAGTGTTAACAAAACAAACCACGCTATCCACTGGATGGTGAGTTATCCGGTGGATAGCGTTATCCACCTTTCGAACAACTGGGGCCTGGTGGTTATTTCGGGCAGCCAGCACCTTATAGTATTTGTTTTTATTACTCTTTGTAATTTGATATTTTATTTAATGCAGGTGCAAATAAAAGTTGTTGTTGTTGTTGTCTCCGTCTCACAGCAGCTCCCACAGGGCAAGATGACACAGACAACGACACAAAACACCAGAGATTCAAACGAGCTTTTCCGGGTCCTATTTCTTCTAATGATTCATACTACATAAAACAAGTGCTGGAAGATATGTTTACCACCAGTTTAAAAATTTGCCAAAAACGTGGAAATTTCAACGTCTGCCCACGTGGAAGACCGGGACCTCCGGGGAGAGCTGGAACCAAGGGCGTCAAAGGCAACGAAGGGAGGAGGGGTAGGAAAGGTTTCCAAGGAGCTATGGGCCCGCCTGGTAGAAGTGGAAAACAAGGAATTATGGGACCACCAGGGATAAGGGGAGAAAAAGGAATAAAAGGAGATATCGGGCCACCTGGTATCCCAGGGATTAAAGGTGAACCTGGAGAATCGATTTCAGCACCACAAGTGACAATTTCTCCGGCTTCGCAACTGATTGTCAACGAAAGCACAACTGCTGTTTTCTTTTGCTCGGTTTCTGGTAATCCAGCAGCTCAATTATCCTGGACCAAGATGAATGGTTCGTTACCTACCAACAGGACCAAAGTGTCGTCAGATGGCTTGCTGCAGATAAAAGATTTTCGGCTACAGGATGCCGGCAAATACAGATGCGTGGCGAGAAATATACTAGGGAATGATGAAAAAGTTGCAACTCTCATCGTACAAAGTAAGTTACAAAATTAATTAGTTTAACTCTTTCCTAACCATAAATTTCTTGCAAGAAAATATACTACAAACATACAAAAAGAAACGTTTCTTAACGCAAACAGTGTCACATTCGGGACGGCGCTTTCGTCTCCAAAGAGGCTTTCTGACTTTCTGGTGTCTGCTTCTCCGTAGCTATGTATGCCCCATCGATCTGTGATGAATTTTTTCAGTGTGGAATTTCTCAAATATTTAACTAACTATAGCACTTGGGTGCTATGAATTGCTGATATTTTGTCAGAAAGAAAAAGAAAAAATGAAGCATTTTTTTTTCTTTTTCTCACAGGCAAGCCGAAGATATCTCTATCTGTTGGCCCATTGCACGTTGAAAAGAACAAAAAGGCCGCCTTTCCTGAATGTCACGTGACTAGCTCTCCTCCTGCAGTGATCACGTGGTCTAAAGTGCTTGGTGAGCTGACACAAACCAGAGCTGTTTCGAAAGATGGGCACCTGTCAATTATGAACGCTCAGAAAACAGATTCTGGTTTGTACCAATGTCAAGCGTCAAATATCCTGGGGCACGAATCAGCTGTTACTCAACTCGTTGTTGTGGAACTACCACAGTTTACAGTCAGTCCGCCATCGCTGCTAAAGGTGTTAGCAAATCATAATGTAACAGTCCCTTGTGAGGCGACCGGGGACCCCCAGCCAACCATCACGTGGACTAAACAAAACGGCCAGCTACCTTTAGGAAGATCAAAAGTTGGGGTGGATGGAACACTTGAAATCTGGAACCCTAAAGAAGAGGATTCAGGAATATTTATCTGTATGGCGTCATCAGCGGAGGTTTTCAAGGCGTCAGTTTCTGTTATGAAGCTGACTGTACATGTAAGAGGTAATAAATATCTTGATTTGATCACTCTTATCATTACTATTCTGAACACTAACCAACTGTTACAACAGCTAGGTGATCCCAGTCTGAGAGTGAAGTTATGATTAGGAATAAGCTTGTAGTACGAAAAAAATACATTCGAGTCCTTCATTCGCCTTAACTTCCGCTAAAGAAGCGTCGGAACCCTTTCAAAAGGCCACGAAATGAAAACGCATTTCTGCATTCGTTCCTAAAACTTCGGTGGCGTATGACTGCTGCTCCTGTTCTTTTCTTTCTGACGGACCATTACACGTACTCGGGGACAGAATCAATTAGTTAGAGTACGAAATTGAGAACTTTCATCTTGACGTGAAGAGGTGGCGTGGCCTAGTGGTTAGGACACAGGACTCAAATCCTCCTTCCTGACACAAGATGGATTTTGTGTTCTATGCTTGCGAATTTATTTCCTCCATGCATAGTAAATAGCCAACTGACCAGCTTCCCAACCACTGAAATATTTAAGCTTACCTTTACATTTCAAATATTTGGCGTCATATTCTCCTTATTTAACCATCATCATCACACTACACTATCGTTACCACATTCGTTCGTTCTTATATCTAAAAATATCATTATATATTGTCGAAAAGACCTCTTTGTGTCCAAAACAACTGAACTTGATCACTTCTTTTAGGATTACCCTCGGGTGTACAAAGGGGAGGTTTTTGAATGCCATTGCGGGAGTTGCTGTTGTCGTTTTTTTGTTGTTGGTTTTTTTTCCTTTTCTTTTCCAAATTTACGAGCAGGAAACTTTTAGTTGTTGACATTTATCCCTTGTGGACATTTGTGACGTGTGAACTGTTTCTCTATGTCATTTGGCATTGCCATGGCGACTGCATTTGGCATGGCATTGCATTTTGGCATTTTGGCAAGGTCAAGCCGCATGTCGTTTCTTTTTTTGACAAAATTCTTCTTAAATTAGGATCTATTTGCAGGTCATTGATCAGTCTGGATTAATTTGCCATCATATTACGGTATTTTCTTTGTGTGAGATTTATTTTATTATAACTTACAAAACAAATCTACTAGCAATAGTGTAACAAGAATTAACGGTACTAAACCATAGAGCAGTTTTCACTTGAGTGTCGAAAGCAATTTGCATTTGACCCCCTTTTTGTACCACGGCGTGGCTATGGAGTTTATTTGTACGTCCAAAGGATGAATCAGCTTGACTACTTGGGAACAGAATTTGGTAAAGGGGATTCCAACCCGCTACAATTATTTACACTTGCGCCTTTATTTAAAAGGGGGATTTCAGTGTTGGAAGACTGCTTTAGGCAAAAAGTGTAGCAGGAATATGTACGGGGAGTGTTAATATGACTGCTTCTGAGATTTCTTTTGCTGTGATTGAGTGTGGTGTAATTCCCCTTCTTTCTCCATTATGCGAGTCTGTACGTTTAGTGGACAGAAACATTCCCGAATATTAGAGTAACGGCAAGCAGAAATCCTGATCACGACATTTTCGATTTATCTTTCAGTTTGTGGACCTGTTGCCGTTGAGGACAGAAACAAGATACCAGATGCCAGAATGACGGCAAGCACATTACACGATAGTAGATATCATCCATACTATGGCCGGCTGAATGAGAACAGGGGAAATAGAGCATGGTGTACAAAGACAACAACAGACAGAACAGACTATCTTCAAGTTGATATGGGCTCAGTGCGCTTTGTTTGTGCAGTGGCAACACAAGGTTCACCGTACGAGCGTGTGTGGACCAGCAGCTTCAAAGTGCATTTTTCAACTGATGGAGTCATTTGGATCGCCTACAAGGAGAACGATGAAGAAAAGGTGAATTACTCGAAATCAGTCAATAAACTAAATTTAAGTGACCTATTTTTTTCCTTAATTTTCATTCAAGACTATTTCATGATAAGCGAGAGTTTCCGTTTCAAAAATGCACCTGCTAGTTACTCTTCAGGTTGTCAGTCACGTTTTATTCAGTTCTCATTCATATAGTTTCCGTTGTTAAACACTCTGGTTCCTATCTACGCTGTGTAAGGATATGGACATGACTACTGAATTTTGCCTTCATTTCTTTGGATATCAGTTGTGGAACTCAAGCCTGAATTTCCTTTACAGTTTATACCAAAAGTTTTTAAACTGTAATTATTTATTTCAACATGTAATTATCCTACAATTTATTCTTCATGTCATGTAATCTGTGATGTATTGTTCTCATTCACAGGTGTTCACGGGGAACACAAATCAGCATACTATTGTGAAGCATTCTCTAAGCACTGACGTCAAAGCAAGATTTGTTCGATTTTATCCCGTAACACATCACACTCATCCTTGTTTAAGGGTTGAATTATTTGTGCTAAAATGATATAATACCTAACATTCTTGCCAGCTGTCGGGGAAAACGTAAGCTGAAAAACTGCACATTGCACTGCCAAAAAAACTAGGCTCTCTGAAAACGTTTACTCGGGCTTCGTACCGCGATATCAAATCGTACAAGCTTATTACTCGGGCCCCGCAGGGGGTCCGAGTTATAAAATGCAACCGTTTTCCTCGCCAAAAGGGGGGTCATGGTCCCAGGCGTTCCATGCGTGGACCGTGGAAACTGGGGACAAGACCTCGCTCTCTGTGAGTATATGCGGAGACTTTTTTGGCAAGAATCGCCGACCTTATACTTAGATGTCACATACAAAGATGTCGATCATTTTCGGAAGGGGTCAGTCCACGAATTATAGTGCTTGAAAGACAGCCAGGTAAGCAAAGTTTACGCTTGAAACGTTCTCGTGAGATAACAACTGAGCCGATCGCGGAATGAGTCCAAACTACGAAAAATAGCGAGTCAACGATGGTATGTAGCTACTGCTGTTATTATTTTAACATTACAGTAAAACAAATCATTGCAATGAAACGAGCTAAATACGAAAACGTCGTTGGACTCGTAGCTTTAATATTATTAAAACATGCGACTTCTTTCTTTCACCGCGCAAAATATGTCGATCTCCAAATTTGGAAAGATAAGACGTTCGGTAACTTGAATGAAATATCGTACTTCAAGTTAGTTGGCTTTCTAGTAAGGTGAAAAAAAAAAGATATCACTAGTTGTATGATTTTGTGCGGGGAATTGTGCGGGATTAATGACGAACCAATGTTCTTGAAGTCCTAAGCAAAATCTGCATTCACGATAGGTTAGCCAATTCAATTTCTTTCACTAGTAGTTAAAAAATACTTAGCAGTCTTAGCAATCACTAATACTTCGAGGAAACCGTGTTTACTGTTAAATCATGTTGCGTGACATGGACTAGACGAGTACGAAACCAAAATAAATAGCAAAACAGAATGTCTCATCTTCCCTTATAAATTAGTTTGTTTTTAAAGATACACCTGCCTTAATAATTCAATAAAAATATGTAGCTTGAATATTTCTTTATAAACTAGTTAAGGGTCGCAAATTCTCGGAAGTTATCCGCGAAAAAACGCGCAACTTGAAAAATTTTGCGAATTCTGTTCAGTGTAATTTGACGCCTTGTCGTTAGGCTGTTGTTTTATCTTTATCATGATTTGTTTTGGTTGGCAAAGATGTGCAGCTGCACAATTCCAGCAATTGACTCGGATCGCTGCGACCAGTAAATGAACTTCGTACAATTTTTACTAGCATGTACAATGTAATCGCCGTAAATTGTAAAAAGACCTGGAAAATCCTTTGCAATCAAGTTCTCCATAAATGTGTAGACAGCTGTGCTTGATTCTTGAACCAAACTGATTGAAACTCACAACTTGCGACTGGATTAGCGGTGTGCGACACTTGCAGACTGCAGACTACAGACTACATTTAGGTCTAAATAGCACTCTGGTTAGCCTGAATAGCACTCAGGTTAGCCTGTTTACGGTTAGCTATTGGTAATGGAAATGGAATACAATATTTTAGTTAAAAAGTCTGCAGTCTGCAGTCTGCAAGTGTCGCACACCGCTGGATTAGGAGGGTACCAGACGAAGCCACTAATGGATATACTGATATTTGTTTTTATATTTAGCGTCCAATACGCATATTCGTAGCGAGGCCCGAGTAAACGCTCTTAGAGCGTCTAGTTGAACACAATAGAGTGCTTTCACGTGACGTCACGGCGGCCATTTTGGTGTCCCTAAAACAAAGGAACAGCAGCCATGTTGGTGTCCCAATCAAATCCTCCGGGAATTGAACTCTATTCTTATGCAAACGTATTCTTTTGTTTTGGTTGGAAAACACGCTCATTGGTCACGTGAGTGAAAACACTCTATAAAAACAAATAAAAGTGGTGACCGTTGCATTTCGTGTTCAAAGAAGAATATTTACCAAAGCCCGTCTAGAGTTATATAGGCGTTATGTACTGGTGCTGGTATGATAAGCACATGTATTTTAATAGTAACGAGAGTGCAAATGTTGAGGTGCTAATTAAAATAGTTGTGCAACAGAAGAATCAGGATATTTTAACACAAGAGTTACGTTTAGTTATTACTTAGACTTCCGTTGTCTGAGTCTAAAAATGCAGTTCGTCGTCGTCGTATTTGGACGCCAAATGGGGGGTCATAGTCCCAGGCTTTCCTAGCGTAGTTTGACGAAACTGGGGACGAGAATGCAACAGCTCTCGCTCTTCGTGAGAATGTTGTTTTGCGAAGAAAGTTTGGGAGGGACTCGAAGAAGATGTCGATCGCTTTCGGAACGGGGTTGGCCCACGAATTATATTGCTTGAAAGCCTGCCGGATATGCAAAGCTCATGCTCCTTCTCACGAGATAACAAAGGAGCCATGCACAAGTTGAAACTACGAAAACACAGACAAATAACAAATCACGATGCTGAGAGGAACAACTCGGATGTTGAAAATCAAGTAATCGTCGTAAGCAGAGCAAACAACATGCAATTGGATAAAGAGGATACTCAACGAAGCAACTTGAATAGTATTCTTTTATTTGTTATTACCCGGCAGCCGGAAGTGTTTCTCAAAAAGATAGATACCTTGCAGTTATAGAATTTCCACGGAATAATTCATTTAATTCTTTGAATACAGTAAAATAGTAGATCTGCCGTAACTCAGTAGTTCTTGGTATCAACAATGTCACGCAACCTGTAGCGGACTTTTGTTATGTGGTCAATACGTTTTCACGTGACGTCATCACTTTCTAAAATCTAAAACTAAAGATCCACCAAAGTTTTTATCCTCTTCACGTATAAGAGGTGACATATTTATGTCTGAAAGTTATGAATGATCATCGCAGTAAATTATTTCCAACTTAAGTTGGAAAGAGAAGCCTGAAAAAAAATCAGGGCTTCAACAGGATTCGAACCCGTGACCTCCACCATACCGGTGCGATGCTCTACCAACTGAATTAAATGAGTTCATATCTCAAGATATGAACTCATTTAATTGACCTCGCTCCCAATGTGTGGCTTCATAGCTCAGTTGGTAGAGCATCGCACCGGTATCGCGGAGGTCACGGGTTCGAATCCCGTTGAAGCCCTGATTTTTTTCAGGCTTCTCTTTCCAACTGCTTAATTTGGAAAAAAATTACTGCGATGATCATTCATAACTTTCATCTACAGCCGCAGTTCAAATATGAATTATTTCATATATATTTCACATATTTATGTCTGTTTACAACTTTTCAGCTCAATAGCGTGCTTCTTTTGGAAACCAGACCATTTTGAGTTGTGCGTGACAGAAGGCTACGATCAAATTTGTTGAAAAATATATATGCTTATCTCATGGTTTTGAGCCCTGCTAGAAGCTAGAGCATTAGGAAAAGTGCTTGTGTACGTAAATACTTGTAAGTATTTACAAAGTAAGTTCCAGATGTTTACACTATTTTCCGGCCGCCATATGGATGTACCATGGACAACATGGACAACATGGCGTGTTCATACTGGGCTCTGTGAATTTCTGCGAAACATTTCAACGAATATCTGAAGTTTGGGGAAACGTACAGGGCTAAAACTTGGAGAAGTGTGTTATTTTTTAATCTTCTACAACATCACAATTTCTGAGCTTTTTCCTCTGGAAAATTTATTGATTTATTTTTTATTGCGTGACAGTGAAAACGATCTATTGCAGTTCGGAAATCCATTGGTATTTCTACACAGAGATCGAGCATTCTCAGCAGGCTCGAATGGACATTTCGGTGGAAAAACGGAAAGAATTTCTGACTGCCGGGTATATAGTTTTTTTTTTTGGAAAAAACGTACCTGTGAGTTACACAAAGTTCGTCGGACAACTTGCAAACTCAATCATTGAATAAACTCGCGTGGTGTTTATGACCATAGATCAAAATACTCAAATACTCTCTGAAGGTTTCAAATAATAACGATATTTTTTTGCGGAAATTAATATTGACTATCTATGAAGTTTTGGCCGCCGGGTAGCTATGATTTTGAACAACCTTGCCCGTAAGTCAAAATGTTTGTAGTATGGCTGGGAGAATTCGTCCACTACAAAACCAAAACATTATTTAGAGTCGCTTGGCATTTCTGAACAAAAAATCTTTTCACTGTGGACAAAATGTCAAACAAAGATCGACTATTCGGGTGTCTGGAAAACCCGTATAGCGATCGAATAGTCGCAAAAAGCGAATAGCCCCGAATAGCGAATAGTACGAATAGTCGCGAATAGAGACAAATAGTGGTGGGAGTGGTAATGAATGACAGAAATTTGGTACCCAGCCCAGAATCGCAGTAAGATGGAATGGGATTTTCCCGCTAAAAAGCACAGATGCTTATCAGTACAAATTAAAACGTGTTTGTAACCGTAATTTCTTCCGTTTTCACCCCTACAAAAGCGTAAATACTTCTTTATTAGGTTATCCTTGTGTTTTCTGTCTTTTTAATGACGGTGATGGACAGCCCTAGCCCGAGTCCCAAGGACAAAAGGTAATAAATTTAATTTCTGTTGGTAATTTGGATAATAAATGGCAGTCCCGCTAAAAGCGGTCAAAAGCGGTCCGCTCGACTTCGGGATCAAAAATAGTTTTCTTTCATTTTTTGTCAGTGGAAAGGGTTTAACACACATATATAAAAAAGCAATTAAGGTAATTCCTTAGTATTGCATTGCGCATCCGTACTGCGTACGATTTTCGCGTCATTAGCGCGCGCACATGAGCGCGTGCTCGTACAAAACCTAAGAGATTTCCCTCAAACTAAGCTTGATAGCGAAATAAGTGCTCGCCTTTTCTATTAAACGAGCTCGGTGACCCCCAATTTTTTGTTATGGTATTTGCTAAAAACAGACTAATAAAAAACATATTTGAGGAAGGAAAAAAGTTTGGTAGTAGAATATATTTTTTTTGCAAAATAGTTCCATACTGGGTGTATTTTGACCAAGGCGAGGACTTTAAGCTAACCACGGAACTGTCCGAAAAAGTGCAATATTCCCGCAACAAGGCAATCAAAAATGGCTTAAATGAAACAATACTACTTATGTGAATATAAGTAGCTTTACTTTCAAGATAAAATTTTGTGTCTTTCAAGTAATCAAGACTTAATTCTGTATGAAGATGATTCGAATTTTTAACGCGCAACCATTTAAAATACCCCATTTTAAGAACCTGCTGTAACGACTGTGTGCACCTTTCGTGTCACTGAAGCTGGTATTAAGAATGAAGTATTAAGGAAGGCATCTCCACTGGCACAGGAACAGGACAAACAATCGTCGACAAGACGCCGTAGACTTCAGAAGTAGCCACAGAATTCAACAATCGAGAATCACGAAGACGTTTTCACAGCTGTGAAAAGGGCCTTAACGTGCCTGTACTAGTCTTGTAGCTTCGGGTCAGTTGTCAGGGATCCAGTTGACTAAAAAATCGTGCAGCGTGAAACATGCTTTAAACAGTTAAATAAGTAAATTGTAATGTAAATCTTTAGGAATGTCAACGAGTCAAGTAAAATCAAAATGATTTTCCGCCGAGAATCTCCGACCTTTCATATGAGAGTCCAGCACATTCATCAACTGCCTCCTAAGATTGTCGATCCAGCCCTCTTGTTGTTGAGCTGATACCCTACAATACTTTGCATACCAGACCGAAAACCAAAATTCCTTTCACGTCGCGTCTTTTAAGATGCGACCCTTCGTAGGATTACAAACGTGTCGGATCGAGTCATAACGAGTCGAGTTCTTGGTCAGTAATACGCCAAACAATGTTTTCCAAAGATCGCAGTTTTTCAGTGAGCCCAGGCACGGTGTTGTCTGTGTTCTGTTTGCTTCTTTATTCCGCTGGATTCATCAGGAACGAGTTAAAGTTTGGTGATTACGATCAAAGGTTGATGGCCGTCGAGGAAGTCATTCCGAAGCTGAAAGAGGACAATATTGAAATGGCGAAGACTTCGAAGGAAGGTAGGATATCTCGATCGAACATTAAAGCCCGCTCAATAGAATGCCTAAGCCGTCTCTGTTATGGGTGTTTCTTTTTTTGTCATATATCACCTGCGTTTTATGTACTACAAACAGTGAGAAAGTATTGATGGCAGACCATTCTTTAAATTCCTTGATTGTAATTCAATGCCTGTTTTGTTTTGTTTTGCTTATGCCTAAAGAAGTGATCCTCCTTCAACAAACCATAACTTCAAAGCGTATAACCATAATTTCATAGCGTATAACCGATTTAATTAGATATAAATGCTTTCTAACCTTTTTTTTTTCGATATAAATCTTCATTTAACGACAGCAAAAGTAGGTCAGCTTCGAGGAAACGACTATTAGAACTGCGTGACATATTATATTTTTTCATTTACAATACGATAACGCTATGCCCTTAGGTGCGTTTGTTTATACTATGCCTTTGGGTTTTTTGGAGTACAGTAGAGTTGATGTGCACCTGGATACAAATTTGATTAAGGAACAGGAAAAAACAGGAACTATCTGGGACAAAGGCTCGCGATCTACAGTCAAGCGTCACACGCGAAAATCAATGTGTGGCCAACTTGAACTGTCATAGAGATTATTTTAATAAGATTTAAACTCGATTTAAGGTGGCTCGAAACAGTTTCCAGTACTTTCCAAGACTTAGATTTTGATGGGTCATTACAACCACTCTGTATCGGTTGATGCTAAAACCATGGTGTTAAAAAACTGCCCAGTCACTGGCGAACATGTTGCTGTAAATGTTTTACTATATTAACAATTATACCTGCTAAAAGCACAGTTAATTTTAGCTTTAGGCACTTATAACTCAAAAACGAACTAGGTGACCCCCATTTTTTATGATCCAATTGTAAATAAACATGACAAGATGCAACAAGTTTTAAAAAAAAATCTGTGAGCGGGAATCAGAGCCATCTTAAATTCGAATTTATTGGTCATATTGTTGCTATGGTAACCTGTTGTATTAAAAGGATGACCGCAACTTGTTTACCCTGATTTGGATTTTGTATGATACCATTATTATGGCATCACTCGTTAAACAGTGATAGTGATCATCCTTCAAAGTAAAGCTGTTAGAAAAGTGCTGGAAACTATTGCCAGCCTCCTTAAAAACTGCGGTCTACTGCTTTTTTTTTTTCTTAGCTCGTGAGACTGAAAAGCACCCGGTGTCTTTTAGAGCGCTTATGAAAGAATTTTCTGAGATTTGCTAAAAACTTTTTAAAGCAATAATATCACTGATGGCGATTTTGCTGCATCTTAAGTCAAACCTGCCTACCTAAACTAATGAGTGAGTAGCAGGTTTGCGAAAGACTGCTAGAGAACCAAGACGAAGATATTAATTAACGGCTGCAGGGAGAGAAATTGTAATTGTTGAAAATACACGGATGAAACGGAGTGGAAAAGTTTGCCAGACTTGTTCAAATTGGCATCAGAATTTTATGCCTTCCTAAATTATGATAACTCTTCTTTTATGCCTTTAGCGCGTGCTCATGTGTAGAAACTTATAGGTAAAGTCTGCATACGAGCCAAGTGGCCCATCAGGCCGGAGCTTATCCCGGTTTCCGTGGCATGAAGCGACTAGGAATATTTCTACTCCCCCCTGGATGGGATGCTGGTCCATCGCAGGGTTACCCCCAGCATTAAATTC
The DNA here is from genome assembly GCA_964020085.1 of Micromussa lordhowensis. Taxonomy (NCBI): domain Eukaryota; kingdom Metazoa; phylum Cnidaria; class Anthozoa; order Scleractinia; family Lobophylliidae; genus Micromussa; species Micromussa lordhowensis. The sequence goes on along the minus strand of OZ026598.1, from coordinate 8,861,908 downwards.
GCCGGTACCCATTTATACACCTGGGTGGAGAGAGGCACCGTGAGAGTAAAGTGTCTTGCCTAAGAACACAACACAATGTCCCCGGCCAGGGCTCGAACCCGGAGCGCTCGCTCCGGAGTCGAGCGTCCGGAGTCGAGCGCACTAACCCTGAGGCCACCGCGAAACTTATATTGCTATCATTATTTTTTTCAGCAAAACGGAACTATAATATTCAGTTTTCCATCATTTAAGACATATCTTGTAGGTTTTTACTTCTTTATCTCATGCTCCATAATAGTGCCTCTCTTAATTCTCTTTTTGTTTTGTTTTACAGCTCCAACAGGGCGAGATACAGACAACGACACAAAACACCAAAGATTCAAACGAGTTGTTCCAAGTGCTATTTCTTCTAATGACTCATACTACATAAGACAAGTGCTGGAAGATATGTTTACCACCAGTTTAAAAATTTGCCAAAAACATGGAAACTTCAACGTCTGCCCACGTGGAAGACCGGGACCTCCGGGGAGAGCTGGAACCAAGGGCGTCAAAGGCAACGAAGGGAGAAGGGGTAGGAAAGGTTTCCAAGGAGCTATGGGCCCGCCTGGTAGAAGTGGAAAACAAGGAATTATGGGGCCACCGGGAATTAGAGGAGAAAAAGGAATTAAAGGAGATATCGGACCACCGGGTATCCCAGGGATCAAAGGTGAACCCGGAGAATCGATTTCTGCACCACAAGTGACAATTTCTCCGGCTTCGCAACTGACTGTCAACGAAAACAACAATGCTGTTTTCTTTTGCTCGGTTTCTGGAAATCCGGCAGCGAAAGTAACTTGGAACAAGGTGAATGGATCTTTACCTGGCGACAGGACCAAAGTGTCGTCAGATGGTCTAATCAACATTAAAGATGTTCGGCCAGAGGATGCTGGGAAATACAAATGCCTTGCGCGCAATCTTCTGGGTAATGATGAAGAGGCTGTAACTCTGATCGTACGAAGTAGGTTGCTAAAATACTTCATAATAACTGATATCTTTCAACTTATCAATTCTTGTAATTTACACCGTTCCTTCAGTGTAAAAATATATAAAACGAAAACATTTGCAACACGCAAATTGTTCGGTTTAAAGCTTTAATCGTATATATAACCGTGAATTCTCGAACGTGATTGGTTCTCTGCTCGCCTGTTTGTCATGAAGTCGGCGCGCGATCACGTGGGTGTCCAATAACCGGTATCCAATTTCAACAAATCGTTATTGAACACCTGTAATAGGCCATTTCTTTTTACCTCTGTTTCAAACGAGCCGTTGTGCTACTTGTGGGCGGAACTCATTTACAGAGACAAAAGGCAACTGGTAAATGGGCTACTGGATACCTTCGCCATTTGCACGTGAATTATACGCGCGCTTTAATGACTTTCTTCTTAATATTTCCTACAGTCGTGGAAGGCCCTACTCACTTATTCGCTCAAAAGAGGTTCTCAGAAGACTTTTTAATATCCATACGATTGATTAGTAATTGGACCTCGTGTCGTCCAATTCAGGGAGTAATCGGCATGATAATTTCAGATTGGCCTCGACGAGCTACGCGCTCGTCCGAATTTTATATTACTCGCCGACTACTCTCTGAATTGCATTGAACTCGATCCAATTGTTGTACCGAGAAGCAGTCATCAGAAAGACACCTTGAAGTATTAAACAAACAGCTTTCCAAATGAGCAATGCATTTATCTCTCTGCCTTTTTCAAAAAAAAAGCCACAAAACAATTGCGAAAATTAGTTATTATTATCTTTTTTTGTTCACAGGTAAACCTAAGATATCTCTAACCCTGGGCCCATCGTACGTCGAAAAAGGCAAAACTATCGCGTTACCTGATTGTCACGTGACTAGCTTTCCGCCTGCAGTGATCACGTGGTCTAAAGTGCACGGTGAACTGGTGCAAGCCAGAGCTGTTTGGAAAGACGGGAAGCTGTCAATAACAAATGCTCAAAAGAGAGATTCCGGTTTGTACAAATGTAAAGCGTCAAATATCTTAGGACATGAATCAGCTGTTACTCAACTTGTCGTAGTGGAACTACCACAGTTTACAGTTAGTCCGCCTGCGAGACTAGAGGTGGGCCAACACCGAAATATAACAGTCCCTTGTCGAGCTACGGGGGACCCTCAGCCAACAGTCACGTGGGTAAAAGAAAACGGGCTGCCGCCTCTTGGGAGATCAAAAGTTGGTGCGGATGGAACACTTCAAATTTGGAACACAAAAGAAGAAGATTCTGGTGCGTATACTTGCAAGGCCTCGTCAAACGAAGTTATCACCAAAGAAGCGATATCTACAATGAAGCTAGTCATTGCCAAAGGTAAGTTTTGCACAATAGGCACTTCTTTAATCCACACAAGACAATAGTCACCTAATGACTGGTCCTGAGGAAAAAAATGAACTGTGTTTTTTTTTGTCCCAGGCTAACTCGGTTTTATTTTCTCCCCCAACTGACAAGAAACACAGTTGCCTCAATTATATTAAGTATTTTGGTATACAGTTGCCAAACTTTACTACTTCATCTGGAACTGATTTATATGGGAACGTTTTCGTATAACATGTCATTTTTCTTTTCAGCTGTATTCTGAAGTGTGGTCAAATTCTTAGCGCTAACCACTGCCTTATCGGCTTTGATTTATTTTGAGCCATTTTGGGTGGTTTTCTGATGTGTTTTGAAAAATAGGTTTGCCATACATGTGTAGATTTGCCACAAGCCGACTTCATGAGTCTCAGGGTAGAATAGCTAAGCAAGCGAGCTGCGAGGTTTTAGGTATAGCGATGCGCCATTCGAAGATCGCGAAAAGGCTGAGTGAGAGACGAAGTCGCGAAAGGTGATTTATCGCCAAGTTTTCTTACGGTAATTTTCATGGCAAGTAAAAGCTTAAAACTTTCGCTAGCTTTAAACTGTGAATTGCAACATGCTAACGACTTACAAGGATATTGAATTGACTCGTTTTGCTTTCGACGTGCGTCAGTCATTTGAAACCGTTCGGTGCGAATAAAAATCGTTGAAATTCTTTTACCAGATACAAGGTGTTTTGTTCGCTTGGTTGTTCTTTGGTTAGTTCTTGTTGCTTTGTAATGCTGCTACGAACATGAAAAGCAGTCTATAAAATAATTATCGTGCGTGGAATAACTCGTAAGCAACGCGCGTTAACCCATGACTTGCCAGAAGTCGACTTCATGAGTCTAAGGGTAGAATAGCTAAGCGAGCTGCGAGGCTGAAGGACTTTTCTGAAAGTCTAGTATATCGAGAGTTTGTTTTTAATTTATTCTATTTTGTTATAATTATAATTACATTACATTCATTTCATTACATTATACTGATGAATATATACACGATTCTACCTTACATCCACATTGTATATTCTACTGCTACACACTAATACACTACATACAGCTGTACACTTGAAAAGAAAATAAATAAATACGGTTTACAAGGCTTACAATACTGCATACGTTTTCGAACAAAATGTAACTTTTTCTAATGTAAAAAAATATACAATAAAAGGATATACAGAAAGGTGTCTTTAATTAAGGAGAGGCTTCCACTTTCCTTCGTGGATTTTAAGTCGGTTGTTCTTTACGGTTATAGATCGTTCAATGAATTCTATGTGATCTCAGTTTTAACCTGAGATAACGCACTGATGGTAAAATATTCTTCAGACGACTGTGGTAAATAACTAGTTTTCCAGCGATAATAATCAACAATTATTGGATGAGGTTGACCATGATATCATGAATTATCAAAACCGAGGTCTGTGTTATCTGCCGAAGCCGAAGGCTGAGGCAGATAACACAGACACGAGGTTTTGATAATTAACAACTATTCACCGCTAGCCACCGACACTGAGGTGAATAGTTGCTTTAGTATATACTAAAACAGTGAGATAATAACACCAAAAACAAATTAATTTGGATGATTTGTTCGCTTTTCACGGATGCAAACCGGCGCCATTTTCTCTCGAGTTGCTCGGAGGTAAATAGCACAGGATATCCGGAGTTTGACGAGCCAATCAGCGCGCGCCATCAACGCTATCCACTGTTTTAGTGTATACTAATTCATGATATCATGCGAAAACCGAATTCAATAATTGTTTTATTATACATTTTTCACATAATTCATACTCAGAAGCAGAAGCAAAGCGTTCAGCCATTTTGTTTCTGAGGAGAACACTCCAAGGGGCTTAGTAACCAGGCAGGCGACATTGCATTTATCATGTCAAGCAGCAGACATTGCATTTATCATGTGAAGTTCACAAGCTATTGTGAATTGATTGAATGCTCCCGACCAATCAGATTTTTCATAGTGAGTCTGATGTATAATAATATGATTTAAAATCAACCAATGAGACCTTTCTTGCGTCAATTCAAAAATTATATCGCAGTCATTTAGAGGATTGATGGCAATGTGCAAGGATGTAAGCCAAAGACCAACCGACATCCAGAATTCTACTATGAAATCACATCTACAAAAAAGGTGCTCGAGAGATTCACCTGAAGTTTTGCAAAAAGTGCAGAGGGGTATATCAATAATTTTCATTTTGTATAAGGATTTGTTGGTATAAATTATTCGATTTAGTAATTTACACTGAAAAACTCTTGTTTTAGTGTCAAGCGTGACAACTTGGCACTGTGAGGAATTTGATAAATATTAGATCAGCACTATTCTGAGAGTACTTTATATCGAGAGTTACTTGATTGACTGCTTATAACACGCGTAGCAGCAGCATTAAAAAATATTACTTAAAAAAAGATGTCTTGGTTACCAAATTGAAAACAAATCTACGATAAGTCTGTCTCACCAGGTTACAGTCCTCTAAGGCCAGTTTGGAATTCAGTGACATATACCCTCTTCTTGGGATCAATTGTGGAACGTGCTTCAGACAAAAATCTTGTAGGAAGGACAAGGAACGTTAATACTGGCATATCTCAGCTGTGGTAGTAACCATAATCGTGTAAATTGACTGCTGTTGTATTCGTCTTGTTCTTCAGTTTGTAGAGCGGTAGGTGTAGCGGATAGAAACATAATAGAGAGATTAAGCACCGCGTATTTTTTCCCACGAACGGCAGAGATGGTCACGTGATCTGACATTTCCCGCGTTTGCCGTTTGCCGGCCGCCGTTTCTACTCGAGGAGGACATTTTTCCCGTTTGTAGGGAACGCGAAAACGTGAGTATTTGCAGTCCATTTTTACCCACTATTTCTACATTTTGTTCACTTGCTTTTATAGCTAAGCTTCGTTTATCATCCTACTTCTACATGAACTGCTTGTAAAGATAAGAGTTTCAAATTCAAGCCGAAAATACATAACTTCTCCGTGTCCATTTTTTCTAGTCGCAGTGAATGGCGACCGAGAGTTCCCAGTCCGCCGTGTCGTCGGGAAGCTTAAACAGACGAACATCGCGGACGGAACGGCAAACGACAAACGGCTAGCCGACGTTCAGCGTTTGCCGTTTTCGCGGTGCTTAATCTAACTAATACCAGATGCCAGAATGACGGCAAGCTCATCCCATTCTTTCGACCGTCCAGAATACGGCCGATTAAACGAAAAAAGAAGGAATGGAGTTTGGTGTTCAATGACTAGGCAGATCAAAGCAGACTATCTTCAAGTTGATATGGGTGCAGTTCATTCTGTATGTGCAGTGGTGACCGTAGGACCAACAAATGAAGTCTGGGTCAAAAGCTACAAAGTACAGCTTTCTACAGATGGGATAACTTGGTACTTCTATCAGGAAAACAATGTTGAAAAGGTAAGTGGTATTAGGTATAGTGAGCTTAAAACAAGAACTGAGACAAGTTAACGTTTTTCTGCTCTTTTCGCTATCGTACTCCTAAGGTGTTCGAAAGGTAAGTTAATCAATATCGGGTAAAGACTGTTTTCTCTGACAGAATATTCTCTTGCAATTACAGCAGTGCGCACTTATCGTGTTCTACTGTAAATCCGTGAATAATAGGTCAACTGTTTCTCCTCGTCGTTTGACATTGCCATTGCAAAGTCAACTGAAAAACGGCTGGTCAAGTCAAATTTCCTGGAAATTATTCGTGTGTTAGTTTTTGCTTGTCTTAAAAGGCATTAAAAATAAGCGAGTAAGTTGAGAATAATACCATTTTGATATGACTCATTGGCACGAAACCCAACTGGACTTGCTAGCCCCTCCCTTCCCCTGTATGCGGAATGTGCTGGGTTTGAATTTCAAAAAGTGTAAAAAGTGTAAGAGCTATTTTGGTTCGGATTGTACTGCCTTTTTCAATGAAGTTTATGACATCAGGATTTTCAACTGCGAATTGTTTGCAGTTGCCATTCGCCGTTTTACACATCTTATCTCTTCTTTACATTTTCCTTTGAAGCAACAAGGTTTTCAATTATTTTCCTTTTCATTCGCAGGTGTTCCAAAACGTCGCTCGTACTGGTACTGTACAACATTCACTGAGCAATGTCGCCAGAGGAAGATTCGTTCGATTTTATCCCATAGCAACACACAATAAATGGCCATGCTTGGCAGTTGAAATATTTGTTTTAGCATAGAGCGCACGATAGCTAATTCGTTTACCATTGATTAACGGAATATGCTAACAGATTTACAGATGGATAAATAGACACTTTACCACTATATCAGAGTGGCCCTTTCTTTTCCAGAAACAATTGCAATTGACATCAACAGAGGCGCTTCTAAAATTAACATAATTATAAAGAACTACGGCTTTAGTAAGTAAAGATCTTTATTATCTTGAACAATAAAAAGAAACACGTCCAAAAACAAAACGTCTGGACTTACAATTTCCTACATATATCAAACTATTATGTATATACAAGACTAAATAACTACACAAATTCGATGTAATTATGTTCTCTTTTCCTGAGGCTCCTAGCTCTCTGAGCTGGTAAGAGTTCATGTAATGGATTTGCGCTGTCAGAGGTTATCTCCTCCCAAAGAAGCCTGTCTTTCATTCTTATTCTTTATGCAGATTATCGCTTGCTTAAAAGCTACAATAAAACCTAAAAAGGCAATGAATATCAGTAATTAAGATACAAGGCTATGGATTTAGCCTATTGAATTTAGCCTGTTGAACATTTTACAGCCATCATTATAATAAAAGAAATAGGGCCTATACGAATCCCCAGTAAGTAAAGTACATTGTTTGGTCTGGTCAGTTTGAAAAGAATCAATAAACGCGGCCAAATAGAAACTCGGCCTCTTGAAAACACGTGCAAATGACAGCGGGCTGCTATTGCATTATCAGCCCTACAGCTGATTGGTTCTTGCTTCATCATGCGATGGATTTAACCAATTAGAGTTAGTGTACGTAGTACTGACGCGGGAAAAACATTCACTTGCGAAACTCTAGTTTTGAACTGCAGTTTTTTCAGTTGTCAAATCGTCGCCGAACGAAATTATCAAATTAACTTTAACTTTAAACCAAATTTATTCGACATGTGATCGCTAACTCTCCTACCATCCCCCCTCCAAAGTAGGTCTGAATGGCTTTAAGGAAACAAATTAAGGTAGCTCGATACAGTTTCCAGTACGTTCCAAGACTTCGAGTTTGATGGGTCATTATAACTCTATATCAGTTGATACCAAAATCATGGCATCAAAAAACGGCCCAATCAGTGGTGAACAAGTTGCTGTCAATTTTATGGCCCAATACGTTACCATAGCAACAATATGACCTGCTAAAAAGCACCCTTAATTTTAGCTTTAAGCGCTTATAACTCGAAAACGAGCTCGGTGGCTCCATTTTTTTTATTATCGAATTGTAATCAGCATGATAAGATTCAACTTTTAAAACGATCTGGCACTAAAACATCGATGAATAGCTGTTATCGCAGTTATCAGCGGTTTTACATGTAAACGAGGCGAAAGGGTCAATTCTACTTTGTATTGACCCTTTCGCCTCGTTTGCGTGCATTTCTAAACAAAAGAACATTTGATCGCAGACTCAACTGCAATAACAGCTATTATAGGAACTCCAAAGCTGTGTCCCTTTGGTTCATATCATGGATTGATGACCTCATGTGACGTACGAATTATATAACATTATTCTGATCATCCGTATCTTGGATCTCATGATCTCACGTGCTTTAAATTGTCATAGCTTTTATCCTCAAAGCTGCCCTTTTCAAGAATATCAAATCGCTTTAGAAAATACTTAGTGAAAATACTTCATTAGCGAATGACATAAGTGGCACGAGTCACACATCATTTACCAGTTGTGAAAACCCAATTAACCTTTTCTTCTTCTTTTTCTCTCTTCTTTTTACAAGCTTGAAAGTTAAGGACATTAAGCAATAAAGAGTTGGACAATAGCCCAACACCGATATCCCACTCCTAACAGCCCCGAATTGAGCGTTCGTTCCTCAAGAAAGATTCACCGCGACCCCTCCATTGCAGAATTCCCTTTCTTTCCCTTCTCAAGGGAGTATGGGATTCAAACACGTTTCATGGGAAAAAAATGTCATTCAGTCACAATCCACAAAATACCGGGAATTCCGATCCATTGTCATTGACGCTAGGAGGTCCTGTTGTTCCACTGGTTTGCGGTTTCATAAGGGGAGATATCATCTCCTGGCTTGGCGCGAGTTGTTTACGAACGGCTATCTCTAAAACAAGGAACGGGGAATGGAGGAACGGGGAACGAGGAACGGGGAACGGGGAATCTCTAAAAGGGGGAATCTCTAAAAGGGGAAATCTCTAAAATAGGGAATCTCTAAAAGGGGGAATCTCTTAAATAGGGAATCTCTAAAATAGGGAATCTCTAAAAGGGGGAATCTCTAAAATAGGGAATCTCTAACAGGGGGAATCTCTAAACGGGGGAATCTCTAAAAGGGGGAATCTCTAAAAGGGGGAATCTCTGAAATAGGGAATCTCTAAAATAGGGCCGGGAATCTCTAAAAGGGGGAGTCTCTAAAATAGGGAATCTCTAAAAGGGGGAATCTCTAAAAAATGGAATCTCTAAAAGGGGGAATCTCTAAAATAGGGAATCTCTAAAATAGAGAAAAGCCGGCATGGCAGTGAGGAGAACCGAACGAGTGCGTTTACATTTTTTCTGTGTGTCAAAGCTCTGCAGACACGTAATAAAGGCTCAACCTTATAGTCGATGCCGAAAGAAATCGATATGTCGAATATGTTAACCAATGAGTTATCAATGAACAGAAAATGTGGACAAAGTTTCACTACAGACGACAGAAGAACATTTACGAAAGTTTGTTGTGCAGATAAAGACACGGTGCCTCGTGATGAAACTTCAGGAAATGACAACAAAGATCAGTACGGATAACAGTTTTGAGACATGCAGAAAAAAATAAAGAACCAAGCGCTCATAAAAAAATATTTTTTCACTAGAAGTTCAGCTCGGAACATATCTAAATTTATATTCGTTCGAATCGTCGATGACCTTTTCTGGGTAGTTTTTCCTTTAGGTCAAACAAAAATCTTCGGTTACGAAAGTAGCATCTATTCCGTAACAATCCAGCACCATCATGTTAAAATTTCAGCAAAATCGTAGAAAACCAGAATTAATTGTATTTTTTTTGGAACGTCGCTTCATTCCTTTCGTCAACAAAGGAAGCGATGCCGAAAATCATGAACGTAACACGAAGCGACGTTTTGTTAAAAAAAACGCGGATACCGAAAATCATGAACATAACACGAAGCGACGTTTTGTTTAAAGTGCCACTGAAACGAAATTTCCGTATGTGAGATTTTTGCATTAAAATAAAGTTTGAACTTACTTGGAAACACTGCCAATTTTTTTTTCGCATACGGTAAGCGAAAACTGCTTTTTCAGCTGTTCGAAGTTGGCCGGTTGAGCCTAAAATTGGCGGCCATCTTGGCGCGGCCAAAACAGCGTAGTGACGTCACTGGTTGTATTGCTCTCGTGCCTCGCTGAAAATTTAGGGTGATTATGGGAGAAGAGACTAGTGCTCGAAGCCCCCGAAAAACATCTTTAGGACATCTCAGAGCTGTGAAGCAGTTAATTTACAGTAGCCTTAGACCTGAAGAGGCGGAGAGTTGATCCTGAGGCCTTTCATTCTATTCAGTTGGATATTTCCAGGATATTTTTATGTAAGCAAGCAAACGAGAGCGAGTTGTTAAATTGCAAAACGATCGGGACATTGGTCAAATGGCCATAGCTTATTTAAACAATAGCTACACTCACAAAGTAAAAAAGACATGAAAACAAGAGAAAGCGGCTTTTGAAAACATTATCCGGAGTGCTGCCACACGAATCGCAGCAACAAAGCTTCTAGTCTTCGAGTCGCTTCGCTTCGATGAAACCGGACGCTTTGTGAGTTTCACCGCGGACATGCAAGATTGTGCTACAATGACCTTTAATCTGGTTGTATCTGCTACGTCCTACAAGTTATCACAACAGCAACAGTTTAAGAAACGCTCGTCTTATATATGGAGGTAGCGAATTTAAAACTATAAAGGCAAACTAAGCTGCCATGACCCCGTGTTTTCAGGAAACGAGAGACTGAAGCGTGACAGTGTTGGCGGCGAAAGATCATAAATGCAAATTAGTTCAAATTCTGTTTTAGTAAACCCTCGAAAGGAGTGTAAATTAGTGACGTTTTAACGAATTGGTTTGAACTTGGATACAATTTAATGAAGATCTTAGACATAGTATACGTTAAAGAGCTCAAAGTAACCTATCGGCCGTGAAATGATTCGTGAGAGAAGCGAAATATTCCCGCTTTGTTTACGCTAATACGTATGCGGCGATAAAGCAAACCCTGCTGTAGACCACAATTCTAGTAGTAAAGATACTCTACCACAGCAACTTGCACTTATTTGTATCATACAAAGATGCCCTGTGTGCAATCTAGTACCTGACGCAAAGCTTGTGGGCCGTTAATAATTTCTTGATTGCATGTGCGGGTGTCTGATGTGCTTACCGCTTTTGATCAATGAAGTAAAGTTGCCGAGGATATATTTTCAAACCAGTTTAAATAGACCTTAGATAAACGTGAGAATCCAAATTTCAGATCCAGGCTGAAAACAAACGACGATATATCGTGTTTAGGCTTCAGGTCTTGATATACAAGTCGCCACACTCGTCTTCGAAGTCTCGAGCTGATCCAGTCGTGTACTCAAGATGTTCGAAAGGAGTGTACTGAGCTGCTCTAATCTGTAGCATTCATTTCGGTGAATCTACACTCTGGCGCCCTCTAACGTCTACGATGTGTATTTTCTGTCAAGGCTGGACAGAAATCACAAGGCAGAAAACTAGTAGGTATCGACAATATGAAGAATAAACTTGAATAAATCAAGTGAAAACAAGAGAGAATCTATAGCGCTTCATGCGTGAATACAACCAGTGACGTCACAAGGTCCTTAAACTCGGTTCCAGAGCCCGGACACAGTTTTCCTCGAAAAAGTCGATTTCGGCAGCTAAAAACAGCACTTCCCGTTAGGATTTGACAAAAATAAAGTTCACCATGATTTTAAGCACGTTTGAAACTATAGATTGGGCGAATAAAAGAGGATACGAAAATTTCGTTTCAGTGGCACTTTAAAAAAAAAACCGCGGAATGATTGCCTGAGAGATGAAAATGAGCCAAATGAGCCCTGACCAATCACTTCCTGGCTCGCAGTTTCATGCCAGCTAAATTGTGGAAGCCCATCAAGCGCGTCCAGCTTTTTTCGTTTGCTGGCAAACGCGAATGGAAACTTGAAATTATCCATGTTGAGCTGAAGCCATTGACACGAAAAAAGGGCGACTGAGGGGGGATGACATGTCTTATCTAAACACGCTCTCGCAACCATTTCCTGCCATTTGATACTACTTTGAGAGAATTTGTCTTTTTTTATTATAACAAAGCAGATGCTAACTGTATGTTCTCATTACTTGTCTAGTAAATTATGCCATAAACGTAACCCACCAGACACAATCAAAACATATTTAGCATTTGCGTGGTTTCCGGTTTACACCAAAAGACATGCAACGTTGTCGAGCTTGATCAGAGCGTGCAAACCATACCTCTGGAACCAGGGTAATAACATCGCTGATAAAGCGCATTTTTCATTGATATTTTTTCTCTTGCAAAACAATCATGACCTTTGCTCCAACTAGAAACGGCTATTAGAGAAGGCGGAGAGATCAATTGTGATACAAACAATACCAGTTTTAGCCTTCTCATTTTTGCACTGATCTCCAGATAAGCTTTAATAGCGTTTAGCCGATTCCACAGTTCGTGAAAAGTGCGATTATTGATCACGTCCGATCGCCTAAACTTGTGCCCGACTTATTGTTTTCACATTAAAAAAGCCTTTCTCAAATATACTTTTCAAAGTAGGCCGGCATTCCCAATCATTTATTATCATTAAGAAGAAATGTAAACGCACTCCTTCCGTTCTCCTCACTGCCATGCCGGCTTTTCTCTATTTTAGAGATTCCCTTTTTTAGAGATTCCCCCTTTTAGAGATTCCCTATTTTAGAGATTCCCCCTTTTGTAGATTCCCTATTTTAGAGATTCCCCCTTTTAGAGATTCCCTATTTTAGAGATTCCCCCTTTTAGAGATTCCCTATTTTAGAGATTCCCCCTTTTAGAGATTCCCCCTTTTAGAGATTCCCTATTTTAGAGATTCCCCCTTTTAGAGATTCCCTATTTTAGAGATTCCCCCTTTTAGAGATTCCCTATTTTAGAGATTCCCTATTTTAGAGATTCCCCCTTTTAGAGATTCCCTATTTTAGAGATTCCCTCTTTTGTAGATTCCCTATTTTAGAGATTCCCCCTTTTAGAGATTCCCCCTTTTAGAGATTCCCTATTTTAGAGATTCCCCCTTTTAGAGATTCCCTATTTTAGAGATTCCCTATTTTAGAGATTCCCCCTTTTAGAGATTCCCTATTTTAGAGATTCCCTATTTTAGAGATTCCCCCTTTTAGAGATTCCCCGTTCCCCGTTCCCCGCTCCTCGTTCCCCGTTCCTCCATTCCCCGTTCCTTGTTTTAGAGATAGCCGTTTACGAACCTTTACGAGTTAAAATCTCGCATTTGATTTTGGGAGGAATACATCCACTTTGAGCGAATTTACAGGGTATGCAGATTTCACGGAGTTTCGTGGAATTTCGCCAGAACATTCCAGGGATAATGACAAACGAAACTGTGTAGGAAAATTTTGATATTTAACATATTTTTTCCGTGGCGTCCATTTTACGTAACGCGTCTCATCTAGCTACTCCCAGCTTTAGACGCGGATATCTAGACAGCCAATCAGAATATCGAAAAACCCAGACACAGTTTTGTTGATTGATACCTTGTGAATAAGATTGTGCAGCTATTTTGCTCGTGTTGCCGCTTCCGATACCTGATAAATTCAACAGAAGAACCCTTGGTCGTTTCACGTTTCAAGTCTCACCATAGTTAGTACTAACTATGCTCTCAAAAATTGTATTTTTATCGTAACCTACATTTATTAAGCTTTCTTCTGATATATAGTTTGTCATGGTTTATTGAAACTGGCGTGCGTGCGAATTTTTTTACCAAAGGACACCCGCGAAGGTGGAAACAACCTTAACTCCGCAACACGATCCTTAAGGCAGCCGTATACCTTTAGAGGTGTCCCAATTCCACGCGATGCAGCGAGTTTCTTGCATACCAAAAAATAAATCTCACGGCTTATATTCGTGTCCAACGCCACTTCTAAAATGCTCTTCTAATGTTATAAGTGGTATCCTGGCGGACATTTTAAATATATCTATTTCAACTGGAGTATATCCCTCTAAGTTAAAAATGGCTAAGATTATTCCGATTTTCAAACAAGATGATGATACTGACGCTAACAATTATAGGCCAATCTCTCTACTTTCCAATTTCAACAGGATCTTTGAAAAAATAGTCTTTAAAAGAATGGAGTCTTTTATTGAACAGAAGAACTTGCTCACTCCATCTCAATATGGCTTTCGCAAGGCACATTCTACTCAGCATGCAATCCTAGATATTGTAAATGCAATTCAGACAAATATGGACAACCGTGTATTCTCATGTGGGATTTTTATTGATCTGAAAAAGGCTTTTGATACTGTAGATCACAAAATTCTTTTGCATAAGTTAGATCACTATGGTTTCCGTGGCCATATAAACATCTGGCTTTCTTCCTACTTGCAAGGTCGAAGTCAAACGACTCAATTTGGTCCTCATATATCTAAAAGATTAGACTCTACCTGTGGGGTGCCTCAGGGTTCTGTTCTTGGCCCACTACTTTTTTTGTTATATATCAACGACATACAGGAATCATCAGATAAGTTCAGTTTTTATCTTTTTGCCGATGATACAAATATCCTTTATTCTGATAAAAATCTTAAATCGTTGGAACTCTCTGTAAATCAAGAACTTAACAATGTATATGATTGGTTAACTGCGAACAAATTGACCTTGAATATTAAAAAAAGTAATTTTGTCATATTCTGCCCTCCTCAAAGGAAACTTACTCATCAACCTAGAATCGTGATATTTGATAGCAACCAGAACAAGAAGGTGGCTCTGGAGCATAAAGATTATGTTAAACATCTTGGGATCCTTATTGATAAAAATTTGTCTTGGAAACACCATATTGACTATATAACCATCAAAGTAAGCAGAACTGTAGGATTAATCACAAAATTACGACACTTTCTGCCAACGCATACTCTTTTAAATATATACCATGCTCTTTTAACTCCTTATTTAACATATGGTCTGGCGATATGGGGCCAGGCTTGTAAATCTTACCTTGACAAGCTTCTAAAATTGCAAAAACGAGCTCTCCGCTTTATCTTTTTCGCTGATTATAGTGAGCATGCAATTCCTCTATTTCTTGATGCTCAGGTCTTACCGATAAAATTCCTTTATTATGAATCTATAGCTAATTTGATGTTTGACGTTCGAAATACGTCAGCTCCGTCTAATATTCAAGATCTATTTCAAGATATATCTAATGTTCATTCTTACAATACACGTTCTTCTACCTCTAATAACTTCTATACCAAACCTTCTAGGCTATCCGTTTTAGCAAATTCCTTCTCTCGAATAGGAGTAAAAGTCTGGAATGAAATACCTCAGGCATTAAGAGATCTTTCCAAAAACGCATTTAAAAGAAAACTTAAGCAAATTTTATTCAACATTTTAGGTTCACAAGACTCTTATATAGATTTATCTCAGATAATAAAAAATGTAAAGTCCTGGTAATATTTTCCCTTACTGTCCTCTTCCAACTACATAAACTGTATCTGTACATTTAATATTTTAAGTTAGGTTAGTGAAACGGTTTTTCTTGTTATTTCTTAATACTGTATTCCTTCTTTTTATTAATTAATTTTTGTTTGTATATATATATATATATATATATATATATATATATATATATATATATATATATATATATATTTTTTTTTTTTCTTTTGTAATTTGCTTATTAAGGCATGGCCCGCCCAGATTAGCCTTTGCTAGTTGCGGGCATGCCCTTTCTGTAAATAGATCTTTAAAATAAATAAATAAATGGTAAATGGTAAATGGTAAATAGTTCGGTGTAAACTGTAAATACCTAAATCCCTATTTCTAATTAAAACTTATAGAGCTGGCTATCAAACTATACCAAGAATTTGGAAAAAGAAATGCATGACCAAATTTTTTACCGACCTCTAAATGTGAGCGTCCGAATCACTTTTTGAAAGACAGCTTTGTTTTTCCCTTCTTGAATTTTTTCCTCATCTTCCCAACCCAAAGTGCTAAAAACGTATCTGCGCTTTGTCATATTCAATTTAAATGAAAAGCTACAGAGCATTTTCGAAAAAGGATGAACAAAATATGCAGTACTGTAAACACACGCTTTAAGAGGTCGTAAAACATTCGAGAGTTCATTTTATTTTAAAATTCTTGGTATATATAGTTTGATAGCCAGCTTTATGAGCTTTAATTTGCTGAAGGGGCTTAGGTATCTTCAGTTGAAACCAGACGCGATACATCGTCTGGATGCGAGACCCCTCTAAAGAGATACGGTAACCTTAATTTTGTTGGGCTCGGTTTCCGCCGCTATTCGAGTCCGGTCGAGTTCCTCCTCCCAGCTGGGAGGAGGAGCGCCGGTTTCTTTCCCGAACAGTGATTGCTAATCGAGCCTCTCATTTTGTCGGACGCCAAAAATCCATTTCAAACGGAACGAGTCCAGAAGAAAGTAAGTCTAGTCTAGTCTAGTCGACAAAACGGCAACTCAGTTTAATTCAAAGACCCTGAAATCTTTTGTCAGCAAACGCAACACCTCAGATGTCAAACATGCTTTTCCAACGATCACACCAAACCAGACCAAAAACCTAATTGAGGCTATCCCGTCAGGTAAAGCGACTGGTGTGGACGGCGTGAGCGCTCGCATACTGAAGATAGCAGCACCAGCAATAGCGCCATCACTCGCCAAACTTATAAACATTTGTATTGCTCAAGGCATTCCCGACAGCATGGAATGAGGGTAAGGTGACGCCCATACACAAGCAGGACAACAAGTCTGACAAAAACAACTACAGGCCGATCTCAGTCCTTCCTGAACTCTCAAAGATATTTGAGAGGCATCTGCACAACTTACTTTCTTCTTTTCTTAAAGATAATAATCTACTGTACTCGTTGCAGTCTGCTTTCAGGAAATACCACTCGACGGAGACGGCCTTGATAGAAATCGTTGACCGCATGCTACTAAATATAGATGACAACTGCATAAATGGTTTACTTGTGGCCGATTTCCAGAAGGCATTCGACCTTGTTAACCATGACCTACTCATTGAGAAACTGCCCATCTATGGTCTAGACGACAACAGTCTAGACCTAATTCGTTCATTTCTGCAAAACCGAACGCAGCGCACGGTTATCCGGAGTGCACAATCCTCGCCCCAAACCCTGACGCACGGAGTACCACAAGGATCCGTCCTTTCTCCGCTTCTGTTTCTAATGCTTATAAACGATCTCCCAGAGGCAGTATCACAGCCCACTACCGTGGACATCTTCGCGGATGACACGACTCTTAGCTCATGCTCGCCTGATATGGATACCTTTGGACTACGTTCTAGTAGCACTTTAGAACTCGAAGAATGGTCGCGAAACAACCGGTTCAAGCTAAACACACCGACAAAACAAAATCCATGTTTGTAACCGGAACTAGACTGCGCGTAAAGATAGACTCCCTCGACTAGATGGAAATCCGTACCAGCAAAGGAGATATACTGGAAACTACCACAAGCCACAAGCTACTTGGATTGTACATTGACTCGGACATTTCCTTTAACGAACATGTCAAACATTTATGTAACAAACTTGCGAGGCGTATAGGCGTCCTGAGATCAATTAGGCATTACCCACCCTCTTAAAAAACCCTCTTGCAAAACAAGTGCTAATATATGCCTGAAATGGGACTTTGAAAAATTAATTTATTTTATTCCTACGTAGAGTTGTTAAATTTGTGGCAAATATATACCATTTCGAGAAAATAAGTCATGGAATTAAAGTTCAGTATAAGTTTTGAACAAACACCGTTAGACCACAAAAATAAGTATCATGTCAATTTAGAAGAAATAACGATATTCAATCTTGTAGCTAAGGACGAATTTTTTTTCCACCGAACCCGTTTATTCATATTATTCTCTCCTTTGTAATTTTTTATAAGCAATATCAGCTAGGGAAAATAGTGGAATTAAACTTGGCAGAACTTGACAAAGACTTTTAATTAAGACAGCAAGGTGATATTATTACAATGAAACCCTGACTGTAATGTCTAGCTTGGCAACTTGTTTAACACAAAGAAGTGTAAAGTACACAATTAATTCGTAGATACAATTCTTTAAAAAAAAAACCTGCTTATAATACATGATGTTATTAAGGTGTTACAGTTGAGACTAAGGCATACTCCTTAACCCACTTTCTTAGTCATGAATGGATTCGTGCTTTTATCAGCGAGTTCTTTTATCTGCTTTACGTATCAGATTTTAGACGCTGGCTTCTGTGACGCAACTAACTGGGGAGGCCTTCATCGCGACCCAAGCAAACAGTTGAGCCATGGACAATTCAAACAACATTTTTATCATGTCCTTGACGTTCCAAAAATAGAGGAAGTCGCTGTTCAAACGGGAAGCCAATGCATGCTGCAGTGCTTAAACAACGATCACTGTTTTTCCACAAACACTGGAGCGTTTCATCTACCAGAAGGAAATATCTCTTGTGAGTTGCTCCCAACTGACAAGTACAATGCATCTGAGAAGTTCAAAGCGAATCATACTTTCCATCACTTTAGCATTAGGGTGAGTACATCTATTTGCATTTCCCTTCTGACATGCTTTGCTCTGAAATTATGGCACATGTCAGACGTTCCTGTCTTGTGTCTTCAACTGGGCAAGTCTTAGCTGCAGCCCCTAACGACTCTTGACAAATGCCGCTCTGCTGACGCCGAACATCAGTCGCTTTCACTTTCAATTTTTAAGCTGAATTTGGAACTATTAGCCACAGTAAATCAAAATGTTTGTAAACAACAGCAACAAAATACTTGACCGATAGGTTAGCATGTGGATAAGACTGAGCTAAAGTAAACCACGACGGCAACGACAACGAGAACGCCATCGAACAAAAGGTTTAATGAGTCAGTAGAACAATGGCCCTGTAAATGCGTCATAGATACATTTCGTTGCTGTTCTCTGCACGGCAACTACGCGAAATGACTACATGCGTATTTGGATGGCGACTCATTTTTCGTAATTTCATTTGGAATTAAACGCTGGCGTTTACATTTTTAGCTTGAGCAGTGAGTTCTGAGACCAATAGGCGTACTGAAAAGATCTAGACAATTGCGAAATTCAAACGTAAAATATAAATTCATGTATTTTTTACGATGTGTTGTCGTCAGGGTCGCTGCTCGCTACTAACAAGGCTCACATGCAACATGGATGTATAACGCCCGTTTCTGGTCGAAAACTGGATTCCATATCATGTGGGATACACCAAGAGGCTAAGTTCCTCTGAACCTCTATATTTATTATAGGCAGCAGTATTGAGTAGCCAAAAACTCAAATATTACTAAAATATTATTTGAATGAAAGGCATTTAGTCGTAGTGCAAATTCAGCGGATGTGAATGTGATGCTGAAACATCTGTCTGAATAACATCCCAGTATAATCAATCGATCGACTAAGGTTTCAACGGGTTCCGAGCTGCGTGTAGTCCTGGAACAGGATGAATGCTTGCTGGGCCAAATGCCTAACTCGAAGATTTTAGCTCATAAAGGTTCGTTACCAACTCGCGCCACGCCAAGAGGTACTACAAACCTTCAAACGCCAAGAAGTACTTCATGGTACTGCAAACCAGTGGAGCAGCAGGAGGTCCAGGGGTCAAAGAAAACGTATCAGAATTTCGCGAGGAAAAGTTTTGAGTTCAGTGCAAAAACGTTTCCTATATTCCGCTGTAGCGTTGAAGCAAAAGGCCATCATAGTCTCCCGATTGAAGGGAAAGGCATCCAGACTATTCGAAGATTGCTACGGTACTTCATTGAACGCCGAAGGCTCTTGGGTTTTTTTTGTCTTTTGTTTTTCTTCTTTAGCGCTATATCATATCCAAGCCTAAAGCCATCCCTCTCTGGTTACTTTTAAAATATGATGCCCAGTCCCTGCCAGGGTAATTTTACCACGCGCGCTGCGTGAATGTTTTTGCGAAAGATGAAAATGCATGGGTTCTCAACGTGAGCAAAATCTGCGTCACAGGATTTGCTATCTCTAGACTCTCGTGGGATTTCTCTAGCGGGATTGATCTAAAAATACATTTGGAGGGATCTTTAACATAAGATCTTCATGGCGGATTAACTCTCGTACCCTTATCCTCTCTTGTGTTTGGATATTTCCGCTCTTCATTTGGGTCTTCTGTTCAAGTTTCTTGAATTTTTACCAGCAGCTTCTTAAACTTAAATTAAAGCAGATTATCTAAATGATGTAACTCGCTCCGTATTTACTTCTGCTTGCCAGAGTCCATGTGAAAGTTTTCCATGTCAGCACGATGGAACCTGCCGAGCGCTTTACGAGACTGACGACTACACATGCACTTGTAAACCAACATATTACGGCAAAAACTGTGAGAATGGTGAGCTAATTTTGGCTTCCTGTGAATTTTTCCGTTATTCGTCTAAATCTAATAAGACTAAAAGCATTTTTATGAAACGAATCTATTCCATGTAACACTATCACTTTCGAAAAATGAAGAGTAGAATATTCCAGTAATTTGTCATTTCCCAGTGTAGACTGGAATGAATTAGACTTATACAGACAGCCTCCTGTCGGTTACGGTTGCTTGGATATCATGCCGAAAAACAACCTCGTTCCCAGGCTCTCTCTCCTCTGCCTTCCTTTGTCGTTGGGAGAAAGACCCTGGTTGCGGCTGGTCACGTGACCACCCAGAATCTGGGTGGTAAAAAAAAAAAATGTTGGGCGGGAGGGGTGGCAGAGTACTTTGATTGTTGCTGTGACAAACTTTGTGGGTTTCAAAACCTCGAGCAGTCGCTAAAAAAAACTACCCGCTCTATCGGGTTCGAAGTCGGATTTTGCCGATGAAGAAGGCTACATTATTTCTGCCGTCTCCAAAATATAGAAGACTTTCGTTCACAAAGAAATTCGGCAGCCGAATGGAGCTCAAAATTTTCGACGGTTATCACATGTAAAACGTCAGGTACCGAATCGAAGTGAGACCAGTGGATCAGTCTCTTGAATCTTTGCGTTCGGAGGTAATTTATTTTCTTCTTTGTGCGGTAATTTGGATTTAAAGAGTATTTCTGTCACATGGCCGATTAGCCGAGCTGACTTGCATTTGGTTTAACGCAATGTAAAATGATTTGCAGTTTTGTTGACTTAAGCCCGCGCTTATATTTCATCTGCATCAGGTTTATGTAAGTTCATATTTAGGCAGATGTTTAAACACGATTCTTTGACATAGTGAAGAATTATGTTTTGCAAAATAGTAAATAAAACGTCGTTTTAATATAGCCATGAGGTTAATTCAGGCAACATGCCATGAAAGAGTTTACGCTTAATTCGACCGGCTGGAATTGAAATAAAGAGTGGTAATTCAATACGCTGGATACATACAAATATATTTCGTTTGTCCTGTATGAAGCTTAGAATAGGACTGAAGAATTTTAAAGGTGTATTTGCCAGTGTGTAGTTTAATATAGCGACCAGTGATCGCCTTTCTTTCGCTTCAGTTGATATCGACAAAAATTATTTGTTGACTCCACCCTGGTGAAAAAGTTTGTGTCACAGGTGGTCACGTGACCAGCCGCAACCAGGGTCTTTCTCCCAACGACAAAGTGAGGCAGAGGAGAGAGAGTCTGGGAACGAGGTTGGCCGAAAAATATCACATGATATGACGTCATTATCTCGTGTTACTTATGTCGAAGGATACCTTTTTTGACTTGCTATATACCATCTTAGTTTCATTAAAAAGTCTGCATACGAGCCAAGTGGCCCATCAGGCCGGAGCTTATCCCGGTTTCTGTAGCACGAAGCGACTAGGAGTATTTCTATTCCCCCTGGATGGGATGCTAGTCCATCGCAGGGCAAGCCCCAGCATTAAATTTATACACCTGGGTGGAGAGGTACTGTGAGAGGAAAGTGTCTTGTCCAAGGACACAACGCAATGTCCCCGGCCATGGCTCGAACCCGGAGCGCTCGATTCGTAGTAGAGCGCATTAAACTGAGGCCACCGCGCCTTCCTCTCTTAGTATCATTACCATTGCTTTAATCTTCTTCAGAAGGAGAGACCCAACCCGTCCTACCCCCTTAGTACAAGTTTACAAAAAACGCTCTCTCAAAAATCATACCAACTTGCTTACAACCTTGTGTTAAAAAAATGCTTCACCGAGATGTTCTAGTGTTACCGGCCGCGGAAAGGGAGATGACGAAGTCTTAACGCATACGACACAAACGTATAAAGCAATATGGCGTACAAAAACAAACCTTGTGCGTTTATTTTCCCATGATACTTCTCGACAAAATTAATATGTTTAAGGGGGAGAGGTGGTGTCAGTTATCCTCAACAGTAAAGCAAAGTTAAAAGAAACACTGGCTTAATTGTATTGTGATATTCACCACACTCTTGTGATGGACTGTGGGCTGTTTTCCCCTTGTTTTTCAGTACTCAATATTCAGTGTACACCTGTAGGTGTAGCGGATAGAAACATAATTCCAGATGATCAACTGACGGCAAGCTCAACATTCCCAGCTGCCCATCCCCACTATGGTCGTCTGAACGAAACAAGAGAAAGTGGACATTGGTGTGCCCAGACGACTCAGATGGATGAAGACTATCTTCAAGTTGATATGGGTGCAGTTCAATCTGTCTGTGCGGTGGCAACACAAGGACCAATTTTAATCCACACTTCAAGTTACAAATTACAACTTTCTATAGATGGGAAAACTTGGAACTTCTATAAAGAAAACAATAATGAAAAGGTAATGAATTACGATGACGATTTAAGTTTTTAAAATAGAACTATAAATTTGCGTTCAAACTTCATACTTAACATCTTCACATTTACTGGTATTGCATAAAAGTAGCCCCACATAAAGGATTTTTTTTTAC
>OZ026598.1:8814323-8831823 GCA_964020085.1 Micromussa lordhowensis | reverse complement strand
ATGTCATAACTTTTTTTTTCGACTTGCGCAACATTGACTCTGTATTTTCAAGAGACTTTTTCATCCACCTCCTCGGTGGCTCGCCGCGATCGTCTAGTGGTTAGGACACTGCGTTGTGGCCGCAGTAACCCAGGTTCGAATCCTGGTCCCGGCATTATTTTTCTTTTGTCAATTTTATTGTTATTATTTGATTTTCTTTGACTACAACTCAGTCATTGGTTGAGGTTTGAAACTGAAAAGACCAATTTTAATGCAAGAAAAGATACTAGACGCTAGGCGAAGCTGTTAATTTGTGCCTTTTTCGTTGCCACTACGAAATTGAAAAAATAAATAAATGTGGATGATAGGGGTGCTACAAACAGACCAGCAGGTAAAGCGAACCGAATTATTTATAGTATTATTTTCGATTCCGATTCCATTGTAGTTTACAGACGATGGTGCGTTTGGGAATTCTTCTTTTAATCGCGCACTAGATTTCTTGGAGCAAGTCGCCCTGAGCTTACCCGGCCTAATGCGTCTCGAAGGGAGAGACGGATGAGTGAGTAAGTACCCTTACTACAATTCTCCGCCCAACTGAACAGCTTTTAATAAAGATTGCTCTTGTGTGGTAAGTTTTTCTGACAACATCCTTTAATAGACTTTCTTGATGCACGAGTTCACTGCTTAGAACATATTTGTGGTGGAGATATAAGATCACATGGGGGATATTGGGTCTCAAATTTAAAAGGACAAGGTTATTTGAAACTAAAAGTGGAGAGAATCATGAAACAAAAGTACATACTGATATCCAGCAAACGAATACCCTGACTGTGGCAAGAACCATGGCCATCGATATCGCTGGTCATTTCAGTGGTCTCTCTCTAACCCGCGCAACTCCCGATTTAAGAACAAGGGTGTCAAAAACAAGGGACACCGTTGGGACCTGTACTCTGACGGGGAGATCAGAAGTGAAAAGATTGCGAATAAGGAACCCTTTGAAACAATTTCTTCTGACATAAACGCTAAAAGTACATGTAAAGTCAAGATGGTGTATAACCATGGATGGAACAACTGCTACGATGACACTGGACGGCTTGTCATCACGAGTAATGAGGGACCCTGCCCTTGGAAAATATCTAACCTGACACTTTGTTTTTGTATAGCAAGCAGCAAAACACCATTACCTGACGGATACTACGTAAGATGCACGATTCTTGTAACAACTAATTCATTTAGAAGGAAAATTGAGAAAATTCTTCTTCCTAGTCGTTCTTTTTTGGTATGCTTTGGCGACGTATCAAGCGAGTTTGGTCGCGTCGTGTATGGATCGTACTGTGGCCAGACGTATAGTGGAGTCCCACAGCCCTGGCAAGACCAAACGAGCCCGATATCCCACCGAAGCGTACCACAATGTGACCATATCGGGTCAGAGTCAGTCTTGAAATCGCAGGATAACTGGACAATAGCTAACTGCGTACATGTATTTGGATACAATGAAAGCTCAAAGCATCGTTAATCGATCGTTCAGCAAGGACTTAAACAAGCGTCGTCTTGGGATAGTATCTAGAATTTAGGTAACATTTTATATTTATTAATTGCAATTTTATTTCAACTACCTCCTAAGTGTGTTTAGCGAATTAACTATCGCTGGTAAAAAACCAGGGTGAGGGGCCAAATTATTGTATTGAGACAATATGAACGGGTACATGTGACAGACTTTTAATTTTATTAGAGTACTTACAATAATACAGCTACGGCAAACATTATATTACTTACTAACACAACTTACAAATTAAGGTGGCTCAAAACAGTTTCCAACACTTATATTTGGATAGGTCGTTATAACCACTGTTTATCATTTGATGCTACAATCATGGTATCAAAAAACTGCCCAATCATTGGTGAACACGATGTCATCATTTTCTTGACACAATAGGTTACTATAGCAACAGTATGACCTCTGAAAAACACCCTTAATTACAGCTTTTGGGGCTTATAATTCAAAAACGGCACGGTAAAATTTTTTTATATTATCAACTTTTGATAAGCATGATAAGACGCAACTTTTGGCAAAGTTTAAAAAAATTATGTACATGGGGTTCAGAGCCACCTTAAATGTTCGAAAATTTAAGGTGGCTCTGAACCCCATGTACAGAATTTTTTAAACTTTGAATTGTGCGATAACAAACTGTCCAATAACAAACTTTATTATATAAACACCCGTGAAATACCAAGTGAGCTTTCCCGCGAAAACTTCATATCTTCACACGTGAAGATAATATGTTATCTTCACACGTGAAGAGATCACCCTCGTTATGGATACATAATAAATCGCGCCTTTTTCACAGGAGTTTATCCGGTGTTTATATAATAAACAGAATATTACATGCCCGCTTGTGGATATGAATTTTATCCTCTCGTGTTCGACTCGATATCTCACTCGTTCGCTGCGCTCACTCGTGAGATATCGAGTTGAACACTCGAAGATAAAATTCATATCCACGCGCGGTCATGTAATATCCTCTATATCCGATAACAACTTGGCAAGCGAATTAGTGGAAAATAAGACTTTTGTAAACCAATCACAAGCGAGGAAATTGTAATTTTTATGATTAAATTTGTTATTGGTATATATAATGGTGACGCAATGACTAGCGCCGGTCTGGACTCCGAATCTAGCGCTGGCCTGCGTCATTGTGTTGTGTTCTTTAGCAAGACACTTTACTCTCATAGTGCCTCTCTCTACCCAGGTGTATAAACGGGTACCAGCGAAGTTAACGCTTGGGGAAGGGGGGGAGGGTAACACTGGGAAGGACTTAATCGACCATGTAGCTCAATGCAGACTTTGCTATACAGCGCTTTTCGTGCGAGTGTCGAAAAGTAACTTGATGTCAGGGATCACTACGTTGCACAATTACTTTTATAAAATACTCATTCAGTCACAAGTAAAACTTAAAGCATAGGTAACTCGTTGGCACGCGTTTTCCAGCTCTTTGCGTCAGCTACGTATGATTACTTCTAGTTTTAATTGGTTCAATGTTTTGTCTTTGTCGTTTGTGATTGGCTAGAGTGATTACTCTAGTTTTGTTTTCACGACACTCAATTGGGATACGCACTAAAAGGTAACAGACCAAAACCTACAATTTGTAAAGTTAAGACCATATCCATTTCTCTGAGTTGAGGTAAAATCGATAACTGATGTACTACAGTTAGAGCACCTGAAGCGGATATCATTTGTCATATGAACTTCTGATAGCTATGAAGACTTTAATTGCTTGTGTAAATGAAACAAAAAGTTTGATCTTGCACTGTTGGAGTCTTAATAGTTAACAATTGGTTCATGCTTTAGCGTGCACTATCGAGTTATGGGGCACGCGGGATGTTTGGAGAGCACGAAAGAAGCGTAAGAGTTGCCCGAGGCGATAGCTGAGGGCAACTCTAGCTTCTTTTGTAGTAGAGTAGTAGAGAGTAGTACTCTCCGCCAAACTTCCCACGTGCTTCATAACTCGATAGTGCTCAGCTAAAAGCATGAACCAATTGTTTTATAACATACCCGGGGAATCGCGCATCAAATCCGACGCGAAAAACGGACAACAATGTCAGAAGTGATTGTTGCATTTCACCCCCTGACTGTTAAAGGATGGACCATTAGAAAAGTGATAGGGGGGGGGGGGGGGGGGTGGGGAAAAAAACAAAAAAAAATTCGTGCAAGGGAAAATACCAAGAAAAAAAATTCGAGCGAAGAGGAAGACGAAGAAAAAAAATTCATGCAAAAGGAAGGTCCAATTGTGACTTTTTTTTTTAATATATAAAATAAAAAATATGTGACAGGCCTGCACGACTCCTATTATGCGCAAATGTGTATTCTTTGCCTTTAGAGTTTGGAACGCAAGAGTATATCTTTGAGCGATTTTCCTCTTTTGTACGAGATAATAGGTGGCTCTTTGTTTATCTCTCTCAGCAAAAGCTGATCACGTATTAAATGCCATTTACTCATAATGATTTCTTTAAATTAGGAACCGCTGGGTGATATTGTGTGACAAATGGTAGAATTTTCCTGTGCGTTTTATCTTTTTGTAGCAGTGCCGACTTCCTCTCCTCGAATTTCACTCCTGAGAGGACTGTATTCACCAGAGCTTCTGGATAACCTCTCACGTGTAGGCGTGATTTGAATAGTCTGATATTTTCATCAAAGGTAGTTTCTGAAGAGTTTGTTCGGAGCAACCTAAGTGCTTCGCCTTTGATGAAACCTTTACTGACCCCGCCTGGTGGGTGACAGGAGGAGAAATGTGTGTACTGAAATGTTTCCGTCGGCTTGTAGTGCGTTCGCACGTCAAGGATAGATGTGTCTTTAAATCTATCGTCTTTGTAAACGCAAGTGTCTAAGAAAATGGTTTCCTTGTCTAATATTTCAGCCGTAAATTTAATAGTTGGATGATATCTATTCGCCTGTTCAATGAACCCATTTATTTCCTCTATGCTTATGTTCCACAGAGAGAACACGTCATCGATGTATCTTTTCCACACAAGTGGTTTTTTTTGTGCTTTGACTTAAGATTTCTGTCTCAACCGCTGCCATGAATAAGTTAGCAAAAGATACTGCCATCTTGGTACCCATAGCGGTTCCATGTATTTGGGGAAAGCGCTTTCCATTGAACTGAAAAGAGTTCTCCTGTAATATAAGTCTTAGCATATCTCTGAGGAAATGGGTTGGAATAGGAGGCTTGTTGCTATGGAAACGCTCGTATGCATTGCACACGGTAGTAATGCCTTCCTCCTGTGGTATGTCTGTGTACAGGCTTGTCACATCCATTGACACAAGGATAGCATTTTCTGTGACTTTCGTATTCTCTAGGAAGTTAATAAAGTCTGTCGTATCTTTAAGATACGAGGTTTGTTGTTTAGCTATAGGCTGAAGTAGACTATCTACAAATGATGATATACGTTCTGTGGGGCCCCCACAACCCGATATGATAGGTCTACCGACTGGTTTTGCTTTGTGAATCTTTGTGAGAGTGTAGAACTCAGGGATACGCGGTGCATTTTCTAGTCATTGTGCCTATATGGTCGTTGCGGTGGAGCTCTGTTATGAGTCTTTCTACTCGAGCAGAAGTCTCCTCAACCATAGGTGTTGCGAGGGGTCTGTAATTTTCTTCATCGTCTAGTTGTATCTGACCCTCTGTAATCTTATCTGTTTTGTTCATAATGACTGTAGTAGAGCCTTTAAATGTATCCCACCATTCCTTTTAATGTCAATGGATATCTTCGCCCGTCAGGGAAATTTGACTGAATGCAGCCAGCTACCAGACTATGTGGAACTCTCACACGAAAGGTGAGTCTTACTTTAGTTTTATTTTGTTTGTTTTTTTAGTAATTAAAATTGTAGCCTAACTTCATTTTAAGTTATTACAGAGCACCATGAAAATTAAATAACTTTAAACATTCATTTTAATATTTCACTTTTACTAAACAGGTACCTTCTTTTTGGACTGACATTTTGGAGTGGAGGGCACTACAGAGGGGCTGTTTTGGTGAATGGTGTATGGCACCATTATGATGGGATGTGGGAGAGGAATTCCAGAGGTTAAGGACTGCAAAAATGCACAGGGAAGCCGTCCACCCCAAGTGGCTTCCTCCTCTCTCACTGTGTGTACATCTTTGAAAAGATTTTGCTTTGAAAAGTGGCCTATATCCTTTGATCTGTTGTGAGTGTAGAATAATTTATAAAGCACAAAAACATAGATAATGAATCAAGATTTCATTGTTGGAAAAAAAGCAATATTTGTCTGAAAAAGAAAATTCGTGCAGAGGGCTTCAGCTGCAAAAAATATTCCTGCACAAGCAGGGAGTTAAAAAAATAATTCGTGCAAGCGGAAAATTCCCCACCCCCCCCCCCCCCCATCACTTTTCTAATGGTCCTAAGCGAATCGTGACGGCGCTGATGCCGAGTCTCCTTTTCCGTTGTTTTTCTCTTTTTCTGCCTCATTTAAGAACTCTAGCCCAAGAGAGAGGTCGCAAAATTTTCCTCGTTTCGGGACTAGTGTGCCGAGTCTCTGTTTGTATCCACTATTGTCGCGAAATATAATATTTTTCCCCGCGCTAACAATGGCCGCTCGCGCGAAAAAAATTCTGGCGAAGCGATTTTGCTCACGCTATCAGCGTGCACTATCGGGATTTTGAGCACGCTTACGTATACTGAATTTGATTGCGCGGCTCTGCTAGCTATGGTATAATTAACAATTATTCCATGAGCGCGCGTTGGATATGAGATGATAGATAGCCAACGAGGCGCGTAGCGCCGAGTTGGCTATGATCATCTCATATCCAACAAGCGCGAGTGGAATAATTGTTTTATTAAAAACGCCCCCAAAATATAGAAAACTAGACTACAATAAAAACAAAAATGCCCAAAAAATCACTCATACGCTCCCCATTTTTGTAGATCATGGTATAATGGCTCATATACCATGATGGCTAAGCCAATGAAAACTCTCGAATTGCATTATCCAATGATCCAGTTTTTAATAAAAACCAATAGTGCAAGAATAAAAAAAAACTCACGAGTAGCTATGACTTTAGCAGCAAGAATAAAGTTCATGTCACGTGCATACGAAACATTGACACTATTGTTTCAGGAGCCTTTGACATCCGCCTCCTCGGTGGCTCGCCGCGATCGTCTAGTGGTTAGGACACTGCGTTGTGGCCCCAGTAACCCAGGTTCGAATCCTGGTCCCGGCATTACTTTTCTTTTTCCTCTTTTTAAGTGTTTTTTTTTTCATTATTTGTTGAGTTTGGAAACTGACCAACTTTGGAGCAAGGAAAGATATCTGGCACTGTGAAATTGTGCCCTCTTTCGTTGTTAATTACAAATTGATCTCAAAATTAAAAAAAAACAAACAAACAAACAAAAACAAAAATTAAGGGTTTGAATCATTTAAAAAGTAAATTATGCAGAGGATAGAAGTGCTACAAACAGACTTAAAGGAAGAGCCAGTCAAATTATTATAGGATTACTTTTGATTGACTCAGATTTCATCTTAGTTTTCGGTGCGCTTGGGTATTCTTCTTTTAATCCTGCAATGGATATCTCGGAGCAAGTTGCCCTTAGCTTACCTTGCCTAACTAATAGGTCTTTAGAGGCAAAGGGGATGAGAGAGTAACTATTCGTACTACAATTATTCTCAGCCCAAAACAGCTCTTAACCTGAAAAATATTTTTCGTGGGGTGCGTTTGTGAGAATGTCGTGCAATTTCCTTGATGTGCGAGATTGTGAGGCAAGCGTTCTTGTGGATTAATAAGACGGGGAAATAGAGATATCGTTTGGCTTCACACGTTCATTGGCTGCACAACTCTACAAACAGACTCGAAGCAAAAGCGAGTCAAATTATTATAGTATTATTTTCGATTGACTCCGATTTCATTTTAGTTTTCGGTGCGTTTGTGCATTCTTCTTTTAATCCTGCAATGGATTTCTCGCATGGAGCAAGTTGCTCTCAGCTTACCTTGCCTAATTAATGCGTCTTCAGAGGCAAAGAGCATGAGAGAGTAACTACTCGTACTACAATTGTTCTCAGCCCAAAACAGCTCTTAACAAAAATTGTTTTCGTGGGGTGAGTTTTTGAGAATGTCGTGCAATTTGCTTGATGTGCGAGATTGTGAGGCAAGCGTTCTTGTGGATTAATAAGACGGGGAAAGAGAGATGACGTTTGGCTCCACGCGTTCATTGGCTGGTGTATATTATTGGGAGGCACAAAAGTCTCAAATCTGAAAAATAACATTAAAAAGATTTTGAGAACTTAAGTTGAGAGAATCATCAGTGAAACAAGAGTATACTCTAGTCCGGTAACAGGTCGTTTCGCCCCAGTTACCTTCCGTTTCGCTCTAATTCAAAGTATGTATATGTAAAGAACGAGAGACGAAAGCTCTAAATGAAACGACGACTTTACTACAGACCAAAGGGACTTTAAGATACGCTACGGCGAGGCTCTACTACGGCTACTTTGGCCGTGAGGGACTTGTCTGACAACGGCGTTTTACCCGCCAAACTGAACTTGAATGATTAAGATTTTGCTGTACGGCAACATTATGTGCAGCCTCTACGTGTCTTTACAAAAATGACTTCGCTCAAGGAAACCAGAGACTTTACTCGACTTTCATACGAAATAGGCTTGATTAATGACGATGATGTCCTTCCCCTGTAACCGTCTTACCCCTCCCAGAACTTAGATTTGCATTTTAGAACTTGATAGAACAGCCTGTAATTCCAACCACAAAACAAAATATAAACACTGATAGAAAGCTCCATTTCAGCACGGATTTGTTCATAAAACGATTAAGTACGTGATAAGCCCGAAAATACAGAACTTTTCATTATAATAAAATACATTTTGAACAGCAATAAACAATAATTGTAGCTCAGCTTAGTACACACGAAGCTTTCTTATCTACGGCTGTTCGGCCCGATAATAATATGACTGAATTGATCATCTCGTGGCGGGCGTGTTTAAAACACGAAATGGCGAAATGACGGAATAGCACTTAAGGACGTTCGCGCCCATTGCTACTGCGCATCTCTAGTGCGCACGCTATTCATTGGTCACGCGCGTGCCACGTCATTTTCAAGCGCGCGCACCGAGTCGAAAACTTAACAAAATATAGAGCTGATGACCTTTGCGTTAACTTGGTGTGCGAATATTTTTGTTGGAAGCTCGGTGACCCCCACTTTTTTTTCGGCAGATCACTTCCTTTTTTAACTCTCTACATTATACTAAAAAACCAAAAAAAACTGTGTGTGGGAAGTTGTAATTATTTGTCATATACTATTAAAAAAGGGTCGAATTGGTACATGGAGACAGGTGTGCGTGACTTAGAAGTTGTCTTTTTTAAGGCTAATTCTAGCAGATTTAATGACATATGTAGCAAAGATCTATCAATTAGGCCTATATAAGCCGTGTTAAACACTCATAGCTTAGAGATGATTCTTCAACTTAAATATATGTCGATAGTAATGAATCCTGCCAGAATCGCCTCGAATGACTGAGAATCGTAGAAATGCTATGGTCTGAGCTACGCTTTATCTTGAAAACGAGTTCGGTGACCCCCGATTTTTTTTACGTTTTTTATCTAATCTTATCATTTTCTACCGTCAGTCAAAGTTTTAAAAAAATCTGTGTGTGGGAAGTTTTTGGGCGCGAACGTCCTTAAAAATGTGAGATACGGTTAACCCATACAATTATGGAGAGCTAACCACCTTCAAGTCAGTGATATTTAGGCTAACCGAAGAGCTATTTAGGCTAACCGAAGCGCTGTTTAGGCTAACCGAAGCGCTATTTAGGCTAACCGAAGCGCTGTTTAGGCTAACTGGAGTGACATTTCGTCATTTCGCCATTTCGTGTTTTAAACACGCCCTCTCGTGGCAGGTGTTATTTAAAATCGTTTAAATTTTCTGTACAAATGACAAAGAAACAATCATCTTACAAATGATTTTTATGATTGAGTACTTTATCTTCAAACTAGGCTGTTCAAACAGTGAAAAAAGCGCTAACATTAGGAGGAAACAGCAGACTTATACTCACGTAGTGAAGAGTACGTGAAACCAGGCACTTTCCCGTAGTAGAAAGCAAGGCTACGGCGGGAAAGCCCTACTGGTACGCGCGTCATGACGTCACCGGAAGTGATCTTCCCTCTCTGCCGCCGTACTACAGCCTAGCCGTACCTTGGCTACCGCGCCTAGCTTGGTAGCCACTACTACAAAACTCGGTACCAGTCTTACATATAATATTTAGACTCAGTGGCTCTTTGACTGCGTAAATGTTTAATTAAAAATGTTAAAATTAAGGCATTTTATACAGTCAACAGGTAAAAGCCGTGAAAGGTTTATTAAATTTTCAAATACAGTCGGCCATGGATCGATCAGCGAACTTTGACTGACTTTGTTCATATACGTGCAATAATACTTCTAAGCGTCTAATTAAACAAGTATATTTAGACTCAATGGATTTTTGACTACGCAGATGTTTAATACAAAAGTTTTACCGAGGGTTCAAGTCTACAGGGTAAAACGCCGTTGACGGTTTTCAAAGTTTTTCAAATACCATCGGCCATCGATCAACAAGCGCATCATCAACAAGGCGTGGGGAAAGAGAGATTGGGGAGAGTAACTTGAACAATAGACGACCAATTTCGATATATTAAAATTCAGCCAATAGACCTCAGCACAAGGCTCTGGGGAATAAATACAGAGTTTGTGGGGTTTATTCTCCGGATAATTTGGTTCTGGGTTGATAATGTGAATTGGCCACCGTAAAGAGATTCGGAAGCTGACGTTTCGAGCGTTAGCTCTTCGTCGGAGCGAATTCGCTCGAATCTCTTTACGGTGGCCAATTCACATTATCAAGCTAGTTGATAAAACCAAATTATCTTGTAATACTCTTACCGACGCAGCACCACAGTTTCTTTGGAAACTTGCCCCCTTTATTCTCTGGAGCCTGGTGCTGAGGTCTATTGTTTTAGGCTGAATTTTAAGACGGGGGTAAACGTGAAGGCTGCTTTAGGTCGCTTAAAGCGGCCTTTCTACCAATATCTAGGTCACGTTTCAAGCGACACTAAATCTCTCTGCTTATCTCATTAACCACTGTTTGGCGGTTTTGTGTAAATTTTTGTGTGATTTTTGGGCATTTTGGGAAAGAGATATTTTTTCTCAAAGGATAGGTTAAATGGAGGAAAATATGATTTGATGGATTTGGAAAATTGAGATTTGAAGTGAAGAATTAGTAGACGGATACCAAACAGTCCCCTAAAAACCTGGGGCTCCCTTTTGCGGGGGTCAACTGTCTGGTAGTGTTTCCAACCCATCTTAATCCTAACAATTTCCTTTTCTATATCGCCTCAAATTTCACGCCTATTCATGTTTACCCCCGCCTGAAACACCTAAAATACATTTTAACAACAACAAGAATAAAGGTGATGTCACGTGCATCTGGTCTTTAAAAGACGTGAGAATTAATTTATATCATTACGGTACAATTATTCTCGCATTTCAAGGATTGGTTCTTAGAGGACAGACGCATAGATGATGTCATACACATTTTTTTCGACTTACGAAACATTGACACTATTGTTTCAGCAGCTTGTGTTACCTCCTCTTTGGTGGCTCGCCGCGATCGTCTAGTGGTTAGGACACTGCGTTGTGGCCGCAGTAACCCAGGTTCGAATCCTGGTCCCGGCATATTTTTCGTTTTCCTTTTCTTAAATGTTTTTATTATTATTTTATTCTGTTTGACTGCGACTCAGTCTTAAGTTGAGTTTGGAAACTGAAAGATCAAGATTTGTAGCAAGGCTAACAAAATCCTTGGCCTTATAAAAAGAACCTGTAAAGGTCTGAAAGACGTCAATACCCTACGAACTTTGTACTGTGCCTTAGTAAGGTCCCATTTGGAGTATTGCACTATTGTCTGGTCACCCCATACTGCTCGAAACATTAACAAACTGGAAAGGATACAGCGAATAGCTTCCAAGTTTATTCTCAAAACTGACGATGACTATGAAACTCGTAAAGAGAAACTAAACTTGTTATCTTTGGAGGATATGCGCTTCTTTTTTGATGTCTTGTTTTTTTTACAAGGTTCTTAATGGTTTTGTTAATATAGACATATCCCCACTTATAGATTTTTATTCTCATTCTGCATGATCGATATTCTCTGAGGGGCAGGGATAACTTAACCCTAAAGGAACAGTTTTCCCGGACAGATGTTTTTAAATTTAGCTATTTTAATAGAATCGTAGACTTGTGGAACTCGCTGCCAAATTCAATCCGCAGCGCGACGAGTGTCTCTAATTTTAAAAGGGGGGTTAGGGAATTTTTAACATCTAGATTAGTTTGATGTAGTGTTTTTGATTTTTGTCGATCGTAGCTGTTTTTCTTTTTTTTCTGTGGTGGTCTGCCCAGCATGGGGACTCTGTCTCTTTTGCAGACCCTCCTTATGGCTTTTTATTCTGTGTATTCTTAACTTCCTTTTTTTTAGCCATTAAATTGTAATAATAATAATAATAAAAAACTTTGGAGCAACGAGAGATACTGGGCACTGTTGTACCTTCTTTCATTGTTACTTGCAAATTGATCCCGAAATTAAAAAATATATATACATGAAAAGAACAATAAAAAATCCGGTTTGAATCTTTTAAAAAGAAAAAAATGCAGAGGAGAGAAGTGCTACAAAGAGACTCGAAGCAAAAGCGAGTCGAATTATTATAGTATTATTTTCCATTAACTCCGAATATTATAGTTTACGGCCTTTGGTGCGTTTAGATCAAAAGGCAAGCGTTCTCAAGACGGGAAAAAGAAGAGATACAAGAACAAGAAGAGGCATAATAGCCTCAGATCTAAAAGAAAAAATAGAGTTTGAGAACTAAAAGTGGGGAGAATCATGAAACAAGAGTAACGGTCACTGCTGAACTGCACTTTGTACTCCTTGCGAGCCTATTATTTTTATGACGGAGTGTTCTAAAATTAGTTCCAATAGAACAATTGTTCTGATTGGTTAGCTCGATGCTAAAAATACCTTATCCAATCAACGAATCAACGAGATTATTGCACCACAACAAGAAACCAAAATGGCGGAAGAAGTAGTCTATAAAAGCAGTTTCGGAGATGCAAGAGGTTATTCTCTTTCCTGGGTTTTGGGGAATTCAAACGCGTTAGAAGAAGCAAGCCATGGGCTGGAAAGAAAATGGAAAATACGGCGTCTCCACTGGGAGAACCGTTCGCTCTCCTTTTGCAAATGCCGGTGGGTTTTCAGGGTGCAGTGTTCCTGGGCACGAAACAGAGTGTTTACTCAAGTTTACAAGAGGTACAGAAAACTTGTCCAGCACTGAATTGGACGAATTCCTATTGGTGAACGATATCGATGATGGCCTTGGCGATTTCGCCGAATCGTCAACTCGACAACTGACAGCTGGGAGCAGTGTCCATCTTTCAAGTATTTCTTACTCGCTGAAGAAGCGAAAACGGTGGAGGTTGCCAGATCTCGACAGAACTGGCTTAGATCTGGAGGATTCGGCGGACAGACCAAACGTGACCTTCATCCACCGTCGAGCGGAAAGGAATGTCGATGCCGATTGCATCGCGATCGAGAAAACCAAAGAAAATGAAGTCTTTACACCCCGAAAACGCAAGTATACTCGAGTACAAGATCTGCTGAAGAGGTGTGATGCAAGCGACCTGGAACCCGAAGTAGGATACGAGATTTCGTACCGATACCCTGCAAACGAATACCCTGAGTATGGCGAGGGTCATGGCCATCGATATCGCTGGTCGTTTCAGTGGTCTCTCTCTAACCCGCGCAAATCTCGATTTAAGAACAAGGGTGTCAAAAACAAGGGACACCGTTGGGACCTGTACTCTGACGGGGAGATCAGAAGTGAAAAGATTGCAAATGAGGAACCCTGTGAAACAATTCTTTCTGGCACAAACGTTGAAAGCAATGTTAAGATAATGGATGCCGAGTTGTTTCGTGAGTTGAAGGCTTCAGAGGAGAGATCTTGCTCCAGCGGTGCTTCAGACTTCGACCTTGGTTGTTACATTGAAGAACTGTCTAGGCACCATCCTAAAGGCAAGAAAACACATCAGGGATTAAGTTCAGGATGCAACAAACTAGAGCAGTCAATGAAAAACTCATTTAAATATGGAAAGAAGAGTGCTCTTTACATTGATCCGGAGCCAAGCAGCGACCCATCTCAGAATCAGGATACTGCAAATTCATCTCCATCCACTGCACCAAAACATCAGATTTTTCAGCCAGAGAAGAAGGTAGCAGTTATGCTGCTGCTAAATGCTGAAGAGGTGAAACCAGGGAATCTCAAAACCGCGTGGAATGAGTTGTATGCCGAAGCAAACAGTCTTCCCAGGAAATTCACTATTGACGTAATGCCGCTGCTCTCTACTGAAGACAGCATCAGGAGTGAGTCCTACTGTTTGCTCTTTGAAGTGACAAAGAAGAGCAACAATGGGTTAAGCACTGTAACAACTGATGTTAGCCTCCACTGCACAAAAACTGAAGGCTTCAGTGCTGACAGTAACTTTTGTGACGCCACTGCAAAATTCCGCTCCGAGATTGAAAGTGCAAGTCAGGATGTCTGGCAAGTGAGCAATGTAGTGGACTGCGCAGTTTTGTGCCTACAAAATCAGCCTTCACAGTACCTAACGTGTAGATCAAATTCCGCAAAGCATGTCAAAACATGGAGATCAGTTGAAGTCCTCGGTGCTATGTTTGGGTGGAAGACAGAGGTCTGCACACAAAGGGAGATAAAATCAGAACTAAGGTCTAAAATCAAGGAACAGAGCCTACATTGCCTGAATGACAAGATCCACACCTGCTCTGAAATTCAACTGGATGATTTGGGTGATGAATTACTGGATAGATTCTGTGGTATTTGCTATGAGGAATTAGGTGAGTGGCTTAATACGTACTGCATAATTTTATTGTTCAGATCAGCTATGGCAATTTTAAAAATTACCTGGCACTATCTGTAACCTCCATTTGAAACAGGATATTTTGTTCAAGGCAAATTCTCCACATGTGCTGTTTTGCAAACCTTGCTGACCTAAATATTATTGGAGCCATGTACAATTGAGCCCAGCCATACTGTATGTTTAAATAACAATGTCTTAGAGCACTATTGGTTACAATTTAGAACCGACACCATCATTTCCAAGGTCTACAATGTCCCTGTGTATGTAGAGACATTTAAATTGGACCGCATGTGCAAAGAGGATGAATGGTGGCTTAATTTGAAACAATCCTCTTGTTCAAATAAGGACCAAGGGTTAAATACAGTCCCCATGGGAGATTCTGGTACCACATACTGGGCTTCTTATAAAAATAATTAATATCATGTGTTATAAATTTCTGTTATATGTAAAAATATGTAATGCATTAATATGACAATATTGTTATATTAATTAATCTAAAACCTTGCGGGAGTTACATAACCCAGAACTGTCTTAGAGCTTATAAATATTCATTTTCATTCTTGACGGCGTATCTTGTAATTTTCTTGTCAGTTCCAGTTTAGTCGTTGTGTATTAAAATGCGTCTCTTAAGTAGAGTCGTTCCTCGTTTAAAGAACACAACAAATATGAAATTATTAAATTTTGCCTGCATACTGCTGATTACAGTCAAACCAAGTGAAGTGTACCCCTCAAGGTTACATAAATGAATTGATTATTTGAATATTAAACCTGCTACATGTAGTTGTTTGAAGAATGCAATAATGATTGAATTGATTATTTGAGTATCAAACAATGTTAAATTGATAGTTTTGAACATTAAACCTGTTAGCTGTATTCTTAGAATGCGAGTAACAGGTTCAAATTTTGAATAATCAATTCATTTAATGTAATCTTGAAGGGTATGCTTCACTTGGTTTGACTGTAAAAAAGCTCTTTGAATAATATCATTTTCTCAATAAATGACTACTTCCAATTGATTAAAGTGCCTATAACCCCAAAAACTTTTTTTCGTTTCGTGAAATCTTTGCATGGAATTAGGAAAAATGCCGCAAAAATTTTTGCAATCGGTTAAAACCCGAATTTTTTATGAATTTTTAAAGATCGTAAAAAGTGCACTTTTTCAAAACACGGCCGAGCAGCAGAATCGCTTAAAGAAGTCTGGGTATAGCGCGATTTGTGACGTCACTCCAGGCCTTTAATCGCCTTCTTGTTTACAACAGTCTTTGCTTCGATTGCAAGAAAGAAAATGCCGGATAAATGCGTTGTTTTCGGATGCAACAACAGGCCAAACAAGGAAAAGGGCATATCCCTTATCCAATTGCTTTTGACGGGACTGATGACACGGAGAAGCGCAAAAGAAGAAAGAAGGAGTCGACTTAAGCGTGCTCGTAAGCGCGCTCGTTGGGAACCAACGAAATATTTGGCGGTGTGTTAGAAACACTTCCTGGATGAAGATTACTCGATTATGTTTTCTGATTTAGCTAAGGTATATTTTCAGAGAAGGCTGCGGAAGGATGGTATTGGGATTTGTGTCTTCCCAACGATCCGCGTACCTTGTATTTCGATATTTCGATGGAAGGTAAGCCAACTGGAAGCAAGCGAAGTTGACAACAAAATATGCATTCATGTGTTATGAGTAGTTTTCGATCGTGCCTACAATTGCATTTCGTCGTAAACATGTTTCTTTCACTTACTTTGCATTTGTAACCGTCATCTGGTTGTCAATAGTGCATTCCTCTAAAACAATTTACTACGTTTCCCTTTATTCAGAGAAAGAAAGACGCTTTGGAAAGTCCGGAAACTTGTGTACACAACGCTCGAAGCTCGCAAGTCGAACCTGTGACGAAACGTCGTAGAAAAAGCAGGGAGCAGGCCACTTTTTCAACCGTTGTACTGATTGCTACAGAAGCAAGACCGCAAGCAGCAGTTCATGTATCGGAGCCACTTGATGCGTAGGCATCTTCTGGTTCATACGACATCATCTTTGTTGTCTTCTTGTTCGCTCGCGTTTGATCACACCTCGACTTCTAAGTCGTACTCTACCTCCGTTTCTGCGGCCTCGGAATTCCAAGCTTGAATCAAACTAGTATCGCTGGACGACATTCTCAATTGATGTGATTATTACGTATTTTTTGAGTTGAATAAACGTTCTTACAACAAAATACTGAACGCTGAAAACACCGAACCCGTAATACAAGGACAATAACCGAAGCGATGCGAGCAAAGGCCTGGAATGACGTCACTAGTCCCATTCTCCGCTTTGCTCGGTCGTGCTACAAAGAACGCTCACTTTAAAAATTCATAAAAAATTCGGGTTTTAATCAATTGCAAAAATTTTTGCGGCATTTTTCCTAATTCCATACAAAGATTTCAGGAAACGAAAAAAATTTTTGGGGGTTATAGGCACTTTAAACACTGTGTTTTCGAGCTGCCAATCAAGAAAATGAAAGGATGTCAATCTTTGGGTCAAATGTGACATTAAATGTTCTAGTGCCTACAACGTAGAATTTGTGTGTATTTGCATCATTTTAAAAACATTTAACTAATTGCAATGTCTTTTCTTCTCTTCCACTTAGATAATGGAACTGCTCTGAAACAGTGCGGCCATGTTTTCTGCAATGAATGCTGGGAAGTCCACCTTAAGACACAGATAAGCCTTGGGAACACTGACCTAAAATGTCCAGGACACAAGTGTGATGTCTCCATTGATGATGCCACCATTTTGGCTTTAGTGCCTTCCTGGCACAACAAATTCCTGTCACAAAAAGTTGACAAAGCTCTGGATGCTAGTCCAAAATTGAGATGGTGCCCCTCCACAAAGTGTGGACGAGTGCTTAAGGTAGTGGTGTCTGGTGCCATAGCCAATGGAAACAGTCCAATGTCGGTAGCTTGCGAGTGTGGTGGAGTCTGGTGCTTCCAGTGTGGCAGACAGGCACATTGGCCAGCATCGTGTTCAGCTGATGAGAGATTTCAAGAAGTCGCCCAAAAATTCTTGGGGGAAATGGAACTGAA
>OZ026598.1:8802623-8812623 GCA_964020085.1 Micromussa lordhowensis | reverse complement strand
ACACTGCAGATCCATAAATAACTGAGATTCTTCCATTTTAGAGAACATACTTTATGTCAGTGTCATGATATCATTTCATATGCTGTAAATTATCTGAATGGTAGCTTTTGCATTTACTGTGGTTCTTTTAGAGCCACTGTCAATAAAAATTAGTCTTTAAATCAATGTTTGCCTTTGCCTCACTTTTATGCAGCTTAGTGTGATACCATTACCTGAATATATTGTGGGTGATAAGTCAATAGTCTATAGAGAGTTAATTTTAACTCCTTCAGACCCAATTTCAGTGGTTAAAAAGAGGTTACAACTGTGAAAGTGTTTAGAGACTCCTGACCAAGTTCCCAGGGGTTTTCCCTAGAAATTTCAATTTTCTTGGTTTCCCTGTTTATAAATCTCAATCCCCCAGGGTAAGGGCGGCAGCGTGTAACCAGGGAAAATGAAGTCTGTGAGTCTCCCCCTGGGTAGGGATTTTGTCACTTAGGTGGTGCCCTGGGGATGGGATTGCTTTTACTAAGACCTGTCTCTGTTAGAAACAAATTACCCAAGAGGTAGGAATTTGTGCATTTACTAGGTGCCCGGGGTGGGGAATTTGACTCTAGCTTCTGTTGAAACGGGGTCTGCCCGTTTCATTCCACCACTCTCGGGCATCGAAGAACGCGTGGAGTCTGGTGCTTCCTTTCACGAAAGAGTCAGCGGCTTTAATCGCGGGCTTTACAGCGTGGCGCAACAAGATGGCGGCGAAATTCTTCTTTCGATCGGGAAGGAATTGACGAAATTGAACGTTTTCCATCACGAGATCATGTGAAATCATAAAGCGATGACAAAGAGAAAACTTGCCTGATTAACTTTGCTGTAAAACTGCGGTACATGTGAGTATCATCCAGCCTTTTCAAGCAACATTTCTTGTCAAGCTCATTGTATAAAGCTCATTTCAAAACTTGCATTTAATTGTGAGCGTCTGTTTGTAAGTTTGATCATTTCTTAGAATTACAGGTAATTGCTAGGAGATCATTATAAAATATCTGAGAGGTAACGCTAGTACACTGTGTATCTACCGGTTTATGCAATTGGATTAACAGATGTTTTGATACAGCACATGTGCGATGGTTGTCCCAGCTTGAACTTTGAATGAAACTGTAGACCGCATGCGTTGTGCCTACCATTCATATTGCAGGCATTTATATATAGACCGTACATCTTCATACTGTATAAGAACATTCTCAGGTTCTCTGATTACAATTTGATTATTGCTTGGACTAACATACATGTACCATTTTCCCACCAGTCTTACTGTCTCTTTCTTACTTGTATACTGAAAATATATTTTTCTCATAGAAATAACCTTCACATGCAAAATGCCATCTTGTGATTTGGAAGTATGCGACATTGAAGATGCCATAGGAAAGGAATACAAAACAACAAACAAAATCAAAAATATTGGCCGAGTCCGCGGAAGCTTTAGAATTTTCTCTTCAGGAAAAACGAAAAGATCTTTCGAAAAATGGTAAACAGATCGATCCGAACAATGGCATATAGAACACGCAACACAGTCAACAGAAGCGTAAACAGCTACATTTGAATCATGTGGTGTGAGAACGAACAAAAGGAGGAATAAACCTGACCATCGAGTGCGAGAAACATAAGCTCGATCATATGCAAGAAACATAAGAACGACTCTAGACAAACGTATAGCTTTCTCGAATTAAAGCTACGGCGTCTCTGAAGAAAAACGTAAGAAGACAAATATGATATCCCTACATACTGTACTTGCATGCAGTTTTAATCAAACAGCCGGGCCCGGCGTCACACTATATGATGCAAGTAAGCAACATGTCCACGGTAAATTTCATATTTTGTCCCTCGAAAGCTCCTGGAGACATATCTTGGATTAGAAATGAGCTTAAGCAATGCATAAACACCTGGCAAATTACAGAGGTGTCAAACTCTGCAAAACGACATGCCGATAACAGCGGAAACTATGCAGACCAATGACCTCTAAATTTGCTATGGCACAGTCTAACGGCTCAACTCTACTAAAAATTCCTCTTTATAACGCAACGTGAAGTGCCCTTCATATACATGAGAGAAGCAACAAAAAGGTTGAGAGACCGAACAAAGAACGGCAAATGTACAAATGGCACGAACTGTAGGAGTCGTGTAGGCTAGTCAACCTCATTTTACACAAGATATTGGCTAGCACAACACCACGGCAATCTTTTCTGTTGGAAGGCTGTAGACATATATCCCTGTTGATTCTTTGTAAAATTTCCGAACTTCGTTTTGAACGAGCAATGACAAACGCGGCAATTAATTACCCGCTTGAAAAGGAAATCGCAATTGTTTTTCGCGCACTATTTAGTTTTCGTGGGCTCTGTCGCGGCGCTTGTCAGAAATGGTTTACAGGAAGTTAATGATCATTGGCTCTAATTTGGGGGCGTTCGGTAAAATGTCTGGGTCGAATATCTTGTTTTCTGTTTTAAACTAATAATAATAATAATAATAATAATAATAATAATAATAATAATAATAATAATAATAATAATAATAATAATAATAAACAAAGAAGCAAATCAAAAAACAACCAAACAAGAAATATGCCGGGACCAGGATTTGAACCTGGGTTACTGCGGCCACAATGCAGTGTCCTAACCACTAGACGATCTGTTATGGTTATACATGTAAATAATGAAAATTGCAGGCACTTGTGCAATGTAGCTTTTATCAGTAATTAATGTACATTTTGTCTTTGCATCAACCAATATTAAGTCCATCAGGATGATTTTGAGGATTAAGGAAATTATCACTAATGATATTTTAAAAACAATCCTCTAGGTCTGGCCCTGGTTGTTCAAAGGCTGGATAACGCTATCCGCCGGATAAATCACTATCCAGCGGATAAGTGTTATACAAAACAAACCGCACTATCCGCTGGATAGTGATTTATCCGGTGGATAGTGTTATCCACCTTTCGAACAACTGGGGCCTGGTGTATTGCATTTACACAACAGCAACAACAATTTCTTTACCCCATAAACTTGCATACATGCAGATAAATAATAATAGAGATAAATATAGGGGGTCTGGCTGCCTGAAATACAGTGTAACTAAAAAGTTAAAAGGGGCAGGCAGGCCAGTATTACAATTTGTTTAGGATAATTTAGGTCGGACACACATACACACATATATACATCACAGTAGAAAAATAGAAAATAGAAGTACCGGTAATAAATAAACTAAGACATTGAAATATAAAAGGTAAAGTATAATAGGAGGAATTTAAAAACAATAATAATAATAATGAATAAGAAGATAGAGCAAAACAGCCCTTATATTGAATAGAGGCGAAGCTAGTATTTTTCTAAATATTGGGCTTGCATTTTTTTCTTAAAAACATTGCTTTGGATGATGATTTTATATCTTTATCAATACAATTCCAAATAGACGGACCCTGAAACCGAATATTAAACTTGCTGTAATTAGTTCTAAAAAAAGGAAGATAGTAAGATTGTGTTGCTGCAAGTCTAGTATTCTATTTATGGATATTAGTTACTTTAGTGAAGAATGAATGAAAGGCAGTAGGTAAGAGCTGATTATGAAATTTATACATGAATGTAGCAATATGAAATGTGACACAATCATACACATCTGGACTATGTACACTGCATCCATAAATAACTGAAATTCTTCCATTTTTGAGAACACACTTTATGTCAGCATCATGATATCATTTCATATGCTGTAAATTATCTGAATAGTAGCTTTTGAATTTACTGTGGTTCTTTTAGAGCCACTGTCAATAAAAATTAGTCTTTAAATCAATTTTTGCCTTAGCTTCACTTTTAATGCAACTTAGTGTGATACCATTACCTGAATATATTGTGGATGATAAATCAATAGTCTATAGGGAGCTAATTTTTACTCCTCCAGTCAACCAATTCCAGTGGTTGAACAGTAAGCCACATTCCTTGCAGGAATATCAATCTCCAGAAGGAAAACTTATTTTATTATCCCCAATGTTTGCCTCTGCCTCATTTTTATGCAACTTAGTGTGATACCATTACCATTATATATAGTGGATGATAAATCAATAGAGAGTTGAATTTAACCCATCCAGACAACCAATTCCAGTGGTTAAGCAGTAAGTCACATTCCTTCCAGAAAGATCAATCTTTGTAAGGAAAACTAATTTTATTTTCCCCGACTGGTCTGATTGGGCAACTTTATATACATTGCTCATGCATTGA
This sequence comes from Micromussa lordhowensis, assembly GCA_964020085.1. Taxonomy (NCBI): domain Eukaryota; kingdom Metazoa; phylum Cnidaria; class Anthozoa; order Scleractinia; family Lobophylliidae; genus Micromussa; species Micromussa lordhowensis. The sequence continues at coordinate 8,808,382 of OZ026598.1, read as the reverse complement.
TTGTACTATCTCTAAGAAGAAGTTATAACTGTGAAAGTGTTTAGAGACTCCTGACCAAGTTCCCAGGGGTTTTCCCTAGAAATTTCAATTTCTTGGTTTCCCTGTTTATAAATCTTAATCCCCCATGGTAAGGGCGGCAGCATGTAACTAGGGAAAATGGAGTCTGTGAGCCTCCCCATGGGTAGGGATTTTGTCACTTGGGTGGTGCCCTGGGGATGGGATTTTTTTTAAATAAGACCTGTCTCTGTCAGAAACAAATTACCCAAGAGGTAGGAATTGTGCATTTACTAGGTGCCCGGGGTGGGGAATTTGACTCTAGCTTCCGTTGAAAATGGTAGTTCCCTGGGGTCTTCCCATTTCCCACACTCTAGGGCATCGAAGAACGCGTGGAGTCTGGCGCTTCCTTTCACGAAAGGGTCAGCGGCGTTCATCGCGGGCTTCACAGCGTGGCGCAACAACATGGCGGCGAAACGTTGAAAAATTGTTCTTCTTTCGATCGGGAAGGAATTGAAGACATTGAATGTTCTTCCATCACGAGATCATGTGAAATCACAAAGCGATGATAAGGAAGAGACTTGCCCGATTAACTTTGGTATAAAACTGCGTTGCACGTGAGTATTGTCCAGTCTTTTGACGCAACATTTCTTGTCAAGCGCATTGCATTGTAAGCTCATTTCAAAACTTGCATTTGTGAGCGTCTATTTGTAAGCTTGATCATTTCTTAGAATTACAGGTAATTGCTAGGAGATCATTATAAAATATCTGAGAGGTAACGCTTGTACACTGTGTATCTACCGGTTTATGCAATTGGATTCAAGCTCGGACAACCATCGCACATGTGCTGTATCAAAACATTTGTCAATTTGACAAATGTTTTGATACAGCACATGTGCGATGGTTGTCCGAGCTTGAACCTCGAATGAAACTGTAGACCGCATGCATTGTGCCTACCATTCATATTACAGGCATTTATATGTAGACCGTACATCTTCATACTGTATAAGAACATTCTCAGGTTCTCTGATTACAATATGATTATTGCTTGGACTAACATACATGTACCATTTTCCCACCAGTCTTACTGTCTCTTTCTTACTTGTATACTGAAAATATATTTTTCTCATAGAAATAACCTTCACATGCAAAATGCCATCTTGTGATTTGGAAGTATGCGACATTGAAGATGCCATAGGAAAGGATGACCTTACACCTAATGATCGCATCACACCGCGAGGTGCTGTCCTTCCTAAGGCAAGAGTAAGATCTGCAAGGAATGGTGTGAATGAAACACCAGTAGGTGACAGCATTATACCAGGCACACAGAAGATTTATGTCAGAACTTGGGGATGTTCTCATAACAACAGTGACGGTGAATATATGGCAGGGCAATTAGCAGCCTTTGGTTATAAAATTACAGGTACTGTATTCAAAGAAAAATTTTAAACCCCAAAAAGTCTAAAGCGTACATGGAAAGACAAGTTTTCTTAACTTACATGTACATGTAGTCTATGAAGCATTATTAAATAACTGAGCCACTACGCACACTTTCATTGGCGATAGGTGTGTTTAGATGAGAGTATGTAAACATGGTTGTGGTGTTTTAGATTCGCACATATTTTTGAGAATTATGGGAGAATTCTCGAAAGTTATGCAAACCCTCCACTACTGTACATCTCAGGTTTACATAAATGTCTCAAATTCTCCCAACCCTCCTTGTGTTTATATGAGGCTATGTAAACACGGAAAAAGTGCTCTATGACTGTTGCTGTGGCAACCAAACCTTAGAGATTCAAAGACAAGCTAGCCATATTGGATGACACAAATTAAACAAGCCTCATGTACAGTGGCCTTTGCAGTCATCCTGTTAATATGGCCACCTTGTTAATAATATTATGGCCACTTTATTATGGCCTGAACAAAAGCTCAGTCAGTCATTTTCTTATTTAGAGAACCCCTTTAATACGGCCACCATGCTAATACAGCCAGATTTTTTTGACCTGTTGGTGACCAGATTAATAGGGTTCCACTGTAGTGTGAAATCTTTTGTTAATAATTATGATCTAATATAGTGGTAATGACGTCACATGAAAACGAAGAGTAATGGATTGAGTGTGCACTGTGCACTGTGATGAAAATAACAATCATAATTATAATTATGTGGTTTGTAACAGCCTTGAAAATATGATGGGAAAAATCTCTACATTGTACATGTAGTTCTTTGGAATGTTCTGAAGAAAAAAAGCTTTCTTTCTTGAAAATTACATTTTGAAATAGGCCACATGCCAGGCTCGAATGAGCAAGGTACATGTACTGTACATGTAGGTTTACCGTTTTTTCTGCTAAAAGAGATCTTGAATCTGAATCAGACTGGGTGCTTAATGATTATTATGTACAGTGTATATGTAAGTGTGATGGATTTTCGTTTTCTACATTCATGTGATTTCAGTTCAATTAATTTCTTTTCAAATGAGAGCCCTTGAAAAGTCCATGAAACAAATAAACTAGATCTTTATCTGTATCAACCGTGTATTAAGTGATACAGACTGATTTTATATTTTTTATCTGTTATTTTTGTAGATGACTCTGAAGCAGCTGATCTGTGGCTTCTTAACAGCTGTACAGTAAAGAATCCATCAGAAGACAACTTCAGAAATGCTATCAAAAGAGCACAGGAACTAGACAAGCACTTGGTCGTGGCAGGCTGTGTGCCACAAGGACAACCCAGACACCAGACAATCAAGGGTATCAGTGTAATAGGGGTATGTAGATTCTAATATTTGAGAAGACATGGCAGCATTTCCCACAAGATTAAGAAGTGTGTAGATGTACATGTACATGTACATGAACTCTGTTTTACATGTGAGTCAGGGAAACTCAGTGTTGTTGTTTTTTTGTTATGTTCACTGGCTTGCTGATTGCATTGATCCTCTGTGGATATTGAATGCATGTACTAGAGGGTCAAACTTGCCTGGAGTTATTGTTTTTTTTTTGCATTTGGCAAGACACTTTACTTACTACTACTGTACAGTGTAGATCACAGTGTCTTTTTCCACCGGATTCAATGTAAGGGGGGAGTCTGCATTAGGCTAGTGGCTCCTACATGTACAGCCATTTGCTTATCCCGTTTTGTTTTTTGGATTGATTGCTACATGTACATGTACAAATGTAGTCCATTGCACTTGCTGGTACTCTTTTATACACCAGGGAGGCTTTCACCACCAGGGCAGGGGTAAAAATGATTACCAGGAATTGTTAAGCAATTAACACAATGCAGGAAAATGTTGTGACTTATTGTCACTGTACATTGCAAAATGAGATGATGGAAACTGTGTTCTCATTATTTTCTGTGTAATATCAAACATGTAGGTGCAGCAAATTGACAGAGTGGTGGAAGTTGTAGAAGAGACTTTGAAAGGTAAGGTTGTTAATTTTGTAATCTTTCACATGATAAGTTTTGTGTACAGTGTAATATACAGTTTTATGTTGTAGGTGTATTCTTTTTCGTGGTTGATTGTATAACTGTACTTTTAAAATGCATTGTATTAACTTACAGGTCACACAGTTCGGCTTCTTGGTCAAAAGAAAGTTGGTGGAAAAAAAGCTGGTGGAGCCCCACTTGACCTGCCTAAGATTCGTAAAAATCCCCTGATAGAAATTATTGCTATCAACACTGGGTAAGTATCAAATACAGGTTATTGTATATAATCTTCAAACCTTATTACAGTACATCACAGTTTTTGCCAGGAGTTGAGCTCACAGCCTCCATTGCTACATGTACATGTATACTGTAGGCAAACATGCAGTACTCACTGGCTTATTGAACTGCAGTAACCCTGTACAATTGCTGGTTTTCACATGACGTCACTAAATTTTAAACTTCAGAAATATTGATCCTCCTGAAATTTTTCTTTCATGCTGTATGAGAGCAGCTAAAAACTAATATTCATACATGTACATATTTTCACTCCGAATGGGTTCTTGGTTAAATAGTGATAGACTGCCCTTGAATTTCTAAGCTTCTGCGTGACGTGACATTTACATGACGGGCGAGAGAGCTGTTATGTTGGCTTAAAAGGTGACTTATTTCGGGGAATTCTGCTATCTGAACAGTTCTTGCATTAGAATAAAGTACTATTGTTACGTTTTTGAGTTATTCGAGAGATAAATTCACTCTTTCGTAGCAAAACTCAGTGACAGATGTTTCTGCTGGTTTCCGGCCGCCATGTTGGTGCCCATGTACATGGGCACCAGCATGGCGTCTCCATACAAATCTCTATAAATTTGGGGAAAACGTTTCTTCGCATATCTTCCATGTGAAAAATTGCTGTGATCTGAATCTTGGTGAGAGTCTTTGCATATGTACCTTCTTTCTATTTCCAGATTCTGGACTTAATCAACGGTTTTGATTTTTTTATTTTGGTCTATTTTGAATGGCGTGACACTGAAAACCAGCAATAGATCTCTACTGGTGCATTATTTTATAATAATACAATTGAAGTTCAATTATTTATTTAGGTTTATAACATAGATAGGACCCTGCGCGTGCTCTGATTGGTCAAAAACCCATGTTTTATCAGAGTATGAAACATAGAAAAAGCGTGTTTTATTGTTTTGCGTGCGTAAAATCTATATCATAAAGCAAATGAAGAAGCCTAATCCGTGTATTACACTGTGATAAAACACTCCGGACATTTGAGAACACTTGAGAAATGTAGAAAACACTCGCCTGCAGCTCGTGTTTACTACATTTCCCTTGTGTTCTCAAATGCCCTTTGTGTTTTATCATAGTGTAATCCACGGCTTAGGCTTCTTTATTTGTTAAATAAATCTTTCATTACAATATTATATTGAGAATCATACAGTCATTGATGCCATCAGTCTGGGCATTCTTTCTCTCCTGCATTGTATGCAGTGCTGCTAATCTGGTATTAAACATGGCTTACACTGTACATGTATTTTCTAGTAGAAACAGGTTTGTAAACTTAAGACTAAAAATGATTCTATTGCTTTTTTTTCCTTTTTCATGTAGTTGTCTAAACCAGTGCACTTACTGTAAGACAAAGCATGCTCGGGGAGATCTGGGAAGTTATCCTCCTGAAGAGATTGTGGCAAGAGCTAAACAAGCTTTTGAAGGTAAACCAGTGTCAGAAATAACTACAAACTTGACACATTCTCCATTTTACTGTTCTTGTAAAATAATGTATTTTGGTCTACACCTTATGTAGAATTTTGGTCTACACCTTTTTTATTGGCTTTCAATCATAGGTTGAGGCTGACTCCGAATTGAAAGGTGTTGATTCTAGATTAGCCTGGATCTTACATGTAAATGTATTGTGTTGTTGTAAACCCAGTGGCGCCCCCTAATAGAGAATTAAACCTGCACACTTGTGAGTATTATAGATACAGGATGCACATTTTATAGTCATATGCACAATACTGCATCGGTATCGCAGAGGTCATGGGTTCGAATCCCATTCAGGCCTGAATTTTTTTCAGGCTTTGATTTCACAACGTCCCACTGCTTAAGTTGTGTTAATACAGTGTAACTGAGATGAGCAATTATGTCATTTTTTAATACTGTTACTCACTGTAACATACTGTACTCTTTCCATTATTTGTTTCAGAGGGGGTAGTTGAGCTGTGGCTTACAAGTGAAGACACTGGAGCTTATGGCAGAGACATTGGAGTGACATTACCTGAGTTGCTATGGCAACTTGTGGAGGTGATTCCTGAAGGGGCTATGATGAGGATTGGTATGA
>OZ026598.1:8785123-8797623 GCA_964020085.1 Micromussa lordhowensis | reverse complement strand
TGGTTAAGAAAACGGAGACCGCAATCTGCACCATATACAAGGTTCTTTATAATTTCGCCAAATGAAACACTAGATATAGAATACAGACAATGTCCCTAGCCCTAACAACAAAAGAGGTTTAGATTAACATGACGAACAAAAGTAGTGCAGATCAACCGAGAAACGTGCGTGTTAGGCTTACTAACAACCGAATAATTGTGGCCATTTGACAGGTTTTCAGTATCGTAGAGTTCGGCGTTTGTTGTCGATGTCGTCATCGAGATCGTCCAACATCGGTCGTCTTCGTAAGCTGTCGGTCGAAGTCAGCCGCTTCGGTCATTGTCCGTGTATTCGTCGTCTCGGTTTCCGATCGTCGGTTTATCATAATCATCGAGCGTTGCTAAGGCAAAATATATGCGGTCCTGGAAAAAATTATTTCCGTTTGAAAGGAACGCTTCTTTAACATAGGTTATTTATTTTTGTTTTCCATATCTTTAGGTCCTTATTCACAAGAGTGAGGGTGATCTCATGGGTAAAATGGTGCAAGTAGAAATAACGTCGGCCGGCGAACACTTCCAAATGGCGCGCGTCTTGCGCGATAGCGAGATTCATTCACCTGGCCTGGTTGAGCCGCTGCCAAAAGGTGCGGTCAGTGGCGTCTGCAGTGAGATCACGCGCGAAAGCATCGTTCAGAGTCAAGAAGGCGCTTGGAATCAGTGGATCAAAGATGCAGTGGTCGTTCTATTAGCAGTTGTTCTAGCTGACGTTTTAAGACTGTTGTATTTATGGAGTAGTCAATGAGATTAAGTAGCTCAAATGTAATATTAATAATATAGCAAAAAAGACACATTGTATCCTTATGTCGTAAGACATACGCAATGGATTGAATGGTTTTTCTGTGATTTAACGTGACATTCAGACACCTTAACAAGCAATTCCTCTCTTTTTTTCCCTATTTTTCTGTCTCTATTTTAACTCTCTTTGCGCCTTCTCTTAATCAAGCAGAGTTGTCCGACATCATTACTTATTCATGAGCATTGAAGGACAAATTTGAATTCGAACGCGCTTTGAATATCCCAGAATAAAACAGGAAAAGCCTTAATTTGCCTGGAGGTTACTGACAAAACTCACTATTCTGATTTTCTAAAATCCTACCGAGCGGTTTGAACCCCATGATGTCCAATAGAACTGTTTTATGTGCAATTGTAGCCCAAAAGGTGAATAGCTACAAATTTACGTTCTATCCTTTTGCGTTCGAAACCTAGAAACAAATAAAAGTCCGGAGAAGATAAATTTAGGAGTGTATTGTGAAAGGGTGGTGTACATAGAATATAAGATAATTTGGTTTTATCAACTGAGTTGATAATGTGAATTGGCCACCGTAAAGAGATTCGGAAGGTGACGTTTCAAGCCTTCGTCGGAGCGAATGAACGAAGGGCTAACGCTCGAAACGTCAGCTTCCGAATCTCTTTACGGTGGCCAATTCACATTATCAACCCAGTTGATAAAACCAAATTATCTTGTAATAAGCCCACCGACGCAGCACCACAGTTTCTTTAGAAACTTGCCCCCTTTACATAGAATATAACCATACATGTACAACAACTATACGCAAGGTTTAATGGGTAGACATCTTCCGTTTCTTCGACCCATCAACTCAAAACTCTCTCTCGCAACCTAATTGTTAATTAATTACTAATTACAACTTGGGAAAAAAGGTGTCTCTTATGCAGTCAATTCAGTCCCTTTAATCGGTTTTTCCTTAATTTTGGAATTGTTTTTTATTTTTGTTTTAATTTAAACCTTAATTTAGTTACTATAAAAAAGGTGACATACAATACATTTACAAAAATTAAATTTAACGACTAACAAAAAAAAATTATTACAAGAGGTGAAAGTAGCTAACTGAAAAGAACCATTACTCAAAATCTACGAATTATGGTCATTATAAACACTGACAAGAATCAAACAAAACAAAAGTGCTTCAGAGAGTAACAAGATCTCGAATTTTCTTTTTGTCTATCACGAGCATTCAAACATTTGAGATAGAAAGTAAAGCAGAAGGGGTCTTCATTTTTTGCAGAAATATAGATGTAATTTCTGGTCACAAGCAAACAGTAGTTAATGCCTAGAAAAAAACTGTTTTTCGAAATGAAGAGACAATAGAATGTCACGCTGTTGGAAGTTAATCTGCATGGTATTTTTAGAATTTTGGTATTGTTGTTCTGTAGCATTATAAAGAAATGAAAAAAACAAACAAATACGATAACTGAAGAAAAAAAACGTTAAAAAAGTTCAAGTGGTAATAAGAAATGCCGGGACCAGGATTCGAACCTGGGTTACTGCGGCCACAACGCAGTGTCCTAACCACTAGACGATCGCGGCGAGCCACCGAGATCGCGGATGCATGAATGAGAGAGGTAATTATTTAAATTTAACATCTTCTAACTAAGAGACCGGGGCACCCTTGGAAATGCGGGCAGCGAATGTTCCTACCAATCCACACACAAAGTCCTTATTCGTATCGTAGTTTGTCAGTAGGTCCACATCAGCCTCTGGCTGCCTTTAGTCTAACCTACTATACCAAATAAAGTATGTATGCATGTATGTATGTATGTATTGCAGATTTGTGTAAAATGTCAAACGTTCAGCTTCAGTGATCGTTTTCCACCCGAGCTCTGGACATCCGGTCAATGGGGCTTTTGTAATAAAGTTAGCCGAACTAACGTCGTTTTTGAGTTGATAATTCAAATGATTTTTTACTCTCAAAGTTAGTTGGGTAGTTTAAATACATATAAAATAATTTTATGAGCAGGGTCTCTAGAGCTAACCCAAAACAAACAAAAACAAATGCCAACTAAAAGAAAAACAAAACAAAAGAAACATGCCGGGACCAGGATTCGAACCTGGGTTACTGCGGCCACAACGCAGGGTCCTAACCACTAGACGATCGCGGCGAGCCACCGAGGAGGTGGATGAATTAGAAAGGTAATTATTGGAACTAGTGAGGTCATTCCCCAGTATTGCATTGCGCATCCCTACTGCGCATCATTTCACGCATGATTAGCGCAGGCGCATTGAAAAAATGGCGGCTTTTTCTTTACGGACTGACCTTCTTACCGTAGACGGTAAATCGTCATTTTCTCCAAAACGAGTACGGTGACCTATCATTTTTTTTCTGTTGTTTTGAATTGAGTAATAGATTTCTCTGTCTAAAATAAATATGGACTAATTCTCAGGGTAAAACAAGGAACAATCGTCGCAAACGTGAATTTAGCAAGCAATCGTGACTATAACCAGGGTGCTATTATTAGGATTTATTGGATATAAACAAAGTAATGTTGCTCCTAAACGAACATGGGGACCCCTCATGTTTATTTCAAAATTTAAGTTCGTATAATATAAACAATCAGTAGGCAAAGTTTGAAAAAAATCTCAGTGTAGGTTCTATTTTGGTGGAATGACCTTAAATATAAATTTTGCAGTACAAGTAAATGAAGTTAAAAAGAATCACCCTCGAACACCCAGTTGAAACTTCCACTGTGCCCAAAACGATTGTTGTTATGTGCTGTTTAAAACACGAGCAGCAGTGTTTTAAACCCGATAAAACACGTGCTGCGAGTGTTTTGAACAGCTTCAAAAATCCGCGATAACACCTACCTGCGAATTTTTCTATTGTTTCAAAAACCCGAGAAAACACGTGCATGCGAATTCTTCTGCGGCTTCGAAAACCCGAGAAAACGCGTGCATTGAGAACAATTGATTGAGATCTTTATATAAAGATCACACGGAGATCTTTATATAAAGATTACGTGTGATCTTTATATAAAGATCATGGTAGTCGTTCTCATTTTTACCAGGTATAAAAGGTTCATGCACGTGATCAATTTGATGTCTCTGATAGGCTCATGTGCTTATGAATTATTAATGAGTTTTTGAAATACAGTTAAAATATATAACTTTTTTCACAAGTAAAACTTTCTATTTAACTGTCCGTTAGTTATCCGTTAGTTTTTAGCCGTTTAACGGATAAGCGTTTAAGTATGCTTTCCCGTGTACGGTTACAATTACAACAGGTGAAAATAGCAAACTGAACAGAACCGTTACACAAAATCTACGAATTACGGTCAGTGTAAACACTGACAAGAATCAAACAAAATAAAAGAGCTCTAGAGAATAACTTGATCTCAAATCTTCTTTTTGTCTATCACGAGCATTCAAAACTTTGAGATAGGAAGTAAAGCAGAAGGGGTCTTCATTTTTTGCAGAAATATAGATGTAATTTCTGGTCACATTCAAACAGTAGTTAAGGCCTAGAAAAAAACTATTTTTCGGAATGAAGAATAAATAGAATGTCACGCTGTTGGAAGTTAATCTGCATGGTATTTTTAGAATTTTGGTATTGTTGTTCTGTAGCATTATAAAGTAATGAAAAAAACAAACAAATACGATGATTGAAGAAAAACAACGTTAAAAAATGATTCAAATGATAATAATAAATGCCGGGACCAGGATTCGAACTGGGTTACTGCGGCCACAACGCAGTGTCCTGACCACTAGACGATCGCGGCGAGCCACCGAGGAGGTGGATGAATGAAAGAGCGAATTATCTGAATTAAACAGCTTTTGCCCGAGAGAGCGTGGCACACTTGGAAATGAGGGTTGGTCGATTTTCCTACAAATCGACACAAAGTCCTTACTGCAGACTTCTGTAAAATGCCAAACAATCAGTCTGTATTTTAATTAGCCAAACTAACCTCGTTTTTGAGTTGACAATTCAAAAAGAATGTTTGCTCTCAAACGAGGTTAGTTTAAAATACATACATAGTTTAAATGCATACAAAAGAATTTCAAATAGGCGGCCATTTATGAACAGGGTCTATAGAGGAACCCTTTTCAGTTAACCCTGTAAATTTATCATTCATGCTTATTTAACCATAATGAAGCTATTAATCAATCTTTTTTGTTCAACCTTTGCGAGAATATTCCCAAGTGATGCATGTGACGCTCTGTATTTCCGCAGTTCACACCATTATCATGCTAAATGTAACCTTTAAAAAATACACTTAAGGTGATTTAAAATTCAAAAAAATAAAACGAAAAAAAGAAAACAGGAAAAAAGCCAATCAAACCTAGCTAACAAAAAAAATGCAGACTGAAAGAAAAACAAAACAAAACAAACATGCCGGGACCAGGATTCGAACCTGGGTTACTGCGGCCACAACGCAGGGTCCTAACCACTAGACGATCGCGGCGAGCCACCGAGGAGGTGGATTAGTTAGAGAGGTAATTATTTCAATTTAATATCTCCTGCCTGAGAGACCAGGGCAAACTTGAAATAAACGTGGCCGATTTTCCTGCAAATCCACACACAAAGTCAAAGGTTCAGCTTCAGTGATCGTTTTCCACCAGAGTTCTGGATATCAGCCCAATGGGGGTTCTGTATTTAAATAAGTCCAACTAACCTCGTTTTTGAGTTGATAATTCGAAATAATTTTAATTCTCAAACGAAGTTAGCTGGGTAATTTGAATATATACAAAAATAATTTCATGAACAGGGTCTATAGAGCTACACTTTTCAGTTGACTCTGTGAATGTATCATTCATGCTTATTTAACCAAAATGAAGCAATTAGTCAATTAACAAATGATAAACGCCATAGCGTGTACTATTGAGTTTTAGTAAATTCTTAGCTTCGACTACGGCATTTCTAGCTTTTTGATTGGCTAAAAAAACTCCGACTATGAGCCAATAGTCGGAGTTTTACGTCGTATGGAAAATAGTGCGCCAAGTTTAAAAATTTTAGGCACGAAGCTTTCAACTTCAGCCTTCAATGGCCGAAATAAAGATCGGCAGCAAAAACCCGGTTTGAGAATTTACTAAAACAATTATTCCATTCGCCCTTGTTGGATATGAAGTGATTATAACCAACTCGCGCTACGCGTTCGTTGGTTATTTTACCATATCCAACTCGGGCTCGTGGAATAAATATATCTTATTAGACGTTTTGGTGTGTAGTATCCCTGTATATTTTTACGAGTTGTGCGGTATTTTGACGAGCCCGTAGGGCGAGTCAAAATACAAACAACGAGTAAAAATATACAGCGATACTACACACCAAAACGTCTAATAAGAGATTTATTATCCACCGATTTCTTTTCCCAAAATTCTGACTTGCCAAGGTTTTGAACTTCACGCGGCCGGGAGGAATGAGACGAGTACAAATATCGTGTGATATTTGTACTCGTTTCGCGCGATATTTGTACTCTACGAAGCAGAGTTGGATAATAATTAACAATTATTCTAAGAGCGCGCGTTGGATATGAGATGATAGATAGCCAACGAGGCGCGTAGCGTCGAGTTGTTTATAATCATCTCATATGCAACAAGCGCGAGTGGAATAATTGTTTTATGAAAAACGCCTCCCAAAAATAGAAAACGAGGCTACAATTAAAACAAAAAGGCCCAAAAAATCACGCATACGCTCGCCATCTTTGTAGATCATGGTATAATGGCTCATATGCCATGATGGCTAAGCCAATAAAAACTCTCGAATTGCATTATCCAATAATCCAGTTTTTAATAATTATTGTTATATGGATGCACGCGGGAGGCTGCTAAGCACGAAAGAAGCGTAAGAGTCGCACGAGGCGATAGCCGAGTGCGACTTTAGCTGCTTGAGTGCTTAGCAAACCTCACAAGTGCTTCCATAACTCAATAGTACACGCTATGGCGTTTACCATTTGTTTTATAACATAAAGATATAAGAACAACAGAAGTCTTTTGAGTCCATTCCACGTTGCTCGCGTCAATGTGTCACGCAATGCCTTTTTCAGCTCGCGCTCTCAAGAAAAACATTTTCTTTGACGTTGATGTTGTGGTAAAAACAAACTGAAATGTGGTTTATCGTAGTCTGTACCCTTACCGACAACGAGTACGTGTCATTACTCGTTTCCCAAACATTTTTTTTCGTATTGTTTCTGCATATTAAGCGAGTTTTTAAAAGTTATTGAAAGGAAAGTCTGACGCGCACAAGCATTAAGCAATGCAGCGCGTGCACTTTCAAGTCTGAGTCGGTGTTTTCAGTTGTCAAGACAAATATTTATTTTGTTATCTTTGATATTGTGGTAAAAACAAATCGAATGTGGTTTAGCGTGGTCTGTACTTTTATCGACAACGATACGCGTCATCACAGTGGTCAGAATTGAGCTACATCACAAAGCGCTTTGCTTTGCTTTAGTTGTTGAGTACGTCAGCAGCATACACCCATGGGCAAATAGTAAATGCTGAATTAGCCAATCAGAACGCGTGCTTTTCTTTAGTTATGTTATAACCTCTTTTGTTAAACCATTACGAGCACAGTCCCAAGTGACGCTCTGTATTCCCGCAGTTCACACCATTGTTACGCTAAATAAATACACTGCAAACGTAGTCCTTAAAAAAAAAACAAAAAAAGTAAAACAAGCAAATCAAAAGTAACTAACAAGCAATGCAGACTGAAAGAGAAAAAATCAAAACAAAAATAACTGCCGGGACCAGGATTCGAACCTGGGTTACTGCGGCCACAACGCAGGGTCCTAACCACTAGACGATCGCGGCGAGCCACCGAGGAGGTGGATGAATTAGACAGGTAATTATTGGAGGTAGTGACTAATAACAGCAGATGTTTCACCAGAACAAACACACGATAGACTTGAACTGTAGCTGTTTTGCAAGGACGAGATCTCCAAACTGAACAAGAACTAACCAAGCACCAGTCATAAGACGAGTAAATTCCCCAGATTGCATTGCGCATCCCTACTGCGCATAATTTCACGCCCGATTAGCGCGCGCGCATTGAAAAAATGCCGGCTTTTTCTTTACGGACTGACTTTGCCATAGCCGGTAAATCTTCATTTTTTCGAAAACTTGCACGGTGACCTATCATTTTTTTCTGTTGTTTTGAATTGAGTAATAGATTTCTCTGTCTAAAATAAATATGGACTAATTCTCAGGGTAAAACAAGGAACAATCGCCGCAAAGGGGAATTTAGCAAGCAATCGTGACTGTAACCAGGGTGCTATTATAAGGATTTATTAAATCTATTTTGAAATCACTGCTTATTCTTGTAATGTGATTGGTTCTCAGCGGTGCAATTTTTCACGAATCGCACTATCTTCAGCTCTAAATCACATCTTTTTCTCAGCCAATGAGAATGGGACAGTAAAACAAAACAGCCAATCCGATTTTAAGGTTTTTTTTTTAACTCACCAATCACATTGCAGGAAAATAAAACACAGAAAACCATTGTTTGTCAAATTTGGCAACTTGGTTCAATAAATATTGGTCCTGAGCAAAATCTTGTTCCTGTATTTAGGCTATTAAATTGTGCGATTTAAAAATGGATCGAAGAAAGTGGTAATTAAACTTTGGGTCATGTAACTTTGGTCTGAAATCATACTTGTGATTTCAAACGAACTCGCGCTGCATGCTAGTTTGATTTCGAAATCACGCGTATGTTTTCAGACCAAATTGCACTCCACTCAGTTCAATTACCATTATTTATTGGGTATTGCTGTTGCTCCTAAACGAACACGGAGACCCCTCATGTTTATTTCAAAATTTAAGTTTCTATAATATAACCAATCAGTAGGCAAAGTTTGACAAAAATCTCAGTGTAGGTTCTATTTTAGTGGAATGACCTTAAATATATATTTTGTAGCACTGGTGAAAGAAGTTAAAAAGAACCACCCTCAAACACCCAGTTTTAACTTCCGCTATGCCCAAAAGGATGGTTTTTATATACCATATTAAAATATAAAAGGGATTACATTTTTCACAAGTAAAGCTTTCTATCTACCTTCAAACACAGCACAAAACTTTTGAAGGCCCTTTTTTCGACCCACAACTTTAAAAAAAAACGCTACGCAGGCCATTAACTGTCCGTTAATTATCCGTTATAGTACTGAAGCATGTTACAATTACAACAGGTGAAAATTGCCAACTTTCTTTTAGTTTTAGCTCTTTAGTTATTGCTAACCAATAATTTTCAAACTAGCTGTAAGCAGACACAACGCACAAAATTCATACCACTTATTAACCGAGAGTGAGGTCATTACAGGGAAATCTCAGACTGAGGCCTTGACGTATTGACCGAGCGTCAGCGAGGTCAATACATCAAGGCTGAGGTCTGAGATTTCCCTGTAATGACCGAACGGACGAGGTTAATAAGTTGTTTATTATATGGCCTTTTTAGCGCTGGAAAAAAAAACCGGAGGCGCTTTCCAATATCCGTTTGCGCGCGCGAGAGATCATTCGAGGCCACGTTCACTGAACAGAGAAAACCCTGGCCGTGCGATCGAAACCAGAAGGGACAGTAAAAACAGTTTCTTTGAAAATGAGACAATTTTTGCCTTTATTACGCCAAGATCTAGGTCAAATTTAACATTGAAAAAAATTTTTGTAGCCATATAATAAAGTAGTATAAATTAATATAGAGCTCCCTAACATACAAATGAAAGCTAACCGCAAGCAAAATGGAGAGGCTAACCGACATAACCGTTCTAGCTGTCTAATTAGAGAAAACATGTACAGCGAATCATTAGCATATCCAGCTTGTGTAAACAACATGCAGGTATCAAAACCCCATACTCCGCCCGGGCGTTATATTTTTCCGTTAAAAAGGGAAACGAAATGTAGTTTACAGAAATGAATGAAATTGAGTAACTTGTTTAAAATGTCACAGCTGAAATTTTACATCATCGAATATCCTGTCTTGACAGTAAGTTTCTTTTAAAATTATTGTTCATGGTTCCTTAGATCGGCGGAACTCCGAAATAAAAGAATAACAATAACAGAAATAATAATAATAATAATAATAATAATAATAAAAAAAAAGCAACAAATGCGGCGACCAGGATTCGAACCTGGATTACTGCGGCCACAACGCAGTGTCTTAACCACCACCAAGAACGCGGATGCATGAATGAGAGAGGTAATTATTTCAATTTAACATCTTCTAACTGAGACACCGGGGCACCCTTGGAAATGCGGGCAGCGGATGTTCCTACCAATCCACACACAAAGTCCTTATCATTGCAGACTTGTGTAAAATGTCAAAAGTTCAGCTTCAGTGATCATTTTCCACCCGAGCTCTGGACATCCGGTCAATGGAGCTTTTGTATTAAAGTTAGCTGAACTAACCTCGTTTTTGAGTTGATAATTCAAATGATTTTTTACTCTCAAACGAAGTTAGTTGGGTAGTTTAAATACGTATAAAATAATTTTATGAGCAGGGTCTATAGAGCTAAACCTAAAACAAACAAAAACAAATGCGAACTGAAAGAAAAACAAAACGAAAGAAACATGCCGGGATCAGGATTCGAACCTGGGTTACTGCGGCCACAACGCAGGGTCCTAACCACTAGACGATTGCGGCGAGCCACCGAGGAGGTGGATGAATTAGAAAGGTAATTATTGGAACTAGTGACTAACAACAGCAGATGTTTCACCAGTACAATCACACTATAGACTTGATCTGTAGCTGTTTACAAGGACGAGATCTCCAAAGTGAATAAGAACTAACTAAGAACCAGTCATAAGACGACTAAATTAAGGTCATTCCCCAGTATTGCATTGCGCATCTCTGCTGCGCATAACTTCACACATGATTAGCGCGCGCGCATTGAAAAAATGGCAGCTTTTTCTTTACGGCCTGACCTTGCCATAGCCGGTAGATCGTCGTTTTCTTAGCCTGCGTAGCAAGCGTTCCCGTACGAGCCGAGCGCGAAAGAGCTTTTTCGCATTCGGGCCGCCGAAAAATAGGGCGAGAGCAAAAATGTCGAAGGAGCGGGGTGGCGGTGGGGAAAGAAGGGAACGCAAGCTACCTTCTTTCCCCACCCCTCCCCGCTTCCTCCACATTTTTGCTCTCGCCTCACTTCTCGGGCAGCCGAATCGCCCTCGCCCCATTTTTCACGCGGCCCGAATGCGAAAAAAATGTTTCGCTTAGTCCGATTTCTTTCGGGAACGCTTGCTACGCAGGCACTCGTTTTCTCGCAAACGAGTACAAATCGATACAGGTCAACATGTAAAGCGATTCATTAACATATCTAGCTTGTGTAAACAACATGCAGGCACCAAAACCCCATACTTCACCCGGGCGTTCTATTTTTCCGTTAAAAAGGGAATCGAATTGTTGGTTACAAAAATGAATGAAATTGAGAAGAGCTGAGAACTGGAATGACTTGCTTAAAATGTCACAGCTCAAGTTAAAAATAAAGGTAACAATTATGTCATCGAATATCTTGTTTTCTGTTTTAAACTAATAATAATAATAATAATAATAATAATAATAATAATAACAATAATAATAATAATAATAATAATAATAATAATAATAATAATAATAACCATTATAATAATTAACGAAGAAGCAAATCAAAACTTAACTTACAAAAAATGCAGACTGAAACAAGAAACAACCAGAAAAGAAATATGCCGGGACCAGGATTCGAACCTGGGTTACTGCGGCCACAACGCAGTGTCCTAACCACTAGACGATCGCGGCGAGCCACCGAGGAGGTGGATGAATGAGAAAGGTGATTATTTGAATTTAACAACTTCTGTCTGAGAGACCGGGTACACTTAAAAATGATGGTAGCGGATGTTCCTACCAATCCACACGCAATGTCCAGTGCGCACTTGTGTAAAATGTCAGAGGTTCAGCTTCAGTGATCGTTTTCCACCAGAGTTCTGGACATAAGTTCAATGGGAGTTCTGTGTTAAAATTAGCCCAACTAACCTCGTTTTTGAGTTAATAATTGAAAAGAAGTTTTACTCTCAAACGAAGTTAGTTGGGTAGTTTAAATACATACAAAAGAAATTTATGAACAGGGTCTATAGAGCTACACTCCAGTAAACTCTGTGAATGTATCATTCATGCTTATTTAATCATAATGAAGCTATTAATCAACCTCTTTTGTTTAACCGTTACGAGAACAGTCCCAAGTCGCGTTTTGTATTCCCCGAGTTCACACAATTATCATCCTAAATGCAATACACTTAAGATGATTTAAAATTTAAAAAACAAAACACAAACAATCAAACAAACAGAAACACAGCAACAGAAGCAAATCAAAACTAACTAACAAACAATGCAGACAGAAAGAAAAAGAAAACAAAGGAAACAAGCCGGGACCAGCATTCGAACCTGGGTTACTTCGGCCACAACGCAGTGTCCTAGCCACTAGACGATCGCGGCGAGCCACCAAGAAGGCGGATGAATGAGAGAGATTATTATTTCAACTTAAGAGGTTCTACCTGAGAGACTGGGACACACTTGAAAATGATGGTACCGGATGTTCCTACCAATCCACATACAATGTCGTTATATATCATTGCAGACTTGTGTAAAATGTCAAAAGTTTAGCTTGAGTCATCGTTTTCGACCGGAGCTCTGGACGTGAGGCCAATGCGCCTTCTGTAACAAACAAACAAAATAACAAACAAAAAAAACAGAAACAGAAGCAAATCAAAACTAACTA
>OZ026598.1:8772623-8780123 GCA_964020085.1 Micromussa lordhowensis | reverse complement strand
GGTTTTTGAAACAATAGAAAAATTCCCAGGTAGGTGTTATCGCGGATTTTTGAAGCTGTTCAAAACACTCGCAGCACGTGTTTTATCGGGTTTAAAAACACTCGGCTACGCCTTGTGTTTTTAAACCCGACAAAACACTGCTGCTCGTGTTTTAAACAGTACTTAAAATATAAAAGTGATTACATTTTTCACAAGTAAAACTTTCTGTTTACCTTCAAACAGAGCACAAAACGTTTGAAGGCCCTTTTTTTCGACCCACAATATTAAAAATAACGCTATGAAGGCCGTTAACTGTCCGTTAATTATCCGTTAGCTTTTAGCCGTTAGCCTGCGTAGCTTGGCGGTTTAAGCAATGCGAGCTCGAATTGGTAACCGCCAAGCTACGCAGGCTATTAGCCGTTTAACGGATAAGCGTTAAAGCATGTTTTCCTGTGTACGGTTACAATTACAACAGGTGAAAATTGCTAACTTTCTTTGCTCCATTGTTATTGCTAACCAATAATTTGACAGAACGCACAAAATTCAAACTATATATAATGAACAGTACTATAAACTATTTAATATAGAGTTACCCTAACATACAGATGGAAGCTAACCGCAAGCAAAATAGAGTGAAATTAACCGACCTAACCTTTAAAAGCAAGCCGATACAGGTAAGCATGTACAGCGATTTATTAACAGATCCAGCTTGTGTAAACAACATCCAGGTGTCAAAACTCCATACTTCACCCGGGCGTTATATTTTTCCGTTAAAAGGGAAGAGAAATGTAGGTTACAAAAATGAATGAAATTGAGGAGAGTTGAGAACTGGAATGACTTGTTTAAAATGTCACAGCTGAAATTAAAAATAAAGGTGACAATTAGTCATCGAATATCTTGTCTTCTTATTAAGTTTGTTTTAAACTAATAATAATAATAATAATAATAATAATAATAATAATAATTCCTATCAGGCATGATAATGCTATCGATTTGATAATGAAAATTACGGGTACAATCATATTGATATTAGACAACGTTTCGGTGTCTTCATGGCACAATCATCAGGTCGAAATATGATATTCAACAGAGAACAAGAATATTAATGTTCAAGTTCAAGTTCTTTAGGCTACGTAAAAAGGTTTGCTTTTATCGAGTCACTTTGAATATTTAGACACGGTTTGTGCTCGCGAATAAGGAACATTTCGTACAGAAGACAATCAAATTTGCTAGAACATTTCTTAAGAATGTGAAACATATTAGATGTTATTGTTCTTGATGGATGTTGACTTTGGCTGTGATTGAATATTAATCCAGATCTTTTGTGCTCTTCGATTCGTCGGTAGAGATGCCGACGCGTGTAACCAACATAGCTGACATCACAACGAAGAAGCAAATCAAAACTTACAAAAAATGCAGACTGAAACAAAAAACAACCAAAAAAGAAATATGCCGCGACCAGATTCGAACCTGGGTTACTGCGACTACAACGCAGTGTTCTAACCACCCGACGATCGCGGCGAGCCACCGAGGAGGTGGATGAATGAGTGAGGTAATTATTTGAATTTAAGAACTTCTGCCTGAGAGACCGTTGCACACTTAAAAACGATGGTAGCGAATGTTCCTACCAATCCACACGCAATGTCGTTATCAGTGCAGACTTGTGTAAATTGCCAAAGGTTCAGCTTCAGTGATCGTTTTCCACCAGAGTTATGGACATCAGTCCAATGGGCGTTCTGTGTTAAAATTAGCCCAACTAACCTCGTTTTTGAGTTGATAATTTAAAAGAATGTTTACTCTCAAACGAGGTTAGTTGAGTAATTTAAATACATGCAAAACATTTTATGAACAGGGTCTAAAGAGCTACTTTTCAGTTGACACTGTGCATGTAACCGTAATGAAGCTATTAATCTATGTTTTTTGTGCAACCGTTACGAGAACAGTCCCAAGTGATGCATGTGGCGCTGTGTATTTCCGCTTTTCACACCATTGTCATAGTGCTAAATAAAATATACTGGAAACGTAGCCTTTTAAAAAATATATCCACTTAAGGTGATTTAAAATTAAAAAAAAAAACAGAAAGGAAAATAAAAAAAAAACATTAAAAGAAGCAAATCAAAAGCAACTAACAAAAAAAGCAGACTGAAAAAAAAAATACAAGAGAAAAGAAATATGCCGGGACCAGGATTCGAACCTGGGTTACTGCGGCCACAACGCAGTGTCCGAACCACTAGACGATCGCGGCGCGCCACCGAGGAGGTGGATGAATGAGAGAGGTAATTATTTGAATTTAACAGCTTCTGCCCGAGAGACAATAATTGAAGAAAAAACGTTAAAAAATAAATGATTAATAATTAGATTAATTATAACAATTTGTTAAATAATAATAATCTTTCTTGAGCACTTTCAAATTCTTCACCCAAACTTTAGACACTGATAATTATTTACAGCCAAGAGATTATCAAAGTAAGAGAGTGAATCCCTCTATATAGGTCCTCTAGCTAATGTAATCCCTCTTATGTTATTTTTAGACATTGTACCCAGTACTTCCGCGGATATTACTCGCGCGTTGCGTGGATGTTTTCGTGGAACATCTGTTTATGTTGTTTCGTTTCGTTTCGTTTCAAAGCAAAGAAAAACCTCCAACGCTATGGGGATGTCAGTCTATGATATTTTGATTACAAGCAAGGAGCTTCGGCGAGCCACTGAGGAGGTGGATGCATGAGAGAAAAGGTAATTATTTGAATTGAAGAGACCGAGACAAACTGGGAAATGAGGGTCAGCCAATTTTTCTATAAATCAACACACAAAGTCCTAAGGCAGACTTGTATAAAATGTCAAAGGTTCAGCTTCAGTGATTCTTTCCATAAGAGGTCTTGACATAAGCCCAATGGGGGCTCTGTATTAAAATTAGCCCAACTAACCTCGTTTTTGAGTTGATATTTACTCTTAAAGGAGGTTACTTGGGTAATTTAAATACAAACAAATTACCTTTAATTGGCAGTCATTTATGAATAGGGTCTATACAGATACTTTTTCAGTTAACTCTGTGAATTTATCTTTCAAGCAAAGTTATAACCTAATTTATAATTTACATTTATGTGACAACCAAGACATATCATACTGTGTCACACACTATCTGGACAAAGCTCTGGCTGTCACGATCAAAGGTCATCTCCTTTCACGTGCAAACAATATATCGTGTCCCATTTGGCCAATCGCATGCTAGCCTTCATGCACGTAGTTTTCCATATTGATTATGCCAGTTTTTCTTGCCATATGCTACAAAGCGTAACTTTCTCAGTGAAGCCTGCACGAAAAACTTCCCTCCCTAACTTTGCTGGGTACTTGGTGGTATGTGACAGAGTCAAGTTCGTATTCTATTCTCTCTTTATTAAGTCCCTTGATTGTATAGTTGCATAGTTACTGTTGCATTTCAAACCTGTTATTGTTCTCTGGGAGCTTTGAGTAAGTTGACTGAGCTTCAAAGCACATCACTTTACGGGTTATTATGCCTAAAACTAACCTTAAACAATTCGCTCCGACGAAGGGCTAACGCTCGAAACGTCAGCTTCCGAATCTCTTTACGGTGGACAATTCACATTATCAACCCAGTTGATAAAACCAAATTATCTTGTAATACTCGCACCGACGCAGCACCACAGTTTCTTTAGAAACTTGCCCCCTTTGTTCACCCATGCAGTTATGTTTCCCTGTTAAATTGATTCCCTGTAGACCCTGCATATCTGGACAGCGTCAGTTATCTGCTGTACATTTCTAGCATGTTACAAGTTCTTTAAATATTACACATTAGCTTTCAGTATTGTATTAGGCTACCAAGGCACCACATTTTATGGGTGTTTTCTCTTTATTACTACTTTTACTGTGATATCCATAATTGAATTGATACGTTGGGTTTTATCTAGAGTTGTTGTTCCTTAAGAGTTAATCTAAATCATGCTGTCAACTATGTAGATAATAGGTGTACTTAGACAGTAATTATGTGATATAGATTTCCTGACACTATGTTGCAGCTTTCTATAATCCTGTTATGTGAAAGTCACTTACAGATTTATTAAATTTCAATAAACATGGGTTGGGGATGAAGTGCTCCCATACAGGTCACCCTTACTTCTTCTATTCTGGGGTAAGGGCCCCAATGCAGTGGTATAACATTGTTACCATAGCAACTAGGTGAACATCTTTTAGAAAAAGGACCTCTTTCATTGGGGATCTTGACCCCTTGGAGAGGATTGGGGGTTTATGACCCCTCTCTGGAGAGGATTTACTTCTCCTTCAGCTCTCTAGGATAAGATGTAAGGACCTCTCTAGCGGGGATTACGACCCCGGAGAAGATTGGGGCCATGCCCCCATCTCTGTAGAGGATTGACCTCTCCTTCAGTCTTAGCACCCTTACTTGGATAGTATTAGTTTGTAGACTTGACCTGTGCGATCATTTTTTCGGGAGCACTTGGTTCCCAGCACCCTTTATCCCTCAAACTTGTCTCTGTGTAATTTTTGTGGTTCTTGGGTTGGGAGCATGAATGCTTATTTAATCATAATGAAGCTATTAAACAATCTTTTTGTTCAATCGTCACGACAACAACAACAGTCCCAAGTCATCCATGTTGTGCTCTGTGTTTCCGCAGTTCACACCATTATCATGCTAAATCAAGTTAAATATAATACACTGGGAACGAAACCTTTAAAAATGCACTTAGGGTAATTTAAAATTAAAAACAACGAAAAAAGAAGAACAGAAAAAGAAGCAAATCAAAACTAAACGTACAAAAAATGCAGACTGAAACAAAAAACAACCAAAAAAAGAAATATGTCGGGACCAGGATTCGAACCTGGGTTACTGCGGCCACAACGCAGTGTCCTAACCACTAGACGATCGCGGCGAGCCACCGAGGAGGTGGATGTGTATGACGGTTAATTATTTCAACTTAAGAGCTTCTGCCTGATAGACCGGGACACATTTGGAAATGAGGGTTAACCAAATTTTCTCTAGAATCCACACACAAAGTCCTTATGCAGTGGAGGAGACTTGTGTAAAATGTCAAAGGTTCAGCTTTAGTGATCGCTTTCCACCAGAGTTATGGACATCAGGCCAATACCAATTTGTTTTTTTTGTAAGTATTAAAATAAGCCCAACTAACCCCGTTTTTGAGTTGATAATTCAGAAGAATGT
Organism: Micromussa lordhowensis; assembly: GCA_964020085.1. Classification (NCBI taxonomy): domain Eukaryota; kingdom Metazoa; phylum Cnidaria; class Anthozoa; order Scleractinia; family Lobophylliidae; genus Micromussa; species Micromussa lordhowensis. The sequence goes on along the minus strand of OZ026598.1, from coordinate 8,774,950 downwards.
TTACTCTCAAACGAAGTTAGTTGAGTAATTTAACTGAATACATACAAAATAATATTATGAACAGGGACTATAAAGCTACCCTTTTCAGTTAACTCTGTGAATGTATCATTCATGCTTGCTTAACCATCACGACGCCGTTAATAAATCATTTTTGTTCAACCGTTACGAGAACACTCCCAAGTGATGCATGTGGCGCTCTGTATTCGTGCAGTTCACACCATTATCATGCTAAATGCTAAACCGCCGACCGGTTAGCTCAGTAGGTAGAGTTCCGGACTAGTGTGCGGGAGGTCGCAGGTTCAAACCCCGGCCGGACCAACACTCAGGGTCTTTAAATAACTGAGGAGAAAGTGCTGCCTTTGTAATTACATCTGCAAATGGTTAGACTTTCTAGTCTTCTCGAATAAGGACGATAAACCGTAGGCCCCATCTCACAACTCTTCATATTAGGGACCTTAAGATTTCAGGACGTCAACTGTCTAGGACGCCACCGGAAGTTCGTTTTCGCCTAAAAATATCACTGCGCATGTCTGTGTGTGAATGGGACGGCGTTTCACATGTGGTGAGTACGCCATTTTTGTAATTTCGCGTCGTGCGTAAAACGTGAGTATGTTTTTGTTTTTGGAGCTCAAATTATTCGTTTATTTCTTTCGCCGTTTTCACTGTTCATCTGGATATTCTATTGTTAACAGTGCTTGTTATTTCATAGATAGACGATGGATTCCAGTTCCGAGTAAGTAGACTCCACATATTTTTCTTACTAACGGGATGGAAAAATTTGTCATGTTGAGCATCAATTTATCATGTTATGTGAGGGATCGACTGATGTAAGAAGAGTGTAGTTATAATAAGAAGTCAAACTCTCACAGCGAGCCTAATCAAATGTTTTCGAGAGTTGCGATTTTTGCTTTGAAGTCTCGATATATTTTCCTCCTGATTGCCTTGTTTTGATTTAATTCATGATTTGGTAATTTACTGGTTACTCTTACCCTGTTTCTGCGGCTTGAGAATAGATATATCGGAGACGCTTGTTTTTTGCATAGCCATAAGTACAGTGACATATTTATTTCTCACGTAATTAAGACTGTCATATTTCTTATCCATGCAGACACCTACTCGCCGCTAAATAAAGCCTCCATTCCATTAATTTTTTGCACTCTATCAACGCCCAATTTGTTCAGGATTTTAATTTATTGCTTCCTTTGGGACAATGTAGACAAAATTATACTTACCTTTGATTTGTCATGAAGTGGTTGTTGAATTTTAATTTGCTTGGGTTATATTAGAGTAAATCAAACATAAACAAAACTCGGCAACTAATGCTGTTCAATTCAGTTGCATTAACTGTCAATAGCTTACAAACTGAAAAAATAATTCTGAAGATATATATCTTGAAATGTAGGCTATTGTAGTAACATTAGCATTTCTTTTAACTCATAGAATGCCAGGGTTTCCAGGGGTGCAGGTGTGGACAAAAGAGCATGACATTCTGCTCTGCAGAGAAGTTCTCTCAGTGAATCCATTTTCTGCCCAAAAAAATTCCAATGAACGAGGAAAACTGTGGGAGGAAATTAGCACCAACCTGAATAGCACAAGTGGAGTGCGTTTTTTTTTTCGGGATCACCTTAACATATTAATTAAGTGGTACAGGAAGAAGATGAGTGCTGAAGATAGGTCAACTGGAGTGTCACCTGAACCCACAGAATTGGACCAAGCACTGGCAGATATTATTGAAATGGAGGAAGTCACTTCCACCTCCCAGGAGATTGATGAAGCAGTGATAAAAGAAAAAGAGGACACTGATAAACAGAAAGCAGAAAGTATGAGAAAAATGGCAATGGAGATCAGTTAGGAGAAACCCAGAAGAGAGCAGTCGAGGAAGGAGAACAGGAAAACCATATGAAGAAAAAGAGAAGGAGTGGCAATGAAACAATCTCATTTCTGCGTGAGAAAGCTGAAAGCGAGAAGGCATTGAGAGAACAAGAGTTAGCATTACGACGAAAGCAGCAAGAATTGGAGGAGAAGAAGTTAGCTTCTTATCTCGATCAACAAAAATCTATGATGGAGCTAGTGCACCAGCAGCAGCAGCAGCAACAATCTCAGATCCTCATGGCTGTTGTTGACCAACTTATGAACAAAAAAGTTAGATCCATGTACTCATGAGTATCATTTCCATTGTTTACCACATTATGCTATAATCTTGTGTGTTACAGCTTTTTTATATTAACTCATTTTATTGTTAAGAAAAACTCCTTTTAATGGTGAGGTTTATCAAACTTGAACAACCATTTTGTTCTTTATTCAATCTTGTTGTGACATAAGTTTAC
>OZ026598.1:8742623-8767623 GCA_964020085.1 Micromussa lordhowensis | reverse complement strand
CCACTAGACGATCGCGGCGAGCCACCGAGGAGGTGGATAGATGAGAGAGACAATTATTTCAAGTTAAGAGCTTCTGCCTGAGAGACCGGGGCACACTTGGAAATGAAGGTAGCGGATATTCCTACCAATCCACATACAAAGTCCTTATCATTGCAGACTTGTGTAAAATGTGAAAGGTTGAGCTTCAGTCATCGTTTTCCACCCGAGCTCTGGACATCCAGTCAATGGGGCTTCTGTATTAAAATTAGCTTAAGGTTACTATGCACCTTCAGGGGTGTCTCGCGTGCAAGCGATGTAGCGCGTCCAGTTTAAACTGTAGATATCTAAACCCCTATATCAAATTAAAGCTTATAGGACTGGCTATCAGACTATACCAAAAATTTTGAAAAAAAATGAATTCTCGGATTTTTCACGACTCCTAAATGCGAGCGCCCAAATCACCTTTTGAGCGCTCCCTGTCAAAGCGAATTTTGTTTTTCGCTTATTCAATGTGTTCCTCCGCTTCCGGGGCCAAAGCGCTAAAAAAACGTGTCTCCGATTTGCCATATTCAATTTCAGTGAAAAGTTACGGAACATTTTTGAAATAGGTTAAAGAAAATGTGGATTGATCGTACAAAAATCGCTCTCGAAAAAAAAGTATTTTGAAATAAAAAATTCGGAGACACGTTTTTGTTGTTTATATGTAAAACTAGCTACTGTCAAAATTTGAGAGCAATCGAACAAATTCCCTTTGACTTGTAGCTCTTTAAAGTGTCCCCTTTTGGTGAAAAAATTGTTTTGAGAAAACAGCGCTGAAAAATTTTCCTGCTTCGCAAACAAACTCCGCCCACAAACACAGTCAACTTGGTTCTCAGATAACTGACCCAATCAGCGCTTGGAAAGTTTACTGCCGTTGGCTTCCTGGTGAAATTTTCCCGCGTAATCTTCAATCAACCCTTAGTGTTTAGTGTCACGGTTGACTGCATATACGTCAACAGGTTTCCTACAGCCTGTCAATCAGACACGAAAGTTTTACTTCCGGTAAAAACGAAAAACCGTATTTTCTCCGCCATCATTCAATATTTTTGAGAATTTTTTTTTTTTGGATGAAAGTTCATGCGTAGACCTACATGTGTATACATTAACCTAAAAATCAAAATTTCGAAAAAATGGTCGGTCTGAAGGTGCATAGTAACCTTAACTAACCTCGTTTTTGAGTTGATAATTCAAAATAATTTTTACTCTCAAACGAGGTTAGTTGGGTAGTTTAAATGCATATAAAATAATTTTATGAACAGGGTCTATAGAGCTACACTCTTCAGTAAACTCTGTGAATGTATCATTCGTGCTTATTTAACCATCATGAAGCTATTTATCAACCTCCTTTGTTTAACCGTTACGACAGCAGTCCCATGTAGCGTTTAATTTAGCAATTCCCGGAGTTCCCACAATTATCATCCTTAATGTAATACACTTAAGATGATTTAAAATTAAAAAAAGCAAACAAACAAACAAAAACCAGAAACAAAAGCAAATCAAAACTAACTAACAAACAATGCAGACTGAAAGAAAAACAAAACAAAGGACACATGCCGGGACCAGGATTCGAACCTGGGTTACTGCGGCCACAACGCAGTGTCCTAACCACTAGACGACCGCGGCGAGCCACCGAGGAGGTGGATGAGTTAGAAAGGTAATTATTGGAACTAGTGACCAATAACAGCAGATGTTTCACCAGTACACTTGATCTGTTATAGCTGTTTACAAGGACGAGATCTCCAAAGTGAATAAGAACTAACTAAGAACCAGTCATCAGACGACTAAATTAAGGTCATTCCCCAGTATTGCATTGCGCATCTCTACTGCGCATAACTTCACACATGATTAGCGCGCGCGCATTGAAAAAATGGCAACTTTTTCTTTACGGCCTGACCTTGCCATAGCCGGTAGATCGTCGTTTTCTTAGCCTGGGTAGCAAGCGTTCCCGTACGAGCCGAGCGCAAAAGAGCTCTTTCGCATTCGGGCCGCCGAAAAATAGGGCGAGAACCAAAATGTCGAAGGAGCGGGGTGGGGGTGGGAAAAGAAGGGAACGCCAGCGTTCCTTTCTTTACCCACCCCTCCCCGCTTCCTCCACATTTTTGATCTCGCCTCACTTCTCGGGCGGCCGAATCGCCCTCGCCCCATTTTTCACGCGGCCCGAATGCGAAAAAAATGTTTCGCTTAGTCCGATCATAGTTAGTTAGTATGCTCCGATTTCATTCGGGAACGCTTGCTACGCAGGCATTCATTTTCTCGCAAACGAGTACAAGCCGATACAGGTCAACATGTAAAGCGATTCATTAACATATCTAGCTTGTACAGGCGTCAAAACCCCATACTTCACCCGGGCGTTATATTTTTCCGTTCAAAAATGAATCGAATTGTTGGTTACAGAAATGAATGAAACTGAGGAGAGCTGAGAACTGGAATGACTTGCTTAAAATGTCACAGCTGAAGTTAAAAATAAAGGTAACAATTATGTCATCGAATATCTTGTTTTCTGTTTTAAACTAATAATAATAATAATAATAATAATAATAATAATAATAATAATGATAATAATAATAACAATAATAATAATTAACGAAGAAGCAAATCAAAACTAAACTTACAAAAAATGCAGACTGAAACAAAAAACAACCAGAAAAGAAATATGCCGGGACCAGGATTCGAACCTGGGTTACTGCGGCCACAACGCAGTGTCCTAACCACTAGACGATCGCGGCGAGCCACCGAGGAGGTGGATGAATGAGAAAGGTGATTATTTGAATTTAAGAACTTCTGTCTGAGAGACCGGGCACACTTAAAAATGATGGTAGCGGATGTTCCTACCAATCCACACGCAATGTCCAGTGCATACTTGTGTAAAATGTCAGAGGTTCAGCTTCAGTGACCGTTTACCAGAGTTCTGGACATCAGTTCAATGGGAGTTCTGTGTTAAAATTAGCCCAACTAACCTTGTTTTTGAGTTAATAATTGAATGTGAATGTAGCATTCATGCTTATTTAACCATAGTGAAGCTATTTATCAACTTCTTTTGTTTAACCGTTACGAGAGCAGTCCCAAGTCACGTTTTGTATTCCCCGAGTTCACACAATTATCATCCTAAATGTAATACACTTAAGATGATTTAAAATTAAAAAAAAAAAACACGAACAAACAAACAAACAGAAACACAGAAGGAGGTGGATGAATGAAAGAGGTAATTATTTGAATTTAAGAACTTCTGCCTGAGAGACCGGGACACACTTGAAAATGATGGTAACGGATGTTCCTACCAAGCCACACGCAATGTCCTTATCATTGCAGACTTGTTTTAAAATGTCAAAGGTTCAGCTTCAGTGGTCGTTTTCCACCAGAGTTCTGGACATCAGTCGAATGGTAGCCTGCGTAGCAGCCGTTTCCTTTCCTTTTATTTTGCAGACGGAGAGTGAACAAGCGGGCGAAAAAGCGGGCGAGGGCCCGGGGGTGAGCAAAAACTTGGGGAGAAGTGGGGAGGGGGTGAGCGAGGAGGGGGAGGGGGTGGAGAGGAAAGGAAACGCCTGCAATCAATCCCAAACATTTTACCAAAATCCGTTTGCCCACGAACGGGGAGCAATAGTGCAATTGGATTGGTTAGTAGCCCGTCGATCAAAAAGTGACATTAAAAATTTGACATTCATGCATAAACGACATCCGGAATACAAAACAACAAACAAAATCAAAAATATTGGCCGAGTCCGTGGAAGCTTTCGAATTTTCTCTTCAGGGAAAAAGAAAAGATCTTTCGAAAAATGGTAAACAGATCGATCCGAACCATGGCATATAGAACACGCAACACAGTCAACAGACTAGCGCGTAAACAGCTACATTTAAATCATGTGGTGTGAGAACGAACAAAAGGAGGAATAAACCTGACCATCGAGTGCGAGAAACATACGCTCGATCAGATATATGCAAGAAACATAATAACGACGCTAGACAAACGTATAGCTTTCTCGAATTAAAGCTACGGCGTCTCCGAAGAAAAACGTAAGAAGGAAAAATATGATATCCGTGATAAGAGCCTACATACTGTACTTGCATGCAGTTTTAATCAAACAGCCGGGCCCGGCGTCACACTATATGATGCAAGTAAGCAACATGTCCACGGTAAATTTCATACTTTGTCCCTCGAAAGCTCCTGGAGACATATCTTGCACCCAATGACCTCTAAATTTGCTATGGCGCAGTCTAACGGCTCAACTCTACTAAAAATTCCTCTTTATAACGCCACGTGAAGTGCCCTTCATAAACACGAGAGAAGCAACAAAAAGGTCGAGAGACCGAACAGAGAACGGCACATTTACAAATGGCACGAACTGTAGGAGTCGTGTAGGCTAGTCAACCTCATTTTACACAAGATATTGGCTAGCACAACACCACGGCAATCTTTTCTGTTGGAAGGCTTAAACAAGTTTTCTGTAGACATCTATCCCTGTTGATTCTTTGTAAAATTTCCGAACTTCGTTTTGAACGAGCAATGACAAACGCGGCAATTATTCGCCCGCTTGGAAAGGAAAGCGCAATTGTTTTTCGCGCACTATTTACTTTTCGTGGGCTCTGTCGCGGCGCTTGTCAGAAATGGTTTACAGGAAGTTAATGATCATTGGCTCTAATTTGGGGGCGTTCGGTAAAATGTCTCGGTCGAATATCTTGTTTTCTGTTTTAAACTAATAATAATAATAATAATAATAATAATAATAATAATAATAATAATAATAATAATAATAATAATAACAATAATAATAATAAACGAAGAAGCAAATCAAAACTAAACTTACAAAAAATGCAGACTGAAATAAAAACAACCAAACAAGAAATATACCGGGACCAGGATTCGAACCTGGGTTACTGCGGCCACAACGCAGTGTCCTAACCACTAGACGATCGCGGCGAGCCACCAAGAAGGCCGATGAATGAGAGAGATTATTATTTCAACTTAAGAGGTTCTGCCTGAGAGACCGGGACACACTTGAAAATGATGGTACCGGATGTTCCTACCAATCCACATACAATGTCGTTATCATTGCAGACTTGTGTAAAATGTCAAAGGTTTAGCTTGAGTCATCTTTTTCCACCGGAGCTCTGGACGTGAGGCCAATGCGCCTTCTGTAACTAACAAACAAACAAACAAACAAACAAAAAAACAGAAACAGAAGGAAATCAAAACTATCTAACAAACAATGCAGACTGAAAGAAAAACAAAACAAAAGAAACATGCTGGAACTAGGATTCGAACCTGGGTTACTGCGGCCACAACGCAGGGTCCTAACCACTAGACGATCGCGGCTAGCCACCGAGGAGGTGGTTGAATGAGGGAGCGAATTATCTGAATTAAAGAGCTTCTGAATGAGAGACAGTGGCATACTTGGAAATGAGGGTTGGCCGATTTTCCTACAAATCGACACAAATTCCTTACTGCAGACTTCTGTTAAATGCCAAAGGTTCAGTTTCAGTGATAGTTTTCCACCAGAGTTCTGGACATCAGATCAATAGGGTTCTGCATTTTAATTAGCCAAACTAACGTCGTTTTTGAGCTGACAATTCAAAAGAATTTTTACTCTCAAACGAAGTTGTCAACTATTGAGAAAGATTTCAATCCGACATCTTGCCACAGAGTTTCTCTGGAGATAATGGACATGGATGAAATTAACATGATTGAGTTACCCGAAGTTCTGACAAAGGAGAAATTGAACATTTGTACGGACGGTGTTGCTTGTCAGGATGATGCAAATAGATGGCCCCATCTCGCAGGCATTCAAGTCTCAGAGAGAATTAACGCTGAAGTGGAGTTGCTGAGTGGTCAAGATGTTCCCGAGGTGCTCGAGCCCTCCGAAATCAGGACCCGTCGTGGCAGTGGGCCGTACGCTACGAAAACCAAATTTGGTTGGACTTTGAATGGTCCTTTGGGCAGACATGGCCGTTCTGATGTGCGTGATGTAAATTTTGCTCTTGCAGACGAAGTTTTAAGCTAACAATTTCATCACTTCATGAATTTTGAGTTCAGCGAATCACTTCCTGAAGCAGTAAACACAATGTCTCGTCAAGGCAAGCAAGCTTTGAGCATTTACGATGAGTCTGCTCGCCTGGATGATGGTCACTATCAGATTGCCATTCCTTGGAAATATCACCATCCTGATTTGCCAAACAACAAGCCGCTTGCAGAGGATCGCCTTAACCTCCTACGAAAGAGACTCTTAAAAGACCCTGAGCTGTATTCCAGATATTCCGCCTTTATGACAGACCTCTTCGATAAGGCTACGCTAAGAAAGTGGCGGAGAACCTTCGGGATCGAAACGACGGGAAAGTATGGTACCTTCCGCATCATTCTGTAGTACATCCGCAGAAACCCGACAAAGTTCGGGTGGTTTTCGATTGTGCAGCTGTATACCGTGGAACGTCGTTAAATTCACAAGTTTTACAAGGTCCTGACCTTACTAATAAGGTGGTGGGCGTGTTGTGGAGATGAGTCCCACAAGAAGGCAATACGTTTGGTTGATCAGCCGCAAAACTTATTAGCACGAGGAGGTTTCAACCTGACGAAATGGGTCTCTAATTCTAGAGCTGTCCTTAAGACGATCCCTCGACAACTTCGCGCGAGTAGAGTGCGGGACCTGGACTGGGGCGGTGAAGTTCTTCCAGTTGAAGGAGCTCTTGGAGTACGTTGTAACGTCGAGACTGATGAGTTTGTTTTTAGAATGTAACTCAAAAGGAAGCCTCCTACACGAAGAGGTTTGCTGAGCGTGGTGTCCTCAGTTTATGATCCACTGGGTTTTAAATCTCCCTTTCTATTATCCGCCAAGATAATCATTCAAGATCTCTGCCGGAGAAAGCTGAAGTGGGATGATGTTATTCCGAGAGACCGTCTACAACAAACTCAGCGGTGGCTCGAGTCCTTGCCAGCCATGGAACAATTTTCAGTCCAGCGATGCTACAAGCCTAAAGAGTTTGGTACGGTTGCAGACGTGCAAATCCACCACTTTTCTGATGCATCTGAGGTTGGTTATGGTGCTGTGTCCTATTTAAGGTTCGTCGACGCTGAGAGTAAAGTTCACTGTTCGTTCGTGATGTCCAAGTCCGGCTTAGCCCCCCCTTAAATCACTGCCAGTTCCCAGACTGGAGCTAGGCAAGGCAAGATGCTTAGAAAGGAACTAGAGGTTCCAATCAACCGTTCCGTGTTTTGGACAGATAGTACGTCTGTGCTCCGCTACATTGAAAACCAGGACAAACGTTTCCACACGTTCGTCTCTTACAGGCTCACCATGATTCACGATGGTTCCACGCCTGACCAATGGAAATACGTAGATAGCAAGCGAAATCCTTCCGATGCTGCTTCTAGAGGGTTGTCTGCCAAGGCTTTGTTAGAAAACGATTCGTGGAGAAGAGGTCCGGATTTCCTATGGCAACACGAATCTTCATGGCCTGCGCCCCCTGCGAATCAAGAAAACATCTCTGATGATGATCTAGAGTTCAAGAGAGAAGTGCGTGTTCACGCAGCTGAGCTCGATACGTCTGTGACGTACATATTGCGTTTCAAGTCATGGTTGCTGAACAAGGTGCGTTACTAGGTAGGCCAAACCGAGGGTCAGTGCTTGGCAATGAAAGTAAGAGTTACTGTTGATGAAATGTTAATCGCCGAGCAAGAAGTGCTGAGGGTCGTTCAGAGAAAGGCCTTTCCTAAAGAGGTGAAGCAGCTTACAGAAGCCAGCCTTAGCGATAGCGCCATCACAAAGTCAGTTAACAAATCGAGTTCTATTCGCAATCTTGATCCGTTCATGGTAGACGGTTTGCTACGTGTTGGAGGTCGTTGAAGACACGCCGGTGTTGAAGCTGAAGCAAGAAATCCTATCATCCTGCCGAAGAAGGCCCATGTTGTTGATCTGCTTGTGAGACATTACCATTCGAGGGCGGGACATTCCGGAAGAGAGCACGTTCTGAGCTTAATTCGGGAGAAGTACTGGATAATCAAAGGAAGAATGGACGTGCGCAGAGGGTTGAGCAGTTGCTTTGATTGCAAACGGAGACTGCTACCGCCAGATTCGCAGAAGATGTCAGATTTGCCCTACGAAAGAGTTACGCCAGGAGAACTCCCGTTTACTCTTGTCGGTGTGGATTATTTCGGGCCTTTCTATGTTAAGCGTGGTCGCTGCATGGGGAAAAGATACGGAGTTCTTTTCACCTGCTTAGCCGTGAGAGCTGTTCACATTGAAGTCGCTCATAGTTTGGATACCAGTTCATTTATTAACGCCCTTAGAAGGTTTATCGCAAGGCGCGGATCGCCTCGCGTAATCAGATCAGACAATGGTACTAACCTTACGAGTGGAGAAAAAGAGTTACGAGAAGCTATTGGTGGATGGAACAAATCAAAGATAGGCGAATTCCTACTACAGAAAGAAGTGCGTTGGGTGTTTAATCCGCCAGCGGCATCTCATATGGGTGGGATCTGGGAACGAATGATCAGGTCACTACGCAAAGTCCTCAACGGTCTTCTAAAAAATCAAAGTCCTAATGACGAGGGACTGTCTACTTTCATGTGTGAAGTAGAGGCCATCCTCAAAAGTAGACCGCTGACTAAGGTTTCAGATGATCCGAACGACCTACAAGCCTTGTCCCCGAATCACTTACTCCTTTTGCGCGCTGGACCGGAGTGCCCTCCTGGAATCTTTGCAAAGAATGATCAGCTTAGCCTGAAGCGTTGGAGGCAGGTCCAGTACCTCTCGGATATGTTCTGGAAGCGGTGGACTAAAGAGTATTTGCCCTCGTTGCAGAAACGTATGAAGTGGTCCCAGTTTCGACGAAATGTTGACGCTGGAGACCTGGTTCTAGTCGTGGATGACTCGACACCGAGGCCATTGGGGAGAGTATAGCCCAATTTCGATATATTAAAATTCAGCCTAAAACAATAGACCTCAGCACGAGGCTCGTGGGAATAACTACAGAGTTTGTGGAGTTTATACCCACGAGCCTCGTGCTGAGGTCTATTGTTTTAGGCTGAATTTTAATATATCGAAATTGGGCTATTGAAGATCTACCCGAACAAGGATGACGGACTTGTGCGCGTTGCGCAAGTTAAAACTAAGTCGGGAACTTTTCTTAGGCCTATAACCAAGCTGTGCGTATTAGAATGTGCACAAAAGTGAAACTTTCGTGCCTGTAGTTTGTCATATCGAGACTGGGAACTGTCAAGAATTTCTATTAGTCTTAGCGTATTGAAATTCAAAGGACAACTTATCATACTTGTTCCGTAGTTTCATGTTTATGTATGTTAAACTGTTCCCTTTTTGGTCCCTGTTTGGGGGCGAAGATGTAGCGAATATTTAATTAGTTTCTTGTGTGTGCGCATTTTTCGTTCTCACGTGCGTTTTTTATTTTTTGGTTACGTAACATGTTAATTTTAGCTAGTTTTTAAGGTGCGGCAGTTTTAAGTTTTTTTGTGTTGTTTAGCCAGCTCTGGAGTTTTAGAGGTCTTACCGTTTGTTAACCGAACGTGGCAGTTATTCGTGTGGTTATATGTTTCAGATAAGTTTAGGGACACTGTGGAATTTGTACACCAATTACTGAGAAGATGTTATTATAGTTCGCGTTACCAAGGCTTAGATTTTTTTTGAAGTTCTATAGCGATCGGCTATAGCTAAGCTTCTTTGCTTTTCGTTATTGCTAACCAATAATTCGACAGAACTCACAAACTTTAAACTACATATAATGAACAGTACTAAAAATTAATATAGAGATACTCTAACATACGAATGAAAGCTAACCGCGAGCAAAATGGAGAAAATGGAGTGAAACTAACCGAACTAACCGACATAACCGTCCTAACTGCTAAAAGCAAGCCGATACAGGTAAACATGTACAGCGACCATTAACATATCTACCTTGTGTAAATAACATCCAGGCGTCAAAACCCTATACTCCGCCTGGACATAGTTAGTATTTATAATCCATCAAATATTTTCACTCCGGAGTGATTGGTCTAAACGTGGATATTTGTCGGGTATTTGTTCTTGGGCATAATCTGTTCCTGAAAGCTCACAGTTTTCCTCGAGCTACACTCTACACACTTATAGGTGCCTAATGTGAAAGAAACATTATTAAAGGCATAAGAATGGCAATGTGACTGTTTTATTAATCTTTGTAACTTACAAGGTTACCAGGAAAAGGGCTATCAAATTCATGATGACAAACAAAAACATTTCTTTTTTACTTTTAATCCCCTCTACTAACTATGTTTTAATCAACATTAACAATGTAGATAAAATTTGTTCAAAATCATTTCCTGTGATTATTTTTTCTATTCGTTCTAGAGCATCCAAATAGCAAATAATATGTTAAAAAGGGTTACCGGTTAACTGAATTTGCTCTTAAAGCTATCATATCGCAATAGTCCTTTTCGAGACATGAGTGTTTTACAATATTCCTTGAAAATAATAATGCAGAACAATTATTTTTTTATAATGTCATGTTCTACCAAGGATAATAAAATGCTTTGTATTACTCTTGCCGAACTGTTTCTTGTTCATTACTCCTCATGATTTCCTTTCGGAGTGCTTTACCCTTTGATTGCTTTGCAGTAATTTTGTAGCGCTGAATGATGTCTTTAGCACAAGAAAATGACCGTACCCTTATATACAGACTTAAAATAGCATGGAAGACATTTTTGCTCACTTCAACATTGGGTATCAGCTCTGCATCCGAAACCATACATTGATAGCTTGACAATATATCACAGTCAGTTACTGTGTTGTGCATTATACCAGCAAAATCCACTTTTTGCAATGAATTTACTGAAGTTGATTGTCTAAAATGACACTCTGTTTTGAGAAAAATGCTCTGTGCATACTTTGTAATGTTCCACAAGCCCCCACGGTTTAAACTTGATACCAGTTTTTGATTGTCATATCCATGCTCCAGTTTTCCAGCTCTCAGGATTGCCATTGCCTGTTGGTTCTCTGTTGTGTTCTTTCTTGCATACTTTTTGTGCAAGTTATGCAACACATATCCACCAACATACTGCAGACCAGCTTGTTCTTTCTCTGACAGCACCGTTTGAGCAGAAGGTGGGTTTTTGTCAGAAGACTTGATGCCTTTGCAGTAGGATAGAATAAAATCAGCTACCTTGGTTGCAAGAAGTGTTGCAGCATTACGAGACAGTCCTTTGAAAAAAAATGAAGATTTCAATGGTACTTGAGCATAATAGTTGCCATAGAATTTCTCAGCATTCCCATTTTTTAAATAGCCTTCAAATAATTTCTTTATCACAGTGAATTCTTGTGTTTCTCCTCCAGGCTCTTCATATTCATACTGTTTTAACTCGTTTCTTAGATCTGCTGCAAACACTTCCCTTTCACTAATGTTCTTCAGAGCAGTGTTTACTATCTCGGCAAGAATGTTTGGCGTCAAAGTCAAATGATGTACTTTTTGATCTGAACTGTGCTTTGTAGCTCTGTGCCTTTGGTAACCACCTCTTGATTTGTACTTTTTCCCACAGTCGCTGCACACGATCTCTTTTTCTTGGACCTGAAAACGAAAACAATTATCAAATCATAATTCAATAATATCGTAGTCTTCAGGCCTCAACTATCTACGATCTACTAACTATACTACGATCTAATGTCACTAGTCTTGTTTCCTACAGACACATTTGTCAATAAATTATAGAGTTCGTTGTTGTTGTTGCATCAGCTCTGTGAAGTCTCCTCAAAAGTATTATCGGGAAAATTTCAGCATCTACAGCGCTTCTGCTAAAGAATTATAAAATGTGTAGACTATAGAAGGAAAAGTATCATCTAAAAACGTCGGATCAATGTTTTATTTACTGCTGGCGTGACAGTACAGTCGCGTGCAGCTCCGTAATATTCTTTTGGAAACAGACTACGTACGGGTGAATGTTTCTATTCTATTGCACTTACTTCACTAGCAGCAGTTGAAAATTGTTCCTGCAGTGCTTCATCTTCGTCAAGAAGGTCTAAAATTGAATCAAAATCATCGCCTATAAACAAGAAGTCGTCGCCTGCGTCCGCCATTGTTGAAAGTGTGTTTGGGTTTGTGCACCGTCGCGACCACGTGACAGGTACGTTCAACATCAGAGGTTGCCCTATTGTTTCACGCTTTGAAGATCGCCGACTTTCATAACCAGTCCCCTCTACTAACTATGATCGGCCTTTGAAAGTGTAAGTGTAAGATGTAACAATGGCTCAGTTTGAGCCAATTGCAAGGACGGAACTATTCGAGCCATTGTAGTTTTTAGCCAATCAGGAGGCGCGTTACATCTAGACTTGTCTCGTGGAATATCATTGTTTTCTTTGTTGTTGTGTTTATCCAACTGTAAACAATTTCATAGTCTCAGAACATATCGAACCAGCGTGTTTCGTCTCTCACTTTATCGAAATGAAAGTTCAATTGGGGAGCGTACCCTTTACAAAACTCTTCTTCTAATTCGAATATTGAGGAAAACTGTTAGGCAAGAGCAAATCCAAGACACAAAAGCGATGCGAAACCGAACCAGCGTGTTCACCACAGAATTGAACGAGCGTGTTCATGAATCGAAACAGTGTACTCCTTCTCTGTTTACCTATATCGAACTGAAAGTTCTATCGGGCAGCTTTTTTGGAAAGATTGTGTTCACCAGTCGAACCACTAGAGCAAATGCAGTGTTGAAATCTAGCATATCGAACTGAAGGTTGAGTCGGAAGAGTCGGCAGTGTTTCCGAACAGAACTGAACGAGCGTGTTTATCATACAGTCGAATCCAGTGTTCAAAACACAAATCGGATCTGTTTTGCCACAGAATTAAACGAGTCGTGTTCATTAATCAAACCAGCGTGTTCACTTTGACTTTGACTTTGCCCATCATATTGAACTGAAAGTTCGACCGAGCAGAGATACATTCCAATAAATGATATTCAGGGATTGCGTGACGAACGTTACCCGCCGGTAAACGCGTTATAATTTTCTCTCGGTAATGTTTGCTACAGAAGAGATCCTTATGTCGTAAGACATACGCAATGGATTGAACGGTTTTCTGTGATTTAACGTGACATTCAGACACCTTAACAAGCGATGCCTCTCTTTTTTCCCCCAATTTTTTCTGTCTCTATTTTAACTCTTTTTCCGCCTTCCCTTAATCAGGCAGAATTGCCCGACATCGTTACTTATTTATGAGCATCGAAGGACAAATTTGAATGCGAGCGCGCTTTGAATAACCGAAAATAAAAGAGGAAAAAGCCGTAATTTGCCTGCTGGGTACTGATCGGAAAACTTGCTTTTCTGATTTTCTAAAATGATACTGATACCAAGCGGTTTGAACCCCATGATGTCCAAGAGAAATGTTGTATGTTCAATTGTAGCCCAAAAGGTGAATATTTACAAAATTTAAGTTCTATCCTTTTGCGTTCGAAAATGAGAAACAAACTAAAGCCCGGAGAAGATAAATTTAGGAGTGTATTGTGAAAGGGTGGTGTACATAGAATATAACCATACATGTGCAATAACTATACCCCAGGTTCAATGGGGAGATATCTTCCGTTTCTTCGACCCCATCAACTCAAAACTCTCAAGCTCGCAACTTAACTGTTAATTAATTACTAATTAAAAATTTTCATTAATTTTTGCATTGAAATTAAAATTTAACGACCGACAGAAAAAATTTATTACAAGAGGTGAAAATAGCTAACTGAAAAGAATAATTACACAAAATCTACGAATTACGGCCATTATAAACACTCACAAGAATCAAAGAAAACAAAAGTGCTCTAGAGAGTAACAAGATCTCGAATCTTCTTTTTGTCTATCCCGAGCATTCAAAAATTTGAGACAGGAAGTAAAGCAGAAGGGGTCTTCATTTTTTGCAGAAATATAGATGTAATTTCAGGTCACAAGCTAACAGTAGTTAATGCCTAGAAAAATTGTTTTTCGGGATTAAAAGCAAATAGAATATCACGCTGCATGGTATTTTTAGAATTTTGGTATTGTTGTTCTGTGGCATTTTAAAGTAATGAAAAAAAATAAACAAATACGATAATTGAAGAAAAACAACGTTAAAAAAAATAATTTAAATAATAAGAAAGGTTCAGCTTCAGTGATAGTTTCCACCTGAGTTCTGGACATCAGACCAATGGGGTTCTGTATTTTAATTAGCCAAACTAACCTCGTTTTCGAGTTGACAATTCAAAAGAACTTTTACTCTCAAACTAGGTTGGTTTAAATACATACATAGTTTAAATACATACAAAAGAATTTTAAATAGGCAGCCATTTATGAACAGGGTCTATAGAGGAACCCTTTTCAGTTAACCCTGTAAATTTATCATTCATGCTTATTTAACCATAATGACGCTATTCTTGGGTTTCACGTGACGTCACAAGCTTTGCTCAAGTCAGTGTACGCCATGTTGGTGTCCCTCGGGTGTCAAATTATGCTAATAATAGGCCATTTCTACAGTGAAGCTTGTCTATTATCGGTCAATTATTTCGCGAACTACATGAATATCCAGAAAGAAAAAACGATTAAAGTACCAGGCATTCATCTAAAGGTATTCCAGTGCTCTCTGAGAATGCCAAAAGGCTTAGAGAGACGAGGAAGTCTTGTACTGGGTTAACTCGTTCTTGAGACCAGCTTCTACACCAAAAAAGCACTTCAAGGCGAGTCTGGTGGTGTTTAATCAAATGGTGTCGGGATTTATAACTTCAGTTGTAGGAAAAGCAATCGCCGGCAAAATGTCGTGAGAACAAGTGTTCGGCATTCACAGCGTATGAATGATGATCATTTAGCGAACACTCATTTGCATCGTTTCCGAAAACGATGGGACTATTTTGTCAGCATATTGCTTGGGATGCAAAGCTGGACTGGCTGGCTCACATATCGCGAGTGTTTTATTTTATTTGGAGGCAACTACACGAATTCATGAAAAGCTCGCTTGCGCGAAGGTAAAATGTTCATGGATTTTTGCCGACATATGTCAATAGGTGCCCTATGCGAGGGCTAAGGATGTCGATTTTTCATCGGCTAACAAGCTCCGGTCAAAGAAAAGCTCGACCGGAAAATTGAGGATCTACAACAGCTGCAAGCCTCGAACCATATAGCAGCTTCAAGTTCTCGGACTGCATCGGCACCTTCGAAAGAAGAAATTTATCAGCTTTATGCCAAACTCAACCAGTGCAAAATCAAAGCAGCAGCTTTAAGTTTAATCGATCCTTTTGCTGACCAGTTTATCGACCATAGCCATTCTGTTCCGATAGTTTCAGAGCGAATTGTTGGCTACAAACTGTTAACTCGTTCAGTCTCTGGCACTCTCTAGTCTCTTCTTTGTAGCGTCGCTGCGACTCACCGCAGAAATTCACTCCTTTCTCCTCCTAATACTGAGTTCCTACTGTTCTTCCCCTTGATTTGTAATAATCTCTAATACACGAATCAAACCTTAGCCCTTATGCTTTCCACTTTTCCTCGAACAGCTAACAACAGCGCATAAAACCATCCCTTCTTTCTCACATGAACTCTTCTTTGGATACAGTTTGTTTACGCTCGAGGGACACCAAGATGGCGGATAGTAACCGTTGCTAAGCTATTGGTCACGTGGGTGAAACCCAAGAATTAATCAATCTTTTTTGTTCAACCGTTACGACAACACCACCAAGTGGCGCTCTGTATTACCGCAGTTCACACCATCATCATGCTAAATGTAATATACTGGGAACGTAGCCTTTAAAAAATACACTTAGGGTGGTTTAAAATTTAAATTAAACGTAAAAAAGAAAACCGAAAAAAAGCCAATTAAACCTAACTAACAAAAAAATCCAGACTGAAAGAAAACAAAACAAAAGAGACATGCCGGGACCAGGATTCGAACCTGGGTTACTGCGGCCACAACGCAGTGTCCTAACCACCAGACGATCGAGGCGAGCCACCGAGGAGGCGGATGAATTAGAATGGTAATTATTGGAACTAGTGACTAATAACAGCAGATGTTTTACCAGTACAATCACACGAAAAACTTGATCTGTATCTGTTTTGCAAGGACGAGATCTCCAAACTGAACAAGAACTAAGCACAAGTCATAAGATGACTAAATTAAGGTCATTTCCCAGGATTGCATTGCGCATCCCTACTGCTCATAACTTCACCCATGATTAGCGCGCGCGCATTGAAAAAATGGCGGCGTTTTCTTTACGGACTGACCTTGCCATAGCCGGTAAATCGTCACTTTCTCCAAAACGAGTACGGTGACCTATCATGTTTGTTTCTGTTGGTTTGAACTGAGTAATAGACTTCTCTGTCTAAAATAAATATGGACCAATTCTCAGGGTAGAACAAAGAACAATTGTCGGAAACGTGAATTTAGCAACCCATCGTGACTGTAACCAGGGTGCTATTATAAGGATTTATTGGGCTTAAACAAATTGCTGTTGCTCCTAAACGAACACTGGGGCCCCTCATGTTTATTTCAAAATTTAAGTTCGTATAATATAAACAATCCGTAGGCAAAGTTTGAAACAATCTTAGTGTAGGTTCTATTTCAGTGGAATGACCTTAAATATAGATTTTGCAGGCCATGTGAATTAAGTTAAAAAGAATCACCCTCGAACACCAAGTTCAAACTTCCACTATGCCCCAAAACGATTGTCGTTATATACAATTAAAATATAGAACTTTTTTCACAAGTGGCAAAACTTTTTATTTACTTTTAAACACAGCAGAAAACTTTCTTTTCGGCCCACAGCATTAAAAATAACGCTTTAAAGGCCGTTAACTGTCCGTTAGTTTTTAGCCGTTCAACGGAAAAGGGTTAAAGTATGTTTTCCTGTGTACGGTTACATTTACAACAGGTGTAAATAGCTAACTGAACAGAACCGTTACACAAAATCTGCGAATTACAGTCATTATAAACACTCACAAGAATCAAACAAAACAAAAGAGCTCTAGAGAGTAACAAGATCTCGAATCTTCGTTTTGTCTATCCCGGGCATTCAAAACTTTATGATAGGAAATAAAGCACAAGGGGTCTTCATTTTTTCCAGAAATATAGATGTACGTAGTTTCTGGTCACAAGCAAACAGTAGTTAATGCCTAGAAAAAAAACTGTTTTTCGGGATGAAGAGGAAATAGAATATCACGCTGTTGGAAGTTAATTGCATGGTATTTTTAGGATTTTGGAATTGTTGTTCTGTAGCATTATAAAGTAATCAAAAAAATAAACAAATACGATGATTGAAGAAAGACAATGTTAAAAAATGATTCAAATGATAATAATAAATGCCGGGACCAGGATTGAAAACCTGGGTTACTGCGGCCAAAACGCAGTGTCCTAACCACTAGACGATCGCGGCGAGCCACCGAGGAGGTGGTTGAATGAGGGAGCGAATTATCTGATTTAAAGAGCCTCTGAATGAGAGACAGTGGCACACTTGGAAATGAGGGTTGGCCGATTTTCCTACAAATCGGCACAAATTCCTTACTGTAGACTTCTGTAAAATGCCAAAGGTTCAGCTTCAGTGATAGTTTTCCACCAGAGTTCTGGACATCAGACCAATGGGAGTTCTGTATTTTAATTAGCCAAACTAACCTCGTTTTTGAGTTGACAATTCAAAAGAATTTTTTACTCTCAAGCTAAGTTAGTTTAAAATACATACATGGTTTTGAATACATACAACCGTTGCGAGAACAGTCCCAAGTGGCGCTCTGTATTCCCGCAGTTTACACCATTATCATGCTAAATGTAATATACTGGAAACGTCGCGCTTAAAAAAATACACTAGGGGTGATTCAAAATTTAAATAAAAACGTAAAAAAGAAAACAGAAAAAAAGCCAATCAAACCTAACTAACAAAAAAATGCAGACTGAAAGAAAAACAAAACAAAAGGAACATGCCGGGACCAGGATTCGAACCTGGGTTACTGCGGCCACAACGCAGTGTCCTAACCACTAGACGAGCGCGGTGAGCCACCGAGGAGGTGGATGAATGAAAGAGATAATTATTTCAACTTGAGAGCTTCTGCCTGAGAGACCGGGACACACTTGGAAATGAGGGTAGCGGATGCTGCTACCAATCCACATACAAAGTCCTTATCATTACAGACTTGTGTAAAATGTCAAAGGTCTAGCTTCAGTCATCGTTCTCCACCCGAGCTCTGGACATCAGGCCAATGGGCCTTCTGTAACAAAAAAACAGAAACAGAAGCAAACCAAAACTAACTAACAAACAATGCAGACTGAAAGAAAAACACAACAAAACAAACATGCCGGGACCAGGATTCGAACCTGGGTTACTGCGGCCACAACGCAGTGTCCTAACCACTAGACGATCGCGGTGAGCCACCGAGGAGGTGGATGGATTAGAAAGGCAATTATTGGAACTAGTGACTAATAACAGAAGATGTTTCACCAGTACGATCACACGATAGATTTGATCTGCAGCTGTTTGCAAGGACGAGATCTCCAAAGTGAATAAGAACTAACTAAGGGCCGGTCATAAGACGACTAAATTAAGGTCATTCCCCAGTATTGCATTGCGCATCCCTACTGCGCATAATTTCACGCATGATTAGCGCGCGCAGTGTAAAAATGCCGGCTTTTTCTTTACGGCCTGACCTCGCCATAGCCGGTAGATCGTCATTTTCTCCAAAACGAGTACGGTGACCTTCCATTTTTGTTCTGTTGTTTTCAATTGAGTAATAAATTTCTCTGTTTAAAATAAATATGGACCAATTCTCAGGGAAGAACAAGAACAATCGTCCGAAACGTGAATTTAGCAAGTAATCGTGACTGTAAATCAGGCTGCTATTATATTATAAGGATTTATTGGGTATAAACAAAGTGCTGTTGCTCCTAAACGAACATAGGGACCCCTCATTTTTATTTTCAAAATTCAAGTTTCTATAATGTAAAGAGTCAGTACGCAAAGTTGAACAAAAATCCCAGTGTAGGTTCTATTATATTTCAGTGAAATGACCTTAAATATATATTTGGAGCACAAGTAAAAGAAGTTAAAAAAATCACCCTCGAACACCTAGTTTAACATTCCACTATGTCCAGAAGGATTGTTTTTATATACCATTAAAATATAAAAGTGATTACATTTTTCACAAGTAAAACTTTCTGTTTACCTTCGTACAGAGCACAGAACGTTTGAAGGCCCTTTCTTTCGATCCACAACATAAAAATAACCCGCTATGCAGGCCGGTAACTGTCCGTCGGCTAACTATCCCTTATAGTATTGAAGCATGTTTTCCTGCGTACGGTTACAATAGACCTTTTTACCGATACGGCGGCCATCTTGAATTCTATTGTTTTGACTGAGAAATTATGGGCTGCCGAGGGGGCAATCGCTGGAAAATTTATCGTATACACAGCTTTCAGGATAAATTTTTACTGCTTGTCTCTCATATTCCATAACAAATATTACAAGCGTTACATCTTTCCGTCACGATATTTGGCAGTTGTTCCTATGGTTATCGAAAAATTATGGTTAAAAGTTATCACGCCACAGTATTCTTTTTAATTATTTCTCATCTGCCCGCTGGGCATCCCATAATTTCCTCGGAATTCAGGATGGCCGCCGTATCGGTAAAAAGGTCTATTACAACAGGTGAAAATAGCCAACTTTCTTTGCTCTTTCGTTATTGCTAACCAATAATTTTAAAACTAGCTGAAGGCAGACAGAACGCACAAAATTCAGTAGTATAAATTAATATAGAGTTCCCTAACATACAAATGAAAGCTAACCGCAAGCAAAATGGAGTGAAACTAACCGACATAACCGTTCTAGCTGTTTAATTAGAGCAAACATGTACAGTCATTCATTAGCATATCCAGCTTGTGTAAACAACATGCAGTTATCATAGCCCCATACTCCGCCCGGGAGTTATGTTTTTCCGTCAAAAAGGGAAACGAAATGAATGAAATTGAGGAGAGCTGATTAAAATATCACAGCTGAAATTTTACATCATCGAAGATCCTGTCTTGATATTAAGTTTCTTTTAAAATTATTGTTCATGGCTCCTTGGATCGGCGGAACTCCGGAATAAAAGGATAACAATAACAGAAATAATAATAATAATAATAATAATAATAATAATAATAATAATAATAATAATAACAAAGAAAAACAAATGCCGCGACCAGGATTCGAACTTGGGTTACTGCGGCCACAACGCAGTGTCCTAACCACTAGACGATCGCGGCGAGCCACCAAGAAGGCGGATGAATGAGATAAATAATTATTTCAATTTAAGAGCTTCTGCCTGAGAGACCGGGGCACACTTAGAAATGAGGGTATCGGATGTTCCTACCAATCCGCATACAAATTCCTTCTCATTGCAAACTTGTATAAATTGTCAAAGGTTCAGCTTCAGTCATCGTTTTCCACCCGAGCTCTGGACATCAGGCCAACGGGGCTTCTGTATTAAAATTAGCCCAACTAGCCTCGTTTTTGAGTTGATAATTCAAATGAATGTTTACTCTCAAACGAAGTTAGTTAGTTAGATATAAAATGGATATAAAATAATTTGATGAACAGGGTCTATAGAGCTGCACTCTTCAGTTAACTCTGTAAATGTATTCTTCATGCTTATTTAACCATAATGAAGCTATTAATCAACTTCTTTTGTTCAACCGTTACGAGAGCAGTCCCAAGACGCGTTTTGTATCCCCGGAGTTCACACAATTTTCATCCTGAATGTAATACACTTTAGATGATTTAATATTAAAAAAAAAAAACAAACAAACAAAAAAACAGAAACAGAAGCACATCAAAACTAACTAACAAACAATGCAGACTGAAAGAAAAACAAAACAAAAGAAACTTGCCGGGACCAGGATTCGAACCTGGGTTACTGCGGCCACAACGCAGTGTCCTAACCACTAGACGATTGCGGCGAGCCACCGAGGAGGTGGATGAATCGGAAAGGTAATTATTGGAACTAGTGACTAATAAGAGCAGCAGATGTTTCACCAGTACAATCACACGATAGACTTGATCTGCAGCTGTTTTGCAAGGACGAGATCTCCAAGGTGAATAAGATCTAACTAAGAACTAGTCATAAGACGACTAAAATTAAAAAAAAAATGTTCTGTTGTCTTGAATTGAGTAATAAATTTCTCTATTTAAAATAAATATGGACCAATTCTCAAGGAAGAACAAGAAACAATCGTCGGAAACGTGAATTTAGCAAGCAATCGTGACTGTAAATCAGGGTGCTATTATAAGGATTTATTATTGGGTGTAAACAAAGTGCTGTTGCTCCTAAACGAACACAGGGACCCCTCATTGTCATTTCAAAATTTAAGTTTCTACAATAGGCAAAGTTTAACAAACATTCCAGTGTAGGTTCTATTTCAGTGGAATGACCTTAAATATATATATTTTTAGCAAAAGTAAAAGAAGTTAAAAAGAACCACCCTCGAACACCCAGTTTAAACTTCCACAATGCCCAAAGGATTGTTTTTATATACCATTAAAATATAACAGTGATTGCATTTTTCAGAAGTAAAACTTTCTATTTACCTTCAAACACAGCACAAAACAACATTAAAAAAACGCTATGCAGGCCGTTAACTGTCCGTTAATTATCCTTATAGCGTTACACAATGTTTTCCTGTGTACGGTTACAATTACAACAAGTGAAAATAGCTAACTTTCTTTGCTCTTTCGTTATTGCTAACCAATAACTTGCTGTAAGATGACAGAACGCACAAAATTTTAACTAAATATAATGAACAGCACTATATATAAATTAATATAAAGTTCCCTAACATACAAATGAAAGCTAACCGCAAGCAAAATGGAGCCAAACTAACCGACATAACCGTTGCAACTAACAAACGATGCAGACTGAAAGAAAAATAAAACAAAAGAAACATGCCGGGACCAGGATTCGAACCTGGGTTACTGCGGCCACAACGCAGGGTCCTAACCACTAGACGATCGCGGCGAGCCACCGAGGAGGTGGATGAATGAGAGAGGTAGTTATTTCAATTTAACAGCTTCTGATTGAGAGACCGGGACACACTTGGAAATGAGGCTGGCTGACTTGTTTCTAAGGTGACCCGTACCAGTTTTCTCGCGCGGGGAGTAGCTCACCATCGTGTGTCACGCGTGAGAAACACGAACGATAGAGGCGCGAGATTTAAAACTGGAAAGACCAAACAAATATGGCGGCGCGTGGCTTTTTTCCCCAAGGTCACTTTTGTACTGTTGGAGACAAAATTCGCATATAAAGGAAGCTTAACCTGCTGGAGTCAATTCTGTGTATTTAAGAAAAATTGTTTTGGGAATCCAACGTTTCCCAAATTTAAAAGGAAACTCGATCGATCGTGCAGCCACTGAAGACGTATTAAGGACTCGTAAAACATAGCAAATCTACCCAGAATTTGTGTAAAAATCCTACAGACTAAGCCCAGGAAGTTGTCTTTAACGACAATTACAACTGTAAATGATGTTTTAGCATCAAACGACAGCAAAGAAAACAAAACGCCTGTTCGGAGCCCGCTCGCCCGCGCGGGCACACGATGTGAAAGCAGTAGTGAAAACAGCTCATGAGCAAATGCTGATCTTATAAAGTCTGGATTTTTGAATGCTTATCTACGCGCGTGGGAATAATGGAACTCGCGAAGGCTTTTGCATGAAAACAAGCCCGGTGACCCCTTCTTTTTATTGTTTTAATATAATGTTATCATTGAGAGCAAACGTCAGAAAAAACTAAAAGAAAAAAAAAACTAAAAGAAAAAAAAAACAACTAAAAGTTTACAAGAAATCGGCCCCGTAATTTTTTTTTAAATTGTTGTGCATTTCCCTTTTCAGATGCCAAAAACTATGGTTTAAAAAAAACTTGGGGTCACCGGGTTAATTTTTTAGTTATTAGTGACAAAAGCAGAAAATCAGGTCTGGAAAATCTTTTTGGAATGTTGCCATGATAACTGCTGACGACAAAATAACAGCTGTTTTAGGTAAAGTATAAATTATATAATCCAAATTTACAAAAATATTACAGTGGCCATTGTCTGCCTATTTGTTCTATTCTTACAAAGTTACGAGCCGTTTAAAAACCTGAAAACTAGTACGAGCCACCTTAAATCCACACACAAATTTAAAGTTCCTATGCAGACTTGTGCAAAACTGTGATAATATATCGGGTTGCCGTTTATCAATTATATTGTAAGGATTCCAAGTTATTAAGTTGTGAGATGTACTTTCCGTTGCAATTGTTGTTGCTGTTCTGTAACGTTATCAAGTAATGAAAAAAATAAACAAATACAATAATTGAAGCAAAACAACGTTAAAAGTAAATAATAAGTATAGGTAATCATACGGTTTCGAGTTCAATTTGGAATTAATTTGCACGAGTGAGCTTTTTGAAAAACTCACAAGTGCAAATTAATTTCAAATTGAACGAGAAAAACCGTATGATTACTTATTAATAATACAAACATGAACAAATTCGCGCAGAAAAATTTCCGGAAGATATTTCTTGAAGCCATTTTTTTCGCATTCGATCCATACAAAATTTTTGTCACTGCTTTACATGATATCATTGGCCTACAAAATTTCTCATTGTCTTTCTGCCAATCATTATCCAAAATTACGATGTGTAATTTGCACTGGTGTTACACTTTTTGCACCGGTGTTACACTTTTTGCACTGGTGTTACACTTGAACTGCACTGCTCTCAGCCAATCACAATCGAGTAATTTTTTCATGTGTATTATTATAATAATAATAATAGTAACGCGCGTGTATACATTCAAATCAATTACAATCTCGATGTTACTAGCGCGCATTGATTTGGGGTGTTTATAAGAAAGCAAAGTCGGTATTGAGTCCTCCTGGGTGCAATGTTTTGTGCTTGAAGATCATCTTGGCTTCGAAGCGGCGCCTATCTTGGGTATCCCGGAAGCCAGAGCGGATTACGGACACCAGCATATCAGTACATGCATGTCTTGGTGATGCAAAGTGTCGACCAACGGGAAGATCGGTGTTGGATTGTCGTGTAGAACGCAGGTGTTCTCTAAAGCGATCTCCTAGGCGTCTCCCTGTCTCCCCGATGTAGATCTTGTTGCAGGTACGACATTTAATAACGTATACCACGTTCTGGTATACGTATACGCGTATACACGCGCGCTTATTTCATCTGCGCGCACAAATAACTTCAAATTCAAATTTTTATCGTTAATTTTATCGTTATGTCACGCGCACAATTTACAGTTGCATATAACCACTGATGAAGAGGCAGCAGCCTCGAAACGTATGGTTTTTACGATTTTTACGTAAATCAGCGCAAAAAAACAATATTTATTTAGTTTCTTTATCTAACAAACTTTGCGCAACACAGTTTTCTTCTTGTATTACTTTGTCCTAACCACTAGACGATCGCGGCGAGCCACCGAGGAGGTGGAATTATTGGAACTAGTGACTTATAACAGCAGATGTTTCCGGCTAGTACCGGCACTTGATAGAAATGATCTGTAGCTGTTTTGCAAGGACGAGATCTCAAAGTGAATAAGAACTAACTAAGGATCGGTCATAAGAAGGCTAAATTAAGATTATTCCCCAGTATTACATTGCGCATACAATGTAAAGGATGAACAAAAACGAGAGAAATTTTTATCCTGGTTGATGCGTGACACTTATATCAATGTACGTTAAAACGAAAAAAACATAAAAAAAAACTGATAGCACGTTGAAGTGTCATATTGTGAAAGATATCAAACGTTTCGGGCATAGCCCTTCTTCAGTGTGAAAACCGTTAATTATAAGTTCGCGCGACTGTTCACTTGAAAATAACGGAAACAAAGCGCGGAAACTAGACGCGCGCGCCGTTTATATAAAATGGAAAATATTATTTAGACCCTCTGGTTGCATAGTGCCGAGCCTAAAAATGATTTCCATCTCCAACTGCTTCCGTCTGAAACAGGCACCAGAGCACTTCCTTAGTCCCCTTACAGAGATGTCTGACAGACTATGCCCGGGAGA
>OZ026598.1:8692623-8740123 GCA_964020085.1 Micromussa lordhowensis | reverse complement strand
TTCTTAGAGTCTGTAATTGTGCAGAACTTTTTTTTAGAATGAATGAGTGAATCAACTGAGTGAATCAAAAAAGCTTCCAGAACCACTACTACATAGCAAATTTTGGCATAAAGCGTAAAGTGTGGTTTCACACTCAAAAATGAGAAATTTTCTGTTTATTATGTTTCTGTCATGAGAAATACATGTAATACTTTTCGCATCAACGCAGGCAAAAAATAATATTTTATCCTAAGCAAATTTCTGTTTATTTCTTGTGATGGCATGAATGAAAAGTGACATAATTTCGACTTTCCTAATTTATTTTGATACATGTATGAATACCGCCATCTGAAATGCAAGAAAGATCAGTGAGGACAAAAAGGCACCAAAGAGGTACATTGAGGAGTGATTAAATTGTTTTTATTGTTGTCAGATTTCCCACAAGACATTACCCAAAAGACTGGTAAAAAGGTGATTGCATGCATAAATTCAAGCACAAGAACAAGGGTAAATCGCTCGAATGCAAGCATAAGCACAAGCATGAGTCCATTATGCTTTCCTTACTTACACGTATCCTTGCATTCCATTGGTTCACACTAAAACACAACAACTTGATTTTCTTTTGTATCAGCTTATGTTCTAGTATGAATCAGCCAAAACTTTATGCTTGAATCAATCAGTTGTGTTCAAGTTTGAACCAGTTGAACATGAGTAGAAGCAAGTGTTCTTTGGGCTAACTTTTTCAAATAGTTATTATCACCGTGCAGAGTTTGTAGTCATTGGATACAATTTTGACCCCTAAATTTCCTAACCTTTCCTAGAAAAATGGTACAGTTTTCATTTCTTTTTCTCTAAAAAATGTCATGTGACATGGGAATCTAACTTTCTTCTACTCAAACAATACTTACTGTACTAGTCTGGGGTGATTACACTACTGCAAAGGCTGATCATTTTCTATATGTTTTCTTTTTGATAGGTCAGGCACAGGAAAAGAACATGGAGAGTTGGAGCAGTTGCTATATGACATCTACACATACAGAGAAGATAAAATAGAGCTTGCAAAAAAAAAGAAAAAAGAAAAAGACCTGAAGAAGAAAAAAGAGAAAGAAGAGAAGAAAAAAGCTGAATAAATGAGAGGGGCTGCCCTTGCTGGGGAGGGGCTTAAACTTTTGGTCAGCTGTGGTGAAATAGCTAGCTAGTAGATAAGTTATATGAGGCAGGCTACCCTGGTTTCCAGGAAAAGAAGCTTGCTCTGTGGCAGTTTTGAAAAAAAAAAGACTTGTTCATCTAAATGGCAAGCTGGCTAAGGCCTGGGGCAAATTGTAAAAAAAGAAAAGAAGAAATATTTAGTTTGAGGTTTACAATTTTTCCTAGGCCCAAGATTCCTCATATTGGGAGGCACAAAATTGGGTGTAGTCAGCATTAATTGTTTAATGATACCCCTAAGAGGTATGAAATTGTATGTTTACCTAACAAAAAATTTAGGCCAACCTTTGGTGTGAGACTGATTAGTGTATGTTCTCTTTCTCTACAAACGAAGTTAGATCAGACAGACACAAGTAGTGATAGTACTGTCAAAGATGCGGATCAAAGTAGTGACGATGGAAATGAAACCACAGCCAGTGAAAAAAGCAGTAAAAAAAGGCAAGCAAGGTAAAAAGGTTCATGTTTTGGAAGCGAGTAGGGTACCCAGGGAGGCTTTTTTATATACCCCAGGATCCCTCATTATCTAATGTACAAATAAATTACTTTTCCTCAGCTGAGAAGAAAATGTGAGCTTCCAAGCTCTCTGCTATTGAGATGCTGGAGCGCAAAAATGAGAGGAAAGTGGACTTAAAGGAAAAAGAGCTTGAGCAGCGACAAAGGGAGTTAGAATTTCAAAGGCAAAAATATGAAGAAGCAACAGAGACAAAAGCACGACTCCAGTTAGAGTTAGAGGAGCGTAGAGCATTCATGTCTTTACTAAAGGACAAACTTCAGGATTCCTCACATTTATCTAAAACATGATGTTATAACAAAAGGTTTTACTTATTTTCTCTCTTGTACTGTTTTAGTGGAAGATAGGAGACATGCTATATTTATCTTGATCATTATGATGTAACAAAATATTTTATTTTCTCGGTCTGTTCTTGTTGTGTTGGAATAAAGGAGACATGTTATATTGCCTTTAAAAACATGCTTTAACGCTATAAGGGATTATTAAGCACCGATTATTTAGCACCGAGTTTTCAGAGTGTTTCTTTCTATGTTCAAAGGCAAAATTGAAAATAGCTAACTTTCTTTGCTCTTTTGTTATTGCTCACCAATAATTTTTAGACTAGCTGTAAGCTGACAGAACGCACAAAATTCAAACTACATATAACGAACAGTACTATAAATTAATATAGAGTTCCCTAACATACAAATGAAAGCTACCCGCAAGCAAAATGGAGTGAAACTAACCGACCAAACCGTGCTAACTGTTAAAAGCAAGAAGATACAGGCAAACATGTACAGCGATTAATTAACATATCAGCTTGTGTAAACAACATCCAAGTGTGAAAACCCCATACTCCTCCGGGGTGTTATTCACAGAAATGAATGAAATTGAGTAACTTGTTTAAAATGTCACAGTTAAAATTTGTCTTGGTTCCTTAGATCGGCGGAACTTTGAAATAAAAGAATAACAATAACAAAAATAATAATAATAATAATAATAATAATAATAATAATAATAATAATAACAATGAAACACTAGTGCCGGGACCAGGATTCGAACCTGGGTTACTGCGGCCACAACGCAGGGTCCTAACCACTAGACGATCGCGGCGAGCCACCGAGGTGGTGGATGAATGAGTAAGGTAATTATTGGAACTACTGACTAATAACAGCAGCTATTTTTTTTTTCACCGGTACCAGCACACGATCGACTTGATTTTCACTCTGAAATGGAGTTGTTCAGTGGAAAGTGCCCAAAATTTTGGTCGAATACTCGCTATTTATGAATAGGGTCTATAGAGGTACCCTTTTCAGTCGGCTCTAAGAATGTATCATTTATGCTTATTTAACCATAACGAAGCTATTAATCAATCTTTTTGTTCAACCGTTACAAGAACAGTCCCAAGTGATGCATGTGGCGCTCTGTCTTTCCGCAGTTCACACCATTATCATGCTAAATGGAGACCTTTAAAAAATACACTTAGGACCTGTTTACATGGAGGTGGGAGACCCCAGTTAGGTGAGGTAAACTGCCTAGGTGAGGTAACCCGCCTCTCCATATAATCTCTCATTTTTATTTGATCATGTTTACATGATAGGTGGGGTAACCCGCCTAGGTGGGTTGCCCGGTCTGTCAGGTAGGGTGACCCTGTCAGCCGGGGTCGCATTTTGCCATGTAAACGTCTCAAGCTGGGGTAACCCGCCTAGACGGGGTCGAGTTCATGTTACATTTGCAACAACGTCTAGTAACGTCACCCTGGGACCCCGGGGTTGTAACTTTAGGGTTAGGGTTAGGGATGTAAACGCGGGCCATTTTTCGACCACGGCTAGGCGGGTTACCTCACCTGCCTGGGGTCCCCCACCTCCATGTAAACAGGCCCTAAGGGTGATTAAAACATTAAAAACACAAACAAACAGAACAGAAAAGGAAGGAAATCAAAGCTAAACTAACAAAACATGCAAACTGAAAAAACAAAAAACTGTCATTCCGGGACCAGGATTCGAACCTGGGTTACTGGGGCCACAAGGCAGGGTCCTAACCACTAGAGGATCGCGGCGATCCACCGAGGAAGTGGATGAATGAGGGAGGTAATTACATGACAGACTTGATTTGTAGCTGTGTGGCAAAGAAAAGATCTCCAAAGTGAATCAGAGCCGCATTAGGTTCGGCTCATGGAACGTTCGGCCTCTGAACTGGGCCTCAGATTGTTCAATTGCCTCTATTTTTCAGTGTAAGGTTTTCCTCTCTAAACGAATGACTTACGCATAAAATGCTAGCTTTGTTTTTCTTAAACAACGTTCCTTTGCTTCTCAAAAATAATCATAAAAAATGAGCATTGAGTTAGTCCCCATTCCCGACCAGAATTGGGCGCTTGAAGTTTATGGTGTCTTTCCAGTCCGTGATTGCGGAATTTTTTAAAAAAATATTTTCCTTCGTGTAATACATCTGCATTCGTCTCCTTCGCAGCTACTCGGACCAAAGTCACGCAATCAGTCTCCACACAACTCAAAGGAATTATTGAAAGTGATACCAAGGATCTTTAAGAATTTCCTGTTTATTCTGATACTCAAAGGACGAGTCAAGTTATAAGCGGTGCAAAATTACGAACGTGTCTTAGCGGGTCATTTTTAAGCACGTTCGATCTCTCTGTGTCCAGAAATGTCGAAAAACAACGGTTTATTAGTGAGCCCTAGTACAGTGTTGTCTGTTGTTTGTTTGCTTCTTTGCTACGCTGGATTCATTAGAATCGAGCTGAAGTTTAATGATCACGATCAAAGGTTGATGGCTGTTGAGGAAGTCATGTCTCAGATCAAACACGGAATGGCGGTCACTTGGAATAAAGGTAAGGTATTGGTGTGTCGAGGAATTATTTAAACATAAAACCGGTTGCTCTTCTGCAATTCACTTATCTATCGTACCTGTATATTATATTACAAGAGCTTTCGAGAGCAGAACAATGATTTATTTTTAGACTTGAATTCTGTCAATGAAGGAATAGCTTACATCACCAGAGACCCGCCACATAACTCAGACAAGGAATTACAGTCCGGTAGAAGGTTTCGTATGAGCGCGTCGTATTCTAGACTAGAAAATCAGGCAAAAAAGGAAAGATTGGCTTTCTAAGAGTTTGCTTGGCTTAAATATTGTTAGAAAGCAAACACTGCTTCCGTGGATAATGTTAAACCAATTCAAGATTTACATAAAAGAGTCACAAATTGATCGAGGATCTTGCAAAGCCGTAGTGACGGTCTGACAGATCCCACAAACCTTCAGGAATTGGACGTCGAGAAAGTTTCGCGCATCGGTTGCGACTAGCCCAACAGAATTCTTCACTGGGAAATGTTTTACGAAGAAACTTATCTGCTGCTCATCCTGGTCTTGAAGAGAAGACTTATGAGTTGAATTATTCCCAGAAATTCTCAAATTTGACAACCCGAGCCATCCCACGCAAACGAATACGTAGAACTGGAGGACAATTTTTTTTCCCAAATGCATAGCAGAATTAGATATGTACTGTGCAATTTAGAGGACCTATATTTTAATAGGGCCATTTATCCGACCACATAAATAACTGTGAGCAGACCTCAACTGCATGTATTTCATAGATATTTTTGGCACTATACGTGTAACATAAATAGCGCGTGCTAAAACTGTTTTTTTTTTTTATACGCGAAGACAGAGCGGGTCAGTTTCACTTTTTTTTTTATACACTCCTCATGTCCATAGCAGAAAAAATATTATCATTGTAACATTCAGGTGTATCACTCACAGCAAAGCCTGCAAGCCAGAAAAGATATATCTCAAATACCATGTAGATCGGATCCAATTCGTTGCATTGCCGTATAAACTGCCTTCATTATACATGAGCAGCCCATCATATTTTGCCGCCTACCATCAAACTCTGTATTATTATTATTCCAAGGTGCACGTTGTGGGTTTTCTGTAACATTTTGAGCTACAGGGTGAAATAAATCGTTGAGTATCGCGCATGGAATGGTTTGTTTGTCTGAGTCACACCGGGAGCTAATTTTCGTGACGTCATTTGTGCGCGACGCTATTGTAGCCAAATATCCATAGGCGTATGGGCCGGGGGGAGGGGGGAGCCCCCCAAATTTTGGGCAACTCAGATTATTTGGGCAGAAAGAGAAATTTGGGCAAAGCCAGTTTTAAAAGATGTTTTCAAGCTTTTTGTTTTCCAAAAAAAATCTATTTTTACCTGAAGTCGGCATTGTAAAGCCAGTTAAATTCACACGAGACAGGGGTTGCCTAGCACGTGACAAGCTTCTGGTCATTAGTAAAGGGGATCATAAGTTGATATACATATTTCAATTTTGTTTTTTGGGGGCACTGTACTGCAGTTCACTGCACTAGCTGGTTGCACTAGCTGGTTTAAGTGCGTGAGGCTAGTGAAATTCATGCACGTAGTTTTGACAGTGGAGGCAAATACGCATCTTGGAAAGCACGAGAATGATCTATTCGATATATTTCCAGAGTTTTCTAAGGTGGTGCATATCCTTGCAAAGATACCTTTTACATCGTGTTCAGCAGAGCGATCATTCAGTGCGTTGCGCCGATTGAAAACTAACCTAGCTCCGCAGCACCATTGGGCAACAACGTGTCAGCAACATTGCACTTATTAACATTGAAAGGGCATATGCCAACTCTGTAGTCAACAATGACATGGATCGTATCATTGATATCTTCCGGCGTCAAAACAGAAGAGACAGCTATTTCTTTTAAGCTTTAAACTGTTTGTTGAGCTCATATGATAGATTCATATTCAAGATTATTTTCACTTCATATGTAGGCCATTGTTAGTGCATCGTATGACCCTGGTTTCCTTTCGACTGTTTCGTAAAAAATTGGGCAACTTGTGAGAATTTTTTGGGCAAATGGCTTACCGCTCCCTGGCAAAAAATGCCCGTACGCCTATGCAAATATCTCAAATATCTCTTCATTCCTTTTAAATAACCGTTCGTGTTGGGATAGGCTCGATTACCAGCCGCTGTTTCGGGAAATGAGCCCGCGTTTGGGACTGAAAAAAGACAACAAAAACACGATCTACTACTTGCAGTTGATCTTGGTGTCTTGAAGACGGGTTCGTTTAAATTTAAGGACTATAATTAGTTGATTTTACGGTATAAATGAAGAACGATGGGGGATTTTAGCTGATTTAAAGTAAAGCCAGTCCACGAGTCTGTCATGTTTGACCTCGTGCATATCCTTCAGTACGTACAAACAGTCTCAAGTTGGTCTTCCCTGTCACAAAACCTCTGTCATATAATTATCAGACAGACAGATGCCCCTAACTGAAAAATCATTTTTGCCAAATTAGCTACTGTATACATTTTTCACACTGAAATGGCGACGAGGCATAAACAAATCTTGTGAATTTTGAGTCTATCTGAGATACATACAAGGAATTATGGGACCACCGGGCATTACAGGAGAAAAAAGAATTAAAGGAGATATGGGACCACCGGGTATCCCAGGGATTAAAGGTGAGCCCGGAGAATCTATTTCAGCACCAAAAGTGACAATTTCCCCGGCTTCACAACTGACTGTTAAGGAAAGCAACACTGCTGCTCTGTTTTGCTCTGCTTCTGGAAATCCCGCTCCCCAGCTATCTTGGATTAGAGTTGATGGTCCGTTACCTAGCAACAAGATCAGGGTGACGTCAGATGGCCTGATGGAGATTGATGACGTTCGCTTAGAGGATGCTGGGAAATACAAATGCATGGCACACAATATTCTGGGAAAGGATGAAAACACTGCGAATCTTGTTGTACATAGTAAGTTGAAATTACCATAAGAGAGTAAGACATTATTGAAGAGAGTGACTCTTAGCTACCTAGAAAGCTTCTTTACAGGTCTAGTCACAACATAAATAAGAAATAAAATAAATTACAATGAATAATATTAAAAATGCATAATACATTACACCTTATTCCAAAATGGCTGCCATTTTAGTGTTCTTTTGTTTGCTTGCAAATTAGCCCTTGTTGCCTCGTTCAAGGGAAAATATTCTTTTGAATTTCGAGTTTAAGAACGAGGCAACAAGGGCTAATTTGAAGGCAAACAAAAGACCACTAAAATAGTAGCCATTTTGGAATAAGGTGTATTGTCTAAGCTACACAACTTGCAACAAAAGTTTATTAGAAAGGGCCTGGAGAGAATCAACTACTAATTAACAATTAGATTATGAGCTCGAGATTTCTATGAGGTGATAGTTGAAAGAACTCTAACTGAAATTTCCTTCAAATAACGATTCCAGTTATTTCTGGTCGTAGTATTGAACTTCACGCTTTAGAGAGTTAACTTGCGCTGACTGAAATGATTGTCAATTTGACATTTGCAGTTGTGTACGCCCGCTTGTCAGTTTCTATCAAAACTTTCAGGCTTTTTTTATTTCAGAAACCGTAAATCCCCTCCTTTTAGTTTTCTCGAAAATTTTGTTTATTCATTTGTTTCTAAATGTTCTTTCAAAACTTCAGCGAAACGAGAAAATGTTACACTTCTGTCGACCAGACTAAGCCACTGTTCACTAATGGCTGATAGTGTGCAATGGCACAGCCAATCAGATTACAGCATTTGCATTAGTATACTAGTAGAATTCTACTGACAACAATTAGTATATACACACTCAGTGGTGAACATTATTCACCTCCCGCCGAGTGAAAAATGCGTAATGCAAGCAAAAACAAAATGGCCGACGTAAACTTGCTCTTCGCCAGTGTCTCTAAAACGCAAATCCTGAGACTGAAGATGATGCTGTAACATCAAATACAAATAATTGTTTTGTCATATACCAGTAACCAGACTGGTAGTTCTTCGA
Source organism: Micromussa lordhowensis (assembly GCA_964020085.1). Taxonomy (NCBI): domain Eukaryota; kingdom Metazoa; phylum Cnidaria; class Anthozoa; order Scleractinia; family Lobophylliidae; genus Micromussa; species Micromussa lordhowensis. The sequence continues at coordinate 8,731,610 of OZ026598.1, read as the reverse complement.
GTTTTTTTTTTCTTGTTTTTGTTTTTTTTTTGTGTGTGTGTGTGTGCACTTTCATTTGCCGGTATGTAGACGTTCATGTGTATTTTTTTATCATGCTTGGCTGTCTGTTAGTAGACTCTGCAACTGTTTGTTTGTTTTTTTCTGTTTAACAATTAGATTATTCGCTTAGTAGAATTCTTACTAAAATAAATAACGGTTTCCTATTATTTCTTGACGTATCATTAAACGTTGAGCCTGAAAAGGATTGCTCGGATTGGATTTCCATTTAAAATCGAAGTTACGTTGTGCGCACACACATCAGCTTTTTCAATAGTCCCGATTTCCGCCGCTCTCTCGTGTCCGGTCTACGTTCCTCCCCGAAAAGAGACTGCTGGACGCGTGAACGACCATCCATGTCCGTGACGTCATCGAAAAAATAATTTATGCGTTCTCGGGTGTCACAAGTCAGATATTCGCGCGAAAAAGCAACATGAGAAGGCTGTTTGTGTAAAATGAGGTTGACTAGCCTACACGACTCCTACGGTTCGTGACATTTGTACATTTGTCGTTCTCTGTTCGGTCTCTCGACCTTTTTGTTGCCTCACTCGTGTTTATGAAGGGCACTTCATGTTGTGTTATAAAGAGTGTGCTATAAAGACTGTGCTATAGCAAATTTAGAGGTACTTGGTCTGCATAGTTTCCGCTCTTTCGGCTTGTCGCTTTGCAGAGTTTGACACCTCTGTAATTTGCCATGTGTTTATGCATTGCTTAGGCTCATTTCTAATGCAAGATATGTCTCCAAGAATTTGCTTTCGAGGGACAAAATATGACATTTACCGTGAACATGATGCTTACTTGCCCACATATAGTGTGACGCCGGGCCCGGCTGTTTGATTAAACTGCTGCATGCAAGTGCAGTATGTAGATTCTTATCACGGAGATCATATTTGTCCTCTTACGTCATTCTTCGGAGACGCCGTAGCTTTACTTCGAGAAAGGTATACGTTTGTCTAGAGTCGTTCATTCTTACGTTTCTTCCATATATCTGATCGAGCTTATGTTTCTCGCGCTCGATGTTTAAGTTTATTCCTCCTATTGTTCGTTCTCACACCACATGATTCAAATGTATCTGTTTACGCGTAAGACTGTTGACTGTGTTGCGTGTTCTATATACCATTGTTCGGCTTAGTTCAGGCAATCGGCTGAATTATGAAGACATCTTGGCTCTTAATTAAAGCTTCTAGGCCTCTGCGCTGTAATTCCTTTAAGGAATCGACTTTAAACGTTTCTAAAATACGATCGATAGCTTCACTCGTCAACCCGCCTTCCGCCGCCATTTTGAAATTATAGTCTGATAAAAGTATTTATACGGGAAAATTATGCCCAACGAAATTCTGCGGGCACTGCTCCGATTGGTTGAAACTAACAAAGACAACCAGACGAGTCCAGCCGTGAGTTCGGGGAAGGAGCGCGGGCTCGTTTCCCGAACAGCGGCTGGAAATCGAGCCTACTTTTTCAATAATTTCAACTTTTTTAAAAGTCAAGAAACCGTAAATGTCCATTGTTTGGCTTCTCAGAAATTTAATTATCAATTTGCATCAAAATTTTCCTCCAAAACTTTGGAAAAACGAAAACAACGACGCCATTTCCAAGACGTCTTCCAGCCACTGCACATTATAGTGGCTGATAGTGTACAATGGCTCAGCCAATCTGATTACAACATTCTCATTAGTATACTAGTTGAATTCTACTAATTGGGGTTATATAGAAGTTAGATGTACAATATTCCTAAGGGTGCAATTTTCGTGCTAATTGAATGTTAAAGATATATGATAGGTTCAAAGATGGATTGATGTTTCAAGATGGTTTATGAGTGTTTTGAGTGAACAAAGTTTCGTGTTGAATCTTTTGTAACATGTGCTGGGTCTTTTACACCAACTGAGGAGCCCATTCAACGAACCATATCCCATTTAACGACTGCCATGTCAGTCCTAATAACTCGCATCTATTTCGATATGAACACAGTGTACCAAAGAAAGGGATGTTGTAGGCCTTTTCATTTCAGTTAAGCTGTAAAACAACTTATGCAGACTTTTTATGTTTTTTCCTGGTTTTATTATCACATTTCGAAGCCAGAACAGTTGAGCGTTCGCATGCATATCGAGTTCCTTTTAGCACTGACAAAGTGCTCGTACAGGGTGTTCAGTGTATTTTAAACTTCTACTGATATGTTTTTCATGTTGTAGAATGTGAATTAGTGGATTAAACAAGAAAGTTAAGATGATCAATAGAAGTACTTAATCATAACTGTCACGAGAACTGGTCACACGGCTATTTTACATCTACATCTGCATCTACACTCAGTTAAGGTGGCTCCCTAGAGCTTTTCTTAGACTCATTAGCGCGCGCTACCATTGCCTGCCAAACTTCAGTAATAATCGCGCGTTCAAAAATGACGCAAGTAATCCTAAGAAGAAACGAAATCACTTCAGCACTTGAAAAGCGTTAAATCACTTCGGTATAAGTAGCATTGGTTTCAAACTTCGTTGAAACATGTGTTTATGACAAAATATGACAAAAAAGCTCTATAAATAACCGGTAAAAGAACTCTAATTTATTCTTGCTTTCTCGCATGCGATACATGGCATCACCTTAGCGCGCGCCTAAATGAATACCCACGCGCGATACCACGCGTGCTTTTCTGATTTTTGTGACGTCATGTGCGAAATTAAATCCTAATTTTCTCACGTTTCCTTCGGTGAATTTTTTTGAAATTTGGCTCAGTTGTAACCACATACAATTCCTATAAAATACCCTATTTTTGTTAAAATCTGTCAGAGCTAATCTCGTATATTTAAAATAATGACAAATGACAGAATATTGGAAAAACCGTCTGAGCAACCTTAACTTTTTACCAGTTCAAAATGTCAGGCAATATCATTTCCATGATATGGCGAAGTATGAAAAAATTTCATCGAAGGAGAGTATAAATATTAAGGAATTTAGGTCAAAATGAGGAATCTATCTCCCTGTCATTAGATGAGATGTTACCATGGTAACGGCCTTAATCCAAAAATTGACAACCAAAACATAAGCCTTATTTTAACAGTACCCATACTGGTAAATCTCCAAGGGGAAAACTTTAAGAGAAATTAACTACGATTCCTTTTCTAGCTCGCGCTCTTTAGGGAGGGTGTTTCGTAATAACTCTAGGGGGCCACCTTAAGTCGGTACAAATCGTGCGATATCACACCAACCGTAAAAGTCTGAATAAAAATATTGCAATTGGATAATTAAAACAATCTGGATAAAACTAGTGAATAAAAATAGTTGATAATTTATCTATCATTTTATTAATAGCCCTTTTCACTGTTAACTTTTCTCATTTGCATTGCAATATAATCTAACATGTATGTGAGGCAATTTCGGGCTATTTTGTAGTTTTAACCGAATTTGCCTCGCATACACGTTTGATTACACTGTAATGCAAATGAGAAAAACTAACCGTGAAAAGGGCTATTGATTGAATTGATATTGAAGAGTTATTGCAACTTCCCTTTAATGGCCTAGTTTATCAGCTGAAACAGCAAATTTTGCGATTAGTATTTCTGTCACTGTGGTGACAGATATAAAAATTAAATACAAAAATACAAAATACAAAATAATCGATAAAATGACGAAGTTAAGAAGGACAAGTCATAACACTGATAAGGGTTTGTAGATGTTATTTAATATGTGCACAATTTACTTCTTTTTTTTTTTTTCATTTTTAGGTTTTTACAGGAAACACAGATCAAAACAGTATTGTGAAGCGTTCACTCAGCCCTGACGTCAAAGCAAGACTCGTTAGATTTTATCCCGTTACGTTTCATAGATATCCTTGTTTGAGAGTTGAAATATTTGTACTTAAGTAGTCACATCGACTTTGTTTGCCACGAAAAACAACGAATCCGGCATTACCTTCCTTCCGGCGATTTGATCCCTTATTGCGTGTTATTGTGAATTTTACGATAACTGCAGAAATTCTCGCGCGCTCATTGGTTAATTTTTATCGTCAATATGCAGACAGACACATGAATTTGAAATTCGTGGGACGCGTCAGCGAGCGAGAGCGGGCAATTCGAACATTTATTATCGTAAAAAACAAATTGACGTCAGTTTTTCATGCGTCTGTCCTGTTATTGACAATGAATTTCGTCATCATGACATTGTCCAAGTAGTCTGCGGATCCACTCGGCTATCGCCTCGTGGATCCACAGCTACTTTGACAATGTGATGACGAAATTTATGATCAATAACAGGACAGACGCATGAAAAACTGACGTCAATTTGTTAAACGTGCTATAGTAGCCAAACTGCGATATAAACCGTTTCCCTAGTACCATACACGTCATCCAGCGCGCGCTCGAGCTCCCCTCCATCTCCCACACATGTTTTTTGACACGACAAATCTTTGCAAAATCCTTCCCTTGCTCCCAGTTGTTATGGCAAAATCTCGCTAAAACGCTTCAGGTATTAGCTCGCGACATTTTATTTCAGTGCAAAGATCGGGCGATTTCGTACGCGCAAAACACACTGAAAACAGGGGGAGGGTTTGTAAAGATTTGTGGTGTCAAACACGTGTGGGAGATGGAGGAGAGCTCGAGCGCGCGCTGGATGACCTGTTTGGTACCGGCGTAACGGTACGATCATGTTGCGAAAAGCGGTTTGAGAAAAAAAAGCTTTGCAAAAGTCGCTAAAATTCTCCGACTGTCGCAAAAGTATTCGAAACAAATTCGGCCAAGTTGTAGAAAACCTTTCGACCTCTTTTTCTGTTGGTTTGGTTTCGTGAAAGCAAGGAAATTTCGAGATTCAAGCGAGTTTTTGGACTGCGTTCAAAATGTTTAGGTAAAGATATATTGATGATATATTTTCCCTATGGAATATAGATAAGAAAACTATAGGCTCGTTCATAGAACTAGCTAACAATTACCATCCGACCATAAAATTTAAGGCTGAGATTTCAGACATAGAAATAACTTTTCTGGATACATGTATCTATAAGGGCTACAGATTCGAAAGAGAATCTATCCTTGACGTGCGAACACATTTCAAACCGACGGAATCTTTCCAATACACAGAATTTTCCTCCCTCCGGGCGTCAGGAAAGCCTTCATTAAAGGTGAAGTTTTAAGACTTCTTAGAACTAACTCTTCAAAGAAAACGTTTGAAGATAACATTAGGCAACTCAAACGAAAGTCACGAGCGAGGGGTTATGCAGATAATTCACTTTCAGAAGTTTAATTCAGCGAAAGATCATCGGCGCTACAAAATAAACAAAAGACGCACAAAAGAATTTTACCGTTTGTAACAGAATACCGCCCTTGTGTGCCTAATTTTAAGAATATTCTACTGGCAAAGTGGCACCTTGTAAAGAATCAACCTGTGCTTAGATAAATTTTTAAAGACCCTTCCATCCTTTCGTACAGAAAAGGGAGGTCGTTAAAAGATATACTCGTAAGAGCCAAACTTTGAAGGTCAACGATAAAACCAAAGGACCAATGGGAGTCGTGTTTGGCCTGTCTATTTTATTTACCATCATTGCGGTTTTATCATAATTTATATTACCTGGGAAGTATATATTAATTGAATTTGTATTAAACACCCTGCGCTATATGTGTGCACAACTTCTGTGCTCGCGCGAAGAACTGTTATTTTTCAGGGTTAAAGTTAGAATTTGTTACAGGAGTTTTAAAATGAATATAAATGAATAATTGACGAGTCAAACGGACTATATTCGTATTCTCGGTATAGGACTGGAACTAGCTTGTAATTGAGGCTTATGGAGGAGAATATCATTAAAAAGAGATTATCGTCATTTGCATTTAAAAACACTCTTGCATTAGCCTCAGTTCCAAGCTATGTCCAGTCCAATACCGAGAATACAGAGATCAACATGGGCAGGTGGCACTAGATTACAGCAACAAAAAAATGTCATGTAAATAGTAGTTATCAGCAAGTACAGGGAAAAAATGTCAGTTGACGGCAATATTTGTTTTCTTGCGGAAGTTCTTGTTGGAATAGTTTTGCGGCGTAACCAGACTGGATTAGGCATGAGGAAGGGGGGGAATTTCATATATCCCATGACGCTTTGCGGTAAATTTTTGCATGGCTTGGAAGCAATTTTCCTGGGTCGGCGGTTACGAATGCAATTTCCATGCGTCGATTTCTCCGGGACAGAGCTTGCTCAAGGTTAGTTTCACTGTCCGTACTTTTGTTTGATGCTGTAAAAACACAGTGAAACGATTCATTGCTCAATTTTTGTTATATTATCTTTGTTTAGGTCGCCTCTTTGTTAGGCTGTTTTGACTTGCAAATGAAGGCATGGTTCAATAACCTCCAACAATGAAGTGAGTGTCTTTGATGAACATGAGTTTTATCGTTTCTGATAATGCATGAAGGTAGATGAAGGATGCCCAATATCAGATCAACTCTCTGACTTCCTTTGACTTCGCGTTTTAGACTGGTTTGAGCGTTTCGAAAAAGGGTTTATTGGCATTCTCGTCCGCAGAGCTCGCGCATTTTCGGTCAGCGGTGACCAAACCAAATCCATGTGAGCATGTGTCCATAGACAGTAACCATTGTGACCAATGGTGGCAAATCTTGCAGATTTAACCACATACAGGAGCCTGCCAGATATCTCAATTCTTGGTACTGAGGTGATGATCAAATTATCGCTCTCGTTTGACCACCGACTGTTATGCTAATTATCGCAAAAATTACAATTATGAATCGTTTTGTAGTTAATTTGGAACCTCGTTCCTGCACATGTTTGTCTTAGTTTCGTTTCAAACTATATGAATACATGGTAATATAAAATATAGTGTTCTCTGGTAAAATTATTCAAAACATGAGCTTTCGACAGCCACTCTGCTGTCTTCCACGGATAAAAATTGTGATAAAGTGAAACGTAAAACACTTGCATATAGGGAGCAATCTGCATTGTTTACAGAACTGTGCGCCGTTCCATCCCTATTGGACAAAGTTTTCGATTAGTTTTTAACAAAAGTTTTGTAACTGTCCGATGACAGAAAATGTAAGAACTGGTTGGCTGAGTTCTCAAGTTCCACGTGCGCTCTCATCGCCTATGCCACTGTGCTCTTGCCTTTTGATTGGCCGGTAGAAACAGAAGACATCAAGTTGTAGGAAAACAAATGTAAAAAAAAAAAAGTAATAAAAATGAATCAGAAACTTCGTCGAGTGCCCACCGATCATGCGCAGCACTGTTATTGAAGATAGTACTTTACGGCTCAGTTTAGCCATATTAGTCCCAAGCTTTGTTTTTATACCAGCTCTTTGCTCAGATGCTTGAAAAAGCTCTTTCAAGTGTCAAGTGGTTCGTACAAAATAAGCTTAGCGCTTCTTCCGGTTTGTTAAAAGAAAGGATTTCAACATACTGATTGAAGTAGGGCCAAGCCTATTTTATCATAACTACGCATGTATTTGACTCTTTCAAAAGCTTTCTTAGCCTTGTATTAACTTTTTAGTCTAAGTGTTTTTACATCATATAATTTCTTTGCAAGTTTGAGTAAGAATAATTTTAAACAAATCCCAAGTCATTTACGTAAAGCCCAATGCTTAAGCTTTTATAGGTAGACACATTGGCTTGTAAGGATGTTTCTTTTGCCTCCACTATTAATCAGAATGAATAAGCAGATCAGGAGGAACCTAAAAATGACCTATTTTTCAGGCCTGTTATTTTAAATGCCCAAATATGTTATCAATTTTTTTAGCATCCCTGTAAAGTTTAACCCTTAATGCAGAAATATAAAGAAACATGCTAAGGTTGAGGATTTGACTTTGCAGAAACTCCCTCAAAGATACCATCCAGCCCAATTCCTGTAAAAGTCTCTGGAGGGTGTTTACTTGAAAAAAATTCCCATCAACATTCGTTGCAAAGTAATTCGTATTGTAAGCTGTCAAATAGAAGTTTATACATTGTATAGCACTAAAACGAGTTTGATTTAATCAAAAATAAGACACAAACAGCAGTGATAAACATATTGAACTTGTTTATTTTGATTATGACTTGACGTTTCGTATGTACTCTACATACGGTTACTTTTGAAAATGTATGTAGAATACATACGAAACGTCAAGTCATAATCAAAATGAACAAGCTCAATGAGTTTGATTTAGTCTAAAATTTCAATTAATGTTTTTAGGGCTCGATAACGTTTTGGTCCGGTCGGATTCGAAAATCGCATGGAAATGTAATGGTAGTTATCTACTTCGTACACAATTCATCCTTCCCTATAAACCCTATTCATGAATGGCTGCGAAAGAATTTTTTTTTGGACGTATTTAAATTAGCCAAGCTACCTCGTTTTTGAGTGAATAATGCAAAGTGATTTCTACTCTCAAACGAGGTTAGTAAGGTAATTAAAATACATACAAAAAAAATTAAATTAGCAGCCATTTATCAATAGGGTCTGTAGAGGTACCCTTTTCAGTTAGCGGTGAATGTATCATTCATGCTTGTTTAACCGTAATGAAGCTATTAATCAATGTCAGTTTTTTGTTCAACCGTTAAGAGTATTTTTAGCGCAGGGCCCCTCTGGATATCAGCCTCATTGCTGATTGGGCCACCCTGGCAACATAAATTTTATTTTACCGTTACCTTTACAGTCCCAAGTGATGCATATGGCACTCACACTATTATCATGTTACTGAACTATACTGGAAAACGTTATCCTTTCAAAAAAATGGACATAGGGCGACTTAAAATGTAGAAAGAAAGGAAAAAAGAAGAAAACAGACAAGGATGCAAATCAAAGCTAAACAAACAAAAAATGCAGACTGAAACAAAAAACAACCAAAAATAAGAGATATGCCGGGACCAGGATTCGAACCTGGGTTACTGCGGCCACAACGCAGTGTTCTAACCTCTAGACGATCGCGGCGAGCCACCGAGGAAGTGGATAAATGATAAAAGTAATTGTTGAAACTACTGACTAATAACAGCCGGTGTTTTCACTAGGGCCAACACACGATGGACTTTTTTACTTGATCTTTAGCTGTTTTGCAGGGACGAGATCTCCAAAGTGAATAAGAAAAGTTAAAACAGCATCCAGTTTAAACTTCCAATATACCCAAAATGCATTAAAATTTAGAAAAGTTATTACATTTTTCACAAGTAAAACTTTCTATTTATCTTCAAACACAGAAGGCCTTTCTTTTTGACCCACAACATTAAAATAACCCTTTAAAGGCTGTTAACTGTCCGTTAATTATCCGTTAGTTTTTAGCCGTTTAACGGAAAAGCGTTGAAGTATGTTTTTGGTCACAATTACAAAAGGTGAAAATAGCTAACTGAAAAGAACCATTACACAAAATCTACGAATTACGGTCATTATAAACGCTCACAAGAATCAAACAAAACAAAAGTGCTCTGAAGAGTAAGAAGTTCTCGAATCTTCTTTTTGTTTATCTGGAGCTTGTTTTTAAAAAATTGGAAGCAAAACAGACGGGGTCTTCATTTTTTACAGAAATCTAGATGTAATTTCTGGTCACAAGCAAACAGTAGTAAATGCGTAGAAAGAAAACTGTTTTCCGGGATGAAGAGCAAATAGAATATCACGCAGTTGGAGGTTGATCTGCATGTTATTTTTTAGAAATTATGTGTTGTTTTTGTTGTTCTGTAACATTATAAAGTAATAAAAAATAAAAATAAAAAATTAATAATATTATTATTAAAATAATAATAAGAACAAGAACAAGAAGAAAAGACAATTGAAATAATAATAATAATGATAATGATAATAATAATAATAATCATAATAAACAAATGCCGGGACCAGGATTCGAACCTGGGTTACTGCGGCCACAACGCAGTGTCCTAACCACTAGACGATCACGGCGAGCCACCGAAGAGGTGGATGAGTAAGAAAGATAATGATTTCAATTTAAGAGCTTCTGCCTGATGGACCGGGACACACCTGGAAATGAGGGTTAACCAAATTTCCCCTAATATCCACACACAAAGTCCTTATGCAGAATTGTGTAAAATGTCAAAGGTTCAGCTTCAGTGATTGTTTTTTACCGAGTTTTGGACATTAGCCAAATGTGGGTTCTGTGTGGTGAGTTGCGAGCACTTTTCAACAACTCCATCACAGAGTAAGAATTAATTCTAAACAAATCTAAAGTCATTTATGTAAAGCCCAATACTTAAGCTTTTGTAGGTAGACATATTGGCTTGGAAAGATGTTTCAATTGCCTCTACTATCAATCAGAATGTAGGCCTCAGAAGGAACCGGAAATGGCCTATTTTTCAGTTCTATTATTTTGAATGTCCAAATATTTTATGACATCTTTTTAGAATTGCTGTGAAGTTTAACCCTCAATGAAGAAATAGAAAGAAAAAATTCTAACTTTGAGACTTTTTGACTTTGTCGAAACTTCCTTGACGGTCAATGTTTATGTTACGTTCTATGATGAACAAATCGGCGATGAGAAAGTCTTTTCGAGTGTCACGTGGGACATTTCAATTTATCTTAAGTCGAATCAGACATGTTCTTCAAAGAGATACAGTAAACGAAGACCCGATTTCACCGGAAAGTCGGCTGGCTATTTGTCTTGATCGACTTGCCAGAGGCGATTATTACTACACGATTTCGGAAATGACTGGACTCAGGGTTTTCACAGTGTGCACAATGGTAAATGAAGTAACAAAGGCAACAGTGGAAAATTTATGGGATGAGTGCGTGACCAAACACATGCCCAAGACAGAGGAAGAATTTAAAAACAAAATGATTGACATGGAACAACTTTAGCAATTCCCGTGTTGTTGTAGTCTCCTCCGAGATTTCCGAGTTGATAGTTGAAGAGGACGAAGATACGTTAACTTAAGGTGGCCGAACACAGTTTTCAAGTGCCTATGCGTAATTCACCATAACTTTTGAACTATTTATGCTTTGGCGCCCGATTTTTGCAAGAGTAAAGATTAATCGCAGAAGTGTTTATTCTTGCATTTTGACTAGGGTGTGCGCTGTTGCCATGGCAACGGGTCTGATTAAATACAAGGCTTAAATAATGGTTTTTGCTTATTTAAAAAAAATCCAGTCGCTAGATTGTTTTCATTTTTTGCACACTACGAATTGACATAAAATCCCTTCTGTTAACACTGTTCTAATAAAATTTTGACATAGGCGATTTTTGCAATTCGCCGTTAATCGTTTTCTGTATTATTAAAAATTCCCTATGTCAAAATCCAGATTTTTCGTGATAGATCATTCAAGGGGTCTCTGCTCTATTTTTTGGCCAAATTTCTTGGAATTCTAACGACTGGATCGTTAGAAATCGGCAGGTTTCTGCTAAAGCAATCGGTCTCAATTTTTCGAGCAACTGCGCATGCGTTGCATTTAACTGGGTTCTTTCGGTAACAAACAAAAGCTGAAAATTGCTGGGTTCTTAGCATTATTTCCTTTCCTAACAAATCTTTGTAATAAAAGACTAAAGCCATCAATACACTGCTTTCAATTATAGTGAAAAATAACACAGATAGTGCGGTTGTTGAGTAAACAAAATGATCGCTCTATTGACGGCATGTTTGTTTATTGAAATCCTTGTGCACGTGCTGAATTGCATCAGCAAATGCGCGCGCTAAAACTGTGTTCGGCCACCTTACGAACACAGTTTTCGCACGTGCTTTTGCTGATGCTATATTTAACACGTGCACAAGGATTTCACAAACATGCCGTCAGTAGAGCGATCATTTTATTTACTCAACACCCGCACTACCTGTGTTAATTTTCTCTATAATTGAACGCAGTGTATTGATGGCTTTAGTCTTTTATTACAAAGATATGCTAGAAAAGGTAACGATGCAAAGAACCCAGCAATTCTCAGGTTTTGTTTGTTACCGAAAGAACCCAGTTAAATGCAACGCATGCGCATTTGCTCGAAAAATTGAGACCGATTGCTTTACTAGAAAAATGCCGATTTCTAACGATCCAGTCGTTAGAATTTCAAGCAATTTGCCAGAAAAATAGATCAGAGACCACGTGAATGATCTATCAAAAAAATCTGAATTTTGACATAGGGAATTTTTAATAATACAGAAAACGATTACCGGAGAATTACGAAAATCGCCTATGTCAAAATTTTATTAGAACCGTTTTGACAGAAGGTATTTAATATCAATTCTCAGAGTGCCAAATATAAAAACAATCTAACGACTGGACCCTTTTTAAATAAACAAAAACCATTATTTAAGCCTTGTTTTTAACCAGCCCCATTGCCATGGCAACAGCACACACCCTAGTCAAAATGTGAGAATAAATACTTCTGTATTTAACCTTGACTCTTGCAAAAAATGGGCGCCAAAGCATAAATAGTTTAAAAGTTATGGTGAATTAGACATAGGCACTTGAAAACTGTGTTCGGCCACCTTAACATACGGGACCAACGCCGGAAGTCTTTTCAGGTATGGTCCACTTTGATATACTAATAGTGATATCATGATTTTTTTTAGTCTTTGCACTTTCAGGGTTAGTCTTGTAATGACTAAATGTTTTAAGTTGTTCGTTTGTTTCTGGTTAGATGCTTTAACTGTTATATGTTATTACCATCCTTGTTCTATAATAGTTTCTCTTTAATTACAAACAAAAACATGTTTCGAAGTAGCGGGAGCTTCAAATAGCTGATAGTAAATGACTGAGGGTCAGATCCAAGGGAAAAGGTTTTAAGTTCGAAATAAAGGGAAACCGAAATACCCGGGTCTGAATTATTGGGTTCCAACTGTACTACTTTGGTTTCCTTCGATGTTAAGGTTTCCCCATTCCTTTTGGCATTTTATTTCCTCTTTAAGGAGGCTCGAAAGGGTTTTTAGGTGCACGCGCGCGCGCAATCTACACACGCCATAACTAAGATGCACGCGTCAGCTGAATCAGTATTAAAATCAGTACACCGGAAGTTAATGATGCGTAAAATCGCGCGAACCGGAAATAAAACCTGCGAAAAACATTTGTATTTAGCTCGAAAGTTTGCTCGGTGACCTATCTTGATTTTTTGCATGCACGCTTCATTCACGATGGCACTTCAAATATAAAAGTTTCAGGGAAATTTATCTAGTAGAATTTTCTGCAAGCCATAAAGCGCGTTTTTTAAAGATATATTAAATTCCACTAGATAAATTTTTTTCATACTGCCTGAAAAGGTAAATAATTTAGGGAGCTTTTCAACAAAGAAATAACAAAGGTAGGTCACCGAATTAGTTTTTCAGATATTTTACAAAAACTGACATTAAGAGGGCCTTTTTGTGGACCTGGGGTGTTGCCATGGTAACTGATATGACGTCATAAGCATCTTTATAATATAGTACAACTATAGAGATCCAAGGAGACATATAGTTTGCCTACACCATTAAATATCCTTCTTTGTAATCTTTAATCGTTTAGCAAACACTACATCAACAAAAATACCCTTTCAAGCCTCCTTAATTAACTAGTATTTTTAGGATTCCTTCAATTCATTAGAGTTGATCAACATTTCCTATTACGTAAAAACGCGGTTCAATTCGGGGCTGTATCGCTTTATTTCTGCGCGGAATATATACTGAGATTCATGCAGTTTTTATGAGCCTATTAAAAATGGTGTTCGTTCACTGACCTTCTGTCTCCTCTGTCATCGTTCTCTTAGGTCGTTTTTGCACACTCCCCGCTAGCTGCCTTTTTACTAAGGGCCCAGTTATATGGTCTCGGGTACCCGAGACAACCCTCCCCCCGAGCTACCCTGGCCGAGGTAACATTTAGCTTGTTTCTTTCTAAAATTCAACCAGCCGTTTACATTAGGATCGCCAACTCGTCTCAGGGGGCGAGACAACTCGGGTGGGCGAGTTGTCTCACCTCGGCAGGTAGGGTAACCCTGGCAAGCGGGACAACTTTTCTACATATAAACGCTTTGGCTCGCCTGACTGGGACATCTCTCGGCGTGGCGAATGTCACGTAATGCTTAGATGGAAGAAGAGACGAGGTCCGGAACCAGCGCTTCCTGAAATGGAAGATTTTATGATAATGAACAGATATTTTCTCTTGGGTTCGCATAGGTTTGTTTACGATTTTCCAAAGAAACCGACGCTATTTGTGCCATTCTTTCACGATAAAAGTCTGCAGTATTTTTGAAAACACTAGCCAACAGGTTGACGAATCCGTCACTCGTGTTTCAAATGTACTTCGTATGACAGTATAATAAACAACTTTGGCATTTTTTACTGTTAACTTTATCGTCGACAAGTAGACGGCCTTTTTTGTAGAGAGACTTACATTGAATTTAACATCATTGTAAGACGCTCAAGTGTTGGAAAAGCCAGAAATTAGCGCTTTGCTGATCATCATCTTTGTCGTTTTTCCATTCCAGATTTGGTGTAGCAAATACCATCCAGAGACAGCCATGAGACAGGTGGACTTTGGAGTACATAGTCCTGGAATGTATAGATAACAATAAGACGCCGCTGTACTTAGGCCTCAACCATTTGCTCTTCACGACCCTTTCCCCTCTCTCACGACACAGCCTGCACGGAAACCGTAGGATGTGTGTGGGGGTGGGACGTGGGCGAGGTGGGTGGAGGAGGAGGGTTAGAGAGACAGAAACAAGGGGACTGTTGGTATGGCAAATCGTAACTGAGCTAAGATCTTAGATCACCGAAAACCAAGGAAATGTTTCCATAGAAATACGTAGTGCGCGCATGTCCCTAAGATGTTTCCCAGTTTTGTCATGCGGGAAACTTTGTTTCCAGCGTCAACGTTTTTTTTCCAAGGAAAACAATATGTTTCTGCTGCACAGCAGAGACATTCTGTGTTTCCGCGCGGCATTGAACCATGTTTCTTGATGTTTTCACGACCCGCACCATTTGTTACTTAGCAGCCATCGCTCGCTCGTTCCCAGGATTCCAAGACAACAACAACTCAACATCAACATCAATTCAAGTACACCTTTATGAGCCAGAACGTGGTATACGTTATCAAATGTCGTACCTGCAACAAGATCCAAATCGGGGAGACAGAGAGACGCCTAGGAGATCGCTTTAGAGAACACCTGCGTTCCACACGACAATCCAATACCGATCTTTCCGTTGGTCGACACCTTGCATCCAAGACATACGTGTACTGATATGCTGGTGTCCGTAATCCGCTCTTGCTTCCGAGATGCCCAAAATACGCGCCGCTTCGAAGCCAACATGATCTTCAAGCACAAAACGTTGCATCCAGGAGGACTCAATGCCGACTTTGTTTTCTTATAAACACCCAAACTCAATGCGCGCTAGTAACATCGAAATTGTAATTGATTTGAATGTTTACACGCGCGCTCATTTCATCTGCGCGCACAAATAACTTAGTTTCTTTACCAACGACTCAAGGGACTGAGCTCAATCGAAACTTCTGCTTCGAGTAAGAAAAAGAAGAAAAACAAAAGGTTATGCATGACTCTTTCTATCGCTTTTTCTGTTCTTCTACATCTTCCCACAGGGTCCCAATAGGGGAATCCTTGTTTACAATATTTGCCTCATTAGCATAAGCAATTCAGTTTCTGATGGAGCTACAAATAAATAAGTTCTGAATATTGAAAGGTCATAGTACGATAAACTCTGCCAGTGAATATGGGCGTGATGTATTGAATACGTTTTGTGCAACACGGCTTTAAAAACTCAAAATTTAACAAAGAATGTATGAGCTCATTAGCGCTTTTGCCACCTAGAAATTTTGCAGTTTTTGAAAGACAATTTCTCCTTGAATATTACACCCAAAGAGCTAACAATTTCACCATGTACTAAGTTTCACTAGTTCTTTAGCTGCCTGAAGTGAATTCGTATCTTATATGCTTCCTTCTATACGCAAAGCCGTATTCAAATGGAAAAAATGTAGACAATGACGTCAGCATGAATCCGCCTATAGAGTGCTTTCACGTGACGTAACAGCAGCCATGTTGGTGTCCCAATCAAATCCTCCGGGAATTGAACTCTATTCTTATGGAAAAGTATTCTTTTGTTTTGGTTGGAAAACACGCTCATTGATCACGTGAGTGAAAACACTCTATAGGCCCTTTGCAGCTAAGCCATCACGTGACCTACTTTTCATAAAATTATGGGCTATAGCTTAACAAATGCCAGAAATGGAAAAAGCCTGTCGAGAATATTTAAATGGCAAAAATTGAGGCCCCCATCATTAAGAGATGAGATTTTATGACTGTCTGAAGTTTTAAAAGAATAAGAAGATTTGTATGGAATGTTTCTGGAGAGCAACACCTTGCTCTCCAGCAACATTTCCCATTCAAAACTTCTATATTTTCCGAAAATTCAAACTGTCGTATAAGCTTACTCTTTCATTCAAGGGATCTCAAACTTGGCAAATTTGGTATTTTCGATGCGCTCTTTCCATTTCTGGCATTCTTAAAGTTATAGCTCATAATATAAAAATTTTCTAGGAAAAATTTGGTCACGTGACCCCAGCTGCAAAGGGCCTATTAAAGCGGTCACAACATCGGTCATTTCACAATCGTCAAGTTTGCAGGAAAATGTTACCAACCAACCCGTCCCACTCTCCAAGGTTAGGGCCAATTTGAAAATGCACATGCACCCGCGATGTATGTTTCCTCGCTTAGTCAGTTCGGTGGAGCGACATGTTTTGTCTTTCCTACCAGTTTTGCCATTCTTGAATCGACACTCGTGGTCCGTAGGTGTCACTCGTGGTCATCCGTGGTTGCTCGTTCTCACTCGTGGGTACTTAAGAACTAGTCGTTAGAACTAGTTCTAGTGCCAGTGAGGAACAGGAAAATTTTATTTTATTTTTTCTAATGAAAAACAGGAATGCAAGCAGCAAAAACGAAGTGACACGGCGGACGCAGGAAAAAAGATTCCTTCTGCGGAGCTAAAAGCGAAAGAATCTCCATTTCAATTCGTACATTTTATTCCTGGTAGGACTTGTTCCAGTATCCCCATATGATATTCTTCTGGTTGAAGGCAGTCACATTTTTGTTTTGTTTGTTTTTTGTTTCTTTGAGATATTCTTACCTATGTCTTCAATACAGTTTACAAGCTGCAATGCTATTACTTACGTATCAAATCGGGACCTTAACATCTCTCTGGGCATACCCCAGGTATTGGAAAATTTCTTATAATATTATCTTAGGAGGCGGAAATTTGACGTTAGCCACTCATTGGCATGGGATGCGGCGGTTAACTCCACATGGGTATGGTAGGCTCAATTTGGCTCGAAGTAATGGCCTAGCTAGAAATCACCAGACGACAACATTAGTTTTAATGTTGTGGCTCAAAAAGAAAGACCTTCAAAAGTTTTGTGCTGTGTTTGAAGGTAAATAGAAAGTTTACTTGTGAAAAATTTAATAACCTTTATATTTTAATAGTGTAAAAGACATTCATTTTTGGACAAATCAGTGAGAAAGTAGCACTGGTAATAAGTTTACAATTCAAATAATTTGCTGTCTCATACATCCACCTCCTCGGTGGCTCGCCGCGATCGTCTAGTGGTTAGGACCCTGCGTTGTGGCCGCAGTAACCCAGGTTCGAATCCTGGTCCCGGCATGTCAGTTTTGTTTTTTCTTTCAGTTTAATCTGTTTTTATTTTTAGTTTAGTTTTGTTTTGCTTTTTTCCTGCTTTTTTCTGTTCTATTTTTTTTTTTAATTTTAAATCATCTTAAAAAGGGCTACGTTGCCGGTATATCATATTTTATATGATAATGGCGTGAACTACAGAAATACAAATGAAATGAAGATGTTGTAATCGTAATCGTTACAATTTTTTTGGAAAAGTATATATCGTAAATATTAGACCTGAGAAAAATGATCTGCAGCAGTGCGTTAACCTGTCTAGACATCACGAGGAATGACAGGTAATAAAGCAACAACTTCTCACTACTGACACTGACATTAAAGGAAGGGTTTCATTAGTCACTAGTTCCAATAATTACCTCTCTCATTCATCCACCTCCTCGGTGGCTCGCCGCGATCGTCTAGTGGTTAGGACCCTGCGTTGTGGCCGCAGTAACCCAGGTTCGAATCCTGGTCCCGGCATATTTTTTTTGTTTTATTTTTTTTTCCTTCAATCTGCATTTTTTGTTAGTTTGGTTTTGAATTTGCCTGTTTGTTTTTCAATATAACTTTATTCGGCACAGGATAAACGCTCACGCTACTCACAGCACTTCCATTATACTTACAAATATACCTAGCCTCTAATAAGAATTTAACTTGCTACTTTCACTATATAGAGTATCAATTATCTACATGTAAATAGATTATTAAAAAAAAAGCAACGAAAAGAAACAAATGAAAATAAAAAAAAATGCCAAGAAGAAAAACTTACACACAAAACAATTTTATTTAATTTTACTTTTAGTTTTGTTTTTAATTTTAAACCACCGTAATTGCATTTTTTGAAAGGGCTTGTTTCCAGTACATTACATCAAGCATGATAATGGTATAAACTGCGGAAATACAGAGCGCCACATGCATCACTTGGGACTGTTCTCGTAACGGTTGGACAACACTAAAGCTGAGCCCTTCACATTTTACACAAGTCTCCACTGATAAGGACTTTGTTTCTGGATTAATAGGAAAATCAGTCACAGTCATTTCCAAGTGTACCTCGGTCTCTCAGGCAGAAGCTCTTAACTTGAAATAATTACCTGTCTCGTTCATCCACCTCTTTTGTGGCTCGCCGCGATCGTCTAGTGGTTAGGTACCCTGCGTTGTGGCCGCAGTAACCCAGGTTCGAACCCTGGTCCCGGCATATTACTTCTTTTTAATTTGGTTGGTTTTTGTTTCAATCACAGAGTTCGACCCTATTTATAAATGACTGCCGATTAAAATTATTTTGTATGTATTTAAGTTACCCAACTAACGTCGTTTAAGAGTACAAATTATTTTGAATTACCAACTCAAAAGTGATGTTAGTTGGGCTAATTTTTAATACAAAACCAAAACAATGGTCAAAACTCTGGTTAAAAACAATCAAAGAAGCTGAACCTTTGATATTTTATCCAAGTCTCTGATAAGGACTTTGTGTGTGGATTGCTAGGCAGAGGCTGTTAAATTGAAATAATTACCTCTCTCATTCGTCCACCTCCTCGGTGGCTCGCCGCGATCGTCTAGTGGTTAGGACACTGCGTTGTGGCCGCAGTAACCCAGGTTCGAATCCTGGTCCCGGCATTTGTTTGTCGTTATTAATGTTGTCATTTTTACTATTATTGTAACTATTTTTTCAACGTTGTTTTATTATGCCGTTTGTTTATTTTTATTTTTTTATTACTTTATAATGTAACAGAACAACAACAATACCAAAATTCTAAAAATAACATGCAGATCAACTTCCAACTGCGTGACATTTTATTTGATCTTCATCCCGAATAACAGTTTTTTTGTAAGACTAACTACAGTTTGTTTGTGACAGAAATTACTTCTAAATTCCTTCAAAAAAAATTAAAAACCCTTCTTCTCTGCTTCCTATCTCAAATTTTTGAAAAACAAGATCGGGATAAACAAAAAAAGAGATTCGACAACTTGTTACTCTCTAGAGAACTTTTTTTTTGTTTGATTCTTGTGAGTGTTTATAATGGCCGTAATTCATAGATTTTGTGTAATGGTTCTTTTTGCTATTTTCACCTCTCGTAATTGTAACCGTACACAGAGAACTGACCTACTTAAACGCTTATCCGTTGAACGGCTGAAAACTAACGGATAATTAACGGACAGTTAACGGCCTGCATAGCGTTATTTTTAATGGTTGCGGGTCGAAAAGAAAGGTATTCAAACGTTTTGTGCTGTGTTTGTAGGTAAATAGCAAGTTTTAATTGTAAACAATGTAGTAACTTTTGTATTTTAATGGTATATAAAACTAATCATTTTGGGCATAGTGGAAGTTTAAACTGGGTGTTCGAAGGTGACTTTTTAAAACTTCTTTTACTTGTGCTCGAAAATATATATTTACTTTTGCCATCTTATGACTGGTCCTTAGCTAATTCTTATTCTCTTTGGAGATCTCATCCTTGCAAAAAAGCTACACATCAAGTCTATCGTGTTCTGGTACCAGTGAAACATCTGCTGTTAACTAGTTCCAATAATAACCGTTCTCATTTATCCACCTCCTCGGTGGCTCGCCGCGATCGTCTAGTGGTTAGGACCCTGCGTTGTGGCCGCAGTAACCCAGGTTCGAATCCTGGTCCCGGCATATTTCTTTTTTTTTCGGTTGTTTTTTGTTTCAATCGCAGAGCTAACTGAAAAGGTTCGACCCTATTCATGAATGACTGCCAATAAAAATTATTTTGTATGAATTAAAAAATTACCCAACTAACCTCGTTTGAGAGTAAAAATTATTTTGAAATAATAACTGAAAAATGAGGTTAGTTGGGCTAATTTTTAATACAAAACCAAAACAATGCCCAAAATTCTGGTTGAAAACAATCAATGAAGCTGAACCTTTAATATTTTATCCAAGTCTCTGACAAGGACTTTGTGTGTGGATTGCTAGGCAGAGGCTGTTAAATTGAAATAATTACCTCTCTCATTCATCCACCTCCTCGGTGGCTCGCCGCGATCGTCTAGTGGTTAGGACACTGCGTTGTCGACGCAGTAACCCAGGTTCGAATCCTGGTCCCGGCATGTCAGTTGTGTTTTTTTCAGTTTGCATGTTTTTGTTAGTTTAGTTTTGATTTGCTTATTTTTCTGTTTTTTTTTGTTTGTGTTTTCAATGTTTTAAATCATGTGTTTTTTTTAAGGGTTACGTTTCCATTTAGCATGATAATGGTGTGAACTGCGGAAATACAGAGCGTCACATGCATCACTTGGGAGTGTTGTCGTAACGGTTGAACAAAAAAAGATTTATTAATAGCTTCGTTAAGGCCGGTATACACGAGGGAGCTTGCTCCCGCAGCACGCTCCTGCAACACGCTCCCGGGGCAAAGCTCCCTCGTCTGCACCAACGATTTCTAGCGAAAAAATATGTTGCGCAACAAAACTTTTGCTCCCGAGTTTTGCTCCCTCATATCAAACTGGTTTGGTATGAGGGAGCAAGCTCCAGGGGCAAAACTGTTGCACGATTCTGTTTCAGGAGCAGGCTTCCTCGTGTGTACTGACTGTGTATTAAACAACTTTGAGAGCCTCGCATGCAAAACCACATCATTCTTCCGTCTTTTAAACGGTCAAATATCGTTGTGCAATGTTTAAATATGTACTGGGTTGATTTAGGGAAATGCTGCGTTATTTTTTGGCTGCAAAATAATTAAATTTCGCAGACATGTATTTCATTCACTTAAAAGTACTTCGTAAAAATAATTGATTTTCACCATGTGCGAAACTTTCAAATGGATTAAGCTTCTGGTGGTTGAATCGCAGAAGGATGGTCTACAGATTCCTGTAAAAATTTCTTTGGGAAATGAGTGTGAGCGACGCGAGAGCTTTTCAAAGTACGTTAAAAATGCAAATATCTGCCATGCGTCATCGAATTTCAATTTACGGGTTGAGCATCCGCCACACGTCTTGACCTATAAATAGACATGGAGCTGAGAATTTCGACAGGTTCTTACCTTATTTGCTGTAAAAGGCAGTTTCAAAAGCGGATTTGACGTGTTTATCTCACCATTCGTCGCATTTTAAGCGGTTAAGTTTGCTTCTGTTTACACAATGTCCGATGTACATTGCCAACTGTCAACGTATTCAATGGTCGAATAACAGGAATCTGTGATCATCTTTCGGCGCATATGATCACCACTGCATCTACCTAAGTCAACAACGACTAAGTCATTTGTGGATAGTTGTTTGCTTTGTACGTACTACACAAAAATATTACATTTGATTGCTGGCCATTGCTCCCAAGAGTGTCAGCGCTCACAGTACAATCTTACTGGGTTCGTCATTTGCTCGTCACGCAATGCTGTCACCGCATATCGTTTTAGCGGGTAGAGGTATATAATAACAAAAATAAAATAGTAATGATAATAATATTAATAATAATGCTACTACTACTACTACTACTACTACTACTACTACTACTACTACTACTACTACTACTACTACTACTACTACTACTACTACTACTACTACTACTACTACTACTACTACTACTACTACTACTACTACTACTACTACTACTACTACTACTACTACTAATAATAATGATGATGATGATGATGATGATAATAGTGAAGAAAACATATATAAATATTATATAACTGAAAATTCGTATTCATATTTTGTATAGAGCACTCTTAGGATAAGTGAAACAATTTATTCAGTGTTTATCCGTTTATATATCTGACCATATTTGCAAAAACTATGCCCGCAGACAGCTCAAAGACAGACCCAGTTCTCTTTTGTGACAGAAAAACAATTTGAGAAGAAAAAACTTTGCCAAAGGCGCTAAAATTCGGAGACAAATTCAGCCAAGCTATAAAAAATCTTAGGTCTTCGTTAAGTGTTTGCATCGTCTGGATTTCTGGAGGTTGGGAAATTTAGAGACTCGGGTGAATTTTCGGATTGAGTTCGCAATGTTTGAGAAAAGTAACCAAAAAAATCGGCCCAGCACGAAAAGACCTAGGTACGAGTTTAGGGCCACAGTGTTACGCAATGCAGGCAGATGATGACAACAGGAGACGACTCAGGAGACAAAGGTAAACTTGTCATTCTTTCTTTTCCTTTATTTACTCTCTTCCTACTGAACAAGATTGTGTGCTCCAAGTGGTCGCGTATCAGGATAGAAATTGCCCTACTCCTACCCCCTAAAATAGAACGACCGCATTGCGTGACGAACAAATAACGAACCGCGATTCACTGAGCAGCAATCGTTCAAATGCAATAGTATTTTGGTGTAGCGCAAGGCAAGCAACTATTTACAAATTTCTTAGTCGTTGTTGACTTAGACGCAGTTGCGATCATATACGCCGAAAGATGGTCAAAGATTCATGGTATTCGACCTCTAAATACGATGACAGTTGGTGATGTTCCACCGGACACCTTGTGTAAACAGAAGGAAACTTTGCTTTACCTTGACGAATGATGAGAGAAACACGTTAAATTGGCTTTTGGACCTGCCTTTTCCAGCAAATAAGGTTAGAACATTTCGAATTTATCAGCTCTGTGTCGATTTTAGCTTAATATACGTCAAGACATGTGGCGCATGCTAAAATATGTGTCTAACCCGTGAATTGAAATTAGACGACGAAAGGTTGATTATTTGCATTTTTAGCGTACTTTGAAAAGCTCTCGCGTCGCTCCCAATCATTTGCCCAAGGAAATTTTTACACGGTTCTGAAGTCCATCCTTTTACCATTCAACCACCAGAAGCGTAATCCATTTGAAGGTTTCGCACATGGTGAAAATCAATGATTCTTACGAAGTACTTTTAAGTGAATGAAAGACATGTCTGCGAAATTTAATTATTTTGCAACCAAAAAATAACGCAGCATTTCCCCAAATCAACCCAGTACACATTTAAACATTGCACAAAAATATTTGAGCGTTTTAAAGACGGAAGAATGATTTAGTTTTGCATGCGAGGCTCTCAAAGTTGTCTAATAAAATGGCGCGTCAAATGACGATTTTAAAGGGATTTGGTAATTTGCATATTTCTTTGAAATGAAAGGATATTTTGCCAAAAAAACAATCCAGTAGTTTTTGTCATGCCCTAGCCTATCTACCATAAGAATATGAGCGAAATCGAATTTTTGACCCTTGCCGCGAAATAACTAACAAACAATGCAGACTGAAAGAAGAAACTAAAGAAAAGAAATATGCCGGTACCAGGGTCGGATCCTGGGTTACTGAGCCACAACGCAGTGTCCTAACCACTAGACGATCGCGGCGAGCCACCGAGGAGGTGGATGAACAAAAGAGGTAATTATTGGAACTAGTGACTAATAACAGCAGGCGTTTCACTAGTACCAGGACACGATAGACTTGATCTGTAGCTGTTTTGCTAAGACGAGATCTCCAAAGTGAATAAGAACTAACTAGTGACCTGTCATAAGACAGCTAAATTAAGTATATATGTCGGAACGCAAGTAAAAGAACTTTGAAAGAATCACTCTCGAACACCCAGTAAACTCCGTTATGCCCCAAACGATTGTTTTGATATCGTTCCATTAAAATATAAAAGTTGTTAGATTGTCCGCAAGTAAAATGTTCTTTTTATCTTCAAGCACAGACGAAAACTTCTTAACGCTTTCCTTTTTGAGCCACAACATTAAAACTAACGTTGTCGTCTGATGGACTTCTAGCTTGACCATTCGAGTCAAATTTACCCTACCGTACCCCATGCCAATGAGTAATAAGTAATACATGTATATCAAACGCGCGCGACAGGATATCCAAACAGAGAGAAGAGAGTTGAAAGTTTGAGAACGTCAAACCCTCGCTTCCAAGGGTATACGGAATTTTTAAATACCCAGGATATGCCCAGAGGGGATGTTCAAGTCTCGATTTTATCCATAAGTTAAAGGCTGGATCAGATGCAAGCGTTAGACACTTTCACAGCTATCCATTAGATTTTTTCTCGGCCGCTTGACGGCTCCAGATCGTTTTCACGAGCCGTTAGGCAGAATTAGTTAGCCGTTAGATCGTTAAAGTGCCACTATGATCAAAAATCGTTCCCTTTTTTCCTCAGATTTTGAAAGCGTGTTCGCTTGGCACTTAACTGGCAAAGTTTTGAGCTTTGAGTTTTATCCAAAGGCTGTTTATTTTGAGTGTAAGTTTCGGATTTCACGGTCCGCCATTACTCACGTTCAAAACTGATCGATTAGACCTCAGAGGGTTGGATCTAGAGAAAATGACGTCATTAACTCACTAGCTTAAAATTTCAGCGTGTAAACACAATTTATTATACATGCAAAACACGGGTTTAAAAGTCTGAAAACCCAAAACTCCCGTGCTGCATATTAATTCAGCCGCGTACACATGCATTGCATTCTTAAACTAGTGAGTCGTTGACGTCATTTTCTCCTCGACCCAACTCTCGCAAGATTTTAAAGTTAGTAAAGGCGGAAGAATAAGTAAGAAAGTTCAGTTAAAATAAACAGGTGACTTTTTAAAATCAGAACTTAAAACTTCGGTCAGTTGGTGTTTAGTTAACATAGTTTTGAAATCCAAAGAAAAAAAATATTTTTTTGGGTCGTAGTAGCACTTTAAGGCAAAACGTGAGAACGCTGTGATGAGTCGTCAGGCAAAACTTGTTACGCGTTAGAACGTTAGCACAAAGCGTTAGAACGCTTTGAAGGTCATTAGCTATCCGTTATTAATTAACAATTATTCCATGAGCGCGCGTTGGATATGAGATGGTAAATACGAAGCCCGTAGAGCCGAGTTGGCTATCAGATAGCCAATCTCATATCCAACAAGCACGAATGGAATAATTGTTTTATTAAATTCTCAACTTTCGGTGTTACTAAATTTTAGGGCGCCAAAAGGAAATGCTGAAAATTTTATGCTGAGCGACATTTGCCGCATTCAGGGTGTCCTTTCATATACCTAATTTAGGAAGAATTGTTCTCATTTTCACGTAGTCCTTAATAAATAAACCGATACAGCCATAAGGGGCGTGTATAAAAGGGTAAGGGGTTGGACTCGGTGCAGAGCTTCCCCATATTAAAATTTGTTAAGTACCCCCTGCCCGGGCAATAGATATGAGAAATAATCAGATAATAAGTACTAGCAGAAGCTAAGGGTTTAAAAGTAGTCGTTGTTGCAATATATGTGCTGTATTGTATAGCTTACGTGCCATGAATAAACAAAATGGTGACATGACAATTCATAACGAATTGCCTGGAGGCTCCAATCCCTGATGGGTCTGAATATCAAGGTGGGATGTGTGATCCAGCAAATTTTAAAGGCAGGATGCAGGATAAAAATTCATGGTCAAAACTGCAATAACTTTCATTTTGTAGCCAGGATTCGGGATGAGAAGATCATATTTAAATGGAATGGCAAGGCCTGGTACGTTTGTTTACGTTCAAAGATTAAAAAAGCCTATTTTGGAGATCTCTCTGGAGAGCTTAAAACACAGGTCAGGTGGAATACAGGTTGCAGTGCTATTTAGGTCTCAACAATCCAAACACTTCATTTTGATCGTACGTTATATTTTGACTTCCATCCACTCATGCAGCATTTGACTGATGCTGCAACTGTCTGGAGATGTCTAAAAAGCAAGCATATAACATATATCTGTAACATTGGAATAACAAAACTGTAACCTCCAAGGGCTTTTAAATATGCTTAAGTCACTTCACTTTTCATAAACAGATGGAATAGATATGTTATATATATTTTTTTTATTTCAGTTCATTTTTAATTTCTTAATAGGTAATTTTTTTAAACCAGGTAAATTTAATTTCAACACAGGTTATTTTTATTCAGCTAGATTATTTAAAAATAAATTTAAAATTTCCCTTCACCCAACTCCGATTCTCATCACTATCCTGCCGACCAGCCCTTTGTTCTTCTTTTGTGCAGACTATGTCCACTTATAACCCACCCATTAATTTTTGATTGATTTTATTGGCTATTTTACGTCACGTGGTATAAATCTCTGGCCAGTTATCACGCAATAACCCCCGCCCGAGTCGATATTTGTCCTCCGATTTTTTCCGTCGCAGAGAAACATAGTCAGCACAAGAATTTCAACTTTTCTTTTCTCTTATTTAATATGGAAGGAAACCAAACTAGTGTTACTGAGTCTAGCGATGGTGACATTAAAAAGCTGATGGCAAGTGCTGTTCCGGAAAGTACATAAAAGTCACCAAAATACGCTGTCAAAGTCTTTGAAGGTGGATAGAGTCACGAGTAGACTTTTAATATTTAGTCCTACGTAAATTTAAACCGATTCATTTTATATTACAAAATAAAGATTTAATACAATGTAATAACTAACTATAAAATAAACCAACCGTTCACGTCTGACTTTAGCGTGGAGGAAGGAGAGAAAAATTCCAGTCGCACTTGAAATCATGGAGCCGGCAGAATTGTCAACCATGTTGAAACCTTTTTTACGCAGAAGCCAGAAAATTCAGTGGAAGGAAAACCATACAGTCGCAACACTGTGAAAATTCGTTCCGGGCTGGACAGATTTTTTTTTCGGTTCCCTTCAAAGAAAGCCGTTTGCCATTATTTGGGATAAGTATTCAAGCCGGCAAACGAATCCATCACTGAAAGATCTTGCGCGACAGGAATTGATTTCTTTCACAAAGCACATCCCAGCGTCCAATTTCCGGCGAAGACCTTAAAGGCCTCCATAAAGCAAATCAGCTTGGCCTCAATGCTCCAGAAAGTTTTGCAAATTCATTCTCTACTTCGGAAAGAGAGTGTGAAAACCAACGCGAGATGAAACCCGGTGACCTTTAGCTCAAAACAACAACAACCGGCTGAAGTACTTCATCTCAAGCGAGAGAGCGACGAAAAATCAGTCCACCTTCAAGTGCTACAGATTTTACACATTCTGTGTTTCAGAGATGTAAATTCTGAGACTGAAATACATTTCTTTCTGGTCAAGTTTATGAACAGTACGTCGGAAAATATGAACCAAAAGCGCCAAGTTTTCGAGTTTTTGATCCAAGGGGCGTTACGAAGACTTGATTTCACATGACAGCTTGTCAAATTTTGTCCAATCACAGTGGAGATAAGGTTAGGTAAACCAATCAAATTTACGTTGCTCCCTCACGTCAATCACGCGCATTCGCCATCAGATCACCAATGGCTTTTTTACCAAGTTTACGAGGGCCGTCGATAAAACCAGGAACATGGAACATCCCGGAACATGCCGGAACATCCCGGAACATCGAATAATTATAATAATTATGAGAAATATATGTGAAATTAGTTTTTTTTAACTGAATTGAGGAGGGGAGGGATAGGGAGCGTTGGTATTCATTCAGCTTTCCACAATGAGTGCAGGCTCTTCTTCTTTCCCGCCAATTGCGTCACGTGGCTTTACTCTGTTCTTCAATCCCACACACAAAAAATGGACGATTCCTCCCACGCAGACGCTCTCAGAGGCTCATCACGCGTTCCTTTCCCACGTGAGGAAGGAACGCGTCTGCTTGGGAGGCTACTGGCACTATGGCCCACCAATAGCCCAATTTCGATATATTAAAATTCAGCCTAAAACAATAGACCTCAGCACGAGGCTCGTGGGAATCACACAGCGGTCAAACGCAAAAATCCAACGCCACTTCCGGTTTTCGCCGCCTCGAACTTCGTAAGAGTTTGAAGAGAAAACCTGCAAGACTTCTGTAGGAAAATGTTATAAAAATAGTACTGTGAGAGAAAATTACAAGCTGGGAGGACTTTAGGATGTCCATCACTCAATGTCCTGGTCATATGCGAAGTTTAAAGCTTAACTTTTCAGCGACTGTCCTAACTTTGGGCTTGAAAGCGAAAATTTTCGAAAATTTAAGACTTTGTCAAGCGAAATTTTGGGGAGAACTGCGCACGCGCGCCACGTTTGACCGCTGTGTGCGTGGGAATAACTACAGAGTTTGTGGGGTTTATTCCCACGAGCCTCGTGCTGAGGTCTATTGTTTTAGGCTGAAAATTGGGCTAATGCCTCCCACGCAGCGCAGACGATGTCAGGTTTGTCACTCGTTCCTCTCCACGAGGAACGCGTGGTGAGGCTTACACCTTTCCGGAAGCTCGAGTAACAAGCAATTAGTCATTATAGACATAACAAAATCAATCATCAGAGCTCGAGTAGTCCGATCTATTTTAGACAAGAAACGCAATGTTAAAGAGTTTTTATTTCTATCTCATGGGCCCACATGGGAAGAACCATTTCTTCATAAGAACTCGTGTACACACATATCTTTGAATTGACGTAATGAATTAAATAAAGACATGAACATCGTATACCATAGGCTACCATATTTTTCGGTCTGGTTGAAGCGTTCGAAGGCCACCGTCTTGGTTTTCAATGAAGAACGAAATCTGCGAATAAGGGACAGTCACGTGATTAAACTGATAGCGAAGCGGTGACTGCAAGGAATGGATTTAGTCTACTTCCGGTAAGTTAGTTGCCAGCCTTCACGCATTGAAGTTATTTTCAGTTTTCTTCGTTTTTTTTCTTTGTGTGTGTGTTTTCTTTTTTCTTTATATATGTATTCTGAGCTGATACCTGCTTAATTTTGTTATATTTAATTAAAAAAACCCTAATTTTACATATATTTCTCATAATTATTATAATTATTCGATGTTCCGGGATGTTCCGGAATGTTCCGGCATGTTCCGGGATGTTCCATGTTCCGGGTTTTATCGACGGCCGTTTACGAGCGGTTTTTTGCGAACTGAAAATTAATGGGAGGGTTATAAAATAAATAAACCCCTTCCTGGCTTGCTGGTATGTCGACTGATAATGTCCTTGGCTGAGAGATTGTCCTCAAAATTTCACATTTGCCCTCGAAGCTTCGCTTCTCGGCCAAATGTTCATTTTTCGGACAATCTCTCAGCCGCGGACGTTATCAGCCGACATACCAGCCGCCTGAAGGGGTTTATTTACTAAGTAACCACGTAAGCGATCGTTGCTAAAGTCTCCCTATTGCTGTTTCTCTGTGGCAGTCTCTGAGGATGTCAATTATCAAATTGTTTGGTCATATGCCAAGTAAAAGGCTTATAACTTTTCAGCGGTTTTCTTGACGCAGGGCTTAAAAGCGAAAACTTTCGTAAATTTAGCGACCTGAGCCCGTGCTCCACCGTTCGCCCGCTGTGTGTAAATGTACAGATCGAGTGGGATTTTCGGGGGATTTTCTGTCATTTTTTAGGTTTTGCTTCAACATATTACCCATTATCAAAGTCCTGCTCCCAAAAATAACAAAATACACTAAGAAAAGACAATTAAAAGCAAAAGCATACTGAACTTGACTATGTTATTGTATGATCGATAGCACGTCGTGCAAAAGCTGACAAGGTGCGCCTGCTTGTCTGTTCACGAGATCTACTGTAAAAGCATCTTCATGTACCTACTTGACGGTCTAGGTTCTTTCAAAGAGGAAAGACGATCAGCCACTCTTAACAGAGTGACCCTCACGTCACTCAAACTATCCGTGGGCGCCGCCGCCGCCGCCGCGGGCTGTGTAGAACTCGGCTGGTGATCGGCCCTATTTGACAAGAAGTGCCACGAATAATTATTGTCGGGAGAGGCGAAGGTCACCCGACCCCACTCCTGTAGGAAGTCTTTCGATCGTAATGTTAGCGGGGGTGGGCTGGGTCAGTTGAGCCCATGATTACCATACGTGAATGACCAGCGGATGAAAGTACAATTTAAAAAGTTGAATGTACAATGCAAACTTGCAAAATAAATATGTAAAGTCAAATGTTGAAAGCAAAAGCTTGATTGGCAAATGGCCAATACTGAATGCGAAAACTTGGAAGTACAACCCGCTGAACTTGAACGTGAACTTGAATATTGCCTACGAAAAGGTGAATGTACAGGGCAAAAACTTGAATATTGCACGAGGAAAGTTGAATGGCGAAAGTGTAAACTCAGATGTCAAACAACAAATGTAGGATAAAATGCAAAAAGTTGAATATGAAATGCAACATTGAATTTTGGCGGGGATGGAACGCCATAAGTTTTAATAGAGGAGCACTGATTCCATCCAGGCCCGTGGCAACATTTGTAGGAAGCGATTGAATTAACTTATCTAAGGTGTTGGTGTCTAGAAGAGGAATTTCAAAGTTTGAGGTCGACGGCTTTCTAGTGTTCACAAAATTCTCGATTAATTAGCTGATTTTTGTCAATAATAGATGAAGCGATGGAGACAAAATGCTTGTTAAATTTGTTTGCTTGATCACGAGAAGGCTTTAAATTGTCTGGCATTGGTTTCGCGTTATTAGTAGGATTTAGTTTTAATGCTTAGGCTTTTATAGGTAGAAAGAATTGGCTTTCTCATATGGAAATGACCTGTTTTTCAGGCCCATTATTTTGCATGCCAAAATATTTTATCAAGGGTGTTTACTTAAAAAAAATTTCCTTAGACTTTCGCTTTAAAGTAATTCGTATTGTAAGCTGTCAAATTGAAGTCTATACAATGAATTTCGTTTTATCTAAGATTCCAATTTATACTTTCAAGGGTCAATCAAGTTTTGGTCCGATCGGAGTCGAAAACCGCATGAAAATTTAATGGTAATTATCTTCTTCGTAGACCATTCATCGTTCCCTACAGACCCTATTCATAAATGGATGGCAATTAAAAGTTGTTTTGTAAGTATTAAAATTAACCTCGTTTTCGAGTTCGTAATTGAAAATAAATTTTGCACTCAAACGAGGTAATTTAAATACATATAAAAGAATTTTAAATTGGCACCTATTTATGAATAGGGTCTATAGAGGTTCCCTTTTCAGGCCA
Source organism: Micromussa lordhowensis (assembly GCA_964020085.1). Lineage (NCBI taxonomy): Eukaryota > Metazoa > Cnidaria > Anthozoa > Scleractinia > Lobophylliidae > Micromussa > Micromussa lordhowensis. Next base: position 8,700,263 of record OZ026598.1, on the reverse strand, counting down.
TGTCCACACGTATCCGGAATTTTTTTTTTTTTTTCCGCAAATATTTTTTTGCGGATGCGAAAATTTCCGCGTCCACACGGAGCGTATTCGAATCGTTTTCAGCCGTCCACACGTATCCGATTGTATCCGGAATTTTCTGAGTTGCTCTAGTGCCCAGTTCTTTTGCTGGAGAGAATCGTGAAATGAGCATGGGCATTATTGCGATTTTGGCGTCATTTCTTCCGCGAAATAGCTACTGCAAGGTGTAAACAGTCGAAGCTTGTAGTTTATCACTCAAAAAAATGTCTAAATCTTCTGAAACAGTCAAGAAAATGTATGCTGATACATATAAATGGGTCGATGATGAACTTGAACTACTGCTGACGGTCACGAAAGAATACAAAACGAGGCACGAAATCTCAAAACATCCTGTCGATCTCTAAAGTATCGGTTGTCTAAAGTTATCACAGCTGCATTTATCTGAACGCATGACATCAAGCTAGAAATCAGAGCAATTAACAAAGAAGACACAACCTTGCTGTACGCCATGTTTGTTGAATGCTTGCCGTGAAGACTGGATCCAAGAGAATGACGTAACCGTATTCGAAAATTTGCGGATACGACCGTCCACACGTATACGTATTCGTATCGGATAAAAAAATTTCCACTCTGGATCGTAAAAAACCCATTTGGGTTTTTACAAATTTCCGGATACGTGTGGACATGCCCTCAGTTAACTCTGTGAATGTAACATTCATGCTTATTTAACCATAATGAAGCTATTGATCAATCTTTTTTTGCTCAACCGTTACAAGAACAGTCCCAAGTGATGCATGTGGCGCTCTGTATTTCCGCAGTTCATACCATTATCATGCTAAATGTAATATACTGGAAACAAAGCCCTTTCAAAAAATACACTTACGCTGAACAAAACTAAAACTAAACATCAAATTATATAAAATCGTTTTGAGTGCTATTTTTTGTTCTTGGCATTTTTTATTTTCATTTTTTTCTTTCCGTTGCCTATTTATTTAATAATCTATTCACATGTAGATAATTAATAGCCTATAAGGTGAAAGTAACAAATAAAATTCTTATTAGAGGCTCGAACAATAAATATACTAACACTGACTAAATTTGGAAATAGATCAAGTGTAATTTAACTTGAATAGTGTAATTGTATCGTAGTATATGTATTGTATGTATTACTTAAGCAATAGAGCACTTTTTCCGTGTTTATAGAGACTTGAGGAGGGTCGGGAGAATTCGAGACTGTTATGCAAACCCGAGACGTAGTCGAGGGTTTGCATAACTTGCGAGAATTCTCCCAACCTCCCGAGTATTTAGATGAGGCTATATAAACACCGAAAAAGTGCTCTATTGCTTTTATAAAAGAAGTCCCAAAAATACGCGAATCTAAAACGTCACAACCGTGTTTACATACTCTCATCTAAACACACCTATCGAACAATGAGAGCGCGCGTAGTGGCTCAGTTATTTTATTGCCAACGAGCCAGCCGAGCGAAGACGCTCGGCTGGCGAGGCGGCAGAGAATAGTGCCGCGCGAAGAATGGCGTATGCGAAAAAATTCTCGATCGAGCTCTGAAAGTGTAAGTGTAAGGTGTAAGATGTAACAATGGCTCAGTTTGAGCCAATTGCAAAGACGGAACTATTCGAGCTATTGTAAATTTTAGCCAATCAGGAGGCGCGTTATATCTAGACTTGTCTCGTGGAATATCAGTTGTTTTCTTTGCTGTTGTGTTTATCCAACTGTGAACAATTTCATAGTCTCAGAACATATCGAACCAGCGTGTTTCCTCTCTCACTTTATCGAAATGAAAGTTCAGTTGGGGAGCGTACCCTTTACAAAACTCTTCTTGTAATTCGAATATTCAGGAAAACTGTTAGATAAGAGCAAATCCAAGACACAAAATCGACACGAAACCGAACCAGCGTGTTCACCACAGAATTGAACAAGCGTGTTCATGAATCGAAACAGTGTAGTCCTTCTCTGTTTACCTATATCGAACTGAACGTTCCATCGGGCAGCTTTTTTGGAAAGATTGTGTTCACCAGTCGAACCACTAGAGCAAATCCAGTGTTGAAAATCTAGCATCTCGAACTGAAGGTTGAGTCGGCGTGTTTATCGTACAGTCGAATCCAGCGTTCAAAACACAAATCGGATCTGTTTTGCCACACAATTAAACGAGTCGTGATCATCAATCAAACTAGCGTGTTCACTTTGACTTTGACTTTGCCCATCATATTGAACTGAAAGTTCGACCGAGCAGCGAACATTCCAATACTCTTGATATTCAGGGATTGCGTGACATACGTTATCGGCCGGTAAACGCGTTATAATTTTCTCTCGGTAATGTTTGCAACAGAAGAGAACCAAAAATCCGTTATGCTGTATTAATAAACCCCTTATTATAGCACAAATTATTCGCTCGTTGGCACTCTATCGATAGGTATACCTAGTAAATTAGTTATAGTAGTGTAGGTAAGTATCGTGTAAGAACTAAGTATAGTGTAAGTACATATATGAGTATAACATAAGTGTTGTAAGTAGTTAAAGTAACAAAAACGTATTTTGTTTTAGTATAAGGGTTCAAGTAATTGATGTACAAACAGCAAAAGAAATTCATTGTAAGTAGTTGAGCTATAATCAAATTAATGTAATTGTATTGTAATAAACCCATTATAGGTAGTGTATTAAATTAAATAGATGAAGAAGTAACTATATTTGTAAGTATAATAGAAGTGCTGTGAGTGGTGTAAGTATTAATCCTATGAATAAATTTACATTGAAAAAAACAATCAAAACTAAACTAACCAAAAAATTCAGACAGAAAAGAAAAAAAAAAATGAAAAAAAGATATGCCGGGACCAGGATTCGAACCTGGGTTACTGCGGCCACAACGCTAGCCGCTAAGTCTCCGGAGAGAGACGTCTGAAGGCACTGGGCGATAATGTCGTCCAGTGACGTCACTACCAGAAAACCTGGTAGTGCTTCTGATTGGTTGCCGTGTTCAATTTATTCGCCCTCCTCGGATAATTTGAATAATTTTATTGCCAAACTTCGCGCGTTCAATATGGCGGAAGAAAAGTGCGAGTTAACGCAAGAAGACTTTCAGAAAGCCGTTTCTTGTGTATGTGCGACATTTGGAGTTAAAAAACTTTACCCGCGACAAGAAAAGGCACTTTCCGAATTCCTTGGCGGAAGCGATGTGTTTGTAAGCTTACCTACAGGATTCGGAAAGTCCTTGATTTACCAGATGGCTCCACTAGTGGCAAATGAACTTCAGCACAGCCGGTTTCCAAACGAAAGCATAGTAGTGGTTATTTCACCATTGGTTGCTTTGATGAACGACCAAGTCTCCTTCCTGAAAACTTTGAATGTTCCTGCAGAATTTGTAGCGGCAGAACAAGTGGAAAGCGTCCTGAGGGAGGTAGAAGCAGGAAAGTATCGACTGGTATACACATCACCCGAATCTATGTTGTCTGCTGATCGATGGAGACGAATGCTCACTTCCAAAGTTTACCAAAAAAATCTGATTGGTATAGCAGTGGATGAAGCGCATTGTATTTCATTGCATTGTAAGCAGAGATAAGGATTTTCTTTCACTTACCACTGTTCAAAATTGAAAACCTTAAACGAGTTTATGAACTACCTTAGGTTTTTATTTTGTATTTTGTGATTATGTACATACTTAGCACTGGAAAGTACAGTAAAGGCGCTATATCAATTCTTTTATTATTATCATTATTATTATTAGTATTATTAGAGCGGTTTTCAATTGAGTGTCGTAAAACCAAAACCAAACCAATTACTTACCAATTCGACTAGTCAGTCAATCCGTAGTAAAACCAAAACCAAAACCAAAGTAATTGTCTGATTGCATTCGACACTCAATTGAAAACCGCTCTATTAGTATTGTTGTTGTTATCGTTATTGTTGTTATTGTTATTGTTGTTGTTATCGTTATTGTTATTGTTATTGTTATTGTTATTGTTATTGTTATTGTTATTGTTATTGTTATTGTTATTGTTATTGTTATTGTTATTGTTATTGTTATTGTTATTGTTATTGTTATTATTTTTATTAAAGCTCTGTTCAATACGTTAAATACTGTCCGGCATTCTTCCTTTGTATCGGCATTTGAGGCAAGACCCGGTTATTTTAGTTTATAAATATAGGGGATATTCAACATTACATATTAGATGCTGAAGGTGATGAAAATGTTTTTTTTTTTTGTCAAAGGGGGCTTTCTGCAAACAAAGGTAGAGTGGCTTTTAGACAGTGGTATTCCTGTCTAAAGGAGCGGAGGTCTTTGGTTCCTAGTGGATTACCTTTTTTGGCTTTGACTGCCACTGCTTCCAAAACAACCAAGAAAGATATATATATGAAGTGTTGGAGTTTAAGTCACCTTGTGAAGTTGTAGATAGTCCGGACAGGAGGAACATTGTTCACTCTACCCAACTCATGGAGAAAGGTAGAGATGAAACTGACTACTTTTTGTGGTTAATTTCTGATATAAAGGACAGGGGAGCAAAAACTGATAGAGTGCTCATTTATTGTCAGTCTGTGAAGCAGTGTACAAAACTCTTTCAAGTATTTTCAAGTGAGCTAAAAAGTAAAATTTTTGCTGGTGAAAATCCCAATCCAAAGGAGCGCCTTGTTGAAATGCTGCACTCAAAAACACCTAAACCAGTGAAAGACACAATTCTCGAGTCCTTCACAAAGAGTGATGGTCATGTAAGAGTCCTGTTTGCAACAATTGCATTTGGAATGGGAGTGAATGCCAAGGGTGTCAAAACTATAATTCATGTTGGCCCATCAAAGAATTTGGAAGCATATGTTCAAGAGAGTGGCAGGTGTGGCAGAGGTGGAGAACAAAGCAGGGCAATTGTTCTGTTTAACAACAAAATGTGTGTATTTTGTGACAAAGATATCAAAGACTATACTGTTTCAGAGGAGTGTAGACGAAATATACTTCGAAAACTTTTTGACGCTGGTAGTGATTCCACCTCGCCGCACGAGTTTCTTCACAATTGTTGTGATAATTGTTCCAAAAAATGTGAATGTAACCAGGCAGATTGTCAATCAGCTCTCTTCTTACCTGCTGGCACAACAGCTGATGAATTGTTGTTACCCAGGAGAAGGGATGTCAGTGCTACACAGAAAGCCAATTTGCAAGATCAATTAAAGGAAATGAGAAAATCACTTGTCAAGAAAGCAATGCAGGGGGACCAGAAAGGAAGAAAAGCCACTGTTATTTCATGTCCAAGCTTCTTATTGGAATTTTCCAATGTACAAATCAAACAAGTGCTAGACAACTGTGAAGTAATTTCAAGTATTTCTGATGTGATGAAATGTGTTGAGATCTGGCAATACAAACATGCTGAGGCAATATACACCTTGTTTTACAACATATTTCATGATGTACCTCCACCTGTACTTGCGAGTGAATCTAGTGATGACAGTGAAGATGATGGTGATGAATGGCATGAATGGCCTGATCTGTTAGAGGATGACTCCTTTCAAGAGATGTTAAACTCTGGACTTTTTGGAGACTCCTGTGAAATTAGTGGACTATTTGCTAATTCAGAAGATGACATTCAACAAACAAATAACATGTACCCACTGGAACTGGATTCAGTCATTCAAAATGTTGACATGCAATGTTAATGTACAATTTTGAAAGTAATGATAGTAATAATATTAATAGCTGGTCACAAGGAAAACAATTTTTTTCCCAAAAATCCCAAGGAAACTATTTTTCCGAGGTGCTATTAGTATTCTTTTCTTTTGCAAATTAACCCTTGTTGGCTTGTTCCTTAACTTGGGATTCAAAAGAATATTTAGCTTGGACAATGCAATAAGGGCTAGTTTGCAAGCCAACAAAATAATGCTTTCATGGTGGCCATTTAGGAACAAGCTGTATTTTATTCCCTAGTACCTTAGGGTCATATTTACTGTTTTGAGTAAATATCATGATTGGGCTATTAAGAAGTTGTCGTCCACCTGTGATACAGATCACTTTCGTTTTAGACAACATAACCTCTAAACAGCCAATGACAGTGTTACTGAAACTATTAAAAGCTGTACAAAACATATGAGTCATTGTACGGTGCACGTAGCCTGAATTTCAGACTGTGATAAACTCTAAAGGGTTCTGTGAATTTGTTCAACAAATGGATCAGCTGGATGCAGTGGTCAGTTACATAAACAATAGCCTCCATTTGGCGCGAAAATATGCTCAGATATTTGTCCGCAAATATTATATGTTCAGTGAAGTGCACTGAGAGCTGTGCTTGAGGAAAATGCAAGAAGGAAAACTGTGAGCATATTTTTGCGCCAAATGGAGGCTATTGTGTTTACTTCAAATATTTTTCGCAGTACGCACAATTGTAAAAGTTTGGGAATAAAACAAAAAGTTGGGCAATATCCTGGCATCACGTGACCCATCATACCAATCGAGGGCAAGTGAAAATAGTTGATGGATTATATTATGCACAATCTCTGTCTTACCCCGGTTCTTAAAGAAATAACAAAATAATGACCTTGGGATGAAAAGTGATACTGTTGCTACTACCATTCAATTGGGCTCAAACATGGAAATAGAAATACAATGTTCTGTTTTTTTTATGCTGTTTTCTCGTGATTGTAATGATTGCTAAGAGTTGGATGGGTGCAAAGAGGTTAACCTATTTTATGCCTAGAATACCAATTTAATACTTTTCCACCAAATATGTCACTTGTTGCAATTTATTCAAGCTATCGAGCTTTCCTGTTCAGGAAAATATGCTTCTTGTGATTGGTAATCCATCGGTGCAAGGAAGACATCTCCATATCAAGCATGGGACCTCCAGTGAAATCAGCAAAATGTTTGTACTTTCTTCCAGGTGTCTCAGTCATAGAGTCTTCCTTCATAAGGCTGTCAATCAAGGCTTCAAGGTCCTTTTGATCTGATTTATGGCTGTGCTTTCCTGACCTGGCCCTGATTTTGGTCTCAGTGTCAAACTTCTCAATGAGCTCACGGGCAATTTTAGTGGAATGGCTAATTCTCTCCACAGCACACGAGGTCAAGTTCCTGCCTAGCTTCTTGCATGCCTCCTTCACATACCTGTTGTCATGCTCAAGGTCCAAATCAAGAGGGACATTTCTTCCAGGTCCACCCCGGTTGTTGACAGAACGGTTCCACATCAACCGATGTGCCTGTCGAGGAGTCAGTAAGGACTGAACCTGAAACAGTAAGTACAATGCTTCTAAGGCATATTTGGACTTGTTGCCACTCAGCCAGAAATAGATTAAAAAGAATTTCCAACTTCTAACAATTCTTGAGCCATCTCCTTCTGAAACTGCTTCTCGGAAATTCAAGTACAATAGGCCATACTGTAGAAGGGATGTCTGGTAATTGTATGCATCATCACTTTGGGAAAATGGAGGCCTGTTAGGCTGAATACTGGGTGTGGCTTGCAAACCCCTTGACAAAGCTTCACCTCTGCCGTGGCTTTTTTCGTGATTTCTCCTGCTTTCCCCATCAAATTTGAAAGTCTTGCAGCCAGCAATGCGACAAGGGTACCGCCCATCTGGAGTTTAAACCTGGTTTCTTTGTATCTCATGTTGTTCTTCTTCTGAGAGCAAGGTATCCAAA
>OZ026598.1:8680123-8685123 GCA_964020085.1 Micromussa lordhowensis | reverse complement strand
AGAGTTATAACGCACGTGCACAGCTATTGTTCTGCTCATTTATTCTTTTGTTTAGTGACGTTCCCGTTGCAGTTGCGCTGTCGCGGTCTCGTGATCTCCCTAATGTTACTTGTTAGTAAACGCTTTACTTTTATATCGTTCAGGTATTTTAAATTCTTTTTCTTACTTTCGATGACGTTCACTGCCACGAAGTTGTTTGATCAAGAAACATCAGGAAGAGCGAAGGATAATGCTTTGCATCCATACTGGTTGTTGACATGAAACTTTGAATTTACTTCATGTAAGTAGTCGCGAAATGTTAAGTTTTGTGACGTCATACTTACGTAAACAAACTCTCGAGATTACGGGGTACGGATTGGAAATCATCTTTTAGTTTAACAATTTCATATTTTTAAATCAATATTTAATGTAATACAGTGGCGACTTGATCTATTTACTCAAATGGGCATATCGCGGTCCTTTCACTTCTTCTAATAGCACACCCTGACCCACACATGTACTCTACAGCTGCACCATGATTTATAACGTTTATAGCAATAAGTACGGCAATGCCGCTTCACACCTGCAACATAAGTAAGTAGCAAGTCAATTCCGGTAGTGCCCATTCCCTCAGGCCAATCCTCGGGCATAAGCATTTTTTCAAAAACAATGACATTAGCCGGGAGGGAGGAGCAAAAATATAAGGCAAATGCTCCGTCCCCGTTTCATACGAGGAAAATGTCAAATTTTCTGAATCATGGCCAAAAGGGGTTTATATTCACAACAGTATCTATTTTTTGTCATTAGCCGTTCCGAAATTCAGCAGGGAACTGGGGCGAGTAAGTGCAAATTTTAACAAATCGACAAACTGACACCATCACATAAAAGATCATGTTGAGATTGGTCATTTGATGAAGTATGATGCTTTTAGGGTGAACAGAGACCAAGCTATGAACCTTGAAATATGGTTCAAAATCCATAGAAACGTTTCTAATTTTGAGACAGCGTCCCCCAAAATCATATAAACTCTTCAAATTTTTAGAATTTCCGTGATACTACATAGCGATTTTTAACTCAGCTTCTTTCAAATAGTAGGTACAGACGTGGTTTTAAAGTTGTAACAAAACTGATGAGAAATTTTAAGAGTTTATATTTCAAATGCCCCACCAGTTATTGGCTAAAGTTCGGAAAGGGGGGGGGGGGGGGGGAAATGTTAGAATTGACTGATGCATAATGACGTATGCGGGTAAAATAACGAGTCAATTTCAAAAAAGCAAATTTAAATGATCGTTCTTCCAAGTTGTATACAGCTGGTTAAAAAAGTGAAGTCGCTTGAGACGTTTAAGATTAAATTTATCCTCAGTCAGTTAACAGCCCGAGCGAGATTTGACAGACCGTGGCTTGCCGTCACTAGAAGCAACCAGTCCATTTGTTCTTAGCTTACATTTCGACTGGTTTATAGCTTTCTTCTTGGTGGCTCGTATAATGGCACTAAAAATCGAACCTCTTTTATCCAAACTGCATTCATTTAACTGTAGCTACATTTGATTAACTTCTAAAATTCCAAGACTTACGCTTAGCTGTCGCCCTTTTGATGAGATAAATGGGTAGTTTGGCACACATCAAAGCCATTTCATCACTAAGGATGGAGCGATCAGTGATGGTCGAAACAGCTTGATATTGCAAGTCCGTCTGTTTCATTGCCGTTGAGCCTGAACTTACCTGCCTGTTTATGGACTAACAAGAGAAACGCGAATCAGAAAAACCCTTATTATTGTAAAGTTAAGCGAAAGTAAATACACTCAGCAAGTCTGTAGACATCAAAGCCTGATATGACGTACATAATTTAAGCATCGAACATAGACCAATATACGACTAATGCTGTTTTGGTTTAATTTAATTTGGGAAAAACTTTGTATGTTTTAGTTAAAAACATATAAGTGTTTTGTAATAACAAATTTTCAACACACAAAATTATATACTTTTCAAAATATTAGCCTCGGGTTTATTCTTAGAATTTTGCAAATTTCAGCCTCAATATTCTTATAAAACAGAAAGAATGTACCGACTGAGTTTTTTCCTATTAGTTTTTAAAAGCGAGGATCCGTAACTAACATTGCGGAGAAAGAAGATGCAATTAGTAAAAAAAATACCATTATCTGCATAGTCCAGTTGTGGCCCTCTGTCAGGGGAAAAGGAAAATCTGATCTGCTACCGAGAGCGTCTAGGTAGCGTTGCGCAACAAAGGGAATGTACAACGGGAAACCATTTGAAGTCAGCGCGAAGCCGCCAAGCAAAAATCGTATTTTTAATCGTGGTCTCCTACGCAAATGCTCTTTGGGCTCGTCACGCAATCTTCCAGCGAAATTGCGTGACGAGCCCAAAGGATCTCTGCGTAGGAAGCTAACTTTATAATCGAAACTATTTTCTGCACTCACAACAACGAAACAGCGTTAAATAATGATATTACGACTCCATACCATATCCCGTTGAGTAAATCAGTGAAAAACGATCTACCTGTTCGAGTATCTTGAGCAGATCATCAGGTTTTGGCTCATTTTCTGTGGATTGACTCAGAAAGCAAGTTTTTGCAGCAGACACCCGATGCATGGTCATGTTCTACAAGATGAAAATAGAAAATACTGTTTTGTTACAATATGATCATTCCTATTCACGAACTCGTGAAGTGGAAGACTTAGCGCACTCTGTGATATGAATGAGTGGGTGAGTATACATGCGTGTGTGATCATTGAAGTGAAGCAAACATGTGCATTATGGTAATCTCTTGAGGGATATAATTGAATTTGGTACAATTTCCTTGTTAGTTCCCACACCGTCATTATCATTCTTAAGAGGCTAGTTTTCACTAGCGACGGAGTCGTAGTCGGAGTCATAAGAGAGCTTATGATCTAGTGAGTAAGGGGAGTCATAAGCTCGACGGAATCGGAGTCGGGAGAATCAGAACGTTTCCATTTCTTCCGAAGAAGCGGAAGAACCAACCAATCGCAAGGCCCGGAATCGAACATTGTCATTGCTTTATTCTTCCACTTCTGCTTGCGACTCCGGCAATGCAGTTTTCCCTTGATCATATATAAGCACGGAGTCATGAGCAGATTCAGTGTTCTGCTTTGGTTTTCTTTAGTTAGTACGCTTCTAATTACGACTCCGCCTACGACTCCGTCGCTAGTGAGAACCAGCCTTAAAAGAACACTGCCATAAATTATATTTCACTTTTTAAAGTTCTTTTATACCTTTTTAAAGTCGAAAACTACTTTGACTTCTCCCTCGTTCCCATTCTTGCCGGTGTTTATCTTTGGAATTGTCAGGGTCTCTGTTTGTTTCTCAGTGTCGATTTCAACTTTCTCCTCGACCTCTAGCTTAAGCTCTTCATCTTTAATTTTCACGTTGTACTTGGACACGGTATTCTACAATGTCAAAGAGACAAAATTATTACTTGTTTAGAAATGTTAGCTTGGAACAACAGTATTCCGCCACCTCGTAATTAAAGAGTTTAGTAAATGGTAAATTAAGCATTTTCTCCATCGCTGCGAAACGTCAGTCGACATTTTATTGCTCATGACGAGGACTTGTTGTGTAGTAACTTCCAAAATTACAAGGCTAAATAAAATATAAATAAAACATACATACAATAACTTGTCACCCGAACTAACCGTGATAGAGCTAACATAGTTGAGTGACCACCATTTATTAAATGCACACCCCTTATCTGCGTATGGGTTTCTCCCAGGCTACATGGTTTGACACTTTAAAAACGTTTTATCATTGTTACTATTATTATTATTGTTACACACAAGTCACAAGATTGGCTTTACAAAATTATCTAAATGTAACTATTTGTAATTTAGGGAATACAGAACTGACACTGACTAAAAACAGAATTAATTCACACACATGTATACAATAAAACGGAGTAAATAAATAATTAAGTAAGAGTACTGAAATAGCCAGATATGCCAATTATTGAAAGAAAATACAAGAAATTTAATAAAAGGCGAAGTTAATTCTATTTTAAATAAGTACGAGTTTAGATTTTTAAATTACAGTTAACTTAGAGCAATTACACGGAATACACCCACTCAAATCTGCAGTAAATACATCACTCCATTTATACCTTTTTGTCTTCACATTTACAAACAGTAGCTGCAGATGTGGCGGCAATAAGGACAGCAAAACACAGAAGGAACACCTTGAATTCCTGGGGAAAAGAAAACAAAAAATGTTAGATTTTTATCTCTGGCTGAAAACGGCAAGCCCGGCACCAGCGGATCTTGAGAGACTGCATCTCATGATATATATTTTTTGATCTACTTTACTTCAGAGGATCTCGAAAAACTAACTGAGGCATTATTTTCTTCTCAGTGCAGACACTAGGATTCACTCAATGAGCATAAACTAGCATGAATAAAACACTTCAATGCTTGTATGACTTACGACTTGGAAGTATTCTCCATGCTAAAGGCGAATAGGAATTTTTTCAAAGAGCTTAGCAAACGACTTACCATATTTCTCTTGTAACAGAAAAGCGACAGTTCTTCGTTCTTCTTGTGGTAGAGGACTTGAACTTTTATCCAGTCTGAGAATGCATTCAAATTCAAGAGCGAACCTTTTATATACTATTTGAAGGCTGTCTAATGTTTCCTTCTTTTCAACTTGATATCAAGGATGCAAGCTCTGTTTCAGCTATATCCATCATAACATTGACCTCATATCAGTATAACATGGGCACTAAACTTCCTTTAAAGCGCAACAATGGCAATTTTCCCAACCCATCCTTCTCTTTCCCAGGAATGGTTGTTTCTGACAAAAACCTTGGCTAAGTTTTTAGTTTAACAACCCTTACACAAATTCAGTTATACAGATGGCTGATACCGTTTGGCGAGTCTCTATCTGTTGGATATTTTTTGCAGCGCGTGAGAATTTCAATATGTTCGTAATACATCTAAAGTGACTTGAAGATCTACATATCCAGTACTTCCTTCAGCCAACACTGGTATTGCGCA
>OZ026598.1:8632623-8675123 GCA_964020085.1 Micromussa lordhowensis | reverse complement strand
CCACCACCCCCCCCCCCCTTTCTCCCCTTCTCCCCCTTCTCCCTCCACCCGAAGAAGAAAAAAGCGGCTGACGCGATGCTTCGGTGCGCGCGCGCGCGCTCTCCCAGTCACACACACACCCCCCACTTGGGTCGGCGACCGAGGGAAAGAGAGAGAGAGCGCACGCGCTGACAAGGCCACACACACCCCCCACTTGGGTCGGCGACCGAGGGAAAGAGAGAGAGCGCGCGCGCTGACAAGGCCACACACACCCCCCACTTGGGTCGGCGCAGGGCACCTCGCGTTGGCTGACCTAGCCTTTCCCCCCCCCCCCCCCCACACGGCTAGGGTTATGGGCTAGGCTTAGCCAGCTAGGGTTAGCGCCCACCTGAACCACCGCGGCGGTTATTGGCGGCTAGGGTTATGGGCTAGGCTTAGCCAGCTAGGGTTAGCGCCCACCTGAACCACCGCGGCGGTTATTGGCGGCTAGGGTTATGGGCTAGGCTTAGCCAGCTAGGGTTAGCGCCCACTTGAACCACCGCGGCGGTTATTGGCGGCTAGGGTTATGGGCTTAGTTGGGCTTAGTTAGGCTTAGCGCGCGCGCTCACTTGAACCACCGCGGGTTAGGGTTATAGGCTTAGGGTTGAACCACCGGGGCTAGGGTTAGGGTTAGAGCCGCGGGGCTAGGGTTAGGGTTAGAGCGCCCCTTTCCACCCAGTGGTTCAAACGTGGTTGAAGTGGTGGCGGGGCGCTGTGACGTCATAATTCCTCGAACTTTTATTGGCGGCCATCTTGAAATGGGGGAGGGGGGAGGCTAAATCTGTACCCTACATACTACTAACACTGACCTACCAAATGTAGACAAATTAGAAAGGCTGATCATAATAATTCAGACATTGTGGTTTAAATTTATTCTTGGTTTAATTCTTTCAATCATTTTTTTTTACTGTATTATGGTCATTAATATAAGACAATGGAAATGACAGTTAATGCTAAACCAAGAACAAGTTTAAACCAAATCAGTACAGAAAATTAATTATTACATGTATTTTTCTTTGATGATACATGTAACTGTTCACCATGGTATTTGGTTTTTTTGTGATCAGGTCGATTTAATGAATTAACTATGATGAGAACTGTCTAGTTCTCAACTAGTTTGTCAGCAGAGTGACTTGCTGGAAGGTAGAAGTGGGTCTAAAATACAGGTCGCATTCCACATGAGAAGAAATACATTCTGATGAATTCCTATGCCAAAACGTAGCTAAAACAACATTTTGCGAGAGGAGGAGACGGCTGAAATTCGGGCTACTTTTTTACAGAGTGAATATTAGGTTTAGGACTTGGTGCTGTTTATTTATCTGTAGCACAGTGACCTGTATCTCTGACCTGTGGAATGTGACCTGTTGGTTAGACCCGCTTCAGGCAAAGTGACAACAAATGAAACTAACTTTAATTTACAGATGCATCTATACAGTAATAAAACGTAACATGCAATTACCTTTACGATCGTCTCTGGATTTGGTGTTGTTGGTTCTTTGCTAAAGGAAGGTTTTTCAACGGCTTTTTCACTGGTGTACTTGTGTGAACGGGAACAGGTATGCTAGGGAAAATATTTCTATTCGCTATAAAACCAGGAGTGGACGATATGTTCGTGTTGTGTTTCGATGTTGAGACGTCGACGGCAACATGTGGCTTCTTAATGACTGGGCAAGAAATTGAAGAATCTTCGTCCACAATATTTACAGCCCTCTTCAGAGAGGTTCTAAACAAGCCTTTAATCTCTTCGGCAGACTTTTCCAGATTTTCTTTAATCCTCCGATGTTTATCAAGTTTTCTAACACAAGACTTGCAGAGGTAGCCATCTTTCGAAAACGGTACATTGAATTCCCCTAAGTCCTCGGTAAAATTCTTGGTCTTCCCGCAAATCGCATAACGATCGGTGGACTCCGAAATCAATTTCTTACAAATTTCACAGCAGAACGAACACCTTTGTTCTTTTGGAATGTTTGCTATTTGCGAGGCCATGACCTGCCATGACCTGCGAACACACGTGTTTTATTTGCATAAATTACCACTTTCTGGTAGTGACGTCACTGGACGACATTATCGTTCAGTGCCTTCAGACGTCTCTCTCCCGAGACTTAGCGAGAGTAGGAGACGGCTGAAATTCAGGCTACCACAACGCAGGGTCCTAACCACTAGACGATCGAGGCGAGCCACCGAGGAGGTGGATGAAGGAGTAAGGTTATTATTGAAACTAGTGACTAATAACAACAGATGTAGCACTTGATGAGTAGCTGTTTTGCAAGGACGAGATCTCCAAAGAGAATAAGAATTAGCTAAGGACCAGTCATAAGATGGCAAAAAAAAATGTGTATTTTCCAGCACAAAAAGAAGAAGTAAAAATAACAGTTTGAAGGCCGTTAACTGTCCGTTAATTATCCTTTAGTTTTCAGCCGTTTAACGGATAAGCGTAAAAGTATGTCATCCCGTTACGTACGTACGGTTACAGTTGCAGCAGGTGAACATAGCTAACTGAAAAGAGCCATCACACAAAATCTACGAATTACGGTATTTATAAACACCCCCAAGAATCAAACAAAACAAAAGTACTCCAGAGAGTAACAAGTTATCGAATCTTCTTTTTGTTTATCTCGATCTTGTTTTTCAAAAAATTGAGAAAGGGTTGAAAAGGTTGAAAGGGTTGTTCAGTTTTTGTAGAAATATAAATGCAATTTCTGTTGACAACCAAACTGTAGTTAATCCTAAAAAACTGCTTTTCGGGATGAAGAGCAAATAGAATGTCAAGCTGATGGAAGTTGATTGGCTTGTTATTTTTAGAACTTTGGTATTGTGGTTGTTCTGTAGCATTATAAAGTAACAAAAAAATAAAAAAAAAAACAAATACCATAATTGAAAAAATAATTAAAATAATAATAATGACAACAACAATAATAATAATAACAAACAAATGCCGGGACCAGGATTCGAACCTGGGTTACTGCGGCCACAACGCAGGGTCCTAACCACTAGACGATCGCGGCGAGCCACCTAAGAGGTGGACGAATGACTAAGGTAATTACTGGAACTAGTGACTAATAACAGCAGGTATATTTCACTTGTACCAGCTGTTTTATTGTTCAACTGTTAAGAGTATCTTTAGCCCAGGGCCCCACTTGATATCAGCCTTGGGCATATTGGAAGTTTAAACTGGGTATTGGAGGGTGTTTTTTTCTTATTCACTTAAAAAAAGTAAATAAAGTTTATTTTACCAATTACCTTTACAGTCCTAAGTGATGCATATGGCACTCACACTATTATCATGTTAATGAACTATACTGGAAAACGTTATCCTTTCAAACAAATGGACATAAGGCGACTTAAAATGTAGAAAGAAAGGAAAAAAGAAGAAAACAGACAAAGATGCAAATCAAAGCTAAACAAACAAAAAATGCAGACTGAAACAAAAAACAACCCAAAAAAAGAGATATGCCGGGACCAGGATTCGAACCTGGGTTACTGCGGCCACAACGCAGTGTCCTAACCACTAGACGATCGCGGCGAGCCACCGAGGAAGTGGATAAATGATAGAAGTAATTGTTGAAACTAATGACTCATAACAGCCGGTGTTTTCTTTAGTGCCAACACACGATGGACTTTTTTACTTGATCTTTAGCTGTTTTGCAGGGACGAGATCTCCAAAGTGAATAAGAAAAGTTAAAACAGCACAAAACTTTTGAAGGCCTTTCTTTTTGACCCACAACATTAAAATAACGCTTTAAAGGCCGTTAACTCTCCGTTAACTATCCGTTAGTTTTTAGCTGTTTAACGGATAAGCGTTAAAGTATGTTTTTGGTCACAATTACAAGAGGTGAAAATAGCTAACTGAAAAGAACCATTACACAAAATCTACGAATTACAGTCGTTATAAACGCTCACAAGAATCAAACAAAACAAAAGTGCTCTAGAGAGTAAGAAGTTCTCGAATCTTCTTTTTGTTTATCTCGAGCTTGTTTTTAAAAAATTGGAAGCAAAGCAGACGGGGTCTTCATTTTTTACAGAAATCTAGATGTTATTTCTGGTCACAAGCAAACAGTAGTAAATGCCTAGAAAAAACTGTTTTCCGGGATGAAGAGCAAATAGAATATCACGCTGTTGGAGGTTGATCTGCATGTTACTTTTTAGAAATTTTGTGTTGTTTTTGTTGTTCTGTAACAGTATAAAGTAATAAAAAAATAATTTAAAGCAACTTAAAAAATAAATAATTAATAATATTATTATTAAAAATAATAATAAGAACAAGAAGAAAACAAAATTGAAATAATAATAATAATCATAATGATAATAATAATCATAATAAACAAATGCCGGGACCAGGATTCGAACCTGGGTTACTGCGGCCACAACGCAGTGTCCTAACCACTAGACGATCGCAGCGAGCCACCGACGAGGTAGATGAATAAGACAGATAAGGATTTCAATTTAAGAGCTTCTGCCTGATGGACCGGGACACACTTGGAAATGAGGGTTAACCAAATTTCCCGTAAAATCCACACAAAGTCCTTATGCAGAATTGGGTAAAATGTGAAAGGTTCAGCTTCAGTGATTGTGTTTTACCGAGTTTTGTACATTAGCCAAATGTGGGTTCTGTGTGGTGAGTTGCGAACACTTTTCAACAACTCCATCACAGAGTAAGAATTAATTCTAAACAAATCCAAAGTCATTTATGTAAAGCCCAATACTTAAGCTTTTGTAGGTAGACATATTGGCTTGGAAGGATGTTTCTCTCGCCTCTACTATCAATCAGAATGTAGGCCTCAGAAGGAACCGCAAATGAGCTATTTTTCAGTTCTATTATTTTGAATGTCCAAATATTTTATGACATCTTTTTAGAACTGCTGTTTGCTGCTGCTGTGAAGAAATAGAAAGAAAAAATTCTAACTTTGAGACTTCTTAACTTGGTCAAAACTTCTTTGACGGTCAATGTTTATGTTACGTTCTATGATGAACAAATCAGCGATGAGAAGAAAAAAATTGCAGACCGCATTGCATTTGATGTTGACAAGAAGGTGGCAGCTGCCTAAAGGGGCTACGTCACGGTATTTGTAGTTATTTCTACCATCAACAAAATTACCTTTAAGTTCAAGGAAACCCGAAAATAATACTATACAAAGATAAAAAAACACTAAAGAGATAATAATAAACCGTAAGGGAACAAGGATGGTTAAGGATGGAGAAGATTGACACGGATTACAAACAACAAAATTGAAAAATTGAGGCTAAATTTTTCAAACCATTTAACCGTGAGACAGCTCCTTTAATTAGCGTGGTATGTACTCTTATCGACAACGATACGCGTCATCACAGTGGTCAAAATGTTGTGGACGCCGAGTGAGTCCGCAACAAATCCACATTCGAGTCCACATTCGAAAGCCAACAAGTCCACGTTCGATTTGTTTTTTACCACAATATCAAAGATAACGAAGGAAATCTTTGCTAAACACGGACTTGAAAGTGCACGCACTGCATTATGCAAATGAGCTATTTGTACGCGTCATACTTTCCTTTCAAAAACTTTTGCTAACTCGCTCAACATACAGAAACAATACGAAAAAAATGTCTGGGAAACGAGCAATGACGCGTACTCGTTAACGATAAGAGTTTAGAGCACGATTAAGCGCATTTCGATTTGTTTTTACCACAATATCAACGTCGAAGAAAATGTTTTTTTTTTCAGAGCGCGAGCTGAAAAAGGCAATGCGTGACACAATGACGCGAGCAGCGTGGTATGGACTCTCATCGATCACGGCAAATTAGCCAATCAGATTGCGAGATTAGCAGCAATTGTGGTAAAATGTTTGTTTTCTCACGCTGCTTCTTTTGTTTTCTCGTCTGGAAAACGAAACACCTAAATACACTCGTTCGTGCCGTCGCCTTCGAAGAAACATTGGATGGCTCAACTGTGTCTGGAATACCTATTCTGAAGAACGATTCAAGAAGACTTTTCGAGTGTCACGTGGGACATTTCAGTTTATCTTAAGTCGAATCAGACATGTTCTTCAAAGAGATGCAGTAAACGAAGACCCGATTTCACCGGAATGTCGGCTGGCTATTTGTCTTGATCGACTTGCCAGAGGCGATTATTACTACACGATTTCGGAAGTAGTTATACAGTTGGCGGTTCCAGGACACTTTTTCCAGCACACTTTTTCCAACACATTTTTCAATACTAATTCCAAGGTCAAATCCATAATTCAGTCAACTTATTCAGTCGGCTGATTCCAAGGTCAAACAAAATCCAGCTAACTTTTCCAAATGCAAAATCGAGCCCACTTTTCCAAGGTCAAATCTTATCAGCTTATTCAGTCGGCTTATTCAGTCGGCTGAATCAATCCAGCACACTTTTCCAAATCCATATCAAACACAGAATCCAAGGTCAAACACAAAATCCAAATCCATATCAAACACTGACAAAATCCAATACCAAGGTCAAACACGGAAATCAAATTCATAATTCAGTCAACTTATTCAGTCGGCTGAATCAAACATGGAAAACATAAAATCCTAGGTGCTATGCAAATATCTACCAATGCAGGTGATAAATTATGTATAACACCCACAGCTGCCATGCAAATATCAACCAATCAATTTCTCACAACTGTTGCTACTTGTTTTCCCACGCGTGGGAAAACATTCACTCGATTTTCGTCATGGACAATCTCCATAGTGCATTAGTGTCTTTACTATTTTGAATCGAGGAATTTTAATTTTTTTTTTTAATTGATTCATTATTTGATTCATTGTCTGATTCACTTTCTGATTCACTTTTTGATACACTTTCTGATTCATTTTCTTCTGTGATGACTTGTAATTTTTTTATGTCTCGTAATTTTTTTTTGTCTTGTTTTTTGATGTATAATTTGTTAATTAATTCAGACTTCAAAGTTCTTAGTCTATTTTGAAACTCTTCGACAATATTGTCAAAAATCAAATAAAATTGTTCAATGTGTTCAATCCTGAATTTTATTAAATCTGTTATTTTTCCATTTTCACAATTTAAATAACAATCAATTACATTTTTGTAATCTTCAATGGAGTGTTTGTGCGTTTTATCAATTGTACGAACCATACCCAATAAAGTTTCTATTTCAAAGCTTTCAATTCTTCGTTCAAGTTTCTCTTTGAAATAACCCTCACGTGTTAAATCCATTGTATATATTATATATTATATATTATTTTTTTAAATGGAAATCACATGCGTTCATGATGTTGATCTTTCATTGCGTGACTTTCTCGGAAAACCAGATGTTATATTCGGGTATTCCCCGCTGTCGCATATCCTATTGTTTCAAGGTCATGAGACAGTTGTATGATTTCCTTCAACCAATCATATGACGACAAGTATCAAGTGTTTGAATTATAAATTTTGTGAGTAAACTATTTTAACAATCAGAACCAAATTGTTGGATGTATTATGAGAAGAAATGGCTGGGAGTGAAACTGGTGTAACTGATTCCATTGATGAAATGGATTTAAACGATGTTGATTTCGAGGATGAAATGGATTTAGATGATGTTGACGATACAGGTTATGAGAAAGATGTAGATGTGGAGGTCATAGATGGCTTTTACCATCAAAATGTGGCCTTTATGAACGATAAGGTTAAATTATTTGCTGAGTATTGGATGAAACTTTATTCGAATAGTTGTCTACAGCGAGACTATGCCCTTGAATTGCTTAATGATGGAAAAACTGAAGAAGCTAAAGCTGCTCTTTGTGATTGGCCTGATACATCTGGATCACCGAGTCTTCCGCAACTATTATTTCAAACACCTCCAGAACCAAAGCGAAAGAAGCCATCAGCGACCGAACGTGAGTGTGATGTTGTTTCACTCATCAAACAAATGCAAGATAATTATATCAGAGGAGAGAGAGTGCACATTGATGTTCCTAACACATTACCAGAAGGTGAAGTCTCCTTAGCTATGTATGAAAATTTTATCCACCATTGTGAAAACTCTTTCAAAACGATTGAGAATTATGTGGTTCAGAATGCGTTTGTTTATGGAATGTGGCTCAATCAAGCATTTGAAAAGTTTAAAGAGGAAATGAAGCGAGTATCCGGTAACTTTGACGATTGGGTTAATTTACGATGTAGAGTTAAAAAAACCCGAGCACGGCAACTTAGAAAATTTTAAAAGCTTTTCTTTCCTTACGAAAAAGTGTTGAGGTGTAAGTTACCATTTTTATGGTTTGTAAAGAATGGTGACGCTGTAGTGGATTATTTTAGTAGTCACCAAGAGGTTGCAGAACCATGGACACATAACATAGACTGTGCTTGTGGCACTTGTAAATTATAATGACCGCCACAGTTGTGGCGTGACGTCATTCGGACTTTTGCTTGTTTCAACATAATGTAGATTGCTTTTGTGATTTTGTAAGATTTTGGACCGCCACAGCTGTGGCGTGACGTCATGTGGAGTGGCATAAATGATATCTCATATGTTAATATAAGATGGATTGTAATTCTGAAATTCATAATGTTTTGAAGAATATGGAAGAGTGTACTTGTCCTTATTGTGATGAACTATTAGTAGAAGTTAACAAAGCGGCTGAGTTATGTTGTGGTGAAGAAGATATAGAGATTATTAATGGTATGAATACTTGCATAAATTGTGGTTTAGTTCACAGTTATGATTATGTACCAGAATACTTTGACTTTTATGAAAATTTGTATAAGATGCGACGGAAATCGGTTTATCATAGGAAATACCATGTTCAGAATGTGTTGGATAGTTTATCTTTTAAGAATAATGTCTGTTTGACTTATAAACAAAGAAAGTGTATCCATAAAGTATTTATTGAGATTGACAGTGTTTTACATAAGGTTGAAAACGGGCGTAAACGGATGATAAGTGTTAAATATATTATCACACAATTATTAAAGATGTTTGGGCTTCCATAGAAAGATATCAGTGTAACGAAGTCGAAGAGGACATTAAAATATTATAAACAATATTGGAAAAAGATTCAATTATTGATAGGTGATAGAATTCAGTCGATAGTTAACGTATGAATTTTTCATTGTATTTGATCAAATACTTGTCAACAATTGGACTATTGTCTGTTACGTAATCATCAATATTTTTCATCGTGTTGTAAATATGAGATGAATTGAAATTTCCACTTCTCATCATGTCTTTTATTTCATTCAGCAAATGTTGATAGCTTTGGTGGGCATATGTACAATTTTGGATCTTGAGATCAAGGTATTTATGCTTCATCCAACCCTGAATCAAAAGTGCTGCTGTACTGATTGCGATCAAACTAATGCCGCCAGTTGCTAGACTGCTGGCGAAACCTCCAGATGCAAATATGATAGACAGTGAGTTACCCAATAGTTTCCATTTTTTGAGGTGTTTCGATGCTTGTTTGTACGCCCAACACTTTTCATGATATGTACGGTAGTAAGATTTTAATTCTTCAATCTGTTCTTCCGTTAGTTCATCTGAAATATGATTCCAGTTGAATATACTCTTTCGCTGTTCTTTCATATATTATTAATTTATATTTTTTTATATTTTGATTTTTTTGGATAAGCAATATATTAATCCAGAAATCTGACCACATAATGGAGATCTTTTTATACATTTTGGTGTTCTGTTTTTGTGAATAACATAAGTATATCCTCGGTCTAATTGATGATGTGCATAGAATCTACCGAAAGCATCATGTAGAATGCTATGTGAGTGTCATATATCAGACTGATTGAATATTCTTTCGAGGAACTGTGTGAGACATCCATTTCCAGGGCCAATCAGACCGATTTCGTTGTTATTTAGTTTGAGGATGTCATCTATTGATATGAGTATATCGAAATTATTGAGGTAAAGATATTGATACACTAAAGCTGACTTTAGTATAACATCATTCACCTTTTCGTATTTTGGTTTGGTTATTTCAAATAAGCAGTTGACGTATTTGATTGTATCACTTATCATATAAAATACGTTACACAATTAAATGACTCATATTATGACTGTAAATATTTTATAAAAAATGTGCCGTTAGGAGATCCATCTAAGACGGCTTTTGTATTGCCGGGCGACGCATAAATGGTTAAATATTCACCACCATTAAATCGTGTAACTAAATTGATTGTAATTGGGGTCCAATCATTTTTTATGTCGAGATTGAATCGCACTCTTGATGGATTTGATGAAGATTTTTCTAAATAAAGAGAAGCATAATTACCAGGATTTTTGTAATTATCAGTGTAAATGATTTGGTATTCACCGTTTTTTTTTTTATCCTTAGAGCATTTTTTATATTATTACTCATTCCTGGATCAGCCTTATGAAAACTTTCAAAAGGGTATTCATTTATTGTTGTAAAAAAAAAAACGATCCTTCCATTGTTATGTTGCAATTCTTTTGTGTAATAATAATAACCATTATTTACATTAATAGCTGCAATGTTAGCATTATTTTTCGCGACTGTATTATTAAGAATGGTAAATAGTTTTTCCACTAAATTCAATTGTTTTGCATTAACTGCATCACCGTCTTCATCACCATCACCAACTCCCTTTATCTTTTTACCTTTCATATCGATTGGAACCTCATATTTAATGGATCGTTGTCATAATAGTATAATCGATCCCATAAACGAACAGAGACATTATTGACATTACCATTAACACCATAAACAACAACATAAATTGTGGTTTTGGGATCATTTTTACTTTTTAGCTTGATATCTATATCTAAATCATTAAAACCGGAAGCTAAACCATTGTAGCTAAAATGGATTATGGTTCTTGTCTTAGTACCATCTATATTTGATTTGGTGGTTATTCCTGATAGAGTACCGCTAGTACCCTCAATTTGATCAATAGTTATTCCATCTTCCACATACATTTCAAATACCATCGTATAATTACCAGCATCCAAATATATTAAATCAATTGAAAGTCTGGTGCTGTAGTAACCAATAGCTGAATCATAATCAATCTTGAACTCATAAGTCGTTTTGTTCACCAAATGAAAATCTTTATTCTTAACACCAACTTTGTGAATGTCATCATCATCTTCTTTGAACAGGTCATCATCCATCACCATTTTGAAGACATTTTCTTGGTCGACTAAATCAATGGAACGTGTTTCAGATTCTTTTATCTTTTGGTCAATGATGGAGTTGATGTTGGTGTTATTGTCTGTGATTTTATTATCAATATATTTTGTAAGATTATCCTCTGCTTCATTCAATTGCTTAACATTGATAGCATCATCATTTTCATTACCATCACTTAGACCTTTTATTCTGTGATTGTTCATATCAATATTGTCTTCCATTGGATCTGGATTTTTTCTGTTTAATGCTTCATAAGCAACATCATTTATTTCTCTTGTGAGTTCCCCTCTTTGAGCATGGAAATACCCAAAGTTAATAACATCATTTAATTGAGCATTATGAGCAGCTTGACTTGAGTCATCTTCAACAAAAGGCTTGATGTTTTTAATGGCATTTGCTCTCATATTTAGATTACCTTGCATTGAACGATCACCTATTAATGGTAAATACGTTGCTTTAGCACCACCAACAGTCAGGACAGAATTATCCTGTGAAGAACTTTTTATTCCAATAATAGGGTTATCACCCATATCTAGATTACCAGTCATAGCTTAACTTCCATCTAAAAGAAGGACATTTTTTGGTTGTTTGGCGATTTCAGCATCTACAAAAGCTTTACTGACCAAACTGTTATCATCACAAAGTCCATCATAGTAAGGTTCACAGTTTTTGATAGTATTTTGTTTTAGATCAAAATAATTACCATCTTTGTCCACTTTGAGAAATTTTTCATTCAGATATTCTTTGTTGACAACACTTTTCAAATCTCTAACTCTAACCTCATAAGCATCATCAACCTTATAATCATTTAAATTTTTCACAGAGAGAATGTGATATTCATCCATGTCTAAATCACTGGTCATACTTCTACTACCGTCGCTTGGTAACAATGGTGTGGTATCTATACTTACCTTTCCTATTTCCCCATCCACATATGATTTACTAGCTTTATCATTAATAGCAATATCTTGTCGAATAGTTTCAGTGTCGACATATTTTTTATTAGTGGCACTATCCAGATTGACAGGATCACCTAAACCATCAATAAGATTACCATTGAGATTCAAATTCTCAAAATAGAGAATCTTATGATTATCTTGAACATCAGGAACATTAAAAAGGGCGTGATCAAAACCAGTCTTTTGTACTCCTTTAACACATCTGTTGAAAAAGAGAAACTTGAAATTTGAGTTGGTGGAGCCATAATAACGAAATTGGAGAGTGATGCCAACATCTATTTTGGAATTGTTGAAAATTATATACGCTTTAGCATAATTTGAAAACCAATCATGACTGAAATCAGATATTATTGGATCACCTTCAACATTATAAAATAAAAGACGATCACTGTCACCATCAGTAACGATATTGGAACCATTATAACCAAAAATTTCAAAAAGAATGGAATAAGTACCTAGATTAATATTGTTTGTCAATTTCACATTAGAATAAGCAAAACCATCTTTAACACCTTGTCGAGATATCTCTAATAAATCCAAATGATTTGTATGGTTGGTGATTGAAATGTTTGATTTAGTTAATTCTGCTTTATCACCATAATCTTTATAAAAAGTGAAACTTTGTTGTAAATGATAATTTGGAGATGAATGAACTTTTACTTTATTTCTGAATCAACATAAGTTTTATCAGCTTTTTTAGAGTTTTCAGATTCAAAAGAAGCTTTTGTTGTAGCGTCATTATCTCCAGTTGGTTCTCCAACATTAGTCAATCGTTTTCCATCAATATTATAATTACCATCATCTGTTGACTTGAACCCAACACCAGGAATACCACGCAACCCTTGTTGCGGACTCATTGTTGATGATGAAGATAATAATCCATTTGAATAACTCATTATACAATATTAGTAGATTAAATGTTTTCATTGAAATTCTTGGTTATAAATTTTCGCGGCTTATCAACGTATATGAAGCTAAATGGTTCTTCAGTTGCTTTCTCATATGATTCTTTTGAAATGCTATTTTCACGGAAAATTAGACTCCTCTCATTAGCACTTGGGAAATCATAAATGGAGAAATGTGAACAGTTCAATCTTATGTCTTTTGGCGTCTTATAGTAGCTTTGACTCAGATAAATCACACTGCAATTCTTATGTCTCCCTCTGATGAAATAGTCGACCAGTGCTTTTTGGTTTTTATCACAAACATAATCATCGAATATAACAATTTTTTGTGAGTCAGATTCAAGGTCTTCAACAGGAATAATTTCATCATTTCTTGCTTCAATAACATCATAACCGACTTCATCACTTATCGGCTGGAATTTCTCCATTAGATTCTGGTACTTGGACTGCTCTAAGTTTTTCGCATAGAGATAAACTTTATGAAAATACAGCATATTGTAGATCATATGCATTAGTGTATTTGTTTTACCTGAACCGCTTGGACCACAAATCAACATCCGAAAACATTTATTAGGCATGGAATCATATAGTTGTTTGAAGTTTGAGACAGTATCGTCTTCAGCATCATAATTTGGTATTCTCATTATATTATATTGTTATATTAATATAACACCGTGTTCAACATGGTGTTTTTTATATATGATTTACGTGTTTTTTATTTTTATTTTTATGTAACATAATAGTATAAATGAGTTTACTTAAATGGAAAGAACTTGCAAAAAGTAAAACTGAATTAGGGAATAAAATAAATTATGCCCATAATGCAATCACACAACATAAAATTGGTCAGGAGACAAGCCAAGAGTCATTCAAGAATATATTCAAACCAATAACCAGTAAATTAGATGATGTTGTTGTTAGTAATTTAACTTCAAGAAAACCACCTCAAAGGAGAAAGCAACCACCTAAAAAAGGTGAAGTTGGTATTGACTATATGCCTGAAGTTGATCCATATGAAGACATGGATGTGGAAGGTCTGATTGATTTTGGTGATTATGTACCACCACAGCAAGAAAAACAAATTGTACCAAAACCACCAACATATGAAGAATCTTTACAAGATCTTATGGAAGGAAAGAAGGAGTTGTATGTTGATCCTGAGTACTTCCATCAGGAACCAGATGATATGCCACCAGAATATGATGACGATTTTGATTATGCATTACTTGATGAAGATCAAACAAAAGAGATTTTGGATGATGCTGGTATTAAGAATTATCAAAACGTGGATGCGATTTTAAATCAACCAGAAATGACACCCCAAAAGACTAGGACCTATGTTAAAAAGATTGTAAATGAAGCAGAATTAAAAAGGAATCAATTGAGAGGTTATAAGTCAAATGTTACAAAAAAGTTCAACCGTGGAGAAATTTCAACTGCAGAGAGGCAAGAACGAAATAAAAGAATAGACAACGCAAGAGTCACTTTAAACGAATACATCAACCATTATGAGACTAAATTGAAAACAATAAAAGGTTATGGAATTCGTAGTAGGGGAAAAAAACAAAGAGGTGGAAATGTCATGTTTTTCAATGATCCAAATCAGCTTCTAAAGAAATTAGAATTGCTTATTGGTGAAATTCTTGCAGGAAATACGTCAATTAAAATGAGAAATATGGGAGTCAATATATTGGACACATTATTGAAAATAGCAACAATCAATAGATCACAATACAACAAGATATACAATGATTATTTTAAAATATAATATAACAGTATAATATAAATGGATCGGGAAATTATATTATCATCATATGACGTCAAAGGTCAAGGAAACAACACTCCTCAGAATTTCACAACTAAATTCAACAGGCCCATAATATTGGATAGAAATTACCAATATGCGGTTGGTCTAAACAAAATCATTAACATGTCATTCACATGGTTCAATGTTAATCCCTCATATAAGAATCAATTGATTAACTACAGTTCTGATAGTGGGTCAACGTTTGAGGAAATCACTTTCCCAGCAGGAGTCTGGAATTATACAAAATTTAATATACACATCAAGGACATAACAAAGATTGTCAAAGATGGTGCTAATAATAATGAGTATCCTATCACTCTTGAATTCAATGAAACAACATTCAGGGTCACGGTTATGTTAGCCAAAAACTACCAACTTGATTTAACAGCAAGTAATTTCAATGAACTAATCGGGTTCAAAAAAGAAGTGTTAAAAAATGAAATTAATATAGGATCAAATGTGCCCAATCTCAGTCAGGATACAGACGTTCTTAATATTCATTGCGACCTTATCAATGAATCACTTGTAGACGGTCAAGAAACAGACATCGTTTATTCATTTTCAACCAGTGTGCTTCGCCCTAGTTACTCATTCACCCTCGAACCAATGAGAGTCACATACAATCCCACCAATAAGAATATTATAGATAGTATCAGGATTCATATCACTGATGGAAAAAGAAGATTAATTGACCTGAATGGAGCAGATACGTCTTTTTCATTATTCTTGAAAAAAATAGAATAATATAACATAATATTATAATGAAACCATTTGAATTCATGAGAGTTTATCATCCAAAGCTTGGTTTATTTGTAGATAAACACGTTGGGTCTGGGATTATTGTTGACAATATTTTTAAACCAATGAAGAGTGTTGCGTCATCAGTTGTTAAAAAGTTTGTCAAGCCCTTGGGTAAGAAAGCGATAGAATCAGGTATTTCACATGCAGGTGAGAGGGTAGGAAAAAAGATATCTGAGAAGTCAGGAGACCTAATAATGAAAAGACTAAGGAATATGAGGAAGGGCAATACAGGACAAAGAGCTAAAATAGTTCCACCCATTAAACAGCAAGAAGAGAGTACAGATATGATCATCGATAGATTGATATCAGGATCTGGTTTGAAGAGAAGGAGGTAAAATGAAAATTATGTAATATAATAATATAATGGCTTTCAGAACAAGTGAATATTTACAGAGAAATGAGTTGGTTCGATATCAACTGGACAATGTCATTCTGATTCCAGCAAATGGTCCACACCAACAAAAAAATGGGTAGAAGTTCACAATAAATGAGCGGTCTTCATTCTACGATTGGTACAATGCTTATTTCGAGGTACAATTCCAATTGCAATTATTGGCTGATGGAACAGGCGTTCCGGATGCAACACGTGCAACAGTTATCAATGGAGCCCATTCACTGATCAACCACCTTATGATAAAGAGTGCTGGTAAGATTGTGTACGATACCAATAATCTCCATAAGTCACATTTGTGAAGAATCTCCTGGAATATAGTGATGATTTTAGTCGCTCAGTGGCTAAAGATAGTTTTTGGTATCTGGATGTGGCGAATTTGGCTGACATGACCGCCGCTGGAAATACAGGATTCGAGGCTAGACGAAATTTGTCGAAAAGAGTTGGCGAGGGTGGTGGTGTTGAAAATGCTGCTAAAGACATCAATGTAATCATTCCTATTAATCGTTACAGTTTCTTTGAAGAGTTGTATGATAAAATGTTGGTCCCAATGCATCTCGAGTTTAATATAGAGTTACAGAATGACGCTGAATTAATATATAAGGTCGGTGGAGCAGTTGCTAATCGAGTGGTTGTCAATAGATTCTTACTGTGGGTCCCAAGATTGACACCAAAGGACAGCCTTTACAATAAATATGTCGAATCCTTTTTGTTGAAGAAATCTTGGACGTATAACAGAGAAATGTATCAGGTTTCCGCACCAACACGAAGCAGTGGATTCTTCCAGATCTCCCCCAGTATAGATAATGTCAAGGCTATCTTTGTTTATCTTCAACGAAACAAAACAAACAATGAAGATGCGAATCCCTACCACTTTGACACTTATAAACTGAATGTGGGTAATGCAAACAGTTATCTGTCAACGTGCAGATTGGAATATGGGAATGGAGTTTTCTACCCAGAAACCGAATACGATTCAGAATCAAAAGTAAGGATTTACAACGATTTGATGTCTTACGTCATGAGAAAGAATAATTACAACAGCGGCACCCAACTAAACATAGCTAACTACAACTCTCTTTATTCTATCATATATTTTGATTTATCATATCAAACGGATAAAGTAACAAGAGATCCAAAGCAGTTGATTTTCAGGTAGAAACTCAGTGCTAACAGTATACCTACTTTCAGCGTGCACGCCATTGTCCTATATGAGGAAGAAATAATCATCGACAAGATTGGAAATGAATTAGTCATAGTTTAAAAAGTATTAAGATATTCATTACTTTGTATATGTTTTGTAATTAAAAAATTATATAACATATAATATATACAACAAATGACTCATTTTTTTGAAATAAATGTAAAACTATCAGCAAATCAGAAAAAGAATATCGGCAACGCTTATCGAAAAAGAGAAACCATTGTAATAAGACTAACCAATGACTCTCTCAGTGGGAATGATACTCTATATGTCCCAGCGATGATGAAGAAGAGATTGGAGAAGAATCACAGAGAGAAGAAAGGTATGGATATTATGCTTTCCAAGACCAATATTAGAAAACAAGTAGGTGGTAGTTTATTGACTTCTGCTCTAGCTCTCGCACGTACATTCGGACCAACCATTGCGAAAACCTTGGGATTATCAGCTTTGGGAGGGTTAGCCAGTGAAGGCGCAAGCCAAATTGTTAAGAAAATAGCTGGAAAAGGGGTACAGAGAGGAGGCTTCCTAATTCCACAAAACAAAATTGACAAACTCGTTGCAAACAAGCATCTTCTATCAGAAAAACAAAAGAAAGATATAATTAAAGCCTTTCAATCAGGTTTAGGTTTTGTTGTTATAAAACCAACAAAAACGCAATCGGGTTGTTTTCTTGGTACTTTACTCGCCAGTATTGGGGTTCCTATGATATTGAACGCTTTGACTGGAAAGGGCGCTCCCAAGATTGGACTTCCCATCCCTCCTCCACAAGGGGGAAGAGGAGCTCCGTGAATGGGTATGTATAATCCACCACCTTTTATTGGAACATGGGACAAATTCGGTATGGGAATAAAAAAAAAAAGCCCACCAAAAAAAAGAAGGGAAAAGGTCTACTATTAGGCCCAAACAGTCCATTCAATTCAATCCCACTCGTAGGAGCAATACTGTAAAACCGAAATTCTATGAAGAAATCCCGATGAGCAATCATGATCTGATAAAATGGTGTAGATATCTAAATATCCCAATCAATGATGTTTTGTCAAGAGATCAAAAAGTTCCACACAACCACAAACAGGCTTTGTTTATATACAATCTTGAACCATCATACATGAGCGGAAGTCATTGGGTAACAACTTATGTGAAAGACAACATTATCAATTATTTCGATAGTTTCGGTATGCCTCCGTTTCAAGAATTGGTGAATCATGCGAAAAGAAAGAATTTAACTTTACTTCACCAAAATAATCAGATTCAAAATATAAAAACAACTACATGTGGATACTTCTGTTTATACTTTTTGAATGAAATGAATAAGGGTAACTCATATTTTGATTTATTAAAAGTATTCAACATACATGATACAATGAAAAATGAGAGATTTATTAAACATTATTTCACAAATATCTAACATATAAATATAATGGTAAAATCATATTGCGTAAAACAGAAGAAACAAACTGAATGTGTTCCAGGCAGTGAAAGATATGTTAAAGCCAAAAATAGCCGAACCATGCTTAAATGTAAATGTGCTGAATGTGGGATAACAAAGACTAAATTTGTCAAGAATCAGGGAAACTAATTGAGCCCTCACTAGCTGGGGGCAGTTTGTTTGATATTCATGATAGTCATACTCTTAGTGAGATTGCTTTGAAAGGTTTGGCCAATTCTGGGGCTTACCTTGCTCGAAAGGGTGTTGCAAAAGCTATCAAATCAGATTATGCAAAGAAGAAGATAAAAAATGTTGCAAATAAGTATCTTGATCAAGTCCTTGACAGTTTCTCATCAAATATATCACCAACTGGTGGTGCAATAGATATACATAAGGCTATATTAAAAGTTGCGCCAAAGAAAGGTTTTGTGATGCCTGGACATAGATACACACGTCCTGGAAACCCTCTTGATCAGCAGTTGAGGTATGATCCCAATACTGGTCAGATACTTGAGATATATCAACAGCCAACTGGAAAAACAGATGCTGTAAGTATGCAACATGATGTTGATTACTCAGTTTGTGGAAACAAACCAAAAAATAACCAAGTAAAATGCAAGAATGATGCAGATCGTAAAATGGTTAAGGCTTTGGATGCTATTCCTTGGAAAGAAAGACAATGGGGACATGCAATAGCTCGCAATGCTATAGCAACCAAGTCTAAATTGGGTATGGGTGCTAAGTCAAAAAACGCAAAAAGCCGCCGAGTGAAGAAAACTGGCAAGAAAAATTAGCTGATGAATTACATACACCCATAAAACGTAATTTCACTCGGCGGCGTGTAATCACAAATCATATTGATGAAATATGGGCAAGTGATCTAGTTGAAATGCAACAGTTCAGTAAATGGAATAAAGGTTACCGATATCTTCTAATGATTATTGATGTTTTCAGTAAATACGGTTGGATTGTACCATTGAAGGATAAGAAAGATGAATCTGTTGCTGAAGCATTTAAAACAATATTAAACGAAGGTAGAAAACCACAGTATTTATGGGTTGATAAAGGTAAAGAATATTACAACAAACATGTGAAGGACCTATTAGAGAAAAATGGGATACATTTGTACTCAACTGAGAATGAAGAGAAGTCATCAGTGGTTGAAAGATGGAATAGAACGATTAAATCCAAAATGTGGAGACAGTTCACAGTTCAAGGTAATACAATTACCTAAAATATTGAAACAGTATAATAATACTAAACATTCAAGCATCAAAATGACACCCAAAGAAGCATCCAACAAGAAGAATGAAGGAACTGTTTACTTTAATCTATATGGTGATATGGAAATATCAAAACAGAAACCAAAATTTAAAATAGGTGATAAGGTCCGAATATCCAAATACAAAAGGAATGTTTTTGATAAAGGTTATACACCAAATTGGACAGAAGAAGTATTTACAGTTGATAAGATTCAATACACTAATCCAATCACATACAAAATAAAGGATCTCAATGATGAAGATATTCAAGGGAGTTTCTATGAACCTGAATTATTAAAAGCCAAGCAAGATGTTTTCCGTATTGATAAGGTCATTCGTAGGGATCACAAGAAGAAACAAGCTTTAATAAAGTGGAAGGGATATAGTGATGAATTTAATAGCTGGATTCCAATGAAGGATTTGGTAAATATATGATAGTGATATAAAGTGATATTTATGTAATATATATTGTAGAGAAATACAGTATGCTTGACATATTGTATTACATCAACACAGAAAGTAAAGTAATGTCATGGATTGCTATCTTGGTAGCCAAGAACATTATTGTTTTTGATTATCGCATTTTTTATTGTGAAAATATTTAATTTTATTCTTCATAATTTTACCACAGTTGTCGCATTTGAATTCTTTGTTTTGCCATTTTTTTACAGCTTCCATTTGGTGTTTCTTTTTGTCTTCATTTGAGACTCTTTTTGGTCTTTTATTAGTTGATTTCTTGTAGTTGTCTGGTAATTCATCTTGTTTGATATATTGAAATGTATAAGAACAACCATCTTTCTTTGATATACCTGATTTACAATTATTGAGACCTTCACACACCATTTTAACAATACCAGCATTTATACCGAGGTGTTGATTAATCGCATAGCGATTATCTTCTTTATCATTATTGATGTGATCAATCACTTTACCCTCTGGTATTACACCGTAAAAACATTCCCATGTAAATCGATGGACTTTATACGTTTTCTGACCATGTTGACCATGTTTTCTCACCATACATGATAAGTAACCATTGTGTTGCCTTTTCCCTTTGTGGGGCACTTTTTTAATAATATTGATTACATTTCCATCTTCAGATGCAGCCTAAAGATCATATATTGGATGTGCAGAAAAAACGCATTTGTTGATAATAATTTTCGTCATTATAATATAGTATAGAAATAAATCTTTATATCAATAAATAAATTTTTTTAAATTCATTAAGGCTTAAAGAAATATTAATTATATGGTAATATTATATAATGGAAAATATAATCTCAACTAATAATATGAACAAGCGCTCTCTCTCAAATCTTACCAAATCTCAATTAATCAACTTGTTGATGAAACAGAATTTGGAAATAAAACAGTTGTTACAGCAAAATATGCAACAGCAACCAATCCCAGCCCCTCGTAAGAGTGTGAAGCAGATGGTACAAGATTATGAAGAAAACGTGATTCTTCCACCTTCAGAATTCAGAGATGATTACAAACCAACACCAAAACCGAGGACTAAGAAACCAGTTCCATTATTGAGAACTAAAATTGAAGAAAAAGCACAAGCAATGAAGGGTTATACAAAGTCTTATGAAATCAGCATCACAAACAACAAAGATCCCTTGGAACAGTTGAAAAATACTAGAAAGGCTATTGAAAATCATATCTGGACGATTCTTAAATCTATGAAAGGTCTAAAATTTGTACAAACGCTGAAGGTAACATTTACAAAAATGTCAGGTAAAGATTTAATATACAAATCAGCATATTTCAATAGCAAACCACAAACTATTATCAACAACACAGAAATCTATGAATCACTACAATTATCAGAACAACAAATATTGAACTTAGTAGCTCAATGGATATCTGAAGGTTCTGGTTGGACTGTTGAATTAGTTGACAATCATTATATTAATTTTGTACAATATGAACCAATGAAAGGATCATCATATACTGAACTTCCACAAGAACTGAGAAATAGCGGAACGGGATTAATTAATATGAAAAACGAAGACAATGAATGCTTCAGATGGTGTCATATCAGACATTTAAATCCACAGGATGTGCATTCAGAACGAATTAAAAAATCAGACAAGGAATGTATTAAAAATTTAGATTATTCTGGAATTGAATTCCCTGTGACAACCAAGCAGTACAATAAAATTGAAAAGCAAAATGAGATTAATATCAATGTATTTGGTTATGAAAATAAACAACCATATCCAATCTATGTGTCAAAAGAAAAATATGAAAATCACTTGGAATTATTATTAATAACTGAAAATGAAAATAAACATTACGTTCTGATTAAAGATTTCAATAGATTCATGTTTCAAAAAACGAAGCATGAACATCGGAAGCATTTCTGTATGTGTTGTCTCCAATGTTTCAGCTCTGAAAAAGTATTGAATAATTAACAATTATTCCATGAGCGCGCGTTGGATATGAGATGATAGATAGCCAACGAGGCGCGTAGCGCCGAGTTGGCTATAATCATCTCATATCCAACAAGCGCGAGTGGAATAATTGTTTTATTAAAAACGCCTTCCAAAAATAGAAAATTATGCTATAATAAAAACAAAAAGGCCCAAAAAATCACGCATACGCTCGCCATCTTTGTAGATCATGGTATAATGGCTCATATACCATGATGGCTAAGCCAATGAAAACTCTCGAATTGCATTATCCAATGATCCAGTTTTTAATAATCATAAAGATAATTGTATCGCAGTAAATGGAACACAAGCAGTAAAAATGCCAGAGAAGGGTAAAAATATATTACAATTTGATAACTTCCATAAACAACAACAAGTGCCATTCGTGATCTATGCTGATTTCGAAGCTATAACAGAAAAAATATCCAATTGTCAACCAGATGATAATCAATCATACACAAATGCTTATCAAAAGCATACAGATTGTGGATTTGGATACAAAGTTGTTTGTTGTTATGATGACAGATATTCAAAAGATGCTAAAATATATCGGGGTTAAAAAAGCTGTTTATAAATTCATGGAGCAAATGTTAAAAGAAGTCAAATATTGTAAAAATGTTATGAAAAAAGAATTCAACAAACCTTTGAAAATGACAATAACAGATGAAGAGAAATTTAAAAAAGCTGAAGAATGTTATATTTGTAATAAAAAATATACTGATGAAGATATTAAAGTTCGAGATCACTGTCACATTACTGGTAATTATAGAGGATCTACTTATCAAGAATGCAATCTGAAACTGAGAGTAAATCCTGAACAATTAAAAATACCTGTTATATTCCATAATCTAAGAGGTTATGATTCACATTTCATTATGCAAGAAATTGGTGAAATAGTCAAGAAGTATACATACACAAATAAGAAAGGTGAAAAATGTCAAATGAACATAAATGCAATCCCTAACAATATGGAGAAGTATATGGCATTCATGCTTGGAAATCATCTAACATTTATTGATAGTTTCCAATTTATGGGATTCAGTCTTGAAAAATTAGTTAGCAACTTAACAAAATGTGGAAAATGTGAAACATGCAATCCAGGAAAGTGTTTGAAACGATATGTTAATGATAAAGGTAAGATAGTGCAACACAAAACTAGTATTGCATGTGGAAAATGTGTAAATTGTAAAAATGTTGACAAAGATTGTATGAGTCCAAACAGTGACAATTTAAAATATACATAAACAATAGTCTCCATTTGGCGCGAAAATATGCTAGGATATTTGTCCGCGGACATTATCTGTTCCGAGAAGCGAACAGTTTTCCGAGAGCGCAGCTCGAGGAAAAATGTGAGCTTCGAGGAACAGATAATGTCCAAGGACAAATATCCGAGCATATTTTCGCCCCAAATGGAGACTATCGTGTTTATTATCCTTCAAATCTTTTACGCAACGCGCGCAGATTTGAAAATCGGGGTATATTCTCTGATATTCCCCAGTTTTAGTTGGGGAATATTCGGTCACGTGACGGGTTTGGACCAATCGCGCGCGAGCGAAAATATTTGATGGATTATAAAACTGAAATATTTGAAGGTGAAGAGCTTGATTTGATGGTTAGAAAAGGAGTGTATCCGTATGATTTTATGGATAGTTTTGATAAGTTTAATGAACAACTACCTCCAAAAGAAGAATTTTATAGTATAATGAATGATGAACATATATCATATGAAGACTATAAACATGCTCAAAATGTTTGGAAAACTTTTAATTTAGAGAATATGGGAGAGTACCATAACTTGTACTTATCATCAGATATTTTATTGTTGACTGATGTATTTGAAAACTTCAGGAAAACATGTTTAGAATATTATAAATTAGATCCATGCCATTATTTTACATCACCTGGTTTGTCTTGGGATGCTATGTTGAAGATGACAGGTGGAATTAGTTATATAGCCAATCGTTATGGTAAAGCAAAAAATAAATAATGAAAGAATATGATGAGAAGGCGCCCTCAAAATATATCATGTATCTTGATGCTAATAACTTGTATGGTTGGGCTATGAGTCAAAATTTACCAACAGGTGGATTCAAATGGATGAAGCAAGAACATATTGATAAATTAGATCTTAGTAAATATAAAGAAGATAGTAAAAAAGGTTTGATATTAGAAGTTGATTTAGAATATCCAAAAGAACTGCATGACTTACATAATGATTATCCATTGGGACCAGAAAAAGTGAAAGTGGTTGACAGTAAGTTATCTAAGTACTGTAAAAACATTTCAGACAAATATAATATATCAACTGGTCTCGTACACAAACTCATACCTACACTCAGCAACAAAAAAAATTATGTTCTACATTATAGAAATCTACAACTTTATCTTAGTCTTGGACTCAAAATACATAAGATTCATAGGGTATTAGAGTTCAAACAATCTCCTTGGTTGAAGCAATATATTGATTTCAATACTGAGAAAAGAAAGAATGCTAAAAATGCTTTTGAGAAAGACTTTTTCAAACTAATGAATAATAGTGTATTTGGTAAGACAATGGAAAATATCAGGAAGCGAGTAGATGTAAGACTAGTGACTGATGAAAATAAACTATTGAAGTTAGCAAGCAAACCGACTTATGTTAGTAGTAAGATCTTTAATAAAAATCTGGTGGCTGTGCATAAGATCAAAGAAACACTTACTCTAAACAAGCCGGCATATGTTAGGATGTGTATCTTAGATCTAAGCAAGACATTGATGTATGATTTTCATTACAATTATATTAAAGATAAATATGGAGATAAAGCCAAGTTACTATTCACAGACACAGACAGCTTGACCTATGAAATAGAAGCTGAAGATGTATACAAAGACTTTTGGAATGACAAAGACAAATTTGATAACAGTGACTATCCTGAAAGCTCACCGTATTTTGATAAGGTAAATAAAAAAGTAATTGGGAAGTTCAAGGATGAGGCTGCTGGAGTACCCATTGTTGAATTCATTGGTTTACGATCAAAGATGTATAGTTATATTAAAGATAATAATGAAGGTGGTAAGACTGCTAAAGGAATAAAGAAGAATGTAATTAAGAATAATATCACACATAAGAATTACAAGCAAACTCTCTCTAAAGATAAGCAGATGTATCATAAGATGAAAACAATCAGAAGTCAGAACCATGAACTCAGCAGCTATGAAATCAACAAAGTATCACTCAGCTGTTTTGATGACAAGAGATATTTAAATGATGGTGGTGTGACAAGTTATGCATATGGTCATAAGAATATAAAACAAAAGTAATATTGGTCCCAGTACTAGATAAGGTATTGGTCCCAATGATAATCCAAGGATAAGGTTCCAGACCAATGTCTCGGGTTTTGGTTAAAGGATTAATCTATTTATTTAATTTCATATTTGACCTTGGGTTTTGTTTGACCTTGGAATCAGTATTGAAAAATGTGTTGGAAAAAAGTGTGCTGGATTTTGTTTGACCTTGGAATCAACCGACTGAATACGTTGACTGAATTATGGATTTGACCTTGGAATTAGTATTGAAAAATGTGTTGGAAAAAGTGTGCTGGAAAAAGTGTCCTGGAACCGCCAACTATATAACTACTTTCGGAAATGAGTGGACTCGGAGTTTCCACAGTGTGCACAATGGTAAATGAAGTAACAAAGGCAACAGTGGAAAATTTATGGGATGAGTGAGGGACCAAACACATGCCCAAGACAGAGGAAGAATTTAGAAACAAAATGATTGACATGGAACAACTTTAGCAATTCCCGTGTTGTTGTAGTCTCCTCCGAGATTTCCGAGTTGATAGTTGAGGAGGCCGAAGATACGTTAACTGAACATACGGGACCAACGCCGGAAGTCTTTTCTGGTATGGTCCACTTTGTTATACTAATAGTGATATCATGATTTTGTTTTAGTCTTTGCGCTTTCAGGGTTAGTCTTGTAATGACTAAATGTTTTAAGTTGTTCGTTTGTTTCTGGTTAGATGCTTTAACTGTTATATGTTATTACCATCCTTGTTCTATAATAGTTTCTCTTTAATTACAAACAAAAACATGTTTCGAAGTAGCGGGAGCTTCAAATAGCTGATAGTAAATGACTGAAGGTCAGATCCAAGGGAAACGGTTTTAAGTTCGAAATAAAGGGAAACCGAAATACCCGGGTCTGAATTATTGGGTTCCAACTGTACTACTTTGGTTTCCTTCGATGTAAAGGTTTCCCTATTCCTTTTGGCATTTTATTTCCTCCTTAATTAACTGGGATTTTTAGGATTCCTTCAATTCATTAGAGTTGATCAACATTTCCTATTACGTAAAAACGCGGTTCAATTCGGGGCTGTATCGCTCTATTTCTGCGCGGAATATATACTGAGATTCATGCAGTTTTTATGAGCCTATTAAAAATGGTGTTTGTTTACTGACCTTCTGTCTCCTCTGTCAGCGTTCTCTTTGGTCGTTCTTGCACACTCCCCGCTAGCTCTCTTTTTACTAAGGAAACAAAAAAAAACACAACTTCAACAAACTACAATCTTTCCTTCCTCAGGCCTATCAGAAATGGAAGAAGAGACGAGGTCCGGTACCAGCGCTTTTTGAAATGGAAGATTTTATGATACTGAACAGATTTTTTCCCTTGGGTTCGCATAGGTTTGTTTACGATTTTCCAAAGAAACCGACGCTATTTGTACCATTCTTTCACGATAAAAGTCTGCAGTATTTTTGAAAACACTAGGCAACAGGTTGATATTACGAATCCGTCATTCGTGTTTCAAATGTACTTCGTATGACAGTATAATAAACAACTTTGGCATTTTTGACTGTTAATTTTATCGTCGACAAGTAGGCTACCTTTTTTGTAGAGAAACTTACATTGAATTTAACATCATTGTAAGACGCTCAAGTGTTGGAAAAACCAGAAATTAGCGCTTTGCGGATAATCTTTGTCGTTACAACAATAACAACAATAATTTATTTAACCACGTTAACGTCTAAGAGCACGAAGTGCTCGTTCAAAATACGAACGTGCATTGAATTATCTAAAATCCATATACACATGAAGTATTAACAATTATAACAAAATACGTATATACAAATACAAAATGTAAAAATTACAACTGAGTCAATTTTAACTTAGCCTTAAAAATATCAACATTATCGGCCAACTTGACATCTTCTGGAAGTTTATTC
Organism: Micromussa lordhowensis; assembly: GCA_964020085.1. Lineage (NCBI taxonomy): Eukaryota > Metazoa > Cnidaria > Anthozoa > Scleractinia > Lobophylliidae > Micromussa > Micromussa lordhowensis. The sequence continues at coordinate 8,647,619 of OZ026598.1, read as the reverse complement.
CAAAGTTGAGCACACCTGTATGTAAATGACTTCCTCATAAAGTTGAGATTAAATTTAGGAATACAAAGATTAACACCATTTCCTATTAAATTATAAGACGTTTCTCTAATACTAAAAAAGTCTCTAATGTATTTCGGCCCTAAGTTCCTAATGCATTTGAATAATAGGATCAGAGACTGCTGGGTCGTTTTTCCATACCAGATTTGGTGTAGCAAATACCGTCCAGAGACAGCCATGAGACAGGTGGACTTTGGAGTACATAGTCCTGGAATGTATAGGTAACAATAAGACGCCGCTGTACTTAGGCCTCAACCATTTGCTCTTCACGACCCTTTCCCCTCTCTCACGTCACAGCCTGCACGGAAACCGTAGGATGTGTGTGGGGGTGGGACGTGGGCGTGGTGGGTGGAGGAGGAGGGGGTAGAGAGACAGAAAGAAGGGGACTGTTGGTATGGCAAATCGTAACTGAGCTAAGATCGTAGATCACCGAAAACCGAGGAAATGTTTCCATAGATATGCGAAAATGCACATGCACCCGCGATGTATGTTTCCTCGCTTAGTCAGTTCGGTGGAGCGACATGTTTTGTCTTTCCTACCAGTTTTGCCATTCTTGGATCGACATTCGTGGTCCGTAGGTGTCACTCGTGGTCATCCGTGGTTGCTCGTTCTCACTCGTGAGTACTTAAGAACTAGTCGTTAGAACTAGTTCTAGTGCCAGTGAGGAACAGGAACATTTTATGTTTTTTTTTTTCTAATGAAAAACAGGAATGCAAGCAGCAAAAACGAAGTGACACCGCGGACGCAGGAAAAAAGATTCCTTCTGCGGAGCTAAAAGCGAAAGAATCTCCATTTCAATTCGTACATTTTATTCCTGGTAGGACTTGTTCCTGTATCCCCATATGATATTCCTCTGGTTGAAGGCAGTCACATTTTTGTTTTGTTTGTTTTTTGTTTCTTTGAGATATTCTTACCTATGTCTTCAATACAGTTTACAAGCTGCAATGCTATTACTTACGTATCAAATCGGGACCTTAACATCTCTCTGGGCATACCCCAGGTATTGGAAAATTTCTTATAATATTATCTTAGGAGGCGGAAATTTGACGTTAGCCACTCATTGGCATGGGATGCGGAGGTTAACTCCACATGGGTATGGTAGGCTCAATTTGGCTCGAAGTAATGGCCTAGCTAGAAATCACCAGACGACAACATTAGTTTTAATGTTGTGGCTCAAAAAGAAAGACCTTCAAAAGTTTTGTGCTGTGTTTGAAGGTAAATAGAAAGTTTACTTGTGAAAAATTTAATAACCTTTATATTTTAATAGTGTAAAAGACATTCATTTTTGGACAAATCAGTGAGAAAGTAGCACTGGTAATAAGTTTACAATTCAAATAATTTGCTGTCTCATACATCCACCTCCTCGGTGGCTCGCCGCGATCGTCTAGTGGTTAGGACCCTGCGTTGTGGCCGCAGTAACCCAGGTTCGAATCCTGGTCCTGGCATGTCAGTTTTGTTTTTTCTTTCAGTTTAATCTGTTTTTTTTTTTTTTAGTTTAGTTTTGTTTTGCTTTTTTCCTGCTTTTTTTTTGTTCTATTTTTTTTTAAATTTTAAATCATCTTAAAAAGGGCTACGTTTCCGGTATATCATATTTTATATGATAATGGCGTGAACTACGGAAATACAAATGAAATGAAGATGTTGTAATCGTAATCGTTACAATTTTTTGGAAAAGTATATATCGTAAATATTAGACCTGAGAAAAATGATCTGCAGCAGTGCGTTAACCTGTCTAGACATCACGAGGAATGACAGGTAACAAAGCAACAACTTCTCACTACTGACACTGACATTAAGGGAAGGGTTTCATTCTTGAATGACCAGAGTCTCTTTAATTTTGCAATGAATGTTTTGCGCGTCGCTAAAAGGTCAATATACCCTAGGAGGCGGAAATTTAAAGTTAGCCACTCATTGGCATCGGGTTGCGGAATTTAACTCCACAGGGAACGGGTAGGGTCAACTTGCCTCGAAGTAACACATGTTGTGGTTCGAAAAGAAAGGCTTTCAAACGTTTTGTGCTGTGTTTGAAGGCAAACAGAAAGTTTTATTTGTGAAAAATGTAATAACTTTTATATTTTAATGGTATATAAAAACAATCATTTTGGGCATAGTGGTAGTTTAAACTGGGTGATCGAGGGTTGATTTTTTTAACTCATTTATATGTGCTCGAAAATATATATTTACTTTTGCCGTCTTATGACCGGTCCTTACTTAGTTCTTATTCACTTTGATATCTCTTCCTTGCAAAACAGCCACAAATCAAGTCTATCGTGTGCTGGTACTGGCGAAAACACCTGCTGTTATTAGTCACTATTTCCAATAATTACCTCTCTCATTCATCCACCTCCTCGGTGGCTCGCCGCGATCGTCTAGTGGTTAGGACCCTGCGTTGTGGCCGCAGTAACCCAGGTTCATAGTCATAGTCATAGGTTCGAATCCTGGTCCCGGCATATTTTTTTTGTTTATTTTTTTTTTCCTTCAATCTGCATTTTTTGTTAGTTTGGTTTTGAATTTGCCTGTTTGTTTTTCAATGTAACTTTATTCGGCACAGGATAAACGCTCACGCTACTCACAGCACTTCCATTATACTTACAAATATACCTACCTCTAATAAGAATTTTACTTGCTACTTTCACTATATAGAGTATCAATTATCTACATGTAAATAGATTATTTAAAAAAAAGCAACGAAAAGAAACAAATGAAAATAAAAAAAAATGCCAAGAAGAAAAAATTACACACAAAACAATTTTATTTAATTTTACTTTTAGTTTTGTTTTTAATTTTAAACCACCGTAAGTGTATTTTTTGAAAGGGCTTTGTTTCCAGTATATTACATCAAGCATGATAATGGTATGAACAGCGGAAATACAGAGCGCCACATGCATCACTTGGGACTGTTCTCGTAACGGTTGAACAACACTAAAGCTGAGCCCTTCACATTTTACACAAGTCTCCACTGATAAGGACTTTGTTTGTGGATTTATAGGAAAATCAGTCACAGTCATTTCCAAGTGTACCTCGGTCTCTCAGGCAGAAGCTCTTAACTTGAAATAATTACCTGTCTCGTTCATCCACCTCTTTTGTGGCTCGCCGCGATCGTCTAGTGGTTACGACACTGCGTTGTCGCCGCAGTAACCCAGGTTCGAACCCTGGTCCCGGCATATTACTTCTTTTTAATTCGGTTGGTTTTTGTTTCAATCACAGCGTTCGACCCTATTTATAAATTATTTTGTATGTATTTAAGTTACCCAACTAACGTCGTTTAAGAGTACAAATTATTTTGAATTACCAACTCAAAAGTGATGTTAGTTGGGCTAATTTTTAATACAAAACCAAAACAATGGTCAAAACTCTGGTTAAAAACAATCAAAGAAGCTGAACCTTTGATATTTTATCCAAGTCTCTGATAAGGACTTTGTGTGTGGATTGCTAGGCAGAGGCTGTTAAATTGAAATAATTACCTCTCTCATTCATCCACCTCCTCGGTGGCTCGCCGCGATCGTCTAGTGGTTAGGACACTGCGTTGTGGCCGCAGTAACCCAGGTTCGAATCCTGGTCCCGGCATTTGTTTGTCGTTATTAATGTTGTCATTTTTACTATTATTGTAACTATTTTTTCAACGTTGTTTTATTATGCCGTTTGTTTATTTTTATTTTTTTATTACTTTATAATGCGACAGAACAACAACAATGCCAAAATTCTAAAAATAACATGCAGATCAACTTCCAACTGCATGACATTTTATTTGATCTTCATCCCGAAAAACAGTTGTTTTTTTCTTGGATTAACTACAGTTCGTTTGTGAACAGAAATTACTTCTAAATTTCTACAAAAAAAAAAATGAAGAACCCTTCTGCTCTGCTTCCTATCTCAAAGTTTTGAAAAACAAGATCGGGATAAACAAAAAAAAGATTCGACAACTTGTTGCTCTCTAGAGAACTTTTTTTTCGTTTATAATGGCCGTAATTCATAGATTTTGTGTAATGGTTCTTTTTGCTATTTTCACCCCTCGTAATTGTAACCGTACACGGAGAACTGACATACTTTAACGCTTATCCATTGAACGGCTGAAAACTAACGGATAATTAACGGACAGTTAACGGCCTGCATAGCCTTATTTTTAATAGTTGCGGGTCGAAAAGAAAGGTATTCAAAGGTTTTGTGCTGCGTTTGTAGGTAAATAGCAAGTTTTAATTGTAAACAATGTAGTAACTTTTGTATTTTAATGGTATATAAAAACAATCATTTTGGGCATAGTGGCAGTTTAAACTGGGTTTCGAAGGTGATTTTTTAAAAGTTCTTTTACTTGTGCTCGAAAATATATATTTACTTTTGCCATCTTATGACTGGTCCTTAGCTAATTCTTTTTCTCTTTGGAGATCTCGTCCTTGCAAAACAGCTACACTTCAAGTCTATCGTGCGCTGGTACCAGTGAAGCATCTGCTGTTATTAGTCACTAGTTCCAATAATAACCGTTTTCATTCATCCACCTCCTCGGTGGCTCGCCGCGATCGTCTAGTGGTTAGGACCCTGCGTTGTGGCCGCAGTAACCCAGGTTCGAATCCTGGTCCCGGCATTTATTTTTTCATTCGTTTTCTTTTTCTTTCAGTCTGAATTTTTTTGTTAGTTTAATTTTGATTTGTTTTTTTTTTTCCAATGTTACTTTACTGCTGCGCAGCGAGCGTAGCGAGCGAGCAGCACCATAAACAGGATTTAAGAAGAATATATAGAAGGGGATACGAATTCTCGAATTCATCTTTTTTTACCAGAATGCATTGCATTTACCCAGAGTGCATTGCGCCACGAACAACACGAGGATGTTACACCGTCGAGCCGTCGTCTTAATTCGCGTAGATTTCATTGAGAAAGATTAGTGGTTTGTTTTGCTCTGATTTACCTGTGAAACGATGTGAAGGAGATCGTCCTTGACTTTCACAACTCTTGCTTTTGTCTTAGCAGTAAGTGAAAGTTTGTGTATCTGGATGATTAATTGTGACAACTTAATTTTAACTTTTTCATTTCTTAGCAGTGTCGCCTCCTTGGTCGAATTCGTAAATGAAGAGAAATTCGTCGTTACTAAAGCTTGTAGAATAATTAGAAAAAACGAAAACCGTAAAACACGCTAATTTCATATATGCTGCGATCTATTCATCCAAATATCCTTAAACATCCTTAAACACACACAAAAAAGTATGAATAAAAGCTGAAGCGTTATTAGCATTTTCACACCTCGCGATGGAGGCGTCCTCGGCACAGTCTGTCATCATTCTAGAGACCAGTACAGAATTTGTAAGTTAGATTGCTTCTCCTACAATTTCCACATGTATCGATTTTCGCGATCTGGTAAAGGGAAGCTAAGGTTGATGTGTATCGTTTTATTTCCAAACATAGTTCAGATCACTATGTGCTTTTTTGTCACACCTTGCCATCGATGCGTCGTCATCATGCATGAAGTTGATGCATACAAGGACAGATTTTAAGTTACACAGCACAATTTGACACTACTTTGAGAAAAAAATGTTACTCCAAGTCTTGGAACGCGCAGATAGATAAATCACTGCGCAAAATATGTCACTGTCAACAGAATGCGCCGCAGCATTACTATTCAAAGAATTAATACTTACACTACTCACAGAACTTCTATTATTCTTACAAAGATACTTACTTCTTACTCTATGTAATTTATTACACTACCTACAATGCATTTATTACAATAAAATTACATTAATTAGATTATAGCTCAACTACTTATAATGAATTTCGTCTACTCTTTCTACATCAATAACTTGAACCCTTATACTAAAACAAAATACTTTTTTGTAACTTACACTACTTACAACACTTATGTTATACTCATATATTTATTTACACTATACTTACGTTTTACACGATACTTACCGACAGTACTATAACTAATTTATAAAATAACTGAACCACTACGCGCGCTCTCATTGGCCGATAGGTGTGTTTAGATGAGAGTATGTAAACACGGTTGGGACGTTTTAGATTCCGCGTATTTTTGGGACTTATTTTATAAAAGCAATAGAGCACTTTTTCGGTGTTTATATAGCCTCATCTAAACACTCGGGAGGTTGGGAGAATTCTCGAAAGGTTATGCAAACCCGAGACGTAGTCGAGGGTTTGCATAACTGTCTCGAATTCTCCCGACCCTCCTCGTGTTTAGATGAGGCTATATAAACACGGAAAAAGTGCTCTATTGCTTAAGTAATACATACAATACATAAACTACAATGACAATTACACTATTGAAATTAAATTACAGTTGATCTATTTCCAAATTTATTCTTAGTATTTTTATTGTTCGAGCCTCTAATAAGAATCTTTTTTATTACTTTCACCATATAGGCTATTAATTATGTACATCTGAATAGATTATTAAATAAATATGCAACGAAAAGAAACAAATGAAAATAAAAAATGCCGAGAAGAAAAAATAGCACACAAAACAATTTTATATAATTTTATTTGTATTTTTAGTTTTTTTTTTAACTTTTAAATCACCGTAAGTGTATTTTTTGAAAGGGCTTTGTTTCCAGTATATTATATTTAGCATGATATAATGGTGTGAACTGAACGAATACAGAGCGCCACATGTATTACTTGGGGCTGTTCTCGTAACGGTTGAACAAAAAAATGATTAATAGCTTCATTATGGTTAGACAAGCATGAATGATACATTCACAGAGTTAACTGAAAAGAGAACCTCTATAGACCCTATTCATAAATAGTACCCAACTTAAACTTCTTTTATATGTATTTCAATTACCCAACTTATACTACAGGCTAAGAAATTTCTCAAATGCGATTGGTTAAGACCAGTAGTATTTCTGCCAAATTTGAAATACTTACGTGTAAAAATTTCAGTTTCCATGGAAACCTAAATGATCTAGACAATATGGCGGAAAGATTTTCAAAATTCTGTGGAAAAAATTCCAGAGCTAAAGGAAATTACCAAAATATGGAAACTGCAAAGATTGTACCAAGATCAAGGCCACTCTTTCGTCGATTTAAGGTGGAAGGTAGAGGATACAGTCCTGATATTTTCACCGAGCTACAACGCGAACCAACTCAGCTGACGAAGTTCGCTGCACAGCTTTATCGTCGAGCGCTCTTGTAGCTGCTATTGAAAAGGTGAGAGAATGAAAAATGGCTCCTCTATTCAACAGTTCAGAGGCACAGGCAACCAGAAGTAAACGTCGTTCGCTGGAAACTATTTTCCGCTGCTGTGGTGACCAAAGAAACGATAAATAGCCAACAATTTTCACGGTCTGCTGCTTAAATGAAAGCCCAAAGTCCAAGTTCCACACAAGCAGAATCGGTTAAAAAATCTATTTATAAACTTCCATTGACGATGAGGCTGTTCAAAATGTGCACTTCAAAAGATATTTACAGGTATTCAAGTATTGTTTTATCGCAGTTAACGCGAAAAAAAAAAAAATTCGAATTATTTTGCAACGAAAGTTGATGGGAATTTTTTTTATGTAAACACCCTCTAGGGACTTTTACCGTAAGTGGGCTGACTGGTATCCTTGAAGAAGTTTCGACAAAGTCAAAAAGTCTCAAAGTTAGCATTTTTTCCTTCTATTTCTTCATTAAGGGTTAAACTTCACAGCAATTCTATAACGATTTCATAAAATATTTTGGCATCCAAAATAATAGACTTGAAAAAAAGGTCATTTGCGGTTCCTTCTGAGGCCTACATTCTGATTGATAGTAGAGGTAAGAGAAAGATCCTTCCAAGCCAATATGTCTCCCTATTAAAGCTTAAGCATTGGGCTTTACGTAAATGACTTTGGATTTGTTTAAAATTAATTCTTACCCTGCGATAGAGTTCTTGAAAAGTGCCCACAATTCACCTCAGAGAAATCCCATTGGACTGATATCCAAAACTAGGTAGGAAACAATCACTGAAGCTGAACCTTTCACACTTTTACACAATTATGCAAAGTACTTTGTGTGTGGATTTGGTTAACCCTCATTTCCAAGTCTCTCAGGCAGATGTTCTTAAGTTGAAGTAATTACCTCCCTCGTTCATCCACCTCCTCGGTTGCTCGCCTCGATTGTCTAGTGGCTAGGACACTGCGTTGTTGCCGCAGTAACCCAGGTTCGAATCCTGGTCCCGCTATCTGTATATTATTATTATTATTATTACTATTATTATTATTATTATTATTAATTGTTTATCTTTAACGTTGTTTTTCTGCAATTGTTCTATTTGTTTATATTTATTTTTTACTACAGAAGAACAAAAACAACACAAAAAGTCTAAAAAATAACATGCAGATCGACTTTCAACAGCGTTATATTCTATTAGCTATTCATCCCGAAAAACATTTTTTTTCCAGGTATTAACTACTGTTTGCTTGTGACCAGAAATTATCTATATTTCTGAAAAAAAAATTAAGACCCCGTCTCCTTTGCTTCCAATCCCTCGAGATAAACAAAAAGAAGATTCGAGGACTTGTTACTCTCTAGAGCACTTTTGCTTTGTTTGATTCTTGTAAGCGCTTATAATGACCGGAATTCATAGATTTTGTGTAGTGGTTCTTTTAACTGAGGTATCATGGTAGGTGGATTTTGACGAAAAAATAGATTTTATCTCTTTTTTTGCCGTTCGAATTGAGAAGACTGTGATAAATATTTTGCAAAGAAAAAATGAGCAAAAAAGCTTTTTTACTTTTTGAGATGCGGAAAGAAACTATTTTTGAATCTCATTAACCCCTGACGGCGTGATGACAAGTTCCTGTCATCGCCAATTAAAATTCACCGCCGGTTGTTACGTGTAATGCGAATAGCGGTGTAATTAACAATTATTCCATGAGCGCGCGTTGGATATGAGATGATAGATAGCCAAGGAGGCGCGTAGTACATCATCTCAACATTCTCCTCCTCAGTCTTAATGATGTTCTGATCCGCTGGCACAGCTATATAAATAAATAAGTGTCTATTTCTGTGTGTCTTTATGCATTAGAGTAATGTCTGGCCGATTATGCTTCAGCACTTTGTCTGTGTAGATCGTCATGTCCCAGGTAATCCTCACCTCTCCATTTTCTGCGGTTGACAAGGGTTGGTGGTCATACCACATGTTAGTACACTCTATCCCATACTTCCTGCACATCTCTCAGTGTACCCGCAGGGCCACCTTATCGTGGCGCTCCCCATATTCTCTCTAGGCAAGCTTCTTGCATCCACTGACAATGTGTCTTACTGTTTCGGTGGTTTCTCCACACAATATGTAATTTCTGACGTTTGAGGTTCGCGGTGCATCTCGGGTTGCTTAAGTACTATTAAAGGTTTTGGCGGGAGATCTAAGTCATTCTAGGTCGGTCAGTCAGAGTGTTCGCCCGCTTTATTTTATTTTATTTTTTTTTAGGATTACTTTTCGATTTCGTCAATTAGTGTAAATTAGATGTAGAGTGCCCTTTCCTCGGGGTCTCGTGCTGCTGCATTAGATGAGGAATACGTTTCCACATGTTTTTTGGCCACATCTAAAGGGTGGTTTTTTAGTGGTTTTTCGTATCTGGCGTAGTACAGTTTCTGAATTTTGCAATCTTTAGTTAGTTTTGTGAGGTAAACATTTGAATAATTAATAGATATTAGGATACATTGAATCGCACGGCTTATGGCTGACTGCCTCATCCTCAATAAACTTTTCACATTGAATGTCTCGTGTGAGTGGAGTCAGAATCTACACAGTGGTGTCTCCGAGGTCTTGTCTATGCTGTACTTGATAGAGTTTGTTCTTAAAGCTGGTTCCTGAGCCGCCAGAATCAGGCCTTCTGTCTCCTTTTTTAAAAATCCATTCCTTAGCCATCTCCAGGACTCCTCTCCAGCTACGTTTGATATTTGTTGGATAAACTCCCCGTGGAGGGCTTTCTCCTTCCAATTTTTAACTTTCTCTTCTTTCCTCCTCCTCTCATAGTCTTGCAGGGTCTCTTCTTCAACAATATTTGGATGAATAGATCGCAGCATATATGAATTTAGCGTGTTGCCCAGTTTTCGTTTTCTTAACCATTCTACAAGCTTTAGTAACGACGAATTTCTCTTCATTTACGAATTCGACCAAGGAGGCGACACTGCTAAGAAACTTTCACTTACTGCAAAGACAAAAGCAACAGTTGTGAAAGTCAAAGTCTGGTAAAAAGTGATGAATTCGAGAATTCGTATCCCCTTCTATATATTCTCCTTAAATCCTGTTTATGTTGCTGCTCGCTCGCTACGCTCGCTGCGCAGCAGTAAAGTAACATTGGAAAAAAAGCAAATCAAAACTAAACTAACAAAAAATTCAGACTGAAAGAGAAAGAAAACAAAAGCTGTAATGGCAGTTTAAGCAATTGAGAATTAAGTCCGTTGAAGCCCTGAAAAACCTTTTTTCGGGTTCATCTGTAATTTTATTGGGATTACAACTGCGATGCGATTACAACATCGTCGTTTTATTTGTATTTCCGCAATTCACACCATCATCATATTAATAATGTAATATGTTGGAAACGTAGCTCTTTCTAAGATTATTTAAAATTTATAAAAAAGTACCAAAACAGCAGGAAAAAGCAAAACAAAACTAAACTAAAAGAAAAACAAAGTAAACAAAACAGGCAAACTGAAATTTAAAAAAAAAAAAAAACAGATATGCCGAGACCAGGATTCGAACCTGGGTTACTGCGGCCACAACGCAGGGTCCTAACCACTAGACGATCGCGGCGAGCCACCGAGGAGGTGGATGAACGAGAGAGGTAATTATTTCAATTTAAGAGCTTTTGCCTGAGAGACCGGGGTACACTTGGAAATGACTGTGACCGATTTTCCTATAAATCCACACACAACAGTCCTTATAAGTGGAGACTTGTGTAAAATGTCAAGGGCTCAGCTTCAGTGTTGTTCAACCGTTACGAGAACAGTCCCAAGTCATGCATGTGGCGCTCTGTATTTCTGTTCATACCATTATCATGCTTGATGTAATATACTGGAAACAAAGCCCTTTCAAAAAATACACTTACTGTGGTTTAAACTTAAAAACAAAACTAAAAGTAAATGAAATAAAATTGTTTTGTGTGCTTTTTTTCCTCTTTTTTTTATTTTCATTTTTTTCTTTTCATTGCCTATTTATTCAATAATCTATTTACATGTAGATAATTTATACCCTATATAGTGAAAGTAGCAAATAAAATTCTTATTAGAGGCTCGAACAATAAATGTACTAACAATAAATCTGGAAATAGATCAACTGTAATTTAATTTGACTAGTGTAATTGTATTATAGTATATGTATTGTATGTAGTACTTTGGCAATAGATAACTTTTTCCGTGTTTATAAAGCCTCATCTAAACACGAGGAGGGTCGGGAGAATTCGAGACAGTTATGCAAACCCGAGACGTAGTCGAGAATTCTCCCAACCTTCCGAGTGTTTAGATGAGGCTATATAAACACCGAAAATGTGCTCTATTGCTTTTTTAAAATAAGTCCCAAAAACATTCGGAATCTAAACCGTCATAACCGTGTTTACATACTAAACACAACTATCGACCAATGAGAGCGCGCGTAGTGGCTCAATCATTTTATAAATTAGTTATATAGTAGTGTAGGAAAGTATCATGTAAAAAGTAAGTATAGTGTAAGTACATATATGAGTGTAACATAAGTGTGGTAAGTAGTGTAAGTGACAAAAACTATTTTGTTTTAGTATAAGGATCCAAGAAACAGTAAAAGAAAAGTATTGTTACTAGTTGAGCTATAATCTAATTAGTGTACTTGTATTGTAATAAACGCATGGTAGGTAGTGTATTAAGTTACCGGTAAATAGAATAAGAGGTAGGTAAATTTGTAAGTATAATGGAAGTGCTGTGAGTAGCGTGGGTGTTGATCCTTTGCCGAATAAAGTTACATTGGCCGTTTTCACACTAGAGACGGATAATCCGTCTTAGTGTGAAAACGGGACGGTGCTTATTTTAGACGAATTATCTGTCTATCTTTATCCGTCTGAAAATCCGTCCAGGTAGACGGATTTTGAAGACGGATCATCCGACGAGACGGATGATCCGTCTTGAATTCACATTAGGACGGATAAACTCGTCTGATTTTGCCATAAAAAGCCTGGAACTAGAAAGAGCGCGTTGAGTTCTGGGAACGAAAACATGGCGTACGCCATGGACGCCATATTGAATATTGTGGACTTGTAACCGCGCCTGAATTGTAACCGCGCCTGAGAAAAAAAAAACCGTGCAGTCTATCCGTCTAATGTGAATTCGAGACGGGAAAACTCAACAATTATCCGTCTCGAATTCACACCAAGACGGAAAATGAACCAGACGGATGATCTGTCCACACGGATTATCCGTCTCTAGTGTGAAAACGGCCATTGAAAAACAAACAGGCAAATCAAAACTAAACTTACAAAACATGCAGATTGAAAGAAAAAAAAAACAGAAAAAAAACAAAACAAAACAGATATGCCGGGACCAGGATTCGAACCTGGGTTACTGCGGCCACAACGCAGGGTCCTAACCACTAGACGATCGCGGCGAGCCACCGAGGAGGTGGATGAATGAAGGAGGTAATTATTGGAACTAGTGACTAATAACAGCAGGTGTTTTCGCTAGTACAAGCACACGATAGACTTGATTTGTGGCTGTTTTGCAAGGAAGAGATCTCAAAGTGAATAAGAACTAAGTAAAGACCGCTCATAAGACCGCAAAAGTAAGTATATATTTTCGACCACAAGTAAAAGATGTTAAAAAAAATCACCCTCGATCACCCAGTTTAAACTTCCATTATGCAAAGAATTATTGTTTTTAATGCCATTAAAATATAAAAGCTATCACATTTTTCACAAATAAAACTTTCTGTTTATCTTCAAACACAGCACAAAACGTTTGAAGGCCTTTCTTTTCTAACCACAACATTAGTTACTTCGAGGCAAGTTGACCTACCCGTTCCCTGTGGAATTAAATTCCGCACCCGATGCCAATGAGTGGGTAACTTTAAATTTCCGCCTCCTAGGGTATATTGACCTTTTAGCGTCGCGCAAAACAATCATTACAAAATTAAGGAGACTCTGCTCATTCAAGAGTTAAATCCTTCCCTCAATGTCAATGTCAGTATTGAGAAGTTGTTGCTTTATTACCTGTCACTCCTCGTGATGTCTAGACAGGTTAACGTACTGCTGCAGATCATTTTTCTCAGGTCTAATATTTACGATATAAAGTTTACAAAAAATTGTAACGATTAGGATTACAACATCTTCATTTCATCTGTATTTCCGTAGTTCACGCCATTATCATATAAAATATAATATGCCGGAAAAGTAGCCCTTTTTATGATGATTTAAAATTAAAGAACAAAAAAGGCAGGAAAAAGCAAAACAAAACCAAACTAAAAGAAAAACAGATTAAACAGAAAAAGCCAAACTGAAAGAAAAAAACAAAACTGACATGCCGGGACAAGGATTCGAACCTGGGTTACTGCGGCCACAACGCAGGGTCCTAACCACTAGACGATCGCGGCGAGCAACCGAGGAAGTGGATGGCTGAAAGAGGAAATTATTCGAATTCTAAGCTTTTTACCAGTCTCCACGCATGATTATCTTAGCTAGTTTCTCACTGATTTGTCGAAAAATGATTTTCTTTTACACTATTAAAATGTAAAGGTTATTAAATTTTTCACAAGTCAAGGTCCCGATTTGATACATAAGTAACAGCATTGCAGCTTTTAAACGGTATTGAAGATATCGGTAAGAATATCTCAAAGAAACAACGAAAAACAGACAAAACAAAAATGTGACTGGCTTCAACGAGAGGAATATCATATGGGGATACTGGAACAAGTGCTACCAGAAATAAAATGTGTGAATTGAAATGAGAATTATTTCGCTTTTAGCTCCGCAGAAGAAATCTTTTTTTTTCTGCGTCCGCCGCATCACTTCGTTTTTGCTGCTTTCCTCACTGGCAACGACTATTTCTAACGACTTGCTCTTAAAGTACTTAAAGTAGTTGCAGAAACATTCTGTGTTCCTTGGAAAAAAACATTGAAATTGGAAGTTTCCCGCATGGCAAAACTGGGAAACATCGAGGAGACATGCGCGTACTCGCACTACGGATGTCTCAGGAAACATACTTCCTCGTTTTTTTTTTCTCTCTTAAGGCTGCAAATTGCATAAATATAAAGAAAAACGCTGACTGAGCTACAACACAATCAACATGTATGTTTGTTTCATCTTACTTGTCCGGAATCCGTAGCTCCATTGTGAAAATTATAAAATTAAAAACTATGTGGAAAATTATAAAATTAAAGACTATGTGGCGCAAGGTTCTAATAGCAAATGTGCCCCTCGAAAAAGAAAAGCGAAAAGAATAAAAAGAGGGCCCGGAAAATCGTAAACAAACCTATGCGAATCCAAGGAAAAAGACCTGTTCATTATAGTAAAATCTTCTTTCCAGGAAGCGCTGGTTCCGGACCTCGTCTCTTCTTTGATTTCTGATAGGCTCGAGGAAGGAAAGGTTGTTTTTTCCTAAGTAACAAGAGAGTGAGCATGCGAGTGTGCGAGAGCAACTGAGGAGCGCGAGTTTTTTGGCTCCCTAGCTCGACGATGTTAGAGACTGTACAGACGGTCTGTAAACAAACACCATTTTTAAAAGGCTCATAAAACTACATAAATCTCAGTATATATTCGGCGCAGAAATAAAGCGATATAGTCCCGAATTGAAACGTGTTTTTACGTAATAGGAAATGTTTCTCAACTCTAATGCAGGCGAGACACAATCGAAAGAATCTTAATAATCTCAGCTAAAGGAAATAAAATGCCAAAAGGAATAGGGAAACCTTTACATCCAAGGGAACCAAAGTAGTACAGTTGGAACCCAATAATTCAAACTCGGGTATTTTGATTTCCCTTTTTTTCGATCTTAAAACCGTTTCCCTT
>OZ026598.1:8597623-8620123 GCA_964020085.1 Micromussa lordhowensis | reverse complement strand
TGAGTTCTCACTTTTGTTCAAACAGCACGAGTCTAAAAAGTGCCCATGTTATAAAGCAAAATAAAAAACCATGTCATAAAATGTTCCGCACGAAATATGCGCATATCTTTAGTTTTCCGAAACAAAAGAAGAGACAATAGCGCTCTGCATTCATTGTTTAGTTTGTCGCCTTCATCAAGTTAATGAGAGTCGTTGTGCGTTCTTGGCAACCAATGATCGACGCTCTTTCTAAGCGTCTATGCATGATCACGCGCGAGTATGACAGATCTACAACGCTTTTAAACTGGAAGTAAATGTCCCAAGAACAATAGGCATTCTGCGCGATGAACAATGTAACAAAGTATGATCTATGTTTCTCCACCACATAAATAACTATCACTGGATAAGCATTACTAAAACTATTGCAGTGCCCAGATAGGATAGTCATCTGTCTTTTGCAGAGCCAGTCCATTGTCTGAAAAACGGTGGTCTGTCGATTATCAAGGAGTAAAACAGCCATCTTGTAGGGAAGCCTAACAAACCATGCTTTTCCATAAACAATTTGTCGGCAAGGGCATCTCTGACAGCATTTGCCTCCTTGCTTGAATCCCTGATTTTCTCACATGAGGTCATTTGCAGTAACTCCGTTATTCGATTCCTATCCCGTCTCTGGTTTGTCACTGGATCAAGTGTTAAATCCAACTCCCTACTTATAGTTTTGCCCCTGTTAATGCAAATGTTATGAAGAACAATACAAACCAGAGTTGTTGTCTCAACTTCATCTTTACTACTTTCATTTTTCCTTAAAGTGACTCGCCACCTTCCTTTCTGTAGTATCCTAACCGGCAAAGATTGGCCACCAGTGCGGCTCATTAAGAACACTGGGACTCCTAGGCTTGGTGACCTAGTTAGTAAGACAGCATGGCTGACAGCCGAACCAAGTATTTAGCGTTAATCTATTAAATTGGCGACGAGGATCAGACAAAAATGGGTGACGAAGGTCAGGAACAGGAAAATAACACACAAAGAAGTAAAGCGGGAGTCCTTGCAAGCGTTCGGACGAGTGTTGGAGCCATGAGCTTCAAGGGAGAGCCGGGACAACGCGAGAAGGCATGGAAGCTGTGGCGAGATCGATTCGAGCGAGCTACTCGTTGGATGGCGGTGTGAGGAAGACAAACTGGACTTGTTTTTGTTGGTCGGTGGCGAAGAGCTGCAAACGCTAGTGGAAACACTACCGGAACAGCCTACTACCTACGCGTCGCACATAGAGAAGCTCAACCAACACTTCGAGGCCCACCGGAACAACACCTTGGAACTGTACAAACTACTCAACATAGAGTGGCCTCCTGACTTACCATTTGCCGATTTTGAAACGAAGTGCAGGGAACAAGGGCTCCACTGCGAGTTTCCAATCACACTGGATAGCGCTATCATCATGTTGACAGTGGTAAAAACGAGTAACAGCGAGCTTCGCAACGAGTTGATCCGAAAGAATGGGGATCTCAAATCGGTGCGTGACACGGTGAAAGCATTTGAAATAGCCAAGGAGGGGAGTGAGATCGTAACAAGCGGTGAGTGTAAAGATAAAGAAGAAGACCATCAGGTGCACACAAATCAAAGTAAAGAAGTGAATAAGATCACAAGGCCAGGACGGTATAGCATGAGGAATAGTACCCCAGACAGAGCCACTGGCAACCCAGCAACTAAGCCCGTATGTACAGGATGTGGAAATGATGCTCACCACAAAGGAAGTTCCTTCCCCGCAAAGGGAAAGAACTGTTTAAGATGCGGGGGAATCAACCACTTTGCAAGAGTGTGTCCGGGCAAGAAAGGTTATCGCCCCGGTAAACAAGTCAGAGCCGTGGAGGCAGGACTAGGGCCTAGTGAGACTTGTGTGCAAGAGGACGCAGAGGAAACGGAAGAGGTGTATCTTTACCAAGTGGTGCAGGGTAAATCGCGAAACCCTACAGTGACACTAGAAGTAAACAGCGTCCCAATCACACTTCACCTGGATACGCAAGCAGATGTTACGGTCAAAAGTACAAGCCGTCTGCAGCCAACCAAGGCGATCATAAGAAGTTATTCAGGGGATGGAACGGGACCAGTTTTGGCATTAGTTGGCTGTTTCTTGGCCACCATTAGCAGAAATCAAAAGAACATCCAGGAAATGGTCTACGTAGTCAAGGGTCGAGGGAACACGGCGCTCCTGAGTCGACAGGCAGCTGAAAATATGGGCCTCGTGGAATATCACATCGAGCAGACCACAAAAGCACTGCAGCCGGTACTGGGAGAGGAACGGCAAGCCATAAGAGACATGGTCCAAGAGTATGAAGATGTTTTTACCGGCATCGGGAAACTTAAAGGGGTGACCGTAAAGCTGCATGTAGATCCCAATGCCCCGGGAGCGGTGCAGAAACAGAGAAGAGTGTCCCTACCCTTGAAAGACAAGTTCGAGCAGATCCTGGACAGATGGCAAGATTTAGACATCATAGAAGATGTAGGAGACGAACCCACTGACTGGTGTAGTAACGTAGTCCTCACACCGAAGAAGGACGGTGAAAGTGTCAGGGCTAGCTTAGACATGACCGATGTGAACAAGTACATTAAGAGAACGAGGCACACGATACCTACCTTACGCGAACTGGAGACCAGGCTCAACGGCGCCAAGTACTTCACGCACCTGGATATGAATGATGGTTACATGCAGCTCAAGCTGGCAGAAGAGAGCAGAAAGCTGACCACTTTCTACACACACCGCGGGCTCAAGCGTTTCAAGAGGTTACACTTCGGGGTCAACAGCGCGGCAGAAATATTCAACGAAGAAGTGCGTAAAGTTGTGGCGCTGGAACCCCACGCCATCAGCATCTACGACGACATCCTGATCTATGGGGCAACGCAGGACGAGCGTGACCAGGCTCTGAAACATATACTGCAACTGGCGAGCACACGGGCTTACCCTCAGTATCAAGAAAAGCCGATTCAACCTACGAGCGGTCACATTCTTTGGCAAAGTGTTTTCCAGCGAGGGAATCTCGCCGGACCCGAGCAAGGTGGCAGCGTTACAAGCAGCAGGCCCACCGGAATCGCAGGCGGAAGTGCGGTCATTCTTGTTCTTCGCCGGGGCCAATGCTGACTTCATGGAAGGCTTCGCACAGGTCACAGCACCTCTAAGGGAACTTATCAAGGAAGGAGTTGAATTCCAGTGGACTCCAGAGCATCAGAAGGCGTTCGAGCAAGTGAAAGCAATGCTAACAGGAGACACGGCAATGGCGTACTTTGATCCCCAACGCCAGAATAAATTAAAGACGGACGCAGGACCACACGGCATAGCAGCCACCATGAAGCAGTACGATCCACGAGCAAAACGATGGAGACCAGTCACGTACCGCTCGAGAGCTCTCACTGACACTGAGTCGAGGTATTCACAGTTGGAGAAGGAAGCAAAGGCGGTAGAGTGGGGTGTGTTTGCCAATCAGATCTACTTGTACGGACTCCGGGACACATTCGACATTGACACTGATCATAAGCCCCTGGTGCCCCTGTTTGCGACCCACAAAACCACGGCACCGCTGAGGATAGAAAGAATGAGAGTTCGTCTGCAAGGTTTCAACTATAGACTTAATTATGTTGCCGGCAAGAAGGCAGGAGCGGAGGCAAATGAGGCAGATTACAACTCCAGACACCCAGGGCCATCTGTGGCGCAAGAAAACTTCGCAGATAACCAGGCCAGCCAGTGAAGCAGAAGAAGTATTTGAGAAGGATATCATGGCAGTAGTCCAGGCTTCGCTGCCAGACGCAGTGTCGTGGGAAGAACTCCTTGAGCAAACGGGCCGGGATCCACAGTTAATAGAGCCGAAGAGTGCAATAGCCAGAGGGTATCTCACAACACAAGAACGAAAAACTCTGGGCCCGCAGTTCGACCCAGTCTTCACAGAGTTAGCCGTAGTAGGGGGACTGGTGGTGAGAGGAGCCCGCATAGTGGTACCCAGCACACTAAGAGATAAGGTCGTCCTGCTCGCCCATGAAGGACACCAAGGGGTCACCAAGACAAAGGAGTACCTCAGAACCAGGGTATGGTTTCCGGGTTTGGACAGAATGGTGGAAGCATGTATCCAGCACTGTCATCCGTGCCAAGTGGTAACGCCATCTTACGAACGCGAACCACTGCGAATGACCCCTTTGCCAAGCGAGCCCTGGAAGGAAGTAGCCATGGACTTTTGGGGGCCAATCAACACGGGCGAGTATCTGCTTGTAGTGGTATGCAAACAGTCAAGATGGGCAGAGGTGGATTTCGTCAGTGGCACTAGCGCACGGGCAGTAATACCGAAGCTGGACCGGATTTTCTCTTCACTTGGAATACCAGTGTCGGTGGACAGTGACAACGGACCTCCATTCAGCGGGCAAGAGTTTGAAGATTTCAGCAAGTACTTGGGCTTCAAACATGAACGCAAGACACCTCGGAATCCCCAGGCCAATGGAGAAGCCGAGCAATTTATGAGGGTGCTGAAGAAGCTCTACCAGATATCCTGGCTGACCGGACAGAATTTTAAGCAAGAAGTACACAGATTCCTGCGCTCTTATCGTGCAACACCGCATTGCACTACCAAACTTGCCCCGGCAGAACTGATGTTCCCCAGCCGCAAGTTCCGTACAAGACTACCGGTGGGTGTGATCCCACGCCAACTGGATTTCGAGGAACTGTACCAGCGTGATCTAGAGAAAAAGATGCAGATGAAAGCCTATGCCGACAACAAGAAAGTCGTGAAAACATCCGACATTCAGATGGGGGACTCAGTGCTGGTCAAACAGGACGCCTGCAGAAAAGCCACCCCGCCATTTGAAGAAGAGCCGCTGAAGGTGCAGTATCGGAAAGGGTCCCAGGTAGTGGCCAAAAGGAAGGATGGAAGTACCATAACAAGGTCAACAGCGCACTTCAAAAGGGTGCCCTACCAGTCCAATGGGGAAACAGAAAGATCTACGCCAGCCGCAGAAACAGATGCACCTACTCATGATCCAGCTGAGCCACCTCAGAGCACGGATCTTACCAACGGAGTGCAGCAACCTGATGCAGATTATACGCGTTTTAGGGGAGTCACGAACGGTTCATCTGATCGCACAGTTGAACCAAATCAACCGGCTACCCCTACACAAATGGGAGGACCGAGTGCGAGGCTGCGGAGGAGTGCGGGCGAGTATCTCAGAGACAAGTACCCGGACTGTGTGCTACCAGATAAGATTCGATGAAGGAACATTCTCACTTTACAATTCGTTGTGTTGTCTACAAGTTTATCAACATTAGCCCTTACTATTTTGTATGCATGGAGGGAGTGTAGTATCCTAACCGGCAAAGACTGGCCACCAGTGCGGCTCACTAAGAACACTGGGACTTCTAGGCTTGGTGACCTAGTTAGTAAGACAGCATGGCTGACAGCCGAACCAAGTATTTAGCGTTTATCTATTAAACTTTCAACTGACTATAGCAACCTCCAGTGACCATTCTCGCTCTACTCGAGCGATAATTGAAATACCTTTGCTTTGATGTTAGAACTGCATTGCCGTAAGGTTTCATCATCCAGGTCTGAAATGGAAATGCGGAGTCTTCAAGCACTAGACGTGGTACAATCACCCCAACATTGCCCTTTGCAATATGAAGAAGGAGCTCACTTTCTCTTATGTCAGCCCAGAGTTTGGTTGACTGCAAAATGATTGCGTCATGCGAGTTTCCAGGAAACCCGCAAGTTCCCCAAATGAACCGATAGTTTGAGTCAACCATCCCCATCATAATAACAAAGTAAAAGTTCTTAAAACTATAGTACTCTTTGCGTGATTCAGGACCACCTGGAGCGCACTTGATGAGGATGTGACAGCCATCCACTGCTGACCAACAACACCGGAATTACCAAAGTTTTCCATGTCAATCATTTTGTTTCTAGACTCTTCCTCTGTCTTGGGCATGTGTTTGGTCACGCACTCATCCCATAAATTTTCCACTGTGGCCTCTGTTACTTCATTTGACTGTACTATACAGGCCTCTATTTAAACCAGCACTGCTGAATTAGGTGTGTCTGTTTAAACATAGTATATAAATAAATATAAATAAATTTACCATTCTGCACACTGTGGAAACTCCGAGTCCAGTCATTTCCGAAATCGTGTAATAATAATCGCCTCTCGCAAGTCGATAAAAACAAATAGCCAGCCGACATTCCGGTGAAATCGGGTCTTCGTTTACTGTATCTCTTTCAAGAACATGTCTGATTCGACTTAAGATAACTGAAATGTTCCACGTGACACTCGAAAAGTCTTCTTGAATCGTTCTTCAGAATAGGTATTCCAAACACAGTTCAACCATCCCATGCTTCTTCGAAGGCGACGGTACGAACGAGTGTATTTAGGTGTTGCGTTTTCCAGCCGAGAAAACAATAGAAGCAGCGTGAGAAAACAAACATTAAGCAGCTGCCGCCTTCTTGTCAATATCAAATGCAATGCGGTCTGGAATTTTTTTTCTTCGCATCACCGATTTGTTCATCATAGAACCTTACATAAACATTGATTTTAGGCGATGAGCGTCCGCCATTTTTTTTCCTTCGCCTGAATACCGCTGACAATATTGATTGGTTTTCTAGCTTTTTCTTGGAACGGCTTCGGAACGGCTTAGGATCAACGTCTGAATCAACAGGCGTACTTTTGTTAAGTTCGGCTCATGAAAAGATCGGCGTCTGAACCGGGCCTAAGTAACAAATGAATAAAGGGGGCTATGGAGTTCAATCCCCGCCAAAAATCAACTTTGGCACACAACATCGAACTTTAAGATTTAACGTCGAACTTTAGAACTCAACATCCAACTTAATTAAGCACTCAACATCCCACCTTGTAATTTCCATTTTTTTCCAGGCGTTATTGAAATCGATATTTATGAAATGAACTTTCAATTATAAAGCACGATGTCGAATATTGACGTTCATTCTTTTTCACGTCTGAAGTATAAACATTTCAAGGCGATGTCAAAAACGCGACAACGAATATTCAAGTTTATTTCGATTTTTAAAAATCAACACGGCAATAAAATGGTTGAAATCTTTTCACTTGACGCTGTGGTGAAATGTTGACATTGCGATGAAATATTGACATTGCGATGAAATGTTGACTCCGTTGCAAAATGTTGACTTCGTTTTGTGAACGGCGTGCTATCCCCGCCAAAAAGGATCAAATGTCTTAAGGTTGCGTAACATCCTAAAGGACTGGATCTAGTCTGGGGAGCGGTCAGTATAAAACATGGACTACGGACAACGGACTACGGACTTGGTATAAAACACGGACTCAGGTATAAAACGAGCACTAAGCATTACGGACTAGGTATAAAATACGGACCGAGCATAACGGACTCGGCATAAAACACGAAGAAAGGTTCTATATTGAATAAATTCTCGCACTAACGTTTTCATAAATAGAAGCAACTTGTAATTATAGAAGTCTCATTTCCCGAAAGTACAGGTTCAGCCATACTCGATTGCCGAGACAGTCGAGAGATTTGAGGAGAATTCGAACGACATCTCCCGCTGTTTATTCATACGATAATCTAATTCGTCATTAAATAAATACACATAAATACGGCCATGGCGAAATGAGGAACAAAAAGTTGATAAGTAGAAGAAATGACATTACACAAGGATGGCAGTTCTGCACTCCTTAATATCGCCTTGGAAAAGGAAGGGGAAAAAGGAAAAAAAAAACAGTTCTTGCAATACCGGCTATTCAGATTTAGTCACCCACCCAAGCACTATCCCCGTTGAACAGGGCTTAACTTTGCTGATCGGACCAAACACGTTGCTGTCCTTGTGGTGTAGTGACTCCACGGTGAACGCATTGTTTTAAATTTCTAAGATGAGAAAAGGTATGAAAAAAAGAAAAAGATATGTGATACTGCATGGCTGGGAAAGTAAAGAACAAAAACATTAGAGGAATATGAAAATGAGAACTATTACTTGCTTTTGTGATCGGACAAGCTAGTGGCACTTTCGAAATAATTGCCTCGGTCTCTGGGACGAAGATAAATCGGTCTCACGGACCGATAACTTTGTGAATGTGAATGTTTTCAACGGCGTTACATCTCCTCATGTACTCGATCTCTTGCTTTGGTGATGGGAGAAGCGGCACTTTCCTTATAATAATTGCATCAAGGGAATGGTAGTTGCGCATGTGCCGTCACCCAAGATAGCCGGCATTGGAGGTGAGGGTTGCGATATATAGTTTCAAATATTAATTCTTCTTTTCTTGCAAAGTTTCGATTTCCGGCAAGATTGTACATGAGGAGATGTAACGCCGTTGAAAACTATAAACTGGTGTTAATAGGAAAACCAACATCCTTTGTAAAACTTTATACCTGGTGTTTTGAGCTCTAGTTAACATTTGAAAAACCGAGCTGTTAGTTTTCCTACAGTACAATGCATACACCTAACCTAAGAAATTTTGAGAGTTACCATTATAAAGTAAGGTGAAAAGAGTTTTAAAAATACAACAACTGAAGAAAAAGAACAACAATGTTTAAATAGAAAAGAAAAACCAAAAGGAAAACAATGCCGGGACTAAGATTCGAACCTGGGTTACTGCGGCCACAATGCAGTGTCCTAACCACTAGACGATCGTGGAGAGCCACCGATAAGGTGGATGAAGTTGGGAGCGAATTATTTGAACTTCTAACATTTTGCAGCAGGTATTTTCCACAGGTACCGATACACAACAGAGTTGATCCTTCGATGTTTTGCAAAGTCGACGATCCAGACCTTCAAAATGAATAAGGAGTAACTAATGACGGGTCATAACACGGCTCGGTTGAATATATACGGTTTTATTTTGGTGCACACTGGAAAGAAGGATAATATTATCCTTTAAAAAAGGAAATAGTTCGGAAGCAAGAGATTATCAAGGCGAGAGAGTGAATCCCCCATATAGGCCCTCTACCCAAGGTAATCCCTCTTCAGTTATTTTTAGACCTGGAACCCAGTAGTTTCGAAGATGTTACTCGCGCGATGCGTGGACAGCCCAAGCGGCTTTCTCGTAATTACCCGAAACGAAATGGCGGGAAATTTTCAACAGACGTTTCGTAGCACAGATGTGTTCTGCACTCCCAGTCGTCTTTTTGTTCGGTGGGCTTTTGTTTGCTTTGTGCTCGTTTGGCTGTTCATTCATTCACCGTTCATTCGGTATTACAGAGTTTACTGCGCTTTTTAATAATATGGGGACTCTAAAATTCAAAGCTTAACCGACAAATGCATTTTTGCCACCGTCAATCAAATGTTCGGCGGCTACTCTCAGCTTCCGACTATGTTGTCTAAACTGTGCTCAACGATTTGATTTGATTGCCGCGCGCTCGGCAGTAGTCAGAAGTTGGGAGGATCCGCCGAACATTTGATTGACGGTAGCAAAAAACGTATTGTCGGTTGAGCTTTGAATTTTAGAGTCCACATGTTGTTGAAAGGCGCAGTAAAAAGAAGCAAACCACAACAGTAGCGACAATGGTGCACGCGTGCGTTATAATTCTTCGTTCATTTCTTTGCCATTCTTTACAAAAAACAACATGGAACGACCACATTCTATGTATTCCTATGAACGTAATTTTTAAAATTTCCTTTTCGAATTTTGACGCTGTCTTGTATATTCTCTTTGAAATAATGTAATATACTGGAAACGTAGCCCTTTTAAAATCGTAAAAAAAGAACCAAAAAAGTAGGAAAAAGCAAATCAAAGCTAAACTGAAAGAAAAACAGATTAAACAACATTGGTCAATTGAAAGAAAAACCATAAAACAAAATAGATATGCCGGGACCAGGATTCGAACCTGGGTTACTGCGGCCACAACGCAGTGTCCTAACCACTAGACGATCGCGGCGAGCCACCGAGGAGGTGGATGAGATAGAGAGTTAATTATTTCAATTGTAAACTGTATGACGTGAAGCAGGTGTATTTATTACCAGTCTCCACGCATGATTGTGTTAGCTAGTTTCTCACTGCATGTAAACGCCTCGTCCTATATTAATTAGCTCCACAAAATCGGAGCATTTGAAAATGTGGTGGATAGAAACACGCGACCTACCCCTTCCATTCGGCACAAACTTGACGTGACCCACCCCTAAATTAAGGTTGAAAATAACATGACCCACCCCCTATAAACACGACATTTTTGGTTGCAAAACCCAACAAAATCACATTTTGTATGTGAACTTGTGGTGTAATTTACCTTTTAGATATATTTACTAACAATAATGCAAACCATCTAAAAAAATAATATTGTTTTTCTTTACTCTTGCAATTTTAATTTCAAGTATGCGAGTTTCGCATATTCTACAAAAAAACCTAACCGTAAACCTTCAATCATGGACAAAAGTGTTGACACATTTGAGCAAAACAAACGCTTTCTATCGGCGTCCTTCCGTAATTTCAAAAAGCATCTTTTTTGTCGATAGCCAGCACTCCCTCTCCCCCTATTCAATGTTGTAATACGCTCCGTGGACACTTTGACCTGGTTACAACATTGAAAGAGGGAGAGGGGGTCGAAATGTTAAAATTAGACATTGAAAAACTCAGGTGTTTAACGAAACAGGTCTTTTTCGGAAAGTGTCTCAACTACTTTTGTCCATGATTGTCTGAACTATATTTTACACATTGTGAAGCTTTCCCAGTGTCATCACTGTTTACTCAGAGATATTTAGCATCATTGTTTAGCAAGTTATGAATCCTGTCGCACACCAGTAGAGTGCAATTATTACGTCACATAGGATGATTATTGGCGAGAATTATTTCACGAAATGGTTTTCGAAGAGCCATTGATGCAGAAAAGCGAAAATAATGTTTTGTTTTTACGTAGATTCTGCATTTTTTACGGATCTCATGAGCAAGACATTAGATCTCAACTGTTCACAACGGTTCACAACGGTTCACAACGGTTCACATCGGTTCACATCCCCAGTTAAAGAAAATATAAGATTCTCTTTATTTGTGTGATGTGAACCACTGTAAACCGTTATGAATCGTTGCAAAGCCAACTCAGGCTATATATTCTGCTAACAACATCAAGGATAAAAGCAGAAAATCTGCTTTTTATGGGTGGCAACTGTTCCCGAGATCTTTTGCATTGTCAGCGATAGCTTGTGTCATGGCAGACTTCTGCTGCTCAGTTCAATCACTGAGTTTGTTATCAGCAAAATAACTCAGACAAATTTCGCGAATCAAAATCTAAACGGACGTACATTTGGGTCTTTACCCTGCCGTATTACCTTACAAACACGATTTGTTGTTTTCTAACGTTTGTGGACTCAATTTGTGCTTAGCGAGAGCGCTAAATCTTGCAGCACACTAAAGCGGCCGCTAATGCGCGGAGACTGGAAACGAGTCTGCGGAAAACTATCTGCATTGCTCTTCAGCCTCCAAATCCTGACCTAAATGACAAATAGATGGTTTCTATTGCAATGTTTATGGTATTGAATCACTTTCAACACATGTATAGCCCAATTTCTACTTATTTTCGCTGAAAGGCAATTTCAGACAATCATGGACAAAAGTGTTGACACATTTAAGCAAAACAAACGCTTTCTATCGGCGTCCTTCCGTAATTTCAAAAAGCATCCTTTTTGTCGATAGCCAGCACCCCCTCTCCCCCTATTCAATAGGGACCTTAAGCAACGACGACGGCGACGCCAAGGACGACGCCTAGAAAAAAATCAACTTATATTTTACCGTCGAATCTCGCAGATGGCTAGATCTTTTCAGTGGGTCTATCGGTCTCAGAACTTGCTATGTAATGCTAGCGTACAATTCCAAACGAAAGTACGAAAAATAAGCCGCTGTCGTTCACGTTCTCCAAAATACTCAAAACTTGGTCATTTGACGTTGTTGTTTTGCAGAGGACGGCTAAGAAATGTACAAAGGATTATAACGCACGTGCACAGCTATTGTTTTGCTCATTTAACCTTTTGTTTTGTGGCGTTCTCGTTGCCGTTGCCGTCGTGGTTTGCTTAAGGTCCCTATTAATGTTGCAATACGCTCCGTGGACACTTTGACCTGGTTACAACATTGAAAGGGGGAAAGGGGGTCGAAATGTTAAAATTAGACATTGAAAAACTCAGGTGTTTAACGAAACAGGTCTTTTTCGGAAAGTGTCTCAACTACTTTTGTCCATGATTGTCTGAACTATATTTTACACATTGTGAAGCTTTCCCAGTGTCATCACTGTTCCGTTTACTCAGAGATATTTAGCATCATTGTTTAGCAAGTTATGAATCCTGTCGCACACCAGTAGAGTGCAATTATTACGTCACATAGGATGATTATTGGCGAGAATTATTTCACGAAATGGTTTTCGAAGAGCCATTGATGCAGAAAAGCGAAAATAATGTTTTGTTTTTACGTAGATTCTGCATTTTTTACGGATCTCATGAGCAAGACATTAGATCTCAACTGTTCACAACGGTTCACAACGGTTCACATCGGTTCACATCCCCAGTTAAAGAAAATATAAGATTCTCTTTATTTGTGTGATGTGAACCGTTGTGAAGCGTTGTGAACCACTGTAAACCGTTATGAATCGTTGCAAAGCCAACTCAGGCTATATATTCTGCTAACAACATCAAGGATAAAAGCAGAAAATCTGCTTTTTATGGGTGGCAACTGTTCCCGAGAACTTTTGCATTGTCAGCGATAGCTTGTGTCATGGCAGACTTCTGCTGCTCAGTTCAATCACTGAGTTTGTTATCAGCAAAATAACTCAGACAAATTTCGCGAATCAAAATCTAAACGGACGTACATTTGGGTCTTTACCCTGCCGTATTACCTTACAAACACGATTTGTTGTTTTCTAACGTTTGTGGACTCAATTTGTGCTTAGCGAGAGCGCTAAATCTTGCAGCACACTAAAGCGGCCGCTAATGCGCGGAGACTGGAAACGAGTCTGCGGAAAACTATCTGCATTGCTCTTCAGCCTCCAAATCCTGACCTAAATGACAAATAGATGGTTTCTATTGCAATGTTTATGGTATTGAATCACTTTCAACACATGTATAGCCCAATTTCTACTTATTTTCGCTGAAAGGCAATTTCAGACAATCATGGACAAAAGTGTTGACACATTTAAGCAAAACAAACGCTTTCTATCGGCGTCCTTCCGTAATTTCAAAAAGCATCCTTTTTGTCGATAGCCAGCACCCCCTCTCCCCCTATTCAATAGGGACCTTAAGCAACGACGACGGCGACGCCAAGGACGACGCCTAGAAAAAAATCAACTTATATTTTACCGTCGAATCTCGCAGATGGCTAGATCTTTTCAGTGGGTCTATCGGTCTCAGAACTTGCCCAAGCTTAATATGTAATGCTAGCGTACAATTCCAAACGAAAGTACGAAAAATAAGCCGCTGTCGTTCACGTTCTCCAAAATACTCAAAACTTGGTCATTTGACGTTGTTGTTTTGCAGAGGACGGCTAAGAAATGTACAAAGGATTATAACGCACGTGCACAGCTATTGTTTTGCTCATTTAACCTTTTGTTTTGTGGCGTTCTCGTTGCCGTTGCCGTCGTGGTTTGCTTAAGGTCCCTATTAATGTTGCAATACGCTCCGTGGACACTTTGACCTGGTTACAACATTGAAAGGGGGAAAGGGGGTCGAAATGTTAAAATTAGACATTCAAAAACTCACGTGTTTAACGAAACAGGTCTTTTTCGGAAAGTGTCTCAACTACTTTTGTCCATGATTGTTGTCATTCAGCCTCTTGTCTTGTTCGCGTGGAACAACGATCCATCTAGAAAAATATACTAGTGAGTTTTTGTACTCACACAGCCAGCAAGCTTTAAGACCCAGACCCAAGGGTCTGAGTCCCAGACCCATGAAAATGAGTCTTGTACCCTTGTGGATAAATAGCATGTGCACACAAGTTGGCCTTTTGGTGTTCTAGTTCTACAGAGCGTAGTCAGTTCGAACATTTCTGCCCCGGAACTGCTTGTTCATTCCGTTAGACTTCTTAGTTTTCGTACAGATTCACATCATATCATTATGAGTTCCGTTTTATGTACAAAAAGACAAAAGAGGACTGAGAACGTTTTGCTTTTACATAATGGCGTAAATGGCCTAAATATGTGGCCAACAGTTCCAGTAATATCAAGACTTTGATTATAAAAAAAAAAAAAACAATTACTTCCTGTTATAAATAGGATGACCCACCAACTACCACTACCCCCACCACTACCCCCGAGGATAGCTAGACATTGATCCACCCAACCTGGGGGAAAGAATTTCAAAAAATACACTAACTGAAGAAACAAAAAACAACAACGTTTAAAACGAAAAGAAAAAAAAAACAACAAAAAGGGAAAACAATGCCGGGATCAGGATTCGAACCTGGGTTACTGCGGCCACAACGCAGTGTCCTAACCACTAAATGATCGCGGCGCGCCACCGAGGAGGTGGATGAGTGAGAGAGCGAATTGTTTGAACTAGCAACATCTTGCAGCAGGTAGTTTCCACAAATACCGGTACACAACTGGGTTGATCATTCAAAATAAATAAACAGTACATAATGACGGGTTATAAGACGGCTCGGTTGCGGTTGCGGGAAATAAGAAAATTATACTTTAAAAAAGTAAAATAATTTATTTCTACCTCAAATTGAACCAGGAGAGTGGAAATACTCTGTTTTTTTTATATTTTTTTCACACTTTTTATTTTATTCCTTTTTTTCAAACTTTAATTTCGTTAATTGATTAAACATTGCTACTTACTTCCATGAGGGAAAGGATATTTATAGAAAGTATTTTTATGCCTTTTCAAATGAGATATGGTGGATTATTCTCCTGTAAATATTTGCTGAGATAATGATTAACCTAACGCCTTTGCCACGCCCATTTTTGATTGGACAAGAATGAGTTAATACCCACATTGCATTTCCACTGTGTCCACGTATTGATTTTATATACCATTAAAATAAACAAGTGATTAAATTTTCAAAAGCTAAACCTTTTATTTACCTTCAAACACACCACGGAGCTTTTGAAGGCTTTTTAGCATAGTATACATTACAAAGAACGGTGTTGTCTCTTGATGACTTCCAATTAGTTTGAGCATGACTTCGACGCCAATATTTCATACCCAGTAATTGTCCCCACCTAGCGCTCAAAAACGTAAATTACCCGGGGTATAGCCAATGTGGTGTTCATGTCAAGTTTTGATCGATAAATAAGATCATTATGACCGGTATTGAAAATATTGGTGACAATATCCTAAGGTTAGGGGAAAAAATTGCGATGGTCAAACAGGATAATGTACGGGGATACGGCAACGCCTACTAACATGAATAAAAGGTATGAATATATATATGAATATATCTTTCTGCTTCCGCATTGTAACTTCGTTGTTACTTCTATCGTAGCATTGGTTTCTCATTAAAAAAAATAAATGTTGGTGTCCTCACTGGCGTGACTAACGTCACTGAGCCGCCATTATGGAGAGCACCAGCGAGAGGAAAAGGTTACAGTTTGCTTTTTAATTTTCATCCCGTTATTGGCTCTTCACCCCGATGAGCTCTAAAACTACTCACGAGTAAGATCGAGTGACCACGAGGTAGATCGAGTGACCACGAGTGACAACGAGTGACACCGACGGACTACAAGTGAATAAGAATGGTCCCGAGTGGTGGGACCACAAACCAGACAACGCCGGGTTTTGCTGATAACATTTCATCGTTTGGTCATTGTGTCGAATAAGTGATCTTTAAAAAACCTTGTCTTCCTAGATTGTTACGGTGGTTGTTTTTATTTCAGAGCGCTGTGCGTCCTACTTACCTTCTTTGTCGCCCTTGACCCCCCTTCCCTGTGTTCAAAATTGTTCCTATTCGACACAAGCCAGGTTATTACTCTGGGGGAGAAGGAGGGGTGCTTACAAAGACAATATTTCGGTTCCAACTAACCCCTGGTGCGTTCGGACGTTTCTTCCGAGATATTCCTTGCATAATATTCTCTTGGAAAAATTGATAATGTCCCTTTTGTTAAAGTTTTTAAAAATTGCGTTAGTTTCCAGTCGATCAAAAAAATGCAGAGTAAAAGTAATAACGATGAGCTTTATTGACTCTTTTTTGGCAATTGACAACAATAATGCAAAACTGTTTCTAAACAAAATAATACTCAGTACCGGATGACATAACAGCAACGGTGAAGGGTACATTAATAGATATAAGTTAAAAAGGCTTAAAGCAAATATAACGCATGTGGAATGGCAAGAGTTCCGCGTTGCAGATTGGCAAGAAAATACTGGGACGCTGGTAAAGGAGATATGTCAAACTCAACGACTGCAATTCTGTCAATTGAGTAATTAGAAAAAAGCTAAGTCATTTAAATTTGTTCGTAACTATAAACTGGTGTTAAAAGGAAGACAAACATCCTTTGTGAGCTTCTGTGGAAGTTTGGTCCTTGGTGTTTTGTGCTCTAGCCTGCCTGCTGCTAGAACAATCTTGGGTCAGTTATCATTTGCCGAACCGAGCTATTAGTTTTGCTACAGTACAAGGTATACGCCTAACCTAAGAAATATTAAAAGTTAGTTGCCAGTGTGAAAAGAGGTCTTTCTATCACTGACAGCTCACAATACATATAGTAAACAGTTCTCTCTGTCGAAAAGGATCTTCTAAAAAACAACGTTAAAAAGGAAAACAAACTTCCTTTGCACAAGTTTGTACCAGATGTTTTGACCCCTAGCTTGCCCGCCGCTAGAACAATCTTAGCTCAGTGATGAAGATTCGCCATACCAAGCAATGCGTTTTCCTACAGTGCACACATAAACTAAGAAATATTTATAGTCGGTCACTTGAGTCAAAAGAGACGTCTTTCTGTCGCTGTCAGGCTACATTCAAATAGCAAACAGCTCATTCTCTGTTGAAAAAGATCTTCTGAAAACCAACGCTACATAACCAACGGCCTCGTTACCAGACGGCGCACTTTTTCTCGGGATTCATGGGGGATCCTTTTGGGCATTTGTAAGCCTTGGCGAATTCGTCGAAGTTCGACAGAGGACCAATAACCCTGAGAGGAAAATTAAATGGCTAAATATTTAAAAGAACATCAAATACACCATGCCAGTAACAGGGTGGGGCAAATCCTAGTTGAAATGAAAAGGGAAAAAGAACGGGGAAGAACATAGGGAGGTGTCCTTTCTTTCCAATCCTTCATGTTTCTGTCTTTGTACCCCTCCCTCCTCTAGCCGCCTCGCGCCCCGTCCCACCTTCACACACATACTACGCTTCCTGCGCAGGCTGAAGCGTCAGAGAGGGTAAAGGGTCATCAAGAACAAAAGGTTCAGGCGTAAGTGCAGCGGCTGTGTCACGTAATATCATTTGAAGCGTTACCTATACATTCCAGGACTGTGTACTCCAAAGTCCACTTGTCTCATGGCTGTTTCTGGACGGTATTTGCTACACCAAATCTGGAATGGAAAAACGGCAAAGATGAACGGCAAAGCCTTAATTGCTGGCTTTTCTGACACTTGAGCGTCTCACAATTATGTTGAAATCAATTTAATTCTCCCTACGAAGAAAACTTGGAAATAAAGTTAACAGACAAAGATGCCAAAGTTATTTATCTTACTGTCATACGAAGTGCATTTGAAAACACGAGTGACGGATTCATCAGATCAACCTGTAGGCTAGAGTTTTTTAAAATACCACTAAAATGTTTTCGTGAAAGAATAGCACAAATAGCGTCGGTTTAGTTGTACCTTTTCCGATACAGATCTACACTCACGTAAAATTTCTTAAACTTTGCGACAGTGTTTGTATATCTGACCGTAGTTAGCATTGAACTCTACGATTTTGATTTTTATCTTTTCTTCTTAGTTTTAGTTTCAATTGAAAAGATACAGCAAACATGTACAGTCAAGACAGTGTTCCACCACACTTCCAAAGAACTCGAGTTTCTTGTTTCTTTTTTTAATCTTTTTTTTTTAATTTCGTCATCAACATCATTTGTTTTAGTAATGCAGGTTACAAAATTTCAGCCAATGAATACTTCACTGCGTGTCGTACTTTGAACTTGGTGCTTGGAAATGCAGAACACGGTTCTCATGTTTTGTTTTATATTGCATAAAAACATTTAGAAAATATTTTACTGTTGGATTCAAGTTTAAGTTTCTAACCAGCGCCAACAGGATTCGGAGCACCAAACTGTTGGGTTTGGTACAAATGCCTTGTAACGCAGGACATTGCAAAATTTAAGACTTAATGGTCCAAGGTTTCAATAGCAAATGTTTCCTTGAAAAAGAAAAGTGAAAAGAACAAAAAGAGGCCACGGAAAATTGTGCACAAACCTGTGCGAACCCAAGGAAGAAGATCTGTTCATTGGTAAAATCTTCCATTCCAGGAAGCGCTGGTTCAGGACCTCGTCTCTTCTTCCAGTTCTGATAGGCCTGAGGAAGGAAAGGTTGTGATGGGTTTATGTTTTTTCCCTTAGTAATAAAGAGAGCGAGCGAGCGTACGAGAATGCCAGAGGAGCACGAGATTTTTGGCGCCCTAGCTCGACGATGTTAGAGACTCAACAGAAGGTCTGTAATCAAACACCATTTTTAATAGGCTCAAAAAAGTCTCAGAATTGATTTGGCGCAGAAGCAAAGTGACACAATTATAAGGCTGAAGTGAGCGGCGTTCTTACGTAATGAGAAATGTTGGTCGACTGTAATGGAGGAGAATCATGGCACAATCGAAGGAAAAACTCCCAATTAATGACGGTGGTAAAATTTGAGTTCAGTAGGAAATAAGACGCCAAAGTGAAAAAAAGACAATTTTTTTAATTGAAACAAAAAACTTAATACGTGCACTAAATAAATAAAAATAAGAATAAATAAGAATAAATTAAAGAGAAATTATTAAGCTCGAATGGAATAAGGGTGGTAGTTAAATCTAACAGTTAGAAAATCTAGCCAGAAACGAACAAGAAACTTAAAACATTTAATCATTACAAGACTAACCCTGAAAGCACGAAGATGTCGAGAACAAAATCACGATATCACTATAAGTATAACAACGATATTACTACTAACACAATTCACTATTAGTATAACAAAGATGACCTTACTTGAAAAGCCTGCTTGATGCCGCCATTATCGGCGATATTTTCTCCAAGTGTTTGCTCACCCTTCAGCTGTGTAAAGAACAACGAATTTGGTATCAATTACAGTTATAAGCGCCATTTAATTCAAGCAATAACAAATTGAACCTGAAGAAACATTTTTTGGGCTTCAAAGTACGTTGGGAGCAAGCCAATTTATTGCGTTCGTCGTGGAAAGAATAATAGTGTGGCTTGAAAATAGTGTGATTAGTGAACTGCCGAAATATATATGAAAATAGCAGCTGTAATCGCAGTTTAAGAAGCAATTGAGAATTGAGTCCTTTGAAGCCCTGAAAAACGTGTTTTCACTCTCATGTGCAATTGCACTGCGATTACAACTGCGATGGTCACATTTATTTGTATTTCCGCAGTACACACCATCATCATGCTAAATGTAATATACTGGAAATAAAGCCCTTTTTATGCCCTTTAAAAAAAAAAAAAAACAACAACAACCCATACGCTTAAGGTGATTTAAAACTGATAAAAAGAACAAAAAAATCAAAACTAAACTAAAAGAGAAACAGATATAAACAAAAAGGGCAAACGGAAAGAAAAAATAAACCAAAACAGACATGCCGGGACCAGGATTCGAACCTGGGTTACTGCGGCCACAACGCAGGGTCCTAACCACTAGACGATCGCGGCGAGCCACCGAGGAGGTGGATGAATGAGACAGTGATTTATTTTAATTTTAAACTGTATAACGCGTAGCAGGTGTATTTATTACCAGTCTCCGCGCATGTTTGTTTTTTGTCGATCTAATAGGAAGAAGCGCCATTTGCATTTGGACGCGTCGTCCTATATTAGCTCGACAAATCAGCGAGAAACTAACACGATCAAATTTCGGATAATTTCTTGTGAGGGCCACAAGGAGAGAATTTTATTGCTCGTATTTCTCAATTTGGCCTCGTGTTCGTCTTACTTTGGAATTATCCGTCCGTCTGTTCTCCACTCGGTTCAGTTATTTTTACTAAGGACCGCGTCAAACGCCGTACTTCACATGAGGCGAACATGACAGTTTGGGTCGACTCAAATAATTAAAAGAACGCGTGTTCGATTCGAATGTCGAACTTAACAACTGCTACACCAAACAAATAACAAAAGTGATCTTGCTGGTCAGTGGTTTTTCAAGGTAAAGTCAAAATGGCGCTTTCAAAGATTTCTCAGGCCCGGGTCAAACACCGTACTTGACATGAGCCGAACCTAATGACAGTTTGGGTCGACTCAAATAATTAAAAGAACGCATGTTTGAGTCAAACGTCCAACTTAATAACTGCTACACCAAACAAATAACAAAAGTGATCTTGTTGGTCAGTGGTTTTTCAACGTAAAGTCAAAATGGCGCCTTTAGACCTTTGATTACGCGTTTGGTTCAACTCATGTGAAGATCGGCGTTTGACCCAAAGTCGGTCTTCAGGCGTTATTCACGGCTGGCCAGGCGTAAAGAACGCCTCAGCCGCTCCAAATAAAATCAGTCGAACTTAATTGGGTCAAACACCGAACTTCACATCAGCCGAGGTTGAATTTGGTTCGTCTAATGTGAAGTACGGTGTTTGACCCGGGCCTAAGAAATCTTTGGAGAATTCTAAAGTTATTTTTGGATGCCTGTAATTGGACACCCACTTGATTGCTGACCACTTACGGGGAAAATAAGCGCTCTAAAAACCAATCAGGGTCGATAATTTTGTTATAGATCAGATCGAAAATATTTTCCGTGCACCTTCAAACATTTGAGAATTAACGCTAAGCGATTCAAAATCCACATCTGTGTGGTCGACAACCAATCACAAGTGAGTTTAGAATTTCTGTCACACATATGGTGATAGACAGTTAAAGGAAGTTCAGGGTGGACTTACGTTCTTTGTATGAAATACATATTTGGAATACTGGTCTACCAGGCATTGTGTTTTCTTCTTGAAAGCAGAAATGGAGCTGTTCGACCACCATTTCACCAGATTTCCGTCTTTGTTGAACAGCCGTCCTACAAAAACAAAACATTTTTTGGCATAGTGACCTTTCCTGCAGTCTTGCTTTCATGGAGGCGGGGCCGGAGAAGGTGGTTGAGGGGGGATAAAATAGGCATTAAATGATATACCCTTTAAGTACTGCACGCGTAACTATCGAGTAAGATGGATGTACTCTTACCATTGTCATCGAAACCGTGCGTAATTTCGTGTCCAACTACCATCCCGATTCCTCCATAGTTTAAAGCCCTGATACAAGGATAATAAAATACATTGAAATAAACGAAGACGTAGAAAAATAAATAAGCGCAGGCAAACTGTATGACTGACTAGATGACTGAAAAGAGTGAGTAACATAGTGATTGAGTGACAGACAGACTGGACAGACTGACTGACACACAGACTAACGGGCTTACTGTCAGACAGACAGAGAGACTGACTGACTTACACCACCTTCGGCTACACACAGATAGACTGACTGACTGACGGACGTACGGACTAACTGACAGACAGACACACAGAAAGACAGAAAGACCAACAGACAGATAGACAGGCAGACAGACAGACTGACGGACGGAAGTGCGGACTGACGGACTGGCTGACTGACAGACGGACGGACGGACGGACGGACGGACGAATGGAGGGACGAACTGAGAGACTGGCTGACTGACACCATCTTCTACTGAAGAAAATTTGAACTAACTTTCTGTAGTGGAAAACGGGTCAGTTTCCAGTTGACACTCACTTGGGAAATCGGTGATCATAAAAAGGTTTCTGTAATATACCAGCAGGAAATGCTAAAGGAAAAAGAAGTAAACA
The DNA here is from genome assembly GCA_964020085.1 of Micromussa lordhowensis. Classification (NCBI taxonomy): domain Eukaryota; kingdom Metazoa; phylum Cnidaria; class Anthozoa; order Scleractinia; family Lobophylliidae; genus Micromussa; species Micromussa lordhowensis. Next base: position 8,598,229 of record OZ026598.1, on the reverse strand, counting down.
AACGATGATGAGTATATTATTTACCTTCAAAACCAAGCCACAAAACAAAACAGCACTTTCGGCGCATTGGCCTTACAGCCAAAACGGAAGTCAAGCGAACACGGTACTGATTCCTGTTCTATGATTTCCCAATGTTTAGTGTTCCTAATTAATTAGCAGTGCGCGAGAAGGCGTGATGGCTTCATGGTTAGAGCGCTCGTTTCCAGATCTGGATTTAAGGCCTGCCCGGGATCACTGTGTTGTGTTCTTGGGCAAGACACTTCACTCTCACAGTGCCTCTCTACGCCCAGGTGTATAAAAGGGAACCGGCAAATTTAATGCTGTGGGTAACCCTACGATGGACTAGCATCCCATCCGGGGGGGGGGGGGGGGGGTGGTGTATCAATACTCCTAGTCGCTTCATGCTAGCAAACCAAGACACTTCAATCAAATGATTTATGTTATTTTATATACTTTTTTCTTTTATATTCAGCTATTGACCGGAGACGGCATCCTCTTTTTTTTATTTTTTCTCTTTGCTTTTTTTTTCTGTTTTTAGAAAAAGCTTAAGGCTGCTTTCGATTAAATTCTGCAAACAACTGATGTTGTAGCCACACAACTTAAGAA
>OZ026598.1:8555123-8587623 GCA_964020085.1 Micromussa lordhowensis | reverse complement strand
CCGTCGCTAGTGAAAACCAGCCTTTAGAGGATAATTTGGTTTTATCAACTGGGTTGATAATGTGAATTGTCCACCGTAAAGAGATTCGGAAGCTGACGTTTCGAGCGTTAGCCCTTCGTCGGAGCGAATCCAAAACGGGAAACGACTAAACACCTCGATGGATAACTCGAAATGAAGGATGTCTTATTAAGCTTAAACGTTTTAAGTCCTCGATAAAGAAATAATTTATTAGTGGAACTACAGACAATTCGAACAGGTCGCTAGTAGTTCCAGATCATCTTTCGCCCCGATATAAATGGCCATATCTAATCCTCTGAAATTGATGGAAGCTAGCTTTTTATGAACGGTCCTCTCACCCATGACAACAAGGGTTACCAAAGATAATTCTTTCCCAGCTTACAATTTTACTATTAATAATATTTACTGAATTAACTCACAGAATTAGATATAAGAAGCTGATATGGTGAAAATATTAAAATACATTGAAGAGCGACTTACCTTTGCTAATGATTCTTCGAAATCATAAATTTCCATCATCAACGTTTCTGTGTCTGGGCGATCGACAAGCAGTTTCGCAACATCGATCATAAGCTTTTTGTATGCTTTGCGGACCTAGAATAGCCGAGAATACAAAAAGTAAACAACTCTTAGAAGGCAATTACAAGAGCACGTTATAAAGAAAAGTAACATTCAAATTAAGAAGCAATCACAATTCTTCATGGCTTGTGGCCATTTTATTCGTGGTTTAATTGCAGGGTTTGTTTTTGTGATTGTGTGTTTGGTTTTCTGGTTATTTAGTAATGTGTATTTTAGTTGCTTACTCGCATATCTCTTTAACACTGGACTACGGCATTATTTTCCAACGTTATAATTACCCCTTGAAACTATAACAAAAACCAAAACCAAAGGAAACCCCTCAAAATCATAGTCCGGATTCTTAGTTTTTGTGTGGCATTGCTAACGTATTATCGCGAGTCCAAAACCCTCAGTCTTCATCTAATAGGACACTTTCGATATATTAAAATTCAGCTTGATAGCGAGGCCAAGAGGACACCAACAAATGAAATGAATAAACATGCTCATTCACTTTCCTTTGTTTGTGCCCTCTAAGCCTCACTGCCAAGCTGAATTTTGATATATCGAAAACGATCTATCAACGCAATAGACCGTTTCCGATATATTCAACTTGACAGTGAGGCTTGGAGGACACAAACAAAAGAAATGAATAAACATGGTCATTCAATTTCCTTTGTTTGTGTCCTCTAAGCCTCACTGCCAAGCTGAATTTTAATATAGCGAAAAACGGTCTATTCTCTACTTGCACAAGTCCCATAACACACCTCTTTTACCCCCCAAAGTTTTTGCATAATTATTGTTTGCAATTTCTCATGGGACATGAAGGTGTCCCAAGAGTAATCAAAAAACAATCGGTACCAAGAAGCGTTATGTGACAACCCAATGGACAGCTTCATGACTTACCTTCGCGTGATACGAAGTGTTCTTCAAAAAGGCTTCCTGAGAAATGGCAATTCCAGATTGATCAAGCTTAAAACAGAGACAAAAGCAAACTTTCAAAAAAGACTTGTTAGTTTTCTAGTTTCGATGCCGGAGCTGTAGGAGTAGATACACTCCCCCTAGTCGGCCGTTCTACGATGCGCAAGGAGACTGGAGCTCATTGGAACGTTACAATGGCGCGGGTTGTTGCCTAACCATGACATTTTCCAGGAGAGAGGCATATATTCAAGTTGACAGGCAATTGCAAAAAAATAACTCTTTCTTTTTCTCTCGCTCTCTAAGCATATGGCGACACTTAGGGCGGCTTTCGATTGAGTGTCGGAAGTAACTCAGTTCAGTCATATATCAGGGCGTCATCTAACCCAGAGCTCGTTGAAATTGTCCAACCTTTGATTCTCTCACGTTCTCTAGAAACCTTGCATTGTGAGAGAAGTTATTTCAGAGGGTAAAAAAACTAAAATGAACCAATTAATCCAAAATGTCTTATTTCCAATTCAATGTTTTCGTTCTTAACACCGTTTTCTTTTTCATAATGAAGTCGTATAACTCTTTTATTAACCAAGCGTATTAAAAAACGCATTTAAACCGGTCGAGAGACACTTTAATCTCCCAATCCGGTCTAAACAACATATGACAGTCTGCGGCCTTTCCCTACATCAAGGAAGCACGGAAAGTCGCAAAACTCTTGAACAAAAATGTATTTTTCAAATCGGTATCACGGTATCAACGAACGCTTTTCATTCAACTAATTTATTCTGTTGTTGTTCACGTTACCAAGCACCAACCTGTTTATAAACCGCACACAACCCACAATTCCTCGATTCCTCGATTCGACCCATAGAAGGCTCATAGAAGGCTCAAAACGTCAGCTTTCGAATCTCTTTACGGTGGCCAATTGACATTATCAACTCAGTTGATAAAACCAAATTATCTTGTGCTAAAAAAGATATCTAGCTCTGTTTATTTATCTATATATAGTATAATTAATTTGTTTCTTTAGTTATTTTTTTTTAAATGGACCTCGATGCGCTCCATCCGTATTGGCGAAGTTTATGACTGATTGACTGATATCTATACTCAATGTAGCCCTCGTGCCTGGTCAATAAGAGACTTAAAGAACTCACCACAATAACATTTTTCGTTGAGTCTTTGAGATCAGCTGACACGTACATGTTAAAGAGCGGTGCGATCGACAGGTACTTGTGAATTTTGACAAACGTTTCCATAAAGGTCCATTTTTCGTCAGTCCAGTTTCCATCAGTCACATTCCACGATCCATACTTTTTGATCAAGTCAAACAGCGGTTGTGCGCCCAAATTATCAATTTTGTCCTTATCCATGCAAGAATCGAACATGTCAAAACCTTTCGTGACAGCTTCGTTCTATAAGCATGACGAGGAAAAAAAGTAAGACGCAAACATGTGAAGTCATTTGGGATCAATTTTAAAAATAGATCGACGGGGAGAGGGGCGCCTTTCGAAGCTTAGTTTGGGGCGTCACAGAAAGCGTCACGCAAAGCGTTTTAAATGAGAGCCGCGTTGCGTGACAATCCAAATGTCGGCCGCGGTACCTTCCACTACCTTCCACTTTTCGTCTAGAAATTAAAAAAAAACCTTAACCTTTAATTTTTGGTCAAAAGAGCACTAGAAAGCAAGAAACAGAATTTCAGAGAACCCCAGCCTTTGCATCGGCCGTAGCTTCTCTACAACTGTTACTAGCCTTCCTAAATCAACCTCGATCGAGGTTGCTTCCTAAATCAATGTCCTGGTACCTCGATCGGAACACAAGTCGTCCAGAGTGGCACTACAAAATCGATTTCAAACAATAACTTACATCTTTATATTTATCCCTTGCGTCTTCGTTGTCCAAAATGAGGTTTTTCATCACCAGTTCGTTTCTTTGGTAAAGCACGCGAAATTGACTCCAGGAGGATTTGCTCTCTGGGATGTAATTCTTTTTCATCCACGTTCCACACGCGTATTGGTAGAAATCCACGCACGGATCCGCGCTTGCGTTCATTGCATTAAGAATATCTAGAAGGGAAAATGGGCAGAAAATCATTCGACAAACTAACAAACACAAACAGAAAGGAAGAAATGGAAGAAGGGTGGAATCAAGTGACAGACAAGAGTAAAAGGGAGGGAGAGGGCAGAATTCAATTAGAAAAAACGAGCAAATAGAAACAGAAGTGTTAATTATTCAATGTTTTTTGTTTTCAAGATTTTCTAGTTCAGCTCTGACAAGAAGCTAGAGGGGAAAAAAGGGACAAAAAAGAAACTGGCAGAAATCGTGTTCACCGTTAGTCGAAAGCTTAGATTCATCTGCCTGCAGACCATGAAAATGTCTCTTTATAGATGTTTCAGTTTAAATAATTACTTAGACAATTCATAGCGACATAGGCGGCGAGGGAGTTGACGCGGTAAGTTTTTACTTCTGTTACGGATTTCTTATGTCAAACCCAACTTTATCAGTCGCTGGAAGTATTCATCAAGGCGACGAACGAGTAATTATCATAAACCGCTGTTTGCCTCACTTTTTATTGATACTGTAAAGTACATAGTGATAACTCAGGGGTGAAAGGGTTAAAGAAAATTGACCAAGCTGACTTGAGCTAACTTTGACATGCCTAGAAATGGTGCTTCTTGTGTCTTATATTCTGTTGGTAGTTCATGTTATTTGTTAACAAACTTTGAATTAAACAAAATTGCCGAACTTAGCTAACTTTGAGTTGACTGCATATCATGCGTTGTATATTTCATGCTAGAAGTCATAATAAAATTAACATTAATAGATCGTTTTCACGTGACGTCATCACTTTCTAAAATCTAAAACTAAAGATCCACCAAAGTTTTCATCCTCATCAGGTATAAGAGGTGACATATTTCTATCTGTTTACAACTTTACAGCTGAATAGCGTGCTTCCTTTGAAAACCAGAGCATTTTGAATTTCCGAGTTATGGAGGTGCGTGACACAAGGCTACGATCAAAGTTGTTGAAAAATGTATACTTATCTCATGATTTTGAGCCCAGTTAGAAGCTAGAACATTAGGAACAGTGCTTATGTAAGTACTTGTTTTTTCATTGCTGATAATCAGTCGCCTAGAAAGCCAAAGTAAGTTCCTGATGTTTACACTATTTTCCGGCCGCCATATTGGTGTACCATGGAGGTACACCAACATGGCGTTTTCATACTGGGCTCTGTAAATTTCTGTGAAACATTTCGACGAATATCTGAAGTTTGGGGAAACGCACAGGGCTAAAACTTGGAGAAGTGTCTTATTTTTTTATCTTCTATAACATCACAATTTCTTAGCTTTTTCCACTGGATAGTTTTCGATTTATTTTTTTATTGCGTGACAGTGAAAACGATCTATTGTGAATAGCGGCGACTCTGACAGAGACAATTATATTATTCTTCAACTTAATCCAAAACAAAAGTATACAAAAAAGAAGGGGAATATCACAGGAACAATTCATCTTGATTACTTTTTCAGTTACCTCGCAGCACTTGACTTGCTCTTAGCAATCACTACTATATTTTTTTCCCCGTTAGTGTAGTCTCCTCTGCAGCCGTTAATAGGGTCGTCACGCATCTGCGTGACGACCCTAATAACGGGTGCAGAGGAGACTACCGTTAGTGTTCCAATAGATCGTTTTCACGTGACGTCATCACTTTCTAAAATCTAAAACTAAAGATCCACCAAAGTTTTCATCCTCATCAGGTATAAGAGGTGACATATTTCTATCTGTTTACAACTTTACAGCTGAATAGCGTGCTTCCTTTGAAAACCAGAGCATTTTGAATTTCCGAGTTATGGAGGTGCGTGACACAAGGCTACGATCAAAGTTGTTGAAAAATATATACTTATCTCATGATTTTGAGCCCAGTTAGAAGCTAGAACATTAGGAACAGTGCTTATGTAAGTACTTGTTTTTTCATTACTGATAATCAGTCGCCTAGAAAGCCAAAGTAAGTTCCAGATGTTTACACTATTTTCCGGCCGCCATATTGGTGTACCATGGGGGTACACCAACATGGCGTTTTCATACTGGGCTCTGTAAATTTCTGTGAAACATTTCGACGAATATCTGAAGTTTGGGGAAACGCACAGGGCTAAAACTTGGAGAAGTGTCTTATTTTTTTATCTTCTATAACATCACAATTTCTTAGCTTTTTCCACTGGATAGTTTTCGATTTATTTTTTTATTGCGTGACAGAGAAAACGATCTATAACACTCAACAACTGAAGGAGTGGCTGCCAAGCTAGACAACATGTGTTTTCCTGGCAAGTAAAGATGGCGGCTTGTGTATGATTTAAATTGCCGTTTATTCTGAAGGCATTACTTCAAGTCCGGTTCCTCGAGGTATTAAGAATTTAGGAAAGCGAGTTTCAACAGCCTTGGAGTTAAATATTTTCAAGAAATGACTTAACTCGTAGACAATGGTCTCGTTTTCAACTAGCCGATTCACATCAGACCGGGAGCTACGAATTTCAGACGATATAACTGCACATGAAGTCGTCGGGGATGAAACAAAGGTACATGATAAGTGAATTGTGTTATTTATGCATTCTGCAACCTGAAGATTGGGCTAAATGTATTTGCAATAATGATGTAACTATCTACAAAACTCTATACATAAGCTTATAAGCAGGCGATCACTTGCGTGTCAGTCATTTCCTTTACGTCTTGGAATTATGCATCAGTCAATTCTAGTCCCCCCCCCCCCCCCCATCCCCCACTCGCTATCCTGTGGTTCTGAGGCATTACTCAATGGCCTTCCACCCAATCACCTTGGGACATTTGACCCCCAGGCGTTACTCGCAGAATACATGACGGGAGATCCGAAGTATTTTGGGGGTTGAAAATTTACACTCTCTGTATTGTTTTTCTTTTTTCTTTTTTTTTTGAGGGGGGGGGGGGGGGGGTCAAGAGATCTGTCACGTATTTTTTTATACTTAAAAAATGGGCGTATTTTGGGGGGATTTACACATCTCCGAGCAAAAGTTTTGTTGCGATCAGCAACGTGTAAGTTCCGGAAAAAGGACGAATAAATTGAATGAATGAATAAATCAGTATTGAGATAATTAAGTCTTGTATTTTTGGGGGGTAGGATATTTTGATGCCAGGTATTTTTTTGGGTGTAAAATTTCAGGCTCGTGTATTTTTTGGGTTCGCAATATGAAGCTCCGTCGGATCCCATCTCATGTATATTGCGAGTACTCCCCCCCTCTCCCTTCGGGGATTTGACCATCTATCTTTTTCACCTTACAGCAACATTACTGGTTAGGGCTGTACGGGTTAGTTTCTTATTGTGTATGTCCAGATAGGATATGTATGCAATTGGGGTGCTAGAACGTGTTTAGATTTTATTGAAAGTAAAACGAGACACGAAGAAAATAAAACATTTTTATCTTTGAGCCACTGCCCCTGGGCATTTAACAACTTGTTTGTTCCGGCCATTATACATTTGTAGTAAAACGCTAATTTCAAGAAGGTCTCAGGGGCATGGCCCCAGTGAGCCTAGAGGACACAGACAAAGGATATCGAATGAGCGAGTTTATTCAGTTCTTTTGTTTGTGCCTCTTAGGCTTCGCTTTTAAGCTGAATTTTAACATGTCGAAAGTGGCCCTTTGACTGATGCATTACTCTAAAATAAATAAATTAAAATTATAATTATTAATAATTAATTTCCTAGCTAAAACACTGACCAGGGTATTTTGAGCCCCTGGCCCTTCTATTTTGAGCAACTGTTAATTTCACTTGAGAGTTCGGACTTAGCAGTTTTAGTGATTGACGGCCCAGCGTTATCGTTACCTGTCGCGTGACTGTTATTTATTCGAAGCTTTCCAAGCTACTGGCCACAGTCGTACGAGTGGATTTTAATGGATAGTGTATTTGCCTGCACTTGACTATGTTTGACTGAATATCATTGATTACAAATGCACTTAAAGTGTTCTATTTGCATAATTTTTTTAATTAAAAAGGGTACTGTATAATGGAGAGCAGAAGTAACATTATACTTGAAATTTCTATTTTGAGAAGACGGTGGAGGCTTGAGTGATAACGGGGTAAATAGATTACGTCAAGCTGAAACATTAGCTGCGTTCCTCTTCATCGAACTGACAAACAAATGTGACGTTCCCACGCAGGGTCTTGGTTAATTGCGACCTTTTTAGCCACCAAAGAAATCTCTATGTAAACAAGTGTAAAACATAGCTGAGCCGATCAGACCCTTCAAACACCTTTTGACAGCGAATTGTGAATTGTTTTGGCAAAGAAGATCCATGCACGAGTACGCAAATTCGAACGAACTTAGAAGTGTTTTACATGTGAATGTGAAATATCTTCACGGGGTCTGGTAAACTAATTTAAAATGCACACCGCCTTTGAAAATCCTGTAACTTACAAGAGCGTGAGAACTAGGGCTGCTGTAGACTAAGCGATAATGCAGCGTAGACCCACCGTGCACCTAGAATGGGAACACACTTACCAGAAGAAGCCGAAATCCACTCTTTCGGTGTATTTTCTGGCGTGTTGCTGTTTTTTTCCTCTCCTTTTGACGCCTTTGCAAACAGCACAATGAAAACAATGCACAACACACCGAGAAGAATCAAACCAGCGATCATGCATTTCTCACGTTTCGATAATCTCGCTAATTCACGATGCAGCGGCTTCTCGCTCGTTGGTTGAATGTCAATGTCATCGAACAATATCGACCTGTGAGCCGCTCGGATAAAACTAGGTGACTCATCGCTTCGTCCCCTCTCGAGATAGTTTCCATTGATGAGCCCTTTTGTACTTGGCTTGTACATGATTATAAAAAGAGTTCCCTTCTACGATCGACGTAATCGAGCGACGCCTGTCAGCAGTACAACGACTGTGCCAGGTTTGCATGAAGTCCGGCGCCCTCGTCCTAAAATCGAGAGCCTTGAACAATGTTCAGATCCCTCGTGAAATTGGCCCACAACAGGAAAACTCGCACTAACTTCTGCTAACGCTGATCAGTGAGTTATGCAAATTATATAACCCTGGGAACGCGATTAAAAACAATAGAAATTAAAGTCCTTGGCGATAAATTTACCACATGTGGTGTGGACTACGAGACTGAAATACAAGTAGCCCTTGGAGGGTAGAGTGCTATATAAGTAATAATCTTTAAGGAACTATAATATATTTTTAAGGAACAAGGTCCGTTAATAAAAGCTCTGATTGCTTTAAGGTGAAGTACATTATTGGGCAGAAAGTGTCTTTAAAAGGCTGATTTCTCCCTGTACAAGATCGTTGCTAGTTGTGACGTACGCCAAATCGAGCTCAATCGAAGCAACAGGTAGCGCTGAGGTTGAGCCTAACAGGTGTATATTTTTTTAACGAGTTGGGGCGGCTTGCCAAACTGTGCGAAAAACTGTGAAAATGAGGCATATTTAGATATGCATTAAAATGATGCAACTTCTGGAGATAGTTAACATCGATTCAGGACCATGTCGCGGAAATGCATTGGCCCGTACATTGGTATACGACTTTGAATTCCAAAGTTCACATATATGAGATTGAGTGCTTTATAAATGGATCATACTTGTAGCGAATGCAAATGTGACAAGGGATCGCAAACGAAAACGCTGCTGATTATAAGTGACTCATCGTAACCTCCATCACGATTTGGTCAGAAATCAGCGAGGAGGATTTCGAGCTGAGCAGTGTGGTGACGTTGCGAATTTTTTGGAAAAATTTATCGGAACCGGCCTAAAAGTGTCTTGTTTTGGCATTGATAGTGGACAATATACACTTAATCGCCGGTCCCGCGGGAAAACATCGAGATTCAGAAAACAAAACGAACTATTTCCTAAAGAATAAGTGATTAATTGTTTTGTGATATGGCTAGTGTTAAGTGTAAAGTTTTAAGCGATAAATCAAATTAACCTGTGCTTTGTAGCCGCGGGCGACAATTTCTCAATTGTTGCCAGCCGAGAAATATTTAGATTTAGCCATGCACTGCCACGCGACCATAAATCAACCAAAACACCCGCTATATAACAATATTACATATATTGCACCAAACAAGTATATGTTTCGCCTCTCTAAGTATAAGCATACGCTAAAGCATAAGCGAAAGACCTTCCGCCAATCAGCAAGCACTTTCTGCTTGTGCCAACCATGTCCTCAATAAACATAAGCATAATGCTTGTGTCGCGGCTGTTCTCATCTATCGCACAACCTTCTTTTATGCTTATGCTTGCGTCCAAGTGAAGACGCTTAAACAAACGTCAGATATTCCCAGAGGAGGAAAATGACCAAGACCTTGGATATTACATGTAGTACAGCATTATTGACCTTGGATATTGCATGTAATACAGCACTGTTGAAAAATATTAAGTAAAAGTACGTGGCCCGGCGTGCTAGAATTTCGAAGGAGCACGGAAGGAAGATCAAATCAACTGCTAATTAAACAAAAATTAGGGCTCAAAACGAACTCTTTTCCTAAACTTAAATGGGGTTGCAGAGGGTTTTTTTGTTGTTTCCATTTTTTTATCATTTTTTTAGTTTTAGTTTAAAGTTATTCCTTTCGAAACATCAAATTCTAACGATAATATCAAGATGAATCGCAACTATACTAGCCTATGAATATATCTGTTTTACAATGTGGGGAATGAATGCAGGTTAATTAAAAGTCATGCAGTTGTACTACTTCTTTAGTTTAGAAAATGAAGGAAAAGATTTGGAGAGTAACTTCAGCGGGGAAGTTTTTGAGAATATTTTAAGAGTTTCGAAACCTATATGCATCAATTAAAGCGTCTTGGTATTGTCAATTGTAATGCAGCAATATTGAAGAATATGGATTAAGTAAAAGTACTAAATTTCTCTTTGACCACAAACTTTGACCACAAATGAAGCGTTTCTGGCTATTTTGAAAGTAAATAGCTCCTCGGTTTGTTAAGGAAACAAAGGAAAAGATTTGGAGGGCAACGTGGCGGGGGTTTTAAGAGGATATTTAAGAGACTTTAGAAACCTTTATGTATTTCTCAAAGCGTCTTTGTGTGGTATTGCAAATGCACAGCGATATACTGTGCAAGACAAAGTTCTTTTTTTCTGTGCTACTGAAACAAATCTCAGACACTTCAGGAGCCGGAAAAAGAACCAGTCCCTTATATTACTTTCAATACAGCATTATTGTAAAATACCGACTTAGTAAAAGTACTAAATTACTCCTCAAGAACTTTGAAAGAATACAAGTGAAATGTTTCTGACTACAGCAACTGCTACATTTTTGCATATTTTACTTAACCGAGAGTAGAACACGAAACCTACTAGCATCATGCCTAAGACCTAAATCGTAGTGGAGTCTGGCACCAAAGGGAAATTCTCACTATCTTTTTAAATAGTTGGCTAAAGTCCGTTGAAACGTTTTGGTGTCTACTTATATTTTGTACGAGGTGTTTGATTGGTTGATTTGAATCACGTTTCGTCTGCGACCAATCACACAGTTTGTTCCATTTTTTGTTAGACTAGGTTGGCACACGTCTATTTTAAGTTAATACATCGGTCACTCAGCCTACTTTAGAGTGCTTGCTAAAACCACGTACCTTCTCTGCTTCTAAATCTACTTGGATGCAGCAATTATGCTGATATTCTGCTTTTCTGCACTTCCACTTTTAGAAATGAAGGTGCCAAACAGTGACATGACGTAGTAACATTGCGGTACGTTGTCAAGCTTTCCCAAGTGGAATCTACAAAGTATCTCTATTGTGATTTCTTAGAGTCTTTCTTGGCTCGAATTATCACGTAAGTTTGGTAAATAAAAAGAACAAAACACCGGCATTAAACAGGTTCACTACGGCCTGCAATGCATGCTAATGCAATCTCTGGACAACCGATCTGAACTAATAATTTTCTCAGAAAGTCCTGAATTAAGAAATTGTTTATTTTTAAACTTAGTGTAAATAAGCGAGCACAAGTCAAATCTAACGCGGTTATGCACCAGCTGCCGGCAGCGTTAAGCTTAGGAAAGTGATACGACATTTATCAGAGGTGTCGAGAAGTGATCCAGTGAGATAAAGTAATTATTGAATATATCGGAAAGAAAAGAGGTCGGACTATTATCCTGTTGTTTTCATTGAAACGATATGCAAATTTAGTCGCAGCCCCGCCTTACTTTTATAAATGAAAACAAAACATATATGCTTTTTGTTCCTTTCATAAGAGCTACAAAATACTGAGACGGCGAGAAAAAGTATCACGTTTTATTAAACCCGGAATAGCTTAAGGGTTGAAGTCAATTTGGTATGGAAAATACTTACCAAAAGCTCACTTTAAAAAGGTCGGGAAAAGGATTTCGCATTGAAAGAGCGCTTTACAAAATGATTTCACCACCTCATTAAACTTTAATCGATCATACCGCAAAATGACCGCTTGTGCGTAAAACCCTTGAAATAAATCTTACACCGGTCTTTTGATTCAATTCATATAGCTATGGCGTTTCAAAGAAAATAATATCTTTTTTTAATCTCTATTCCTGGAAGAATTCAGTTTAATAATTTCGTCACTTCACCCAAAAAAAAATGTCTCTGAGGTTCTTTACTCAGTGAAATTAAAACATGCACGCATAAAACATTCTGCTCGGGGTAATATTTGCTAGCAGAGGAGACAATGCACTTTAAAAATATCATGTATAACAAATAAATACGCCCACAACTTGAATTCAAATGTAGCGTTTTTCAAATTGTAAATCACAATTAAGAATGGTTCTTACCAAGTGCAGCTTGTTTGACAACTTGAGTTATACACTTTGAATTGTTAGGCTTTAAATCGCACGTTTCCTTTGTTCTGTTTATCTTCTTTTCCTCTTCCACAGTTTCACCAAGACCTTTACAGTTCTCGCTGCCATTTTCCGAAGAAGACTTTTCTTTCCTTACGTTCCTATACTGTCTTTCAGATGCATATAGCGACGCGAAAACAGCAGACGTTATGACGAACAGCACCGTGCATGCCAAAAGAACTTTTTCTAGTTTTGTCATTCCATTTCGACGACGGAGATGTACGATCGCTTCGGGTCCGCTCTCGATTTCCGAGACGTCTATCCCGTTTTCAGCTCTGCTATACTTAATTTTAAGATCCGCCATTTTGTTTTTCGTCTAAACACTATTGTACATTCTTAAGGATTTCTAAATTAAATCAGCAATGCGTATCGTCTTCGACAGATTCTCTTCGTTCGTATTCGGCGACGTACGAAATCAAAGCCGGCGATGAATGCACAAATGTCTAGTAATTAAAGTATTCTTCTACTTCGCACAAAAAAACACCTTGCAGAGTTATAATTAGCTGCACACTGTTTAAAGTGGCTTCCAAGTGGAGATTCAATTAATTCTTTTTTTGACGCGAAGCTTCCCGAAGGGTGCAATAAATCATATGGTGTCCAAATTGCATCAAGTGGCTTTTTGAGATAGTATTAATTTGGCTTGCACTCTTTGAGGAGGTATTTGGTCATTTATTTGGCCTTTTCTCATCAATTCCATGTTTAGTTCCATTGCGTCCACAAAAAAAAAAGATTTCGTTCTACAATCTCGGATAGTGATCACACAGGAATAACATTGAATCTAGTAAATCTGGATTGCAGGCCAATCTGCCACGCCCAATCAAAAAGATGTGACTCTTTTCTTTAATGTTGGTTAAAGATTGATGTTGATTTAAGATTGATGTTGATTAATGTTGTCTTTTCTACGCAACTTGAATGGCCAAGTTGTAGTTTATGGATATATTTGGATTGCTGCCCAGAGTCCGTCTTTGGACTGTTTTGTCAAAAAATAAATAAATAAATAAATAAATAGATAAACTAATAAATAAATAAAAGTAGATAAATATGGATATTTCAGGGGGAAGGTATTGTTCATTGTTCTCTTTCAGGAAATGCGTTTACCAAAGAAAGACAAAAAAGCAAAATGCCACTTTGGAAGATTGAGACAACTTACTAAAAAGAAAGCAACACTGGAAGTTGGTTGGAAAGAAAGGAGGTGAATACGACCTCCCAAGAGGTTTTTTTCAGAATTTTAAAATTAAAGAAACTCACAGTATCTGTTCATTCATCCTTCGCAGGGATTTCCATTGCCATAGCAACTGTATTTTGGAGTGCAGGTCAAGCCAAATTTCGCCTTTCTTGTCAGAATTCTTCGTTGTTTCCGGTTTTCTCGAGCAGTATTGCATAACTAGTACCCTTATACGCTCTCGTATCATTTTTCGATATTTTCCCATCAATTATCGCTATTTTCTGACTTTCTGAGAAAATATTGAAAACCAAGATGTCGGATCTAAGATACTGAGCAGACTTCAAGACGTCATATGACCTCACGACCAACAATTAAATTAAACATCTTGTTAAGCAAACCGACGGCTATCTACTGAAATGCACAATAATTTACGTATCTCTTATTACAACGAAAACTCAGGGAAGGGGCTCCATCCATCCACCCACCACACCCCCCTCCGATCCACACCCCACCCCCACACAAAATTGTACCACGGTGTTTGCGTGTTGTTCCGAGAGTTAATCTTTGTAATTATCTTTGCAGCTAATAGATCACGAGTCATAAACCTTGCTGTTTCGATACCCGGGGTCTGTTTCTCGAAGATCCCGAATAGAATTGCGGAAAGCCATTGCAACATCTCAAGCCCTATGTTTACAGAGCTGTCTTATGGCTAGTTTGTAGTGTCACACCATCAAAACTAAAAATCGTAAACAATCAATAACTTAAGTTAAAAAAAACTGGTATATGAAAGATGATTTATATATTGACAACCTCGCCAAGATTTAGATGAGGCCTTCCAAGGGTGGTAGCCGTGTCGCCATGTCGCAATCTTTCCGTGTAGCGATGTCGCCTAACTAGCGAAAACAAATGTCGCTGTCGTTTTTCTGCATGAAATCATATGTTGCTGTCGCTACAAGGTTGATTTTGTTAGAGTTTATTCAATGGAAAAGCACACAAGTTGCTGACATTTACATACTTTAAAGAAAATAGGATTTCTAAAAAGGCAAAAAAAGTCCAAAAGGGGTAATGTCGCTGTGTTTTCTAGTGCTTTTCGTGTCGCTGTCGAATTTTAGCGGCGCATTCTATTCGCTTGTCGCTGATTAGAAATTCCCGTGTCGTTGATTTTGAGGGTCGTGTCGCTTGTCGCTTTTACCCCTTGGAAGGCCTCTTAGATCTGTTCGGCGTTTCATTCACGCGTCATGTGGAAAAGTGTTTCACCCAGATTTATAGAGCTTTGTATGGAAACGCCATGTATGGTGGCCGTAAAGTAACAAAAACATCCGTCATTGAGTGTTGCCATCGAAGCGAAAATTTATTACTCTAGAGCTTCGACACATTGAAACTAATACTTCTACTAGAGCAAGAACTGTTTAGTTAGTTAAAACTTGAGCAATAACTCATCTTTTGACCTACTCGAGAGCCTCCTCCTGCTCCTCGAGCAGTCATATTAATGTCACGCAACGCACAAACTAGGAAATTCAAACGTGCTCTATTACATAATGAGGAACCCTGTCGGGCTTAAAACGTTGCAAAACGTTAAGTGTTTAGAGGGTCTTACATCTGATGAAACTAAAACTTCGGAAGGATTGATATTTTTTTTTATTGTGGAAAATGATGACGTCACATGAAAACCAGGAATTCTCAAATTCTTAATATGAACAGAGGTTCCCTTCCCTTCATTTGGCTAGTTCCAAATTTTGGCAGTGGTTGAATCAACATGTTTGAACCAAAACGTTACTGATTGAAGTGTCACGAAATCTATATTTATCGCTTAAGTCTTTTATTAGATTTCATGCGAGAGTTTAACTCTTCGCAGATTTTTCTCCGCGCTGCATGCTTTTGACTCTCTCCTCTACAGCAACTCGTGATGTTCGGCCCAAAATTGGACGAGCCATTTTTGCTCGGCTTGCGTTAGTGTTGTTGTTTCCGCCACTTTGCGATCGAAGAAGATTGTCTCGCTGAAGCCATCTCTTAAAATTGCTGCCAGTACCAGATCAAAGATACGAGTCATAAGAATTTGAATAAAAACGCCGCTCATATTCCTTGATTCCCCTAAAATATCTGTAAAAAGCGTCAGATGGATCGGGTAAAAAAATGATTTTGTCCCGCCATAGCACGGGCCAAACTTGACTAGCCGACCAAAGTTATTTTCTCGCCGAAATTGTATCCAGACATGTTTTAAAAAATATGACAGTTTAATGGTTAAAAACCAAAATTGTTTGCTTTATCAAACTTTGGAAGCCTCCGAGGCAACACTTGGGCTTCTTTGAAGATTCGCGAAATTTTGGCAATCCGCAAAAATTTGTTGAAATGTTTTTGATCAAGTGAGCTCTTGGAAAATTAAACTCAAAGCCCTTCCTAAAAAGCCAAAGCACTTCAAATCCATATGAAACTCTATGAACGGATATAGACCTAACTGCGGCAAGGGAAAAATTAAGCTATGTTGAAAGAACTGACCTGAAGCAATAAGCACGCAATCAGCTGGGCTGCAAGCTGCAGTTGGTAATGGTGCTTCTGTTGCTGCTGTTGGCGGTGTCGCTTTAGCAACCTGCAGCGCGTACAGGACGATGAAAACGATTGCTACAACCAAAACGATCAAGAGCGCTACAAACAGGAACTTTTCCTTCCGCGAGCGTTTCCTAGCAAAGGGCAAATTCTCGGTGCCTTGATCAATTCGGAAAGCATCTCCGGCCTCGATTTTCTTTTGGTACTTTGCATAGGACATGACGTGATAATGTGCTTATGCCCAGAGCTGCATTTATAGACGAGTCCTTTACAGTAACAGTACAGTACCAACCACGCCGAGTAGCGGAGTAGCTGTACCAGGTGCCGATGAAACTCTAACCTTCTTTTTACCTTGTCACACTATCGGAAGATTGCCAAGAAAATCGCGTGACAATAAGATTGTATACAAAACTCAGCCAGTTCGTCCATATAAGTTGAAAATGTGTAACACACGACTCCCTGTGACCTAGATGATTCGAAGAACCAAAATTTACAGTCGAAACTAGAGGTAATGATGTCAAGTACAATGTAAATTTTAACCATATAAGATGAAAATTGTTTTTCCTTGCGACCTTTTGCTGACCTGTCTTCTGGTTAAAAAAATCCGTGATGTAACTCCATCTAATCCACTTGAGGGCTTTAATCTGCCCGTGTCATCCTAGCACATGTCATGTAGAGACTTTGAAGGCATTTGTCAAATACGAACGACACTTTTCTGCGACCAAAGTGATACCCTTTGTTATTTTGGTTACAAGATGCTATCTAAGTGACACTTGGCTTTATATCTGCAAAAGGACAGCCTGTACCGATTTACAAGTCTCTTCATGCTTCATGATTGGCCTCTCAAAACAATAGATAAACAACACAAACCGTGTCCCTAGCCCTAAGAACAAAAGAGGTACAGATTAACAAGAATCTAACTTGAGGTTTTAAAGTGATCCAGGCCATGACGCCAACTTCTAAAAGAGAATGTTCATGATCAACGCAGTGCAAATGAGAAACTTAAAATCTTTAGGGTGAATATCTCTCAGTTGAGAAATGGCAGTGTTTTTTACTGAGAAACACTCCACAAGCTGTTAGCTGAGTGTGCAGAATTCAGGGGAACCCTTGGTTGATACTGATATTGATAGTCGCATTATCTTCACATGGTGTAATGTCATTCAGATCGTAGCTTTCCTTTGTAGGTTGTCATTGCGTTCTGGCCGTAATTCTAGTTTAAACTCGGTCAGATTCACCTGTAAGTTAGAAATTGGAATAAATTCATTGCATGATCCTTCGGAGTCGAAGTTTGTGACAATAATGGCTGAATTGCGCAAGAAACAATGAAAAATCCTCCAAGGTCATCGAGCACATGTTAAGGCGGGAGTAAACATGAGCAGGCGTGAAATTTGAAGTGATATAAAAGAGGAAATTGTTAGGATTAAGGTGGTATGATACCCTAAAATACGGCGATGCTCATGAAAAATTCAATTTCTTTATAATAGAAGATTTAAGACCCTTGAACACTTGTCAAAAACATCTGTCACGTGACATGAGATTATTTGTCCACTGAGTGTGGTGTAAAATAAGGTTATTTCCAAATAAAGCCTGTTAAAAGCACTGAAAACAAGAATTAACTGTCAAAAGTTAGGTTCATTGCACAGAACAAAGCATAAACTTGCACGATATGCCTGTTTGACAGTCAAATCTTGTTTTGTAAAAGAGCAGGAAGTGTTGGCGTCAATACCATAAAACACTACCTCAAAAGGCTGTGGCTGGTTGCCATAGCAACCATTTTGAGTGAAACCGTCAAAATTGATTTTCTCTTTCCGAGTGCAATCGCACACAATTGATCTTTTTTCATCATATTTAAACTAACTTTTGGGCCCTTTTAGGGTACTATTCCACTTTAAGATGGGAAAAACACCCAAAAGAGAGCCCCAGGTTGCTAGGGGACTGTTTGGTATCCGTCTACTAATTCTTCACTTCAAATTTCAATTTTCCAAATCCATCAAATCTCCAACATTTCACATTTTCGTCAATTTAACCTATCCTTTGAGAAAAAATATCTCTCTCCCAAAATGCCCATAAATCACCCAAAACCGCCAAACAGTGGTTAATGAGATGAGCAGAGAGATTTAGTGTTGCTTGAAAAGTGGCCGAGATATTGGCAGAAAGGCCGTGTTAAGCGACCCCCGCCTTAATCTGGGGCATGCGCATAAGCAAAAATTTGGACTTGCTTTTGCGATTGCCTGGCGAATTTTTTCTTGCCCTCTTCCGGCCCTTTTACTCTCGATCCCTTTTACGTTTCATATTCTTTCTGGTTGTCGTAAAAAGTTGGGTGTTAATTATGGGCAAGGCCTGGAAATGGGACGTTGATCAATTATAGTTATAATGGTCCATTTTGCACCAAAACTGATATATAACGTTTTTCAATTTGCTACGTCAGAATGCCGTCGATATCCAAAACTGACTGTTGTGCGGATAGATCTATCCTAGATCTACTATCTGCTTATCAAGAATATCTGGTGACATTAAAAGTGATGTTGACACAAGTGGTACAAAGAGGACCCAAAGAGCACGAGCACTGAGTATATGCGCCGTTGGCAGTCAAAGGGTTAAGAGGAGTCAATCCTTTATCACCAATAAGAAGCGCTCTTTGGTGACATGGACTAACATGGATGTCAAGTCAACAACAGGAAGGGGAAATCGAAGATGTAGGGATTGCACATGTCCTGAACTGTGAAGACTACACTGACTTTTCCAAACTGCGAAGAGTAACTGCCCATGTCATGCGATTTTTGAGCAACACTAAGACACGTTCTCGAAGCCCATCTACGTTCTGAAGGTCTGACCAGTGAAGACGTCATACAAGATCGAGTCATTATTAGATATGCCAAAGGAACGATACCCCTTTGCAAGCATTGGCGTAGACAGTTGGCGAAAACTGTCGCAACAATGGAAATTCAAGTCATTTAAGTGTACATTTGGTTATTCGCCTTTGGAAATACAAGGGTGAGACATATTGAGGTCGCTCCAAGTTTCACAACCCAGGTGTTCATTCGATGTTTTCGACGATTTGCAGCCCGCTGAGGAATTCCCAGAACTTATCGTATCACAGTCAAGGAAGCTGCTTCTTAACTACAAGGATCTTCAATGACCCTGATGTCACGTCGCTCCTTTTGGAAAGGGAAATCCAGTGCATGTTTAACCTTGAGTTGTCTCGAAAGAGATCGGAATCAATCGAAAGTTATTCGAGATATCATCCTCTAAAATCACATTCTGAGAGCGAAAAAGCAATACCACAAGGACGAGTGAGAGAAAAAAAGTTAAGAACGATCACCATAATTTACTCAGATGGCTTATTAGAAACAACTCACATTTTGGTGGACCTTCGATAGCTTCTTTAAGGAAACGTTTGAAAGTCAAAAGCTAGACCAGAGGACATATTTGCAAGGAGTTGTGAGCGCATATTTGAGTGTGATCATATAAATACTTAAAAGAAGTCATTAGGTGTGCATGACTGACAAAATGTTCCGCAATATTTCCGTCATTCAGCTACCAAATTTAACAAATAAACTGCGGAGTTTTTGTAGCTTGTCAAAAAAAAAATAGTTCTTATTAAGTTTCACTGCAACGTACTTTGAATCAAGCAATCACGCTCAGTTAGCCCAAGACAAAAGTAAAACGTCAGGCGAAAACAAAAGGAAGTTTAAAATAATTAGATAAAAATTAACATTTGTATTAAAGCGCACATGCCGTAACATTGCTTCAGAACATAACAAGGTGTTGCTACGAAATTCAAAACTTGGCTGAAGAATAAGACATTAAAAATAAATACCTTTTGAAACAAGGGATATGGTCTACAGACGAAAACTTATGAAGAATTCCGTTTTTGTTTTCCTACTGCAAAAATTAAAACCCGTTATGCAACGAGATCACTGCACGAAGCAAAGAGTAATATTTATAATCAAGACGACAACAATGTCGAACATTCATTTCGTCGACTTCTCCCTTGACTGATTATTTTTTTAACTTCGTAAGTGCTTGATACGATGCGTCGTTCACTACACAGTTTTATAGATAATGAAAACTCACGAGCATACGGTGATATAGATATAAATAGTGATTTTGACTGCTAAACCTATTTCCAGATATCTGTTATGTGCTGTATAAATCAGGCAATGAATTATCAATTCACAAATTGAGGTAACAAAAAGCACTTTCGCATCTAGAGAAAAGAAAGAATTAAACATGAATTTAGTTATGCCATGCCGGTTGAGATGGCAGGACTGGAAAGAAAGCAGGCTGACTTCTGCTTCCGTTATAAATTATATGTGTAGCTAAAAATGTCACTCGCTTTTCGTCTCAACTTGTAGTGACACTTGCTGTGGAATTCTAACTCTGACATGTGGATGATTGTATGCTGAATAGAATATTATGTAATGTCATATTATTGTAAACTAGTGGCTTATACATGAAAGAAGGCTTCAGGCATATTCCACACAGACGTTTGAACTAAACAGAGGCTCGCTCTTACTATTTCGTTGATCGAGTCAGTTGTGACTTGTAGATCGACCAACATGATTATCACACAAACGTGAGGGAATAATACGACCCCGGCGAACGTTACAAGTGTTTTTTTGAGCGTTCGAATGCATATACGACTGATCCAATTGATACGAATTTTAGCCGGCGGCTTTTACAACAGAGTACGTAAAATTAAATAAATTAGTATAGTTTATTGACTAACCTGCCGCAGTCAGAACACAAGTGTGCGAAAGACAAACTGGTGCTTTTGTTGTTGTCATTGTCGTTGTTGTTGCTGTTGTTGTTGTTGTTTTAGCAGCTGCCGTTGTCATTTTTGTTCTTTCTGTTGTTGACATCTTGCTCTCAGAGGTCTCTGTAGTAGCAGTATTTTTATTCTTGGAAATTTCATGAGCGTACAAAGCGATGAACACGATTGTCAGAGCAATCAAAATAATGAACACCGCCGCGCAGACGAGCTTTTTCCATGACAAGTGTTCTCTCGAAATCGTCACTTCTGTACTGAATACATCTACTGGCTGAACAGGTTCAGTTTCCACGGACTCTAACAGCTTAAAGTATTTTGCCATATCGTCGAAATTCGTGACAACTTTGCCTCTTTAAAACATTCACTGCTTCATGTAAGCCAATGAGTTTCCTTCATTAGCAACCACGCCTGCATAAACGAGAAACTGGACCGGCAGCTTACAAAAGTGCTCTTTGCAAGACTCCTGTGTATTTTAATTGCCGAACGACGACAGTGATCGTTGTTTCAGAATCAAAAGGACATATCAGCATATTATTATCCAACTCTGCTTCCTAGAGTACAAATAACGCGCGAAACGAGTACAAATAACAGATATTTGTACTCGTCTCATTCCTCCCGGCCGCGTGAAGTTAAAAAAAACCTTGGCAACTCAGAATTTTGGGAAAAGAAATCGTTGGATAATAAATCTCTACGGGCTCGTCAACATACTCCACAGCTCGTAAAAATATACAGCGATACTACACACCACAAACCCATTCTGAGCAAAAATTTTTATGGATATTAGTTTTCAGCTGCTCTTATGGAAGTAAAATATCAGGAGGATCAATAGTTTTGTAGTTTGAATTTTAGTGACGTCACGTGAAAGGCGGCGATAAGATATGTATACTATATCTATAAAAATCCTGCACTATCATAGCCATGTGGACAGCCGCTACAAACAGGGTTTGCTCGTCACCATGCTTGATCGCGCGCACCGGCTATCATCGTCTTGGACACATTTCTCAGAGGAGTGTGAACGCTTGAGAGGAGTTTTCCGAAAGCTGAGGTATCCGAATCACCTTATTGATTCTGTCATCAACAAGTTTATCACCTCGAGAGTCGCAGCAGACCAGCCTAAACAACATACCGATGACGTCATCCGGATAGCTATCCCCTATAAAGATCAGGATGCTGCATTGTCTGTTAAACGACAACTTAGAGATCTTAGCAGCAAGGTGCGGAAGACCATTCAACCCGTGTTTACTAGCCGCAAGCTTAATCAAGATCTAAGCCTGCGTGAGCCAAAGCCTAACATCTTAACCCAGCAATGCGTTGTTTATTTATTCAAGTGTGACCTGTGCGATGCAGGTTATGTTGGGTATACAAAGGGCCACCTTCACACGCGCGTTGAGGGACACCGTCAAAAGGCGTCATCAATCTGCAAGCATTACTACAAAGAACATAACACTGCTGTTCCGAACAATTTCTTAGCACGCTTCATTGTAATCAAGAAATGCATGAACAAATTTGACTGCCTTGTTAATGAAATGCTGTGTATTCAAGAGCTTAAACCAACATTAAATGTGCAGTCTGACTCTCTTCGTGCTAAAGTTTCAAGTAATTAGCTTGCCGCTATGTTATGCAAATTCGCTTCAACTTAGCCTCTTTATAAACCGCTTTTTATCTTTAATTATGTAACCTTGATAATGGCGCAAGATGTGCCGAAACGTCGGTTTCTATCACTCATATTTCTTGTTTCATATAAAAATCATGATTAATTATATAAAAGTTAGAATAATACCCAACCTCGTCCCCAGGGCTTTTCGCTGGGGACGAGGTTGTGGTATACCGAGTGGTAACAAATTGATAAAAACGATATGATATCCTCGCAATTTCTTGGTTAATGATCGAAACATCTTCGGATCTTCTTTGGTCGTCTTCGGCAATCTTCGGTAATCTTCGAAAATGTTCGGAAACTTCGACTGGCCTTCGGGCAAATTTTGGGAAATCTTCGAAAAGCGGTCGGAAATATTCGGAAAATCGCCACAAACGTCGTTATGCATTGTGAATATTTTCACGGTATGATAAAAAGAAATACGCTCACTCGTGAAATACTTTAAATCTCCGTGCGACCATGTGATATCCTTTATTTATTTTTTCCCAAGAGTGTACGGTAACAAATCCTGCAATCTGATTGGTTCTGAGCGCGGTCCGGATTTTCCTTTCTCTGACGACGGTCACGGTAACGGCGGGAAAAAGCGCGGGTGAAATTGTCATGTTGGTCAATTTTCGTGAGTAAACTACCGGTAATCGTCAACCTTTGCCCTTTTCTACTCTTCCATCGACGATTGAACAACGCAAGTTTATCTCTATTCAAAGTCACTATAAGCAAATTCAATTGAGTGTTTTGAAATTGTGAGATTGTAGTCGGCGTTGTAATGGCGCGTAATCCTGTGGTTCTCTCGCCGGTTAATTTTAAGCTAAAAAAGTCAATTGCAGTCGAGTTTACGTCTCTGATCGTTGCTGTATTTAAGAGAATTCGCTTTCTGCTACTCACTTTAAGATAAAAAAAAGTCCGATTGTCGTGGTACAACAACTTTGCACACAATTTCACACCGGAAAAACAATTTTGGAGAGCTTAACTGGTTACTGAGCTAAATTCAACTAACGTAAAGTAGTTCGAAATAAATCTGTTCTTGAATACATCTTTCTCTGTCGGGTATCTGAGTTACTCGGTCGTTCGCTCGTTACATTTTTTTACGATGGTTTGTAGACGTCACGCAAGCTGATTCAATAACAAAGTTGCTTAAAGAAACCCACTTGTAAGCCAATTTACTCGCACGAAAATATAAATAGGTTATTTGCCGGCTTGCATTGAGATCGGTCCTTATCAGTGAAAAACTGTGACCGAGGTCTTGAAAATGCTGCCCTCGGCCTGCGGCCTCTGGCAGCATTTTCAAGACTTTGGTCACAGTTTTTCACTAGCTATACTCCCATCCGGCAAATAACATATATATATTTATACAAAAGCATAGATCTGGGTATTATTACACGAATGGACAGTGCGAATTGTCCTTGACGAACTTAACTTGTGTAGAACTTCATTATTGTTTTTTTTTTGGTCGCGTTGTTTCAAATTCCAATTCGACCTCGATGCATGTCCGTGTTATATAGACAATATGAGAATTACCTTAACATCCCTTTATGAGCGCGCATGACATTTATCAACCCTTTTTACGTCATTTCGCCACAATAAAATAAACATCGGCGAAATAAAGGCACTGAATAAATCATGTTGATCTCTTTCGCCGTACTTTTTGTATTAGTTTTGTGTGCTTTGTCGCTTATCGTGGCAGCGTGGTGAAAACTGTGCGTGTTGAACGGAATCGAGTCATCATCATCATATCCTTTATTTAAACATGATAGGGTTTAAAGCTTAGAGCTTGTGGGGTCGTGTGGAAATAATTACAATATGAAACTAAATTGAAATAGTGATAACATTACTTACAGAATAAAATGTAAAACACAAGCATAAAATGTAAAATACAGGCATAAAATGTTAAATATTTAAAAGCATTTAAAATCTAGGTAGTGCCTTGGCAATGACTGGGCCGACTGTGCGCTAAAATCAAGTTCCTTAAAATAAATGTCCTTCTTCACTTTACGATAAAACTCAGTAAACTGGCCCGTATAGTGGCTCGAGGCAGCGTTCCAAAGAATAGCGCCTCTATAGCTTATTGAGTTTTTAAGAAATTTTGAATTAAAACGAGGGACGATAACGTTATTACTCCTTCTGAGGTGGTATACAGTGCGAGGTTTATTTGTCAAATATGAAAGAGCCGCAGGTGCTTCACCTATGAACACGCTATGAAATAATTTAATTAATCGAAGTTTATAATAAAAGGTTAAAGTGTTCCAGTTCGATTGTCGGTATACTTCGTCAGTAGGCGTATCGTGAGGTAAGTTATATATTATTCTGGCTGCTCTTCGGTGAAGTAATTCCAAAGATTGTAGAAGGTCTGTATTTGAACAGCCTCCCCAAACGACCTGCCCATATAAAATAGATGGCAGTATTATTTTAAAGTAGTGTAGCACACTTAGCATGGCATTTTAGCATTCCTTTCGAGCTTGGAAATCATGCTAGCAACGACACCTAATCGTTAGTGTCGAATTGGAGGGGTGTCGCCTGCAGCGCAACAAATATTCTCTATTTCTGACATCCTTTTACAACATTTTTGCCCTTGTTTGTTTTTTCTTTCGGTATTCGACACCACATAATGTTCAAACTTCAATATTTGCGAAGTTAAGTAACTGTTGCGCATACCGCAAATTTGATGTTTATGCAAAATGGAAATTTCCTCTCATGCGCAAATAAAAACAATTGTCGTTCGAACTGTCTAGCACACCTAGCATAGCATTCTGATCGGGTAATAACAAAAGCCGATAATGCCGAATTGGAGCTGAAGTTTGAACTGCAACAACCACTGGGGAAAAAAAAGCTAACTGAACTGACCTGATTGGCTGAGAATGCAACCTGGTGAAAGGCAGACTGACTTTGATGGATTTCCTTGTCCCCCTTGCTTGTCAGTAGTTCCCTTCTTATAAACTTGAAGACAATACAATAATATGAAAGCGATGGCAGCAATTGAAACTAGCACCTTCTCCCTTCGCGAGTGTTTTCTGCCTAGCGTCACTTGCTCATTCTGGATGGAGGGTCTCAATGGGGTTAAACGATCGTTAGACGTAAAACGGCCAAAAATTTAGCCGTTAGGCGTAAAAATGAGAGAATTTTAGCCGTTAGCCGTAAAAAAAATTAACCGTAAAAAAAATCTAACCACAACCGTGAAGGCAAAATGGTAAGCCAGGCCATACAAAACTGTTAATTAAAGCCTTGTTATTCATATAGAATTGTCCAAAGACTTTCAGTATGTTCTAAAACAATGGAAATTATTGTTAAACTTCTTAAAACAATAGCAATTAGCTTTCACAAGTCAAGTTAACCGTAATGGAAAAAAATTAACCGTTAGCCGTAAAAAAGCCAAAATTTTAACCGTTAACCGTAAAAGCCACTACCCCATTGAGACCCTCTGGATGCCTCGCTGGATGCGAACCCCTTGATCGCCAGAATCGATTTTATTGGCCGGGGTGTATCTTGCTTCCGACATGTTTTGGAAAAGCGCTTTTATGATTGTATATACCGACTGTAAGCTGTGTGGTCAACTAAAAATCGGTTGGTCGATCGCTGGCGCGCGAAACACGGGCGCAGTCTCTACCGTGATTCCATGGTGACATACCGTCGGAAAAAAGCCGTTGTAGTTCGTGGTTTTGGTGGTCCATGAAATGAATTCCGTTATGAAGCTACCATGTATAAATTACGAACACAAAAAGTTACGAAACTATCTCAAAAGCCAGTTGTTTAAAAAGAATGCTGTGAGCCCCAGGTTTTCTACAATGTTTTTTTTTTCTTAAGAGCGGGCAAGAATTAGTGTACAGCGTATAGCGTACAATTCTAGTACCTTTAGTTTCCGGCAAATTAAAGAAGAGGTTTATTTGAAATTTGGAACACTTTTGCGATATTACCGTACACGTTTGTGCTCTAACGTATTTGCTTGCAAGCTAAATGAGCTAATACAACAAAGAACCACAGAAATGGGGGTGTTCCCATTGTTTCTTCCCCTCCCCTTCCCCCTCCCCTCCCCCCTTTTGCCTTTCACAGTCACGCATCGTACATCCTGGAACTGAGCAGCATCGGTGCAGGAGATGTTGAGCCTGCGCTGTCATCGCTCAGATTCTCACAAGATCGAATGTCGCGTATTCATTCCTTGACGGAATCCTGTAACGTACACGTCTTTGTTACGCTACTTTGTCGTATATAGACGGATTCGGCTAACGTGTTTACATCCTTGTTGCTGCCCAATTCAGATCATGTAATTGCTCATTCGCGTTCTCTACATACTCCGAAGGAATCAGTAGTTGCGTGTGACAAACTGCGGAATTGTAACCCGGCTCCCAACTGAATCAACATGTGCTCTTAATTGGGCTGCAACAAGGATGTAAACACCGAATCCGTCTATTGTTATTATGGCAGCCAGCGACTGCCATACACAGTTTTTCAAGATTATATTCGCCTTGCCGTTGTACCTAACCTAACAAAATGCGACAAACAGTCGTAACCATTCTACCTGTGGGGTAAACTGGAAAAAATTTCATACTACAAATAATTAGAACTATTCCTTACACTTCAAAGGTCCGTATTAATTTTCGGAGATGTCTATATCAGATGTTTCTGCAGCTGTCTGGGCAGACTTGCATGGTACAAGCAAAAGACATATCAGCTACTGAAAACCCTGCTTTAGCCTGCTACATTGAGATATATCTTCAATCTGGAGATTATTTCAGTTTGTTTTCGATAGTTTCCAATGTGTGTAGTCTCTTTAAGGAATGAGACGCGTGGTCTATTCTATACAGTATGTTGATTGATTTCTATCAACATTCAACAAGGCATGAGATACTTTAAGTTTATTGCTAAAAAAAAAAGTCGAAGGGTGTCCATAATTAGCCTGAGAATTTCGAAACTCAGCAAGATAAGAAAAACAAATGTAACCGTGCAATGCACGCTCAAAGACTCAACCGACACCACAGATAGAGGAAGTGCTATGAGATTGGCTACTTAAAGATTCTGTCGAAATTTGACAGGAAATCTCCATTTAATTAGGTTAGACGAAAAAATGTCTGGAATAGAACACTAACCTTTGGCCATACACGTTAGGTTCAGTCTTGCTTCCCGACTTTCCTCACATCCACACTTCGTATGATTAGTTTTGTGTTTCTCCGGAGCTTTTTTCTCTTTTTTGGCATGTCTCGCTGTGGAGTCAGTTGGAGCTTTCTTCTCCTTCTTGGCATGTGTCGCTGGTGTGGATTCAGTTGGAGCTTTATTCTCCTTTTTGCCGTGATGTGCCGGTGATGTGGAAACAGTCAGAGCTTCCTTCTCCTTTTTGACATGTCTCGCTAATGTGGAGACAGTCAGAACTTCTTTCTCCTTTTTCATGTGTCTCGCTGAAGTGGAATCAGTGGGAGCTTGTTTGTCTTTTTTGACATGTATCGCTGATATGGAGAGAGTCGAAGCTTTCTTCTCCTTTTTGACATGTGTCGCTGATACGGAGACTGTCAGAGCTTCCTTCTCCTTTTTGACATGTCTCGCTAATGTGGAGCCAGCGAAAACGATAAATGCCACAAGGAAAAAGTAACCGGGATGGAATCGCCTCCTTGTAAGTTCCTTCATGGCCTGATCTTGTTTGATACAGTCTTTCACCCTTTGAGAAACGACAGGACTGGTGTGAGTTCGTGTAGACGTGTTTTGAGTAGCTTGGTAGCGCTATTTCTCAAATATTGTATGAGTCAGAAAGGTTGTAGTTGTACAATGTACGTCATTAACATATCATCAATGGATTGCGTCATAGTGAAATCGAATATAAATCGCGCGCGAGTATTTTGAAGCTCGCGCACTAAAGATTGTAAATGCTCTATGTTTATGCCTCCTTCCTAGACTTTCTTTGCTCTAGTCACGGAATTTGTTCTCCTTTCGACTAATCGTGGATGATAAGAGCCCATGCTAAGGCACGATTCTCATTTCACGTTAGACGCTCGTAAAGAGCGGTTTCGTGTGGTATAAATTGACTTTTTCGGAAGGTCAAAGTTCAAATGATCGTTCTTCTGTTTTGTTTTTGTTTTTTTCTCGCGAAATGTGATCTGCTAAATGGAGTGTGATTTACTGTCTGTGAAAGCAGACATATGCTCTGTAATCCTAAAGAGACCCGACCTGGTTTTGGTTGTCTGCTATCTTTTTTCATTTTTTTTTTTAGGAGGGGGGTGGGGGGGGACGTATAGGGGTTTTGTAGACCCTTACCCTTTAGCTCTTACAGTATTAAAGCTAAGGCAATGAAACTTAAGGATTTAAAGCACGTCTAAAAATCTTTTCTCTGAGAGATCCAAGGAATGAAGACCTCTTATGACATACAAATGACAACGTTATTTCTGAAGTGCCACCATTTTGGATCCGCCATCTTAGAATAATTTTTTCAAAACGTTCAAATATAACTAAACGTTAATTTTTGTAAGGACCACCGTGACAAAATAGAAGTACCGGAACACTGACTCAAAACACGCCGGGGCCAAATGGTCTTAAAATCGATCATCAAGATGTCGCAAATTTGATTATTTTTAGCATAACTTTAAATGTAGTAAATATCTCGTCGTGAAACTTTCCAAGTGAATAGATGACAAATGTCCATTCTTTTGGACAACAAAATTGACAGCAAATTTCAAATTATGACGTCACAGTTAATGACGTCATTCCGTAACCTTGATCAAAAGTTTTTAAATTCCATTTTTTTTTGTACTTGTTTAGAAAGAGCACAGCAAGAGGAGTTAAAAGCTGAAAACCGTTTGTTCATATCTCAACATTTGAAGGAGATATGACATTTTGAATTTTAGAGAAATCTCAACACAAAAACGATGACCCCCCCTTTTCAAATTGAAGTTGTGTTTCCCTGTTAAAAATCTTACTTGTGTTGTATATTGACTGTCCTATATGAGTAGAACCGATGTAACTTAAAAAAATTCTCATCCATGTATTTTCTGCCCTTCTAAGCACTCCAAAACGTATTTGTGACGTCATTAGAAGTGACGTCATCAATTATTTAAACAACAGAAACTCGTTCAAGAAGCCAAAACTAAAAAATCTGAAATGATACGATTTTTAGCAGCACGAAGTACTCTATATTACCAAATTCTCAGAGTTCCTCGAAGAAAACTGAAAAAAAAAATCTAGGGGTTTGATTTAAGAGGAACAGTATGGTTCCGGGGGGGAAACTGAAATTTCTTTAAATTGCTATAACTCGATAAATATTTGTCATAGCGAGGAACGGTTTTCAGTATTAGAGTCCCCTAGTCATGCTCTTTCAGCTTGGTGGTTTGAAATTAGGCAATTTGTATACCACGTTTTTGTGATCACAATATGACATTTTGACATTTTTTTACTCTCAAAATGATCAAGACACCTATCCAAGGCAGTGTGCAAAGTTTGGCAAGAAAATGTGCAAAGAGTGGAAACTTGCCCTAGATGATCAATTTTAAGGTCGTTTGGCCCCGGCGTGGTCTTAAAGGAGGACAATTTCGAATATTCCTGACATTTAAACCCAGGTTTTTTTATGCCAGATATATTAATCTGATATCGATACAAGTTAAAACGCGTGTTTTAACATGTTTGTTTAAGGGAAAAAAAAAACGAAAAATAATCCAAACAAAATGCTCCTCGTTCTCAGCTCCCCCCTACCCCCCTCATGGGGTAGAGTTAACGGGAGCAGAGTCTCTGCAGAGTCCCACCCTCACCGGTCCACCCGCACGAGGAGCCTCCAACACCCCTTCGATGCGACTAAATTTAAATAAGAGGTGAAATGCTCTTTGCCTCCCTTTTGGGAGGCATTTCTTAGACTCGCACGAGGCGAAGCCTCGTTTTGGCGCTAAGCTTATTGTTGTCCTATAATGCCATGCAATCGCTGTTTTCATATCTAATCGTGACAGACGCGTTAAATTTGTGATTTTCTTCACATCTATTAGCTTGACAGTAGCTACAGCTTGAAAAACCTTGAAAACTTCTCTTAAGGCGGGGGTCCACCTGAAAGCCGTATTTTGGCTTGGTATTATGTTCTTAATACAAATATCTCGTTTACGTTTCAAGCAATCAAGAATCTGTTCACTCATTACACACATCTATGTTTTGCGCCGTTTTGTAAATTTTTTGGTGATTTTTAGGTTTATTTGGAGACAGATAGTTTTTCTCAAAGGATTAGTAAAATTTATGGAAATAGGAAATTTTGAAGATTTGTTGTTGTTTTAAAATTAGAGTTTGAAGTTAAAAATTGATAGATACACACCAAACAGTTGCCTAACAACCCGAGTGCCATTGTGGGGTCGGGCAACTGTCTGGTGGTGTTCCATAACCTTTTCTCCCCCTTTCAATCTCTCTTTAAACTTCCTCAAATTTCACTTTAATTCAGGTAAACCCCCACCTTAACTGATAGCGAAAGCTAAAATTGTATTCAGAAAAGTAGCAGTTGCTGCAAGAAAGTGTCATTTTTCAGGAAAAACAGGACAATAAACATGGCCGCTGTTAAGACGGTTGCCATGGAAACATCATACCTGGTTGTTTCCCCGAGACATTTTACGTAAACTCCCCCAAATTTGGTGTTAATCACCTTTATGTATTTAAAATTACAAAGATTCAAAGTTGGCAGAGGCATCGAACTCCCCTTCCTCCTCCCCTCACGCCCCCCACGGGTCTAACCATGATATAGAGGGTAAAATAAAATTGTTAGCAACTCCGTTGAAACCTTAAGGTGGTTCGAAATAGTTTTATGGCGCGCGCAAACTGGGTTCTAATCATCAAGTCGAAACATCCGGCTACTTTGGCAAAAACAATAGAGTACTTTGATAAAAACTGATGTTTTAAACACATATTGGTCCCCGAGAAAGGTAAAATCGCCCAATTGTAAGTTGTTTTAGAATCTTGTAGAACAAAACATCACATGTACAAAACACTGCCAACTGCGAAATCAACAAGCCTAATCTCGCGCGTGCAGTTGACGCACATGCGCAAATGCTGATCTTTTCGTGTCGAAATTTTGGAGTTTTTATAACTTTAATCGCTCATATTTCCGCTTCCGCTCGGTGGATTTTTTTCATTTTTTCGGTGATAACCAGGATCAATTGGCTGCATACATAGTCCGATTTTTAAAAAATTCTGTAGGTAGGAAAAAAAATAAGAGAACAATAGTCAAAAAGAGGATTTTTTCTTAATCTACCCTACAGATTTTTTTTTTAAACGGAAATATTTTGAAGGTCATTTCTGGTGACATATAATATTATTTTAAAAAAGACAATAGATTTCGATTTTAGGGGCTCAACTGAATGCGTCATATGGTTGCTATGGTAACAGGTTTTCTGAAATAAATGTAATGAATCTATGATGTTTCTTTTATTTTTGAGCCAAATTTCATAGTGATACGATGAACCAAACATAATTTAGAAAAGAATTTGTGAACTTGTCTCGGGAAAATGAAAACTATTTCGAACCACCTTAAACCGACCGACCAAATCAGTGCACAAGACATTATAACAGCCATACTTGCTTTTAAATTCTTCCTGGTCTTCGTAGGAGTTGATAGCAACGGGCTTGGTGTTTTTAAGCCTCTTTCACGAAGATCCTGCCGTTTTGCGTCTACATACATGTATGTTTCCACTTCAAACGCTTTTTTACTTTGTGTGTCTCGCCAAAGAGCTTCTTCTTGAAAGGTGTCAGAGACTCGGAGATGTAGATGTTTTTTGCTCCGTTACACCTAGATCCGGCAAAGCGCTCGTCTTTATCTTGATGAGCTTTCTTCGATTGTAACTACAAGTACCATTGTAAGTTCAAGAGCGAATAAAGTTGTTATCGTTGTTGTTGTTGTCGACCTACTCGTGCCAATTTAACCGGCACTTAAAGACATCGAAGACGCTAAGCACCTTATCCTACTGCAAGTAGCAAACGGCAGATCACTGTTGTGTTGATTTTGTTTACTTTCTTTGAATTATTAATCAAAACCACCAGACCAAAAGAAGAGAGTCATTTTCCACATACTGACAGCTCAGCTCACTTTACATGCCGCAAACG
>OZ026598.1:8480123-8550123 GCA_964020085.1 Micromussa lordhowensis | reverse complement strand
ATAGCCTTCAGGAACTCAGAAACATCAAAAAACGCAATGTAAACATAAGGTAAGTCACTTTTATTAAATTATTTTCTATTCGTAGCACTTATTTAGTTAGAGCAATTTTCGCAGCATTCTCATACATTGTCTTATAAACGGCCAAAATTGTAACGTAATCGCCAATAGCATTATGTCACATATTAATCATATTCTACGTCTGGGCCGCCTGTGGGACAACTGTGCCAGCCGCAACGGTCATAAATAGGACGTCAAATTTATGGTCAAGTCATAAATAGGGTAGGAAAAATCGCACATTTTGGTCATAAATAGGATAAGGGTTTTGGGAAGCGGGCCGCACAACCCCACCTAATATTCTGGGAGTAACCCCTCCCCTCCCCCGGGTGCCAGCATAAGCTAAAATATATTTATTACAAGTCCTAAATAACATTTGCTGATGTCATTGCTATTGCTATGTTATTGCAGAGGCTGTTGTTGCTGTTGATATTGTAATCGTTGTTGCTGTTGCTGTTTTTGTTGCTGTTGTTGGCGATGATGGGGTCTGTGGTGATAACGGTTACTGCCAACCACAATACGCAATTTTCTTTATTAGTGGCTGGCTCTCAACTTGTGTTAATTTGTCGAACGCGCCAGTTGTAACAAGTTGTTACTTTTCAAAATCGAAATTTAAAGAGTTACAAATTTTTAGTTGTAAACCATGCCCGAATAGCGACTTAATTCTACATTACACTCTTTAAATCAGTATAGAGGCAGCTTAAAGTGACTCTGCGAATTGCAATGATATCAACTTTGTTTAATAAAACTAGACTTGAAATCTTGTCAGTTTGCTCAAGAGTTCATAGTTCCCCTTAATTCTGTAATTGTGTCCAATGACAGGCGAATTGACAATGTTGGAAAGCTGTCATACCAGGTTGAAATTAAACACTACCTTAATTTCGTTGGCCTAATTTATTGAAATTACAAAGAGGTAACTTTCATTTTATATTCATTTTAATTGATCACGGTTCGAAACTTAGTATGCAAGCATCGACGAGAAACAATGTACTTTGGAGCATTTTCTGCTTGCGATTGCAAGTCAGTCGTTCAATACGTGTAGTCATATCAGGTGCGTATATTCAGGCTAAATCTTTCTTTTCATCTTTTATTTACTTATGTAAAACATAGAATGACACATATTCTCAGCAAAACGTGGTCCTGAATAACCAGCTGACAGAGGCTGTGAGAAAGCAATTATTTGCTCCATTAGGTAGGACGTAGCCGTGTGTATAGACTGCAACCCAAAAATATATTTTCATCAGAATTGAACATTCCCAGAGAATTTTTCGATGGTAAAAGTGACAGGTAATTTCTACTAAGATTGCTCCCTTGATCAATGTCATTCACAATTCACAATCTTTCAAAAACAATCTCTTCCCCTTATTGCTAGATTAAAATTAAAACCAAAGTAACAGACGCCAAAAGACGGCTCAAGGATATCACTCGCAAGTCTTGCTTGCAATTGGCTGTTGTCGACAGTATCACAGGATGTAAGCTTGATTTGTCTTAACTTTGGCAGGTGCCTCTAAAATAAAGAAGATCCTATAACTCATCTATGAAAGCTTGCCAAACAAACAAAAGGCGAAACAGTAAGAGGACTTCAACTTGGGATCATTTTCGCTTCAAATGACATCCTGAGTACTAACCTGGAAGGCGCGCTGGAAGAAGGACTACTTCAAAGCTACTGTCGCGTAATTCAACAGCTCGCAATCAAAGGAAGAAAAAGCTGAGAGTAAATGATTTGTTTCTCTGTAAGACACGCAGAAAGAAATTTCATCGGAGTAGATAACACGTATGGAAAAACATTCTAAGCATGGACGCGTATTCAAGAAGTACAACTCACAAGTCTATCCAGGGAAGTATTTTGGTGTTAATGAACGT
This sequence comes from Micromussa lordhowensis, assembly GCA_964020085.1. Lineage (NCBI taxonomy): Eukaryota > Metazoa > Cnidaria > Anthozoa > Scleractinia > Lobophylliidae > Micromussa > Micromussa lordhowensis. Next base: position 8,548,206 of record OZ026598.1, on the reverse strand, counting down.
GCTGGCAATTTGCGGGAACATATTCGTTTGCTGGGCAGTCTACAGAAAGCGAAGAACTCTGACCGTCCCGTACTTGTATGTTTTGGCGCTCGCTGTCTCAGATCTGATGGTAGCAATCTGTTGCTTTCCGCTCTGCGTTCAGGCCTTTCTTGAAGATGGCTGGATTCACGGTCATGACTTGTGCCAATTCAACGGCTTTCTCATCTATTACTGGGGTGGAATTTCTGTTCCAACGCTTGCTTTAACCGCAGTCAATCGGTATTTTCGCGTGGTGAAAGGGCAGATATATCGCAACTATTTCACCATAAAGTCAAGTGTCTTCATGATATCTGCTGTGTGGGTGTTAACGCTTTTGGACGGTTTCTTATCGACCTTCGTTGGACCAGTAATATACAAGTACGACCCACGATTCTTTTTCTGTATTGGAACTTTTTCCAGCAAGAAGCACGAGAGGGCCATTGGTGTCTCACTACATTTAATCCACGTTTTTATTCCGCTCATCATAATCGTGTTTTGCTACGGGAGTGTCTTCAAGTCGGTACGACGACATAACGCTCACGTTGTCCCCTCGCTCCACGCGGAACAATGCCAGCAACTTGCGGTCAACGCTTGGGAAATGCGCGTTACAATGTTGTTGTTTTTTGTAGTTTTAGGATTTCTCCTTTGCTGGATTCCCGTCATAATCATTGGTCTCTTAGCCCATTCATCAGTTGTCAAACTTCCTGATTTTGCTTACGAGTTGTACTCAGTTTTGGCATTTACCTCGACAGTTATTAACCCCTTCATATACGGAGTATTGAATCGAGACTTTCGACGGGAATTTCTGGCTATTTTTCACTGCAGTTAAAATTATTGTTGGACGTAGACTTTCATGTAAATACTGCAATACACGAAGATGTATGACACTGTACTTCAAAGTAAACAAACGTTAGTTAATTACCACAGACTCCGCATTTTTAAGCGTTGGTTTTAATTCACTACAATTACTGAAACCAGTGGATAATTTGTTTATCGATAAAGTCACTACCTCTCTTATTTGTCACTCTCTGCGAATTCATGCTATGTAAAAATCTGTTTGTGACAAGTGCGTCCAAATATCTGTTTTAATTGTCTCTCGGAGTCAAATGATTCTAGTATGACGTTATAATTTAGTGCAAAATCCGCGATGTTAAAACCACAAGTCAGCATTTCAGCTTTTTTGGTATTTCTTTCGTTTTATTTAATGTAAATATAGAAAACCTAGATGCAAATATCAAAAGACATGCTGTACAAAATATTGAAATTAAAGAAACTAAAAAAAACAATTCAAAACAAAATAAAAAAAAAAAACAGGAAAAGTCCGAACTATATTTCACTCTCTGAATGTCAGAAACACTTTTTTTAAGAGCCTTTCGTTGGCACTCAGCTTCAGGGGCACTTGAGATGTATTTTCAGTACTATTTGAATCACAATGTGATCCAGAAACGAATATATTTTGCCAGCAATGAGGGAGCAACCAGAAAATTCTACCGGCGTAACCTTTAGACGCCTCCAGTTTTCCGTTCTTCGTCAGATTGAGGAAAGCCGATCCATTTTAAACCCTAAAACTACCAAGCAGGTGCTTTCATTTAAGCTCCCTTACAAATTATGCAAAGACATCTTGTTAATAATGCATTAACAGCTCTGTAAAAAGCGGTGAAAGGACACGACCATCTGCAGTCCATAAAAACTACATTGTGAATAACTCAATCGTATTTGCAGAGCATATTGCGAAGGATGAAGTGCTCCACATTGCATCCACCCTAAAAGATTTATAAGTGTCAAAACCCCTTAGTCACTCACTTTATGTACTACAGACAGCTATTTCTACAAGAAGCATTACACTAACACGGAGGAATATGCAAGAAGCACAACTCATAAGTCCATCCAAGGAGTTATTTTGGTGTTAATGAACGTTCTTGCCATTTCCGGGAACATCTTCGTTCGCTGTGCGGTCTACCAAAGCGAAAGGCTCTGACTGTTCCGTACTTGTTTCTTTCACGGTCATGACTCAGTGCCAATTCACCGGCTTTCTCCTTTACTACTGGGGTGGAATTTCTGTGCCAACGCTTCCGTTAACGCAGTTCAGTAAATAATGTTTTCGCGTGGCAAAAGCACTGATATATCTCAACTACTTCGATTCACGATAAAGTCAGTGGTCTTCATAATATTTGCAGTGTGGGTGTTAACGCTTTTGGACGGTTTCTTATCGACCTTCGAAGGACCAGTAATATGAGAGTACGGCCCGCGATTCTTTTTCTGCATTGGAACATTTTCCAGCAAGAAGCACAAGAGAGCAATTGGTGTGTCACTACATTTAATCCACCTATTTATTCTACTAATTATCATTGTCTATTGCTATGCGAACGTTTACAGTGTGACAGTGTAACATGGTACACTCGCTTCGCGCAGGACAGCATAGGCAAGTTGCTATCAACGCGTGTAACAAAGCTGCTGTTTTTGCTAGTCCTTGGTTTCTTTGTTTGTTGGATCCCTGTCATAATCATTGGCCTTTTAGCCCATTCATCGACCGTTAAGTTGCGCGATTTCGCGCTTGAGTTGTACACGGTTTTGGCATTAATTTGCCTCAGCGGTTATCACCCCCTTTATATACGGGGTGGCAAATCGAGACTTTAGGCGGGAATTCCTGGGCACTTTTCAGTGTAAGTAACTTGCTGTTGTAGTACTACGATACTGAGTAATTATACTCACAAGCTAGTCTTTTCAGAAATATCTAGAGCCATGGAAAGGAGAACAACGGAAATTAGGACAATCTGTATCATTTACGTTACTAGGTTCTTTATAATTGGCCAAACGAAACATTACTTAACACAACCAATGCCCCTAGCCCTAACAACAACTGAGCTGCACATAAGAACGAATGTAAATAAAGGTTTTAAAGTGGTACACATCAAGTGCGGAAATTTGCAACTGCAGACTAAAATACAAATGATATTAATTGTGCCATGTCTTAGTTGTTTTAAACTTCCAAGGCAAAATTAACATGAACTTGACATACATGTATTGGTGATCTTTGACCATCTCCGAAAGACTATTAGTATAGGTAATCACACTGTTTCAAGTTCAATTCGGAATTAATTTGCACGAGTAAGTTTTTCAAAAAGCTGAAATTGCACGAGCCGCTTCGGCGAGTGCAATTTCAGCTTTTTGAAAAACTCACAAGTGCAAATTAATTTCAAATTGAACGAGAAAAACCGTATGATTACTTATTAATAATACAAACATGAAAAAATTCGCGCAGAAAAATTGCCCGAAGATGTTTCTTGAAGCCATTTTTCCGCATTCGAGAAAACTTTTTTCAGAGTTTCCATACAAAATTTTTGTCACTGCTTTACATGGTATCATTGGCCTACAAAATTCTCATTGTCTTTCTGCCAATCATTATCCAGAATTACAATGTGTAATTTGCACTGGTGATACACTTTTTGCACCGGTGTTACACTTTTTGCACTGGTGTTACACTTGAACTGCACTGCTCCCAGCCAATCAGAATTGAGTAATTTTTTTCATGTGTATTATTAGACTGCAAACAACTGTCGACGCGGATACGAGTTCGTTCGAAAATCTTTGGGAAATGGTGGAGAAATCTTCGAGAAGCCCCCGCTACGTCGCCAACAGTGTTCGAGCCAACCTTTAATGGAACATAGGTCTTCTGGAAATATCTAGGATTTTTCCGGCTGATTTTTACAACAACAAACGAAGATTTGACCAGTCAGAGCTCAGTCATCGTGGCTGCTATGTTACAGGTATAGAAAAGTCCAGAAATAAAGGGCCACAGATTCAATTTCTACAGATTCAATTTCTACAGATTCAGTTTCATGAAAATCAGTTGTCACATGAAACCCTTTTCTGCGCGAGGACTCGATTTGAAACAGAAGCACAAGGTAATTTGGAATTGGGCTATTCTTGGCACTGCTTCAAGGGAAAAAGTCGAAAGAAAGAAAATATCGCGCACTGTTCAAGAGTTCTGTTAAAGAATCACAGACTCAGATTTGCTGCAAGGCGTCAAGTCGCGTTTTTATTTTCAACAAATTTGTCGTTTAATCTATTTGCGTGGAAGGTAAACGCTCAGAAAACAGTAAAAAGTTACGAATATTCCTCTCAAAACACATGCCAATACGATTAGAAGGCTTACTAACGTCCTATGTACACTATTTTTGCCAGAATTCTACAAAAGAAAGATTATTGTGCTGCTCACTCATTCAATCACTAAACATCGTCATAAAGACTTCTGAAATTCCAGCCAGAAATATTCGGTGCTTACCATTTTCGGAATAAACCGTTTAGTTTTGATACTGTTGAATAGAGCTAATGGTTTTTCTAAAATCCAAAGTGGCGCTTACCATTTATAATAGGAAAAAAAGATGGCTTATGTACATTTCACCACTTGAATACCATGTAAACCTCGCACAGCCCTTAACGGTACAAGGAAAGCCCAGTTTTCGCGATATTTGTCACTGTGCTGACGACATTGTATATGCTAGTTTTGAAGATTTTAGAACTTTGCTGTACGTTTTAATGCGTGTTGTTAAAGTTTTCGTTCGCTAATAACTGTGGGTAAATGTTCCAGTCGCCATCTTTTTTCTACGAAGGGTACTATTTCCCGTAATTTTCTTGGCTGAGCAGAGACTGGAAACTGGAAGTGCAGCAAATGGTAAGGAAATTTCCGTCGTTCCGATTCGAACGGAAAAAAAGACGACTGCCTCTGGAGGCAGTCTATAATTTCCGAACAGATTTTCCGGAAAGTTACTGTTCATTTGTCTTTCAACCTAAATTTCAAGATATTTTGACTAAATAATAAGCAACCTTTAAAGCTGATTAGGTACCACTATTGATATAGACTGCGAGCAGTCTCTCTTTTGCTCAGAAATCCGTGGGGAAGAACACAAAACAAGTGAGCGTGTGGGCGTGACTGCGAGCGTGACATGCGAGTGGAGAGCTCTCGTTCTTTTTTGCGTTCTTCCCCAACGGATTTTCGAGCAAAAGAGAAACTGCTCGCAGTGTACTATCGATATCCTTGACGGTTTGTTGCTTAGTTGCACACGGATTTTCCACACTCAATATTAACCAACCTGAAATGAAGCACGGGCGATGAGGTTGCGAATTTTTCCGCTCAAACGTCATGGGAAACCAAAACGAGCGAACAAAACAAAAATTCTGCCTCTAATTTCTAAGTTTAGTCAGTGTTCTAAATTAATCTTTGGCTGCAGTTTTCTCTCAACGACCAAGCTTCAAACAATTGTTTGGCTTTTCCCAGAAAGAAAGTCCTTTAAGGCTTCCCACCTCCTCAACTTTTCATCTGCCTCCGTTAGTCCATGTCCTGCGATGGGTGCCTCAAACTCCAGATCATCTTCCTCAAAATACTCCGGATATTTCTCGGCGTACAGTTCTCTGAGCTGTTCAAACGTTTTTCCAATAAAGTTTCCGTCACTGTCAGCTTGCTCCTTTAGCTCCGTTAGACACGTTCTAAAACTGTTTGTGAAGAAGAACAAATATGAGAGTGTTTATTGATCAAGAATAAAGCAGCCCAATTTGTCATACCAGTCACGTTTAATTTCTGCAGCCGACTTTAGCCTTTGGCAGTGTTAACCTAGGCAGACGATAAATGCATTTCGGACGTATAATTCGTCTAGGTTAATACGAGACAAATAAAGCAGACAAACTTGCTTCAACTTTGAATAAGCTCAACTAAAATTTGAAATCAAGCGACCAATACGTGGTCACTCCCAAAGTAGCTATTTGTCAAAACATGAATTTCAAGCATCTGGAATATAATTTAGCTATACGCTAAGATGAGACGCATTATTTGTGTAGCACTCATTATTTGTCTTCCTGGTAAATTTGGCCATTTTCACATTGATGATAACTCCGCTACTTTAAATTTATTGACTGGATCACGTGGTTTATGACGACTAAAGGTTTTCAGTGAACACCTTAGCCGCTGCCACAATTAAGATTTAAAGCTAACCAATAACTAGAGATACGAAGAGCGGAGAGAAACTCTCTGTGAATAATTAAACTGTCTAACACTTCGCACTACTTTTGTGAGTAAAGACATGTGCCATGTGACATGCGTTATGTACTCAACCATAGTTTTAGTCTCTTGCGCAGACGCGCGTTGGGCTCGTCACGCAATCATTCCACCAAGAGGGTAGGAGTACGTGATAAGCCATAAAGAACGTCTGTGTGGGAGGCAAACATTGGTTCTAGTTTGATGGACACCAGCAAGCAAGACAAGCTGGATAGCGTGACGGAGCTCACCTGTATTTGTTACAGAAGTTTTGCGTGACGCTGACAGTATGGTCAAGATTTAGAACACTGTGCCACCAGCCGCTAGGGATGAAAACAATGTCGCCCGGCTTCTGTACGCACTCGATGGGAAGATTACTTTTCTGTCGTCGTGGGAACAAAATTAACAACAATCAGCAAACGTTTAATACAACAAAGTTTCTGACTTGACGAATCAGTTTTAGTATCAGTTATCAACTATTGTAGAATATATAAACAATCACTTCCATTTGGCGCGAAAATGTGTATATCTTATTAGACGTTTTGGTGTGTAGTATCGCTGTTTATTATCCAACCCTGCTTCCTAGAGTACAAATATCGCGCGAAACGAGTACAAATAACAGATATTTGTACTCGTCTCATTCCTCCCGGCCGCGTGAAGTTCAAAACCTTGGCAAGTCAGAATTTTGGGAAAAGAAATCGTTGGATAATAAATCTCTTATTAGACGTTTTGGTGTGTAGTATCGCAGTATATTTTTACTCGTTGTTTGTATTTTGACTCGCCCTACGGGCTCGTCAAAATACTGCACAACTCGTAAAAATATACAGCGATACTACACACCAAAACGTCTAATGCAAATATCTGATATTTTTACTCGTTTAGCGCGTTATTTGTACTCTATGAAGCAGAGTTGGATAATAAATTCGGATATTTACCCTTTGACATGACTGTTCCTCAAAGCTCACAGTTTTTCTCCCGGAAAACTATTCCCTTCTCGGAACAGATAGGGTGGTTCCATTACCCAAAGATTCCGGAAATTTCGGTCGGAATTCAAATGGAAAAGGTCTGTCTCGATTTCATCCGACCGGAATATTGGGGGTCACCTCTGGAATGGTCCACTTCTTTCGGTCGGAATATTCCGACCTCCGTTCCATTTTTGACAAACCAGTTTTTTTCGGAAAGGGAATTAAAAATGGTAAGTGTCATTCCTACTGGTTGGCCCAGATTAATCGGAAAATGACGTTCCATTTCCCTCGGCTATTCCCACTGATCTCTGACCGGTCGGTTTGGCATAATGGAAAGCCCCCATAATGCCCGCAAACAAATATCCGAATTTAGTAAATTCTCAGCTCCGACTATTGCATTTCTAGCTTTTTGATTGGCTAAAAAACTCCGACTATGAGCCAATAGTCGGAGTTTTACGTCATATGGAAAATAGTGCGCCAAGTTTAAAAATTTTCCCGCACGAAGTTTTCAACTTCAGCCATCTATAATGGCCGAAATAAAAATCGACGGCAAAACCCGGTTTGAGAATTTACTAAAACGATTATTCCATTCGCCCTTGTTGGATATGAAGTGATTATAACAAACTCGCGCTACGCGCTCGTTGGTTATTGCATCACTTCATATCCAACTCGGGCTCATGGAATAATTGTTATATATTTTCACGCCAAATGGAGGCTTTTGTGTTTATCATCTCTCGATGATTCTTCTTAACATGCGCAGTTTAGAAAATTGGGAAAATATCACTCAGAAATTCCACAGTTTTCAGTCACGTGACGCGTTTAGACCAATCTTCCGCAAGCGGAAATATTTGATGGATCATGATAAAACACTATGTTCCCTATTTAGGTGTATTTTGATAACGTTTTTTTTTTAGCATGGCTCTGAGAATTAAAATTAGTACGCTATCCCACTGCTTCTAATTCAATTAGTTTGCCCCTGAGCTGTTAGTTTTTCACAAATGCACGGAGAAAAAACAAACAGCTCCTAAAGGCACATTTCTTAGATAAGACACGAACAACGGGAAACAATTCTTGTGCAACCTTAGTGCGTAATTTAACCAGTGGTGAAATTACTAGAATATACAAATTCTTGGTAGCGTTGCGTTGCGCGACAGAGACTAGGGCTAGAATTACTTGCAATGCCGGCACCGTTCAGTTGATTCAGGTAAATAAACTGGTTAGCTGCATACCAAGTATGGCCGAGTATAAATCCACCAGTAGAACGCATCCTCCATGTCATAATCTCTCTTCTGGTAAAAGTTATTCTTGACACCTAAAACATCAAGGAAAGATCTAGTTAACAATTAGACTATGAGCTCAAGATTTCTACTTAAACAATAAAGTGTTTCTGTCGAGGAACTACCGGCTGATAGTTGCCCCGCGGAAATTTGATGTTCTTAAAGCAAATATTTGCCCGAGAAGGGAAGCGTCGAGGGCAAATGTGTTAGTTTTAAGAACATAAAATTAATTTCCACGGGGCAACTATCAGACCGATAGTTCCGAGACATAAACACTATTATTGTTCTTCCGCGCGCCAGCTCAAAAGTCAAATTTAATTATATTCAACTTTTTAAATGAAAGCCGTGAAAGCCAAATGTAAAATTTGAAGAAGCAAACAGACAAAAACAATTGTTTGTTTTTTTATAAGCCCGCTTGTTTACAAAATTTATTTTTTACTTGTACGAACAAGTACTATCCATCCAGGTATTATCTGCGGACGGGCATTATGCTGCAGATGAACACTGTCGCGTCAGGTGACCTATTTAATCCAAAAAAAATCGAAGAATATTTAATGCTGAGCTATCACACTGCTAAGCTACTCACTATCTATATAACAATTATTCCATGAGCCCGAGTTGGATATGAAGTGCTAAAATAACCAACGAGCGCGTAGCGCGAGTTGGTTATAATTACTTCATATCCAACAAGGGCGAATGGAATAATTGTCTTAGTAAATACTCAAACCAGGTTTCCTCCGATTTTTATTTCGGCCATTATAGAGGGCTGAAGTTGAAAACTTCGTGCGGAAAATTTTTAAACTTGGCGCACTATTTTCCATATGACGTAAAACTCCGACTATTGGCTCATAGTCGGAGTTTTTTAGCCAATCAAAAAGCTAGAAATGCAATAGTCGGAGCTGAGAATTTACTTAAACAGAATAGATAGCGAGCAGCGTAGCTGTCATTATCAGAGAAAGGCATGCGTGATAGAACGCTAGTAGACTTATACTAAAATTTGAAAGAAACACGGTACATGTTTTCTATTTCTTAAATGTATATTAACAATAAAATCTTCACTATTTTGCCCACGGTTTATGTAGGCGTAACTGCTACCGTAGAAACTAAATAGTTGTTACTGGTACTCGAGCTCGTTTTCAGAGTAATCGCTAACTACATGATGTGCCATGATGTGACTACTTCCCTCTAACTGACCTGGGATGTGGTAGACAGACGGAGGATACATCCCCCATAGTTTAGCCCCCTGTATAAGAGCCAACCACCCAGTTGAATTAGCAGGATCCACATGCCACCCTGAGCCACTTCTTTTGGCAGCCATGATGATCCAGCGCCAATCAAGACGAAGCTCATCTTCCACACTCGTCAGAAAGTCATCTGATTCAGAGAAGAAATCTGGTACGGTGTAGTCCTGGACCAAAACATAAGAGGCGTCAGAAAACTGGTTTCTTCAAAAAGAAAGATTACCGTAAAACTCCGCGTGTAAGAATCTACATTTTTCGAAGCCTGGCAAATAGGTTCTTGTATTTTGGAATATACTTAACAATTATTCCACAAGCGCGCGTTGGATATGAGATGGTAGATAGCACACAAGGCGCCTAGCGCCGAGCTGGCTATAATCATCTCATATCCAACAAGGGCGAGTGGAATAATTGTTTTATTTAAAGCATCCCAAAAAGTAAAAGAACGCCTCATCCCAAAACTAAGAACGCCTCAAAACAATCACGCGTACGCTTCCCATATTCGTAGAGCATGGTTATAATGGCTCATAGCCCATGATGGCTAAGCCAATGAAAACTCTCAAATTGCATTATTCAATGATCCAGTTTTTAATAATAGTTATTAGACTTGCCACAAGTTGACCTTTGCCTAATCCTTTGCTTTATATTTATCCCCTTCGAGGGACATACCAACAGGCCAGGGAAGTGTTATTGGAAAGGACTTTTAGAAAGTCTAGGTAGTTATTGGTAAATTAGGCTAAGTAGGTTCTTGTAATTTGGGTTCTTGATTTCAGTGTAGGAGATATAGAAACAATCAATAAACTTGGGTTTGGTCCTTGAATAGGACCAATAGAATAGGCATGATTGAAGACACTATTTGCTGCAAAATAAATTTGCAATCTCAAGGTCACACTCCTTGGTTAAAATGTTTATCATAATTTAACTTTAACCCACATAATTATAAGAACCTGCTTGATCTTGCTTGGATGGGTTAACAGGTTCTTATAGTTTTGGTTATTAGAATTAAATTGCAAATTTCTGCTTTTATTTAGAATGTTTTAAAGTTTGGTCCACTTTGCAAATTAAAAATCAGTGCAAGAAAAACAGGGTTCACGGTGCTCGTTTTTTGCAATGTATGGATGGCCATTACAGTAACGTATACACCCTCGGATAGCATCTGTCAGTCTGTCAATGCTGCACATTTGCCGTAGAAAACAATAATCTAACATATCTTTGAACCTAACGTCTGATTCACACGTACAACGCGATAGCAAACACTAACGCGAAGCAAATAAATTCTATGTTCTTGGAGTCCCTTGTTAACCACTGAGGTTAAGCTATCATCGAAGCTGATCCACTATGTATGCATTAATTTACTCACCTCTCTCAGCTCGGGATACATATCAAACACATCTGGCATGAAGATGACCCAAGGTGAAGTCTCATTCGGAGCTCTCTCCTTCAGATATTTCACGTAGCTGGTTAAAGGCACTAGCGTGGTGGTGTGACCAACGTAAACGCCTTCCTCTATCCGTGGATCGTGTTGAAACTTCTCAAATCGCCATTTGTTCATCGCTTTCCAGTCTTCCATCATGCCCGTAATAATGCAAGCTTGACCTATAAGCATTCAGTAATTAGAGCAGTGTCACTCTAGCCAATCACAAATTACATAGACAATCAAAAGTGGACCAATCAAAAGGCGACCGGCGCCAAGCGCGCCAAAACATTTGCAAGCTAGTCACGATTGGTTTTGGTTTTACTTGTGATGACAAAGTGGCACGGTAAGACAGAAGCAGCGCGGTAAGGCAGAACCAAAGCAAAAGTGACTTAATCTATCTGGACACTAGGGTGAAAACACGTCTATCCATCGGTGTTTCAAAAGTTCGCGAATTTGGCATGCAGGCTTCCTTTCTCACTCCACATGTGTAAAAGCTCGAAGTCAACAGATCGCTCTAACAGATTTTCCGCAACTGTGGGATGAAAGCAGAATGCGAAAACGGCGAAATTTGAACTGAAGTGCTTTTGACCAATAAGTCGCGGCAAAACGAAAGTTTATCGCGCATTGTCCCGCTCCTGGTACCAGTTGTAAGCTTTTGCTATGAGTTCTCAGTATTTAGATATTACAATCTTTTAAACCATATATTGAATTTAAAAATAATATTTCTACCTCTAATCATAGTTAATAGCCGGGAAATGGTTAAAAAGCCTGGTAAACACCAAAGAAGCAAACAAACAGGCTAAGATTTATGTTGCAAGGTTCTTGACCCTGCACATCTTTTGTTTTATGCTTATAGACTATGCATGAATTACATAATCGCAGTGCTTCTATTGGTTAGTTATACGAAGCACGCATAACCACCTTTTGTTTTTTGCCAGGTTAATTTTGTACTAGCTCAACCAAAATAGCCAACAAAAACATACAACAAAGAGCTTTGCTAGGTTTTTCATCTATTAATTATGCACTAATTAAGAAACAGACCTGGTTTCATGCATTTCTCGTCAAATTCCTCTTTAGTGGGTTTATGTATCTTCGGTATGGTGCAATGTGTTCCGTGTATCGGCCAGACATCTTCAATCTCTAGTTTCCTCATATAATCTTCGTAAGTTGTGAGTCTTGCTTTGAATCTCTTTTCGTGTGGCTGAAGTTCTTCATTGTCATCTGAAAAAGAAACAAAAACAACAAAGAGAAGCCCATTTTAATAAAAATTATTCGTCGTCCATTGCTCGCAGACTGGCCCTATACAAGTGTTCTGGCATTCAGTCCGTCCAAACGTCTTCAGACAGTGCTGTAGAGGCTGTGACTTACTGCCGGAAACTTCTTTCACTTTGTCTAGTTATTGCTGTTTTTGTTGCTTTGAACTTTCTCACTAGATGAGAGGACGACATGAAACTTTTTTTGGATCTAATTGTGGGAAGCCAAGACCGACTTGGCAACATATGAACATACATTTCTTTTTTACTTTGCTTTTTTAACAAAAGTGCTACCTTCATACATTGATATTAGCCCCATTGATATATGATAGAAGTTAAAATTTTAATTTATGGTATCGGTGATTTTTTCCCGTTGTTATCAATTTTCCCTCAGTCTGGTATTGTCAGTTGATTTCATACTGTGTCCTTTTAACGCCGTCAATAATATGTATATCACAATTTAGACTGACCATGAGTTCGAGATTTCTATCGCGTGGCAGTGCGCCCTCGTCAACTATACTGAACTGCGCGCATAGAAATCGAGAACTAATCAAATCTCATTGTTTTAGCTAGTAAATCTACTAGTCGTTCAAAACTTTATCCAAATCCTCTTCACAGACACCTCAAAAACGCAATGAAGCGGCCGCCATTTTGTTAGCAACCGCACTATCCTCAACAGAACAGATATAGTGAGTACAGGGTAGCCAATAATGGGACGACATTTGCGACATGACGCCGGTTTTTTATATACCTAAAAGTCAATAGCAAGCAATTAAAATCGAGACTTACTTTTCATTTGGTCTCCCTCAATATGAAACACAGCCGTTTTTTGACATACTTTCTTGTTGTCTTTCAGCCACCCACATATTCTCAAATGATATTCACCACTTTTTAAACTCTCAGGCACGACTAAATTCTTTTCATAAACTGATTTTCCTCCTCGGATCTGCGGAATTATTATGTCATCTGGATATGAATAAACTGCTTTGCCTTTGTCGTCTACAATTTCCAAAAGCCACTTGTCTATCTCTCCTTCGTCATAAGCGAAAGCCACTCGCCGAGTTTTGCCATTTGCCACCCATACACTTGTCTTCTTTGGTTGAACGATTTCAATAAAATCCTGCGCAAGGCCGGCTGAAACAAGGATTTTATATTAAGACTACATATTAAGAATGCTCAAACCAGGTTCTAGGACTAACGATATACTCGCTGTTTGCTGCATGGACGAATGATTTTACCTTCAGAGAAAACGAAGGGCCAGAAACAGTTACCCCATTAAATTTGAAAAAGCGGAAGGAAGATACGGAATGGACAGATTATGCCGATGTATGGAAAAGTTTTAAATCATGCGTGCGATACTGAAAACTCAAATGTTTTTTTAAGTTTACTTTGAACCAACCAGATTGACTTGCTATGCACAAGACTGATCGAGGTAGCGTTAAGCCTTTGTTATACTCTTTTTGGCATTTTCCAATTCCTGTTTTTACTGTACTGTCATAGATACTTGCCGTGTACATTGAGCAGCGCCATAACTGTATAAATGATGAGCAAAGCCATTGCGTTTCTCTGAAAAAAACGAAAACAAAATATCAAACCTTTTATCAATATCTAACTAAAGGATCCAATGCATGGACGGTAAAAATGGTTGGAGTCAACCACAATTGTTCACTGATGCGATTAATTCGGTGTCTCATCGCTCAATAAGTGACCGATATAAACAACGAGTCCAAAACATACTGATATCTTTACCTTCTCTCTAAGATTATGTACGCGGAATTATATGTTTCAAACTTGTAGGCTACTTTCCAGGTTTTATCCAGCTCAAGGACTAAAAGCGGATTTTCTTCTTGCCGTGGTTAAAAGGCAAGATTTTCCTTTTCATACGCTGTTGGTGTTTTCCTAGTCTGTAAATAAAGAGCCACTCTTACGCATGCGCTGGGAAATAGAGACACCTGTGATTTTTGAGCCATTCGTGTTGTGTAAATACAGGACATAAGCTGTGTCTACAAATCAGAACTTTAACGTTATAATAATGGAGATTTCTTGCTCCAATGTACTGTCGTTTTCATCTAAGCGCGAACACGTCAATAAAAAAAAAACAAAGAAAAAACAAAAAAAGGATAAAAAATACTAATTTGGCAGACCAGTTACGCGAATTAACATTTGCGCTCGAAGTCCTCCAGCACAGTAAGCATCGATTTATCGAGTCAGTGTGAACTGATGAAAATGTCTTTGAGAAAGAAGTGTAAATAAAAGACGCATTATTAAGTCTGTAAAGAAGCATTGTTTACGCAGTTCGTAAAAAAAACCCTAATGATACCTACAAGCGAACCTTAAAGAAGCGTAAAGATCCGTTGTTGATACCTTCACGTTATCCGTAAAGAAGCTTAAAGATTCCTCGTAAAGAATGGTACAGATGCGTCTTTACGCAATACTTAAAGAAACGTTAAGATGCGTTAACGATACCTGTGCGACTGAAATAAGCAAAGAAGTGCAAAGACGCTTTTATTAATAATATTTGTGTTTGTAGCTGTATCAGTGAGATAAACTTATTTTACGCGTCGTTAAGTTCGCCAACCAAGTTCTTCTGGAAGGGGGAACATTTTTCATGACAGCACTACTGTTCAAACCTGGAAAAGTTTAAATCGTTGAAATGGCTTTAGAACGACTGTAGAACGCCTCAGCTGCGACAAAGACTTCACAATAACACAAGCGCAGACTAAGGTAAGTTTCTTTTATTTAAATCCTTTACTTCAAGTTGAATTTAGAGCGATTTTCGAACCATTTTCATACATTCTCTTAAATGGCTTAAAACGTAACGCAACACTGTCACGTATGTAAATCACAAACAACGTCTGGGCCGCCTGTGGTTAAATAAAGGCCATTGAAAAAAGCAAACAAACAACAAAGGAATCAACCTCGCAGACAGCTGGCGTCCCACAGTCTGAATTGAAATTATACATTACACTGGGTTTTTTGTTGTTGTTGTTGTTGTTGTTTTTTATAATACAAGAACGTCTAATTTTGGGGCTGAGGCTGAACGTTCTTATTTTTTTCGATTTGAACCTGAAAATGTTCTTACCATGTGCTTTAAGTTGTTTGGTATTGTAATTCAATAAATCAATGCGGAGATGATCAGGAAATCTTTCAAAGTGCATTGTTTGGTGTGATGTGGTATCATGTTGATTGTCATGGTTGTGCGGCTTGCTCTGATGCCGCGCGCAAGATTTCTTTCACCTTTGTATATTTATACTACTCACAATCTCACAGTCTCTCAGCCTGGGCATGTTCTTGGTATGTTAGTAACAATTCTGCTTTATCTCAGCCTGAACGTTCTTATAAAAAAGGTTCTTCCAAGAAAGAGTGTATGGTCTCCACCGTTTTGAACAATTATGACTATAATGTCTTCAGACAAGGCTTTTCCTGGGATATAACTTCGACCTGTCTTTGTTTTCAACATCTCTTCAACTCGCGGTTTTCTCTTTAGAGGTCGCTGGCGGGAACAACCAAAATGGCATCACGTGATCAATGTTTTGCTAACCGCATTCTCGTTCCCATAGCCCTTTTCTCATCTCGTGCCAAGGCTCCGCCGGCTAAGAGATGAGAAAAGGGCTATGGGAACGAGAATGTGCTAACCGCAGAACCACAAAAATGTTATCACGTGACTAGAATTTTTGAATCGCAGACATAAAGCAACGGTCCCGTGAAGCGGGTCGAAAAAAAGCCATTGTCCACGGACGTCTGAGATGGATAGTAAAACCAAACATGAAAACTTTATTCTGCTTTATTTGATTTATTTTTATATATCCTTTTATTTATTTATCTATTTAAATATTTATATTTTTAACGAGAGCAAGTAAAAACACTTAGTTATATATTAACTTGAAGTTGTCTCTGGTGGACATGCTTCTTCGGGGGTTCGGGACTTACTTCGGGAAAATTCGGCCATCCGCCATGTTGGCCGGGAACATAAGATGTTCCTGGGTGCTAGCGAATTGTTGTTGCCGGCGTCACTTGCTTTGTTTGAAAATTGACATTGTTTTCTTGGATTACCTTGACTAACAGAATTGACAGCAAGGCATACAACTGATAGTGCGATCAAACTGCCATTGATCAGAGATCAGCGTGTCCTAAAGGAATATTATAAAGTGGGATCTCAGAGACATTTACGCGACGTGTAAACCAAACCACAGACGACAGCCAGACCATTTGCGCTCGATTACGAAGGAGTCTGTTTCAGTAACGCTAGACATAAACGTGGCGGGCTCCAATCTGTGAACTTAGTACATAAAGAACGATCTTTTCAGGCTTTCAACGTGGCAAACATGCAGCAGTTCAGAACAACATCTCACCAAGACATGCGTGTAGAGTTCATTTCCCATTTCTCACCGACTCACACAGAGGAAGCGTTTTGTTGTATGAAAACAATGAGGTCGAAGGGCGATTTATGCGATGTAAATCTGCTCGTTGGCGAGCCTAAACGACGGATTTCAGCACATCGACTCGTTCTAGCGTCCTGTAGTCCTTACTTTCAAGCTATGTTTACTAGCGAGCTGATTGAGAGCAGACAAAGGGACATAACCCTTCAAGATGTCGACGCGGATGCAATTGAACTTCTTGTAGATTTCGCTTACACCGCACGAATTCAAGTTAGTGAAGATAACGTACAGGCTTTGCTCCCCGCCTCGAGTTTACTACAGTTAACAAGTGTGAAAGACGCTTGCTGTGAATTCCTGAAAAATCAGCTTCATCCCTCGAACTGTCTCGGTATTCGAGCTTTCGCTGATACCCACACTTGCTCAGACTTACTGGAATCCTCCCATCGTTTTGCTCTTCAGCACTTCTTAGAGGTCTCACACACGGAAGAATTTATGCTTCTTTCGGTTGAGCAAGTGTTAGAGCTCATCTCTAATAGTGACGTTAATGTAGAAAGCGAAGAACAAGTGTATAACGCGGTTATAAATTGGGTTAAGTTTGACGTGGACAATAGGAGCGAATTTGTAAGGGATCTGTTACCCTTTGTAAGACTGCCACTTTTGACAAGGGAATGTTTGATGACACGGGTTGAAACCGAAGATCTCATCCGAAATACCCCAGACTGCAAGGACTTGCTCATTGAAGCAATGAAATACCACTTGCTACCTGAACAGCGCTCGGTACTTCAAAGCCCTAGGACTGTCTGCCGCAAGCCTGCAGGTCAGGTGCCAATCTTGTTTGCCATTGGTGGCGGTAGTCTGTTTGCCATTCACAGTGAGTGTGAGTGTTACGACGCTAGGATTGACAGATGGTGCATGGTCACTCCCATGTCTACCAAGCGTGCCCGGGTGGGTGTAGGGACAGTCGGTGGAAAGATTTATGCTGTAGGAGGCTATGATGGAAGTGGTGACCTGGCAACAGTTGAAGCTTACTGTCCACAGAGCAACCAGTGGTTGTCAGTACCATCTATGGGAACTCGTCGAAGCTGCTTGGGGGTGGCTGTCTTGAATGGGTTGATCTATGCCATTGGTGGTTATGATGGAGCCTCGTGCCTCAACAGTGTTGAGAGGTTTGATCCTCTGACAGCGCAGTGGACTTCAGTAGCTGCAATGAACACAAGAAGGTACATGTACCAATTTTTTGTTGTTGTTGTTGTCCTTAAAAAAAAGCTTGCTACTACATTGAGGTGATGTATCACAAAGTGCAATGAAGAAAATTAAAATGAAATATAATTATTATCATTGGTCAGTATAATGCAGACTGCAGACGCGGGGTACCAAAATGCAGAATGTACATGTAGACTACAGACTTTTTAGTGTATATTGTGTTATTTCTGTTATCGAGTGTTAACTGTGAACTGGGTTATTGAATATCACTCAGGGTAGCCTAAATAACGCATGCATGGACCGTATTCTCTAGTGCCATATAATATACAATGTACATGTAGACACACAAATATATATATGTACAGTTTACATACATGTACATGTATATATGTACGTGGAAACTTTTAGGTGATGCCTATTGTAAACTAAGATAAATGTATTTAATGTGCTTTCAATGCTTTCTTCATCAGACGGTATGTTCGTGTGGGCGTGGTTAATGGCATAATTTATGCCATAGGAGGTTATGACGGCAGTGCACACCTTAACACAGTGGAGTGCTTTGATCCCATGACCAATGCATGGAAGCCAGTAGCCAGTATGGCAAGCAGAAGAAGCAGTGCTGGTGTGGCTGTATTTAATGACATGTTGTATGTTGTAGGTGAGTTAGTGTTTAAAATGGTAGCAAATGCTGCAGTGTATAATTATTATATTCAACTACAGGGTAGTGTAATTGTCTTATAGTACATGTAGTACCCTTTGCATTTGGTTACTTATCAAAATCATGTATAGATGTGGTTGTTGTGTCAGAAATATTTTCCATTTGCAGATCAAAGTGACTTTTTACTTCTTTGTCCAGTACCTTCAGTGTCAATGTGAGCATTCTAGCTTTAAAAGTTTGAAAAAAAGAACTACCTGTAGGATTGCCTTTTGGCAATTGACTATTACCTAAAATGTCTCTTACACAACAGGAGGGAATGACGGAGCATCCTGTCTGAACACAATGGAGCGTTATGAGCCTGTTGCCGACTCCTGGACATGCCTGGCGCCAATGAGCATTCGTCGCAGCACTCATGATGTAGCAGTGATTGACGGCACTCTGTTTGCAGTAGGCGGCAATGATGGTAGTTCCAGTTTAAACAGCATTGAAAAGTATGATCCCGAGACAAACAAATGGTCTTCTGTTGTCTCCATGAGCACAAGAAGAAGCAGTGTTGGAGTTGTAGTGGCTCATGTTTTGCTACTCTAAATGACGTAGACTGAAGTCTAAAACCCTTACATAGTATTACATTTTGCGAGCAGTATTCACTTGAGGGCTGAAAATAATTCGTATTTGCATTACTATGCTAAGGGGATTGGCTTGAACCCCCCCCCCCCTGGGGTTGTGGGACTCCCAGGTAAAAAGGACAGGGGTGTTTGTTATACTTCTTAGGGTGTTCAGCCTCAAAGGGGTTCCACAGCAGAAGCTTTTGCAGTACCTTTCAGGGTATTGAGCTTGTGTTGCTTTAGAATTGGTACCTCGTAGGGGTGGACAAACATTTCAAGCCATGCCCACAAAATAGGTTCTTGGTACCTCTTAGGGTTTTTTTTTTCAAAATTTCTGATGAGCACCCTCATGCACTTTATATTGGAGGACTTCTCCCCCCTTCCCCCTTTGAAAAACTCATGTCACTTTGTCAGTGGAACAAAGGTAGAATGAAAAGCAATCACGACTCCCTGTTCCCATGCGTTTTTGTACCGTGTGTACATTTATTTGTTTAAGTTTTAATGGTTTCAATGGATTTTTGTGTCCCTTGTGATTGGCCTTCAAGTGAATTTTATTTACAAATTTGCATCATTTGAGAGAATAATATAAATAAAAGAAAAAGAGTGAATGACTAATTTAAGAGATACAGTATGTAAGAGATACAGTATGTAAGATAGCAGGAGTTTGACTTTGACTAAGTATATATGATGTGTGATATAACTGTGTTGTGTGCAAATTAAGAATAGTCCTTAAGGGCAGTCTTACAAAATGTTGGGGAATAATAATTATATTGATGATTTATCAATTCAACCCAATTTTAACAACTTTGAAAATTCTGCGGTTGTGAGAAATCAGAAAAAAAGTACCAGACTACCACTGACTGTAACTGCTTCATGGCACACACAGCCTAATGATCTTTA
This sequence comes from Micromussa lordhowensis, assembly GCA_964020085.1. Classification (NCBI taxonomy): domain Eukaryota; kingdom Metazoa; phylum Cnidaria; class Anthozoa; order Scleractinia; family Lobophylliidae; genus Micromussa; species Micromussa lordhowensis. Next base: position 8,528,262 of record OZ026598.1, on the reverse strand, counting down.
CACTGTTTCTGGAGGTTTTGTCTTCTTTTGTCTGTCATCTAAACAGAAATGACAAAACCGGACCATGCATCTCCGGGAATAAGACAGCTGTTTGACATGTGAACCAAAATTAATGTCTTGAAGAGAGTTTAGAAATTGGTGTGATATTTGACAGTTGGGAGATTAACATTGAAACCGTTGATTGATGGTTACTGGCAAGGAGAAAAAAATATTATATCAGACATTTTTAAAGAGACAGCTTATTTAGTGTGTAGTATTGCATTTGTTGGACAGTATTTTTACATTTTAATGCTCTCTTTTGGGCCTGCCAAAGAAGTCTTGTGAGCTAATTTTTTTTATAATTATTACAGTGGAGAGTTGAAAAGGAGTGATTTTCATTTGGGTTTGAAAAAAATCAAAACTAATTAATTTGCAAATTAATTGCAAACAATGGTTGAGCTAAAGAAATGTAAATACTACAGTAAAGCAAATTATGAGAACACAAATAAAAATAAAGTATGATGTGTGGCAAACAGTCTGTACAGATAAGACCTGTTTATGATTGGTTTGGGTTGGTTTTATGTCTGACTGGTTATGAACAGTAGATGGCACAAATTTTCTTAACCAATTACAGTACTGAAAAATACATTGCGGAGCACCTGTTGCATTGTTTCAGTTCATTACCATTCATTGGGGTAAAACCTAACCCTAAGATAAACAAAAGAAACTAGAATGCAATGAAATAAAACAGACCTTCTTTAAACATAGATGTACCTTTTTTCCAGTTAAAATGTTTTGAATTTGGAAATTAATTTTGTATTTCGTACCATTTTGCATGATTTACACTCTTGTTTTGGTTTTTGAGGCCATGCTAATCAACATGCCAGTTTCTTTGGCGGGAATGCATTCAGTTCCAAACAGAAACTCCCGGCCAAACTCCCCAAAGATTTTTTTCCTAAATGTGCAGTTCTAGAACATATCCATACTAACAATGATTGTGTTGTTATACATTGTTTCAAAGAAAATCAGGAGAAACTCAATGTTAAAGAAGAGATTCGACCATCCATGCCACATCACCCGTGAACTTGACATTGCTCTTGGAAATCATGCATTGCGTGGGTAACCTACAGATCATTCACTAATCTGCTAGTAGATTAGTGAATAATCTGTAGTTTGCACTATTTCCCAGATTACTGTAGGCTTTTAGCCATTGAGAAGACAGATGGTGACTACAATGTATACAATTAACAATTATCTTGCAAAAAGTCACGCGGAATATCGTCTGATACTTAGCCGACAAGGCTGTAGGCCAAGTCAGCTAAAATCAGATGATATTCTGTGAGATTGAGCAGGAAAATTGTTTTATTATTCAACAAATTGATAACAAAACAGTCTAACATTTTTAAATCTCTCTGTCAACATTTTCTCACTTCACTTTTTCTTCCCACGTACGAAGCTACGTATACCGCCGGATATCTGTTACCTACGGATGACAGATATCGAGAGCATCATGACCATAATTATTTGGATAGTGTTACAATTTGTTGAATAATAACATGTAATAACTGACAATTGGGTTTATCTGAAGAGGCCCTGGGGCGACTGAGATGGCCTATTTTGATTGAGCTGTTTGATGTTTTTGTCAGTTAGTGTACTGCCAAAACTTTATAACAGGGTTCAAATTATTAGACTGTGATTATTTTTGTACCCAGCAATATCAAGAGTAAATCTAGATTCATCTAGTTCAAAACTGCAGTCTTTATTTTCATGTTCATTCTACCACCAATGTACATGTACAGGTATGAAGTTATGCACACATGAGGAAAGGCTACAACTGAATAACAAAAAGCTTTTCTCCAAGTTAGAGTACAATTAGTTGTTTCAATCGAGCCCTGTCCACACTTCCAAGCTCAAGCATGATTTATTTATTTTTTTGCATACACTGTTCATTATATCAAAACAAAGAACCATCTTGGTATCAATCCTGAAGGGCTTCATTTTTGTCATAGGTGCAAAGATTAAAAAGCACTTTTTTCAAAAATCTCTGCATTGCATGTTACAAGGAATCCCCATTTTGTATGAATGAAACATTTCAATCATGCATGCACAGTGTACATTGAAAATGTGGACAGAGTCTAAATCAGCACTCCACAAGCATGTTGCTCATCAGGGATTGCTAAACAGTTCTCCATGAAAACGTGGTTGTTACTTCACCAGACAGAGTCAACATGTTTGAGTGCAAGTCCCTGCTAATTAATGATCATTTCTTTTTTGATGGCAATCCTAAATCCCTGAAATAATAATAAAAAACCAAAAATGAAAAACAGTTACATTAAAGAGGAGGTACAGTGTAGATAAGAGTCAAGTAAAATGAGTTCATCAGTGAATTTATTATTATTATAAATGTTACACTGGTCAGCCTACAGGATATTAACACTTTTAATTTACATGTACATGTATGTTCTGACTTGACTGATTTATGACAATGAAATTTAAAAAAATAAATAAACAACATCAACATAGCAGCCTTTTACCTTCAGTTGACTTTTTTTTTTATAAAAAAGGTTCACAAGTGTTGCAAGTTATTCCAATTGTGAAGGCTGCATCAGTGTTGACTGAAGTGTCCTTTATCAAAATGAACACATCTACTGACAGTTTTTAAACTGAATCTCAAGTGGAAGTTCAAAGAAATGTTGATAATTAAATGCTGCAGTCATTAGTTTGTTAATCCGAGTAGGTCAAAACAACAGGGAACATTAAACCTTCCAGAAGAATATCAGCGTGCAAGACTCACAAGGGGACATCTTTTCAAACCTAACTGCACATTATGTAGTGCTTAATTCCTTAACTTACATACATACATAAACACCAAATTAAAAGTCTCTTAATATTCAACTGGCCAGCAACAGCGAGTATCGAGGTCTCTGGCAACATACATGTACATGTAACCAGACTGAAATCTGAAAGTTCAATCTCCTAACTTGTATTATTAAATGTAAGGTTCCGTACTGACTTCATGACCATAATAATTATTATGACTTACTGTTCTATGTCATCTGTGTCTCTGACATTCAACATCAGTGCTCCCCCATCCAAGAAAACCATATTTTGGGAGTTAGACATCTAAAAGAAAATACATGTAGTTTCAACCCACCACTATCAATTGGAACAAAAAAGTAAACATTGTACATGTAGATGTTACATTGGGCTATGCCAATATCATCTTTTGACAAATACTGTTCATGAATGTATGTACATTGTACATGTACTTTCTAATTAGAAATAGCGGCAAAGTCAACATACAAATGGAACTGGAAGGAGGTCAGCAGTTGGCATACATTGTGCTACAGTACATTATGTACGTACAGTGTAGAGACTAAATTCAACTTACTCTAGACTAGTCATTTCTCACAAGTCTGTCACATGGAGTGGGGCCGTAGCTGGAAAAATACTTATGGTGACTGAGGGCAATGCCCATGAAAAGATTATGGCTTAGCCAATGTGCATCAATTTAGAACAAATTCCTCTAGTACATATTTAGGGAGTTTATGAAGATTAAAAAAAAACAGGGAAAAAAGACAGAGGCATTTGCCTCAGCTGCACTGTTACTACATGTAGCCACGGCCCTGTGTTGTCAGGTATTTTGAACACTGTACAGGGGTTTCATTATTGTTTTCAGCAGGAAGGCAAAACTATGAGAACTGGACTTCTTTGTAAGAAAACTTTCTGCTTGATGGTCAAACATTAGCCTGGTAAAAATTATTGTCCCCACAGCAAATCAATGTGAGTGATTTCATCAAGTCCATATACACTGTAGCAATACTTGCTTTGATAACTTCCGGATACATTTAAGTTGCCAATCTTACCGTACTGGAAACAGATTGCGCTGCCCGTATCCTTCGCAGTTTCAGATAACCTGGATTACTCTTCAAAGCATTACCAAGCTGACCATAGTCAGGGGAAACAACAGAGGCAGCCATTTTTAGCACCAAACTACCTTGTACGACAAATTGTACCAGTACTATTTAATTAATCACTACAGTGTAATTTGGGGCAAACAGATCAAGAATCACCATGGAACTTGAAATGTGCCACAGGGAATGCCTGTGTTAGAGCAGTAGCTGGGGTGGAGTCCCGGGGGTAGGGGTTGGGGTACTCCCATATACATTTATGGGCTACAGGCTGTATATTAGGTATGTGCCACGGGATAGGGTAGGGTTTTTGAGGTTCTTGATCCTTAAATAGGGTATCATTTTTGCCCCTGTTGACATTGTGTTCCCAGTGAGACCCTGTAGATAGGGTGCCTAAATTCTACCAGCTAAAACTGCAGTAGGTAAATGCCAAGCTAAACGAAAAACAAATGATCTGTTAAAACTGAACCCTCGATTAACTTCCAGTGTTACACAAATGAAATAAAGCCAACCTGTGCACGCTATTCTTAATTTTTGATCTTCCCTTCAATAGGGTGTCAGCTTTCTGGTTTGGGCCTTAACCTTTATCCTTAAATAGTGTCAGTGTTTAAGACCCTTCACAGCACACCCCTATCCGAAAGTTACGGAAGTGAAAAAGGATATCAGAGTTGCTGCTTTAGCCTCTCCTTCAGCCTGAACAATTTTCTGCTGTCGTTCCTGTATCGCCTTTTCTACCACAAACTGAGCTCGCTGTGCTTCTTGCTGAGCTGCGATAAAAAAAAGCTCTCATCTGATGTCTATGAATGGCCACACACTGCCTATAATGCAACCTAACTGTAACAACATCATTCCCAAAACCTAAAAGCTAAAAAATTAATTAATGCTATGTATTAGCAGTGTTGCATGGTTTTTCTCTGACATAAACTTTGAATTAATTTACTGGGCTCATGCCAAGTTTTATCCAAAAGAAGTAATTACAGGTGTAGCACTACTTCATAACAACATGTTCAAATCAAACCACATGAAAGTAACTGTAAGAGGTCACCACCAAGAGGGCACACGCGGATAAAAGCTAGAACAAAATCATACAGCATGAACAAAAATAATAGTACCATCAGAAAGAATAGTACTGCTTGACTTGGCACGAAAAAAGTAAATATTCCACTCTTACCAACTTGCTTGGCCTCAATGGCTGCTGTGTACTCTCGTCCAAAACTTAAGTCAGTCTAAAAAGATCATGGACACATTGCAACTTATGAATTCCAAGCAGTTTACTCTGCAATCATGCACAGAGATACGACCATTGGCTAGCTACATGTAAAGGATAACTCACAGACTGGGACATACTTATCAGGGCTTCCAGGATTATGCGTTTTTTTTCCAGCAAATTATGCACTATTTTTTGGCGAATTGTGTGCCAAAAATCCCGAATTATGCATATTGCGCAATATTGAACGCTTTTTGCACCGAAGCGATGGCTATTTGCAGCGCTCCAAGCTGTGACTGTTTTGGTCGCCATGGCAAGTTAAAAAAATAATTTGGGGACTAAATTTTACAAGCAGGTCGCCAATTTGGTGACTGGTGCAGTAGAAAAGGCTGATAGTTCATTGACCGGGTTTTTTCCAATATAATCACTCAGCCAAACAAATTTAATCACAATTTTTGTATGCTTGTCTTTCTTACCTGTTTCTCTTTTTTTTAAATTTACTTTCCTTAACGGTAAATAAGACTATTCAACAACTAACATCGTCGGAACGTTCTTCGAACGATTTCAATGTGGGCTCGTTCTGGTCAGTGGTACTAACCCCATGTAACGATTATAATTTGGCGACCAAATTTATCGTAAATTTACAGAGGGAAGTCGCGAAACGATGACTTCCGAAAAACTTGAGCTTTGAGCACTGATTTGCTACGAAATGGAAAAAATATTCCATGCATCTCTCAAGGTATGAAAAAAAGCATAGCTTATAACCAGATTTTTCGAAATTTTCCAACATTATGCGTTTTTTTCAGAATTATGCAAATTATGCGCTCAGAGCTGAGTTATGCGATTTCGCATCGGTGCATAATTCTGGAAGCCCTGAATTATGTACATTTATGTATTCAAACACAGCCTGTAGTACTGTACATGTACATAATTAGAGTGAAGACACTGAACTTACAATAGACACATCATCCAAAATAATGTAGAAGTCCTTGGCACGATCTGTTAACTGCCTTCTGATTAACAGACTGACCTACAACATAAGATTACATGTTATTGTCAGTAGTAATTAATTAAAATTAGTAATAGCCCACTTAAAGAACAATCTGCCGCAATAGCGCCAGTTAGTTCATGATCATTACCCTAATCAAATTAATTTAGTAGCCCCTATTGGCTATACAGTATTTCAGCACTCAGGTTTCCAAAAAGCGTCTAAAAAGTGATTGAATGTAGAAACAAACCCCACGCGCATGGAGATAAAAACACGCCACCCGCATTCTTTATTTTGGCATTTTGAGTCAAAGTGAATAATTTAGCCCAGGTGTGAAAAAAAAAACCGGCAAACAATTGACTCACCTCTTTAAGAATTCCTTATTCAACTACCAAGAGTGGGCTCACCGTGTATCTTCCATGTATCAAATGTAAGTTTCAATCAAATGTAATTTCACAGATCACACAGTCTTTTTTTTTTTTGCACAGTCTGAATTATTGATTTATATTTTCCAAAATACTATTAAATAAATATAACTCTCCTCAGGGTAAATATCCTGAACTTGACTCCTCTGATAAAACTTTTATCAGTGACAAGCTGTTTGTGACTATTCCAAATTTAATTTAATATAGTTACAAACAGCTTGTCACAAACAAAGATCCAAGTAACCATTAGAGCGCACAATGTCTCTGGTTTTGCAAGAATAATGTCATGATACATGTATACACCAGGGGATACACAACACATGGCCAATGATATGTTTATGCATGTAATAGGTGAGAGAAAAGCCTTGAAATCAGCACAACACACCCCAACTGTACTGAGCAAATCTAGGTACATGTATTTTTCTAGGTGAATAAATACAAATTGTCAGCCAGATAAATTCTGGGATAAACTCATCAAAGAGGTCAACTACTATTGCTTGAAATAGGCAGCGCGTGCGCTGGCAAGAACAGAAACAAAGACACAATAAATTGAATAGTCTTTGGATAAAATCTGCCTTGGGACAATGATATTACTACAGGTATAGTTTCTGCATTGTCCTTCAGTCCTCAACATACATTGTAATACAGCCATTGTACTGGATAAACAGTAAAAATATTTCACAGTCGTGTACGCGTACAGAAATGTTCTTGCGTCCCAGTGGTTTTCACATGACTCGTGATGTGTACAGCAAAACAATGTTCTTCTAAAGACAGAATTCAAGTGACTTGAAGATTCACTACTACAAGAAGAAATAAGGATAGAAACCAGATTTACAAAACAATTATCAAGTGGAAGACGCTTTCCTTCTTGAGTCCCATATGGCACATCATGTTACAGGTACATGACTTCACGAGGTCAAAACTTTTTCCTCTATAACTTTTGATTGGCACATAGGACAGCACTCAAAAATAATTAATAAGGGGTATGGGGTAAACTATGCCAAAAAAAGGTATTTAATTTTCTTGCTTCTTTCTTTCTTTTTTTGATGATGTTTTGATATCAACCAATCAAATTCATCAATTTAATTGGAATTAATTTTTAAGACTTCACACTTTTTAATTAATTTTGCATTTGGCCTTCCTATATGTACTGTCACGTAGTTCTTACGCAGATTATTACTTAATAGTTAATATTTCATGCGATACATTATCTCTGGTATTTTCTTGACCAATACATGTACATATAAATTATGTTTGTGTAAGTAAAAAAATAAAAGTATAACTTTTAAAAAAGACACGTGAACACATTTGACATTTATTTTGTTTGTTTTTTAACACAAATGTCATATGTTTGCACCATCCCACTGATTACATATATAAAGACAGAGTATACAATGTACTTACCTCTTGACGCATTGTGATAAGTTGGGAGGCATTGAACTGGGCAACAACACTCTTCAAAACCTGCAGTCAACAGAAAAAATAAACAAACAGATATGTCTGCAAGGTTTCATGCAAGTCTGCTAGTTCATAGCACCAATTGAGCTTACATGTATCCTGGTTTCTGTAACAATTGAAGCAGCTATTTAAAACGATTTAATAATTATACTCCATTGCTACATGTTTCTGTCAGCATTTTATTTGCCGCTACCTATTAATACCCCTTGGTGAAGAGAGGCACTGTGAGAGTCAAGTGTTTTGCCCAAGAATACACTGCAATGACGATCCCAGCCAGGGATTGAACTCAGTCTCTTGACCGTACATTGAAGTTAATGGCAGGAAAAAACCAGGTCCAATTCCCCAGGGTACAATGTGTGGTTCCAGAAAATATCCATACCCCCCCACGGAAGGGATTTTTCGTATGACCCCTCCCCCTCTCTGGATTTTCCAAAATCGGCTCCCAGGATAGACCCCCCCACCCTCCCCTCCGGAAATTCCATTTTAGCCTCTCACCCCCTGGAAATATTATCATTCCTTGTGGAAACCAAAAATAAGCGATTTTTTTCAGTGCAAGATACCGGATTTTGATCTTTATCTTTTTTCCCCCGAAAAACTGTGAGTAACACATCGCCAGAAGGCATGTCGCCGAGAATTTGCGATATGAAAATTATAGATTCCGCTTCATAATTTAGGCAAAACAGCGGTTACTAAAAAAGTTCATTTCCAAGACCGTTGAGAGAGAAATGCTCACAAGAAACGCTTTACACCGCACCAGTTTATAAAGCAAAACAATCAAAACAACATAATTAATTTTTCAGTGCCTGTTTTGTTTCAAATTTAGGCGGATCAAATCGTTGTACGTATATATCTGAAAGATTCAATTTCATTTGGAAGCTGGAAAATCATAACTTTCCGGGCCTTTAACGTTTCTAATAAGTTAAATTTCCTTAGCCGTTCTTTGTAGTGCCCCTTGAAGCTGCGCTGTTATTTGGGTTGTCACTTGCAGCGCCAAATATTTTTCTTACGCAACCCTTTGCTCTTGATCTTGGTTTACGAATCACTGTAATTTTGGAAGATAACTACGACTCCCTATAAGAACAGTAAAAAGAATGCGTCTTCGTTTTTTTGTAGCCGTTCAATGTGATTAGATCTTTTTCGCGACAACTGGCGTCCCATCGACTGGCGGGGGTTGTCCTAAAAGCCGGAATGCCGTATACCCGGAAACCCGGAATGCCGGAATGCCGGAAATCAAGACCCGGAAATCCTAAAACCCTGGGCCTATGACACCCCCCACCCCCCGGAATTTCCATTCCCTTCCGTGGGGGGGGGGGGGGGATGGATATTTTCTGGAACCACACAATGTACAATGTAAGTACATGCAAGTTTTGCTCTTGGGCAAGTGAAATTGGAAGTTTGGTGGTCCAGTCGGGTGGGCAAGCAAAATTAGCTTTGAAGTCTTGTTAGTGATAATTTCCACTCCAACAAAAATTCAAAACTCAAGTGATAATACAGCAAAATGACCAAAACAATGAGTTGAAAGCTTTAGATTAATTTAAAATCCAAGCATTCCTTGCCTGCATTCAATTTCAAAGGCAAGACCATTGTGCACCTATCAGGTAAACTGAAATGTACTGGCCCACTGAGCAGCTGGATTTCCATTTTTTTTTACTGCTCTGGAGTTGAGAACACTAACCATAACAGAGCCATGACAGCGTAAAAAGTAATACTTGTGGTCTTGGAAAAAATTATACTTATGCATTGTACATGCATAATATGTACATGTACTTGTACATGTACCTCATTCATAATGGAGGGCAGAACTCTTTCATCAAAGTCTATTCCCAACTTTCTGTACATATCAGGAAGCATGGTCGCCTGTGGACGAGCAAGCACTCGAAGGCCAATGTTAACCATCTGAAGATCTGTTAAAAGAATTGAATGAACTTAATGATAAGGTACAATGTACAAAAATTTAGAATGTTCATGGCTACCGTCTTCTATATTTTCCAGTGGGACCCTGTTAATCTGGTCACCAATGGGCCACACAAATCTTACTATATAAATGGAGAGGCCATATTATAAAAGGGGTTCGCTAAATACATGTAAGAAGAAAGTGACCAAGCTTTTGTTTACATCATAGTACAGTGGGCATGATAACAAGGAGGCCATACGAATGGGGTGGACGCTAGGAAGGATTCTACTGCATAAACCATTCGTTCCCCAATCAACAAGTGCCACATGTAAATACCATACGTTATTGCTCCTGTGGATCTGAGAATGAACATAATAAAAATAGCTTACAGTGAAGTGATAATTTTCACTGTTTCCAAGCAGTTGTCCACATACAATGTATGTACATGTACAGATTGTGTACTGTGTTCATAACAAAGACTTGCATGTTAAGACTGCATCATGTCATACGTGTATGTACCTTTACTTCCAGTTGGAGAAATAATCTTTCTTGGCTTAGACCTAATGTCATAAACTATAGGATAATGAAACCATGGTATTCTGCAATGCAACAACAAAACAAAAGGTTAAAAACGAATCACGTTTGTTGTGTGTACATCATGCCATCTGACAGGAGGCGGATGTTAGCAAAATATGCGTATCGGCTCCACCACATCCTGTCAGATGCCCTGGTACATGTACATGTATGTACCTACATGTATGCTATCCCTATATACTGTACATGTATCTCTTCCCCCTTAGCCCCAACCTTACACCTTATTCATGGATCCAATCCACCAGCGTTCATCTTGTGTTTCGCTGGTGAACATGTACATGTAGGACTACACATGTACACCTGATTGAAAAAATGTTGTTGAATAATAAATGAAGGGAGAGTGCAAAACCATGCTAAGTGACTATTTGGCTGAAAAAAAAAATGTTCGCGAAAGGGCCTGAATTTTGGCATGTGGGTTCCGTTTCACCTGAGAAACATTGCTCTGAATTTTTTTTTCGCTGGGTTGCTCCTCGTTGTTGAGATATTACGTATGCAAACAACCCTCAGTTTTCCAAGCGGCATCTTTTGGAGGTCTATTGTTAAAGGAAAAACAAAAGAAACCTTTTGTTTCGCTTAGGATCAAGTGACTATAACACAATCGTTTTTCACTGCTGCTTCGTTAGCTCAAGTGGATAACGCGCTGAACGGAGCTGATTCGAATTTGTTTTGTCGTGACACTCAAGGGTTCAATTCGAGGTCGGTGAAATGTTCTCTTTTTTGTTCTGTTTTTCTTCTTCTTTCAAAACCCTTCTTCGTGTCTTTGTAATTGAATTGCCGTTTTGACCGGTAAGGATCTGTATATGTTTTTTTTAGCTGCCATTGTGACGTTGGCTTTTGGCGCGCAAAGCATCGATTACTTTGATAACACAAATTCAGAGCTTACCTGTTAATTAAGCAGTGTTTGCTGGTTATTTCCGCCGATATTCAGAGCTTATTTGAGGAATATTTGCGACCGCCTGGTAGGAGATTTGGCATCATTAAGCCTTTGATCCTCGATGCAAGTCACCAGCATGCCTCAAAGAACCGAGGCGTGTTTTTGTTCCGAGATGGCTAAAGTCCGCCGTTAACTTAGCCACTGAAGAACAAGTGAGCCAGGTGGTAGAGTCTAGAAAGGATTCTTCTTCCAAAACAAAGCATCCGTCGCGGACTTAAAGCTCATTTGCTAAACTTCGGCATGTGTCAGTATTGGAAATTAGAACTGCTTTCTAGACTCTTAATATTTTCTTGAAATGGGCGGCCTTAACATCCTCCGCTGCAAAAATTCCTGGGATATCCCATAATAATCTTTCATACGTATACGTATCGTGTGTGCTAGCGTGATGCGTGACTCAGACACGGCCGGGAGGGAACTGGCAAGAGAGGCTAGGCAGCAAAGTCGAAGACCTTCGATCTAAGCCATTTTTACGGGCCAAAGAGAAATCGCAGGTCGGTTAAATTCGCAAGCAAGCGTTCTGTGAGTGTGTATCGTGGTTTTCCAAGCAGATGTACTTTGAATTGCAATAGAATCGATCCCGCCGCGAAGAAAAAAGACAGACAACGCCTGATCGCAGGTTCAACTATAGCAAGAAGAAAACTTCAGCTCAAATGTGAGTTTTGCTTTGTATTTCAGCCTTCCTTTGCTGATAAATTTTATGTTTCATGAGCTTTTTTTCTGCATGAGCAGCGTGTTAGCTTAAGGATTTATTTATTCCATTTTCACTGCATTAGTTTTGTACCAAAAAAGTAATTCCACGTAGAAACATTTCAATCACTGACGCAACCAATTTGCAAAACGTTCAACCTCTCTCTCTAGCCACTATTCATTGACTTTATTTAGGTATCGATTCGTGCAAGTCGAGATTGTTTCCCGCGGCCTAACACCGCTAACTCTAACGTGTCCTGACCTTACCTCTCGCCTAAACCGAAGCACTAGCGCTAACCCTAAGCAACAACCCTAATCCTGAGCACTAGCCCTAACCCTAAGCAATAACCCTAGGCCTGAATGTTAACTCTACGCTCGACCCATAATCTGCGGACCCCAAATGCTAACCTTCAACGTTAACCCTAGTTTCAAGCGGTAATTTGAGTGAAATTAATGTCTTTGCGGCCGCACGTTAACAAGAAATCAAAGTTTTAACGCTTTTTCTACCTGAAATGAACACTTTTTAAGGTTGCGCGTTGTAAAGGATCAATATTTTGCTTGATTTTAAGTGAAATTACCGTCTTTGCGGTCACATGCTGACGTGACCACAAACTACAGTTTTTTGCATACGTAACATTTCGAAAACTAAGCAAACTTCAGCAAGAAAACATGCAGAACATTCTTTAACGCACCTAATCAAATCTACATGCGAAATTTGGAGCGTTTCTGACAAAGTTAAATAGATACATGTAGATCTCCAAAAGATACCGCTTGGAAAACTGAGGGTTGTTTGCATACGTAATATCTTGACAACGAAGAGCAACCCAGCGAAAAAAAATTCAGAGCAATGTTTCTTAGGTAAAACGAAACCCACATGCCAAAATTCAGGCCCTTTCGCGAATATTTTTTTTTCAGCCAAATAGTCACTTAGCACATGGTTTTGCACTCACCCCTTCAAATACTGTATAAACCATAAATGATATGGCTTCATGGAATTATAGGGAAGAAGAAGAGTGCACATAATCATGAATATCCACAATTGTTTCATTGTAGCATTTAAATGATCCCAGATCATAAACCACAGATCACAGTGATTTAGGAAATACATGGAAATGCCTACATGTACGCCTTCCTAAAGGTACATGTAGCTAAGTAAGAAAACGAAGAAACATTTACACTTAAATGTACAATGCAAGCAATCCTGCTGTTTCTGATCTCAACAACCATTTTAAAGCATCATTGTATACGGTGCATAAGAATGCAAATTAGTATTAGATTACAAGTTCCCAGAACACCAATTTGTTGTATTGTTCATGGTTTATACTTTTTTCTTGACAATTTTTTTTTTCAATTAGGTGTATATAATTATTTTACGTCAAAATGAAATTCAGGTTAAAATGAAATTCCTTTGTCTTAACCCTCATTATTTGTGGATGATGAATAATTAGGGTTAGGAGACATTTCATTTTGACCTACAACATGTAATACATGTATCATACCTGAAATGAAGCCCTTCTGTGTAAATGTTATCTTGGATGCCTCCAATTCTGCTGAATATAATTGCCCTATGGCCACCATCAACTGTGGAAAAAAAATGATTTTTAATTAGTACATGTAGTTTGAAGAGAACGCAATGGTGAAGCACATGCAGTCCACCAGTACAGGACTGCAAGATACAGTATGGTACATAATCAAATGCTGTAAAAGTACATTTACAGTGCACAGAGAAGGGGTTTCACTAATGGTTTCAGCAGGAGATCAACTGGTTTTCACAGGTGGGCAAAACTATTAGAACTGAACTGCTTTATGTGAAAAACTTTCTGCTAGATGGTCAAACCATGCCGGCAAAATCGTCCTCACAGCTGGTCAATTTGCCCAGTCCCTGGCCCTACATGAAACCACTGACATAGAGCAAAGTATACAGCTACAATACTGGTAAGTAAAATACTGTATGTTATTGTATAACACAGCATAACAAGGAACAGGATGGGAAGGGACATTGCACTATCAATGGTACTAGGGTACAGTACCGCCTGAAATCATATACACGGATGCAAATCAGGTGTGAACCTGAAGGGCATAATGCGTGCAGTGCCTGCGAGAGGAAGGAGACCAAACCACATGGTTTATGAACTAAAATCCATGTGGTTCACGAACCAAAAACTACTGTTGGTTCAAATTTTACTTCCGTGAAAATGATGAATTACATGTACAGTGTAGTTCTCATTTGCAACAGTTCTTCAAGTCATCTTTGTCTTGTAATTCTCATACCGTTCCAATTTTTTCCCTTGCTTTAACAAAGAAAACACCTCTTAATTTGATGTATGTTGAAGTTACATGTACCACCATATTCCATGACCTAGATAACAATTTCTCTTTTACTTTAGGGAATGTTGCATTTGCTTTTTCTTTAATTCAATTACATTTGTTGACTTAAAACCAAAAACAAATAATTCAGTCTGCACCAGCCAAAGTTTAAATCGTCTGAAATCAATAGAAAACAGTTCTGTAACCCATGCCTAAAACTATTATTTTACTGAAGAAAGTCTTAACCGAGCACTGGCTTGACACGATTTATTGAAGGACTTGATATCTGTCCTCATTTGTCGAATACTGCAATTTTATATGTATCTGTGAACAAGCAGAATATTTCCTTCTTCCTGTTTGATTGTTTTTCTTTTAGACAGGAAATTTTACAACATCACTCGACACCATACCAGCAACATCAAAACTTATTAAGTAAAAAAAAAATTGCTTTTACTAACTACATGTAGGTTCAAACACTTGAGATGCATACTGTACGTGTATGAACATGTATGAGAACATATCATAAGGAAACTTGACATAGATGCTGGAAATAAAAGGTATTCAAGTGTAAAAACGGTGAATGAAGTTTAAATTGTCTGCAAAAAAGAGGAAAAAGGCCCACTCATTTGTCGACTTGATTCAACACACCAAATTGGCAAAAGGCATGCAATTAATCGAAGGTTTTCGATAAAAAATCTCTTGGGTATTGTGGTCTAACAATGAACAATAAAAGGCAATTCAGAAGCAAGCAAAGGCAATTACCGGTAGGAGCACAAAGACAAGGTCTTGAAGAATGCGCGATTCCCTTGGTTTTGTCTCGGTTTCGTCTCGTGCTTCGTTCATTCTTCCCGAGGTGGACGCACAGGCAAACCTTGTGCACTGCCCGCGCGCGCATCCACCTCGTGAACCCTGTGGCCGATGTGCATATGATTTCAGGCAGTACTGTATGTGCAGTGCAACACAATACAGTACAGTGAAACTTGCTTTACTACCATTAGCTGGCACAATCACTTCATTAAATAATTACAGCTACTTTCTTTGCCCTGGAAAAAGTATCAATTCTTGTTTCCTTATTTGAGAAGGGAACCTATCACAGTTTGACCGCATGGCCATTTTGATCCACTCAACATTACACCACTCCCAAACTTCAAATCAAGAATATTGTTCTCTGTCATAACTACATGTACACCTACATTTGGCTTTTCAACTTATCCAAGCGAAAGTATGGATTAGGCATTTGCGACAAAGTGAAACAGTTTGAAAGGCAATCTGCGAGTTAAAATGATTGGGCATGGGGGAGGGTAGAGGGTGTGTTGAAAGTGGAAATGTGGGTAAAAAAAATGAATGTCAAAGATTTAAAAAAAAACAGAACGTTAAACACATGTGGTTATCAAGGTAGTATTACCTCTTCTTTTTTATAAAAAGAAAAATGGGTAGAAAAATTGTTAATGAAGTAACCTTGTGCTCAATGCAATTTGATTGCCGCGTGACATCAGCTTTCTCACGGTGCAAATATGAATAACGTTTTTTATACAAGCATTTTGCACGTAATGTAGCCTGTTAAAAGAGTCCTGCACACACAACTCACTCACTTCTTCGTTTCAATAACGTTACAAACTGCAAGTGAGCTATATCAAGATAAGACTTTTAAATGCCTTGATCGAATGGTTTCCAATTCGAACTCCATATCGACCGTCGATTTCCTAACTTTCTAATCGTAGCCAGGACGATAGAATGATACCTGTATAAATAGACTCCTTGATTCCGTAGGCAGCTGCAGCAGCTGCTACTAGAAATTTTAACCCAGTTCCGACTCCTTTTGGAGCCTTTCCCATGCGACCAGCAAACTCTGTGAACTTGTCAGCCATCTTGCCTTCCTCACGTGTCTTGCAAGACTCTCCAGAAATGACGTAAGAAAAGGAAAGGCTACCAAGCTGAGAGAGAGGTTACCGAGCTATCCGAAAAAAAACAACATGGCGGACAATGGGGCGAAAAGAGCGAGTTTGGAGTTTTTTCAGTATTTGATCAATTCTTCTGAAAGGTCTGGCATATTTATATGTTTATACATAGGATTGAAGACATATGCGTTGTTTTTGGAAGCTCAATTTTCTTGTTTTTCTTAGCTGCGTGGACGACAAAGTGTGTGTTGTGGGGATTTTCGGCAAAGACAATCTCGGCTATAAGTCCAAAGCTGTACATTTGAACGGAACCATTGGAAAAGAAGTCTTCAAGGTTTGTTGTATCCGTCCGTTACAAAACAAATGCGCACTCTAGACCCCCAGGCATGCTACAATGTAAGTCATGGCACAGTGGTAAGAACATACAGTGTACATGTACATGTACACTCATCTCCCACCAATGTGGCCCAGATTTTAATCCCGCCTGGGTCCCAGGTGGGTTCAGTTATATTATAATATATTAGAACATAATGCTTGACCATATACAGTAAGTGGACTTAATTTGTTATTGGTTCTCAACTTGCTCCAAAGTTTTTTCTTTGTGTTCTCCAGTTTCCTTCCCTCCACAGAAACCAATAGTTCTTAATTCCAAGTTGATATAAATGGAAATAGTGGACAAATAACAATTTTGTTTGCATTTCATAGATTGACTTTCTGGATAGTACATTCAAAAGAAAGGACAAAAATGATTTTTCGGTGAGTGAAAAGTACACGTAGGGTGCTATTTACTGTTAAGAAACAGAAAACTTGTCCTGTATTTCTATAGAAACTAGAGTGGAAGTTTGAGAGAATGAGAAATGCTGTGCCCTAACACAAACTGACGGGCGAGTTTTCCCACAGCTTTTTTAGTTCTCCCAAACTTGCACAACTGTTTCTATAACTCGAAAGAAATACGAAACATGTTTTCTGAAAACAATTTGTTTGCCTTGATCATCAAAACGAAAATTCTCTTTGCTCATGCCATTATTATGTCAACAGCTCATGCTTGTTCTGTGTTTCTATTGAGTTATAATATTGCAGCTTTTAGCGTGTGCTCCCTTACAGGGTGTTTTATAATAGCCCCCTTTTACATTCAAATTCTAAAAATTCTTTAAAAATTTCTTCCTTAATGTCCATAAAATTAGACATTATTGTACATTATCTATGAAAATAATTTCTTAATTACTGTCACAGCAAGATGGGGTTCAACAAATTTATTGACAAATGACAACAGAAGATAGACCCCCCGAAGAATGACCCCCCCCCCCCCCTTAACCTTAAGGGTTGGAGGGCTGGGTGTGAAAACCTAACAAAAGGAGATCGTCCAACAACTGTGTAACAACATGTATTGATCACATGATCAATCAAGAATCCAATGACTGTGAACCATTAATTAAATGTACATTAAATTTAATATAAAATACTTACCCATTGTTTATTTTTAGTGTGATATCGATGTCTATCATGACGTTGAGCAAAGGATAATTTATCTACATCTTGTCTCTGTTTATGATGTGTCAAGACTGTTACAACTTTGTAAGCAAGCCCCACAAGAAGCACAAAATGCTGTAAGTTGTACATGTATTCCAGAAAATTATCATCTTTCCGGAATATGAGAAACTCCATGGTTGATGATTGTATTATACTGTTTCATTCAGAGGTTATGAATTTTTGAGTGAATTGTCAAGAAAATGTGTTTGAATGAGATTCTTCACAACAAGTAAATAAAAATCATAATACATGTAGAAGCAATAAGTTATATATTAAATAACTTTATGATTGTGATTAAATTTAAAGTTGAATGTACATTTAATTCATCAGGAGTCTCACCAGTATTGGATGTCCCATGAGTTCTACTATGCCTGTGCCCTTATGTTCCTGTTCTCTGTCTCACATATTGTTGTTGTAAGTACACAGAAGATATTACACAGCGGCGTGAAGATATGAATTATGTTTTTGAGTGGTAAAAACAATATTTTATGAACAAGTGCAGCGAGTGAGTGGTGGTACATGTACATGTATCAAATGGATATAAAAAAATATCAACAAAGCTTATTTCCTTTTTCAGCTCTTGCAACCTTCACAGACATTTGATCTCAGTTACATTAGACTGTTTCGCACACTGGCTTCAACAAGGTATTTAATAATACATACATTTTCATATCCACATGTACATGAAGTCTTGTAAACCACTGAATGTGCTGTAGAGTACAATACAGTACATGTAGGTCTTGTGTGTGATTATGTCACATGCTCAAAATTCACGACCAACCCTCTGGTACCTTCATGTTGCTTTCACATGGTTGTGTGTTCTTTTTATGGTCGCTGCTTTGGGAATTTTGTTCATGATAAACCAAGGCTTGGTGGTGAATTTTGTTAGTCTCATGTGATCATCCATAAGGACAATTACCAGTAAACTGTCACTTGTATAAGTCCTGGGCATTGTAAAACTTTGTAAGGTCTACAGTAGCACATGTACTTATAGTTATTTATGTATTGATATTTGAATTGTTTATCGCAGACACCAGTTATTGCCTCAGATTTCCCAGTTGTTGTCTGGTGTGGAAGGCATCCCAGACATTTGGAGGCAGACAGGCCGGCCCTGTATCCCCAGACTGGTCTGTTCTTTGAAGCAGGTTGGTTTTTCTAACATGTCAACAATGGGTGCATTTCT
Source organism: Micromussa lordhowensis (assembly GCA_964020085.1). Classification (NCBI taxonomy): domain Eukaryota; kingdom Metazoa; phylum Cnidaria; class Anthozoa; order Scleractinia; family Lobophylliidae; genus Micromussa; species Micromussa lordhowensis. The sequence goes on along the minus strand of OZ026598.1, from coordinate 8,509,267 downwards.
TTGGGGTGATTGGATCACGAACAGTGATCCAAGATTGCTCAGATTATGGTGCAACAAAGGAAGTGATGAATCTGTGACCAAAGTGGATTCATTGGTTCCTTTGATCCTGATCCAGATCACCCCAAAGGATTGCAACCAATAAGTGTGAACTTTATAATGTAAAGTAAATGTATAGTTAAACTTGCAGTAAGCGACCACCCAGAAAATGTCAAGCCTAGGTGGTCGCTTAAAGGAGGTGGTCACTTACGAAAGCTTAGACCATATTTTGTGAAAATTTTGCCTCATTAGCATATGGTAACTGCCGAGACTAACCCATGTTCATTTGAAAAGTAAATTTCAAGAAAAAATCCTGTACTTCCCATTGAGAAATTTTTTCCCCAAGAATGGGGTAATGTTACAACACCTTATTATACAATTTACGCTCTATTGTCTGTCAAGTGGTCGCTAAAAGTGATTGTGGTCACCTAGTTACGAGTGGTGGTTGCTTACAAAAGGTACTAAATATAGTGATTTGATGTGGAAATTTTTGGTATTTTGGAGAATGGGTCGTTTACGAGAGGTGGTCGCAAGTGGAGGTTTGACTGTATTAGAGCTTGTTCATGGATTTCCAACAAGAAAACCTACAGATCAATTAGCATTATTAGCTCATTAAAAAAAAGAACAAACTGGGATTGTATTGGTTATAGATTCTTAAATCAGTTATTTTGGCTGGCCATTTCTAATCCTTAACTCAGCATTACATTGTAAAACTAAAGGAGATATTCACACTGTTGATGACTTATCAATGTTATTTTGTTATTCTAGCGTGTTCCATTTGTGGACCCATCCCAAGTGGTAAGTTTAAATCATTTTTGCCACCATATTAAATGTGAGCTAATCTGTAGGGCAGTTACTTGCCTGCAATATCATACACAGTCGTATAATTTATGAATAAATAGTCCTGGACAGGTATGTTTTAGAGCGGGTATCCAATACAGTGGAATCCCGATTTCTCAAACCCCCTTTTTTCCGAACCTCCCAATAACTTGAACCAAAAGTTGTTTCCCCTCCTTAGTTGAACACTGCAATTTTACCCCCGATTTCTCGAACTCTCCGATTTTTCGAACCAATTTTAATTTCCCTTAGAGGTTCGAAAAATCAGGATTCCACTGTATATGTGATAGTTTGCTTATTATGAGTGAATAAATTTGTTATATGTCATTGTTATATACATGTAGCTTGTAATGTTTGTCTGATAAAATGTGCACTCTGATTGGCCTATTCTAGAGCATTATTTGTCATGGTGTATTGACCACTGGGTTAATAAAGTGTCATGTAAGATAATGGCTATACTGTATTCATTAGGACTTATTTCACTTGTAACTTCATTTCAGTCTGCTAAGAGCCAGGATACCTATGCAAGCAAGACTAAGGGAAAGCAGCAAGTAAGTTGACTCAGAGAAGTGATGTCAAGAGGTTCTTAACAGTAATGTGCGTGTAACAATAGTTACAAATAAAATTTCCTCTTTGTATCTCAGACCACCACACCACAAAAGAAACTTCAGCATGCTGTTGAGGATCAGCTATACAGCATTATGAGGAAGGCAAGACTGCTGGGCAGTCTGAGGTGAGTGCTGTACATACTTCTAGTAAATAATGTTCATCGGTATTAAGAACAAGGTATTAAAGGAGCTCGATCAAGCGTAGGGGTCGGGCAGGGAGAGGAAATCCTGTATAAAGAGGACAGGGGTGCCCGCCGTAGGATTAAAAAAGGTTTTGGTACCTCTAGGATGTTCAGTCTCAAAAGGTCCACAGCGGGAACTTTGGCAGTACCTTATAGATGTAACTTATATTGACCAGAATAGAGTCACTTGCGGCAATGCTTTCATTAACTTTATGAGTAGAAGGCACCGGTATTTGAAGCAGTCATCTCTATTGCTTTAGAAAATTATGAAGTGTCAGTAAATGTGTTGCTTAAAATTGGTACATGTACCTCTTAGGGTTATGATAATAGTAAAAATATAAATAATAATAATAATAATAATAATAATAATAATAATACTAATACTAATAATAATTTAATTATAATTATAATTAGTAATAGTAATTGGACCGAGTGGAGTACAATTCAGGGAGTAATTGAGCGAGTAATTTCAAAATCGGACGAGCGCGAAGCGCGAGGCCGATTTGAAATTGCGAGCATGATTACTCCCTGAATTGCACGACCCAAGGTCCAGTTACTAATTTATCGTATCTATAACAAATTTCGAAATTTAAAATGTCTTTTTAGAACTTCGTTTGAGCGAAAACGTCTGTAGCGCTTTTCCTAAGTTTTTAAAACTGTAGAAAACTTTGCTAAGGAAACCATTTAAGTGCGAGTAATTCAAGTGAAAATCACGTGGGTATCCAATTACAGGTGTCCAATTACAAAAGGTTCAAATCGGACCCCTGTAATTGGACAGCCACGTGATCGCTCGCCAATTTTGTGGCAAATAGGCGCGCGGAGAACTAATCACAATTGAGAATTTTATTATAGATATGATTATCTCTGAATGCATTGCAGACCTATAGTCTCTATAATAAAGCTCTCTGTACGCATTGCAGACCTATAGTCTCTATAACAAAGCTCTCTGTATGTATTGCAGACCTATAGTCTCTATAATAAAGCTCTCTGTAAGCATTGCAGACCTATAGTCTCTATAATAAAGCTCTCTGTACGCATTGCAGACCTATAGTCTCTATAACAAAGCTCTCTGTATGTATTGCAGACCTATAGTCTCTATAATAAAGCTCTCTGTAAGCATTGCAGACCTATAGTCTCTATAATAAAGCTCTCTGTACGCATTGCAGACCTATGGTGCCAGAGACTATAACATTATAATAATAATTTATCCAGGGAGCCCACTTGCCTGGAAAAGAATTTCAAGCCACACTCACAAAACAAGATTTGGTATCTCTTAGTGGTTCTTTTCCAAATTTTCAACAAGCACCTCTGTCCTTTTTACATAGGAGTCCCCTCCTGAAGGGGGGGGGGGGGGGGGAGGCACGGCAGTTTGAGTTATTTTTGCCACATACAGAGATTGAAAAGCACCAAAGAGATTATAATAAATCATAAAGGAACAAGAATGGTTGTAAATGGAGAAGATTACACAGGTTGCAAACCTCAAAGTTGAAAAATTTAGGCTACAGTTTTCAAGATGCACAGGTTACCATGAGGTAGCTAGTTAACTTAAAGACTAGCCTGCGTAGCAAGCATTCTCGTACGAGCCGAATGAAATCGGACTGCGCGAAAGAGCCTTCTTGAGACACTTTTGAAATTAAGATAGATAATTACAAAATAGCTGCAGTAGTGACTGACAATTCTCTGTTGTTAATCCACAGTTCCAGCTCGTTGTTTACAGTAAACTCAAGCCATGCCTTTGTCCACGTGCAGCCATGTTCGACGGACTTTGACCCTGTGGCAATTCTCCTGAACACTCTGGCGAAACCTGCCATCAACACGCAGTGGGGTAAATTGCTGCACTTGTCATAATTGTTTTTTACTTGAAAATTTGATTTTGTGAGCACTTTTAATGGCATTGCTGTTGATATTTTCATAGTGGACTCAAGCCCTCTCTTGAGAAACAGCAAATTCCTCAAAAGGGAGATTCCAGACACAGGAGGGGACAGTGACGCGATGAATTCCACGGACGACGTGTTGTTCAGGGATTACCTCAAGCAACAGATCGATCATCTGATGACAGGAGACGCTGGTCGCGATGGGGTGGCTGAGGGCCGCCGTGGAACACATGTGGAGGTGCTATTACCAATATATAAGCAACACCCTCAATCTGGCGTGAATATGGGCTCCTATATATATGTTCGCAGACATTACCTGTTGCGAGAAGCGAGCAGCTTTCCGAGAGTGTACATGCTTATTGAAGCTCGAGGAAAGCTGTGTTCAAGGACAAATATCTGAGCATATTTTCGCGCAAAATGTAGGCCATTGTGTTTATTATCCTTCAAATATTTTTCGTAGCGCGCGCAGTTTTGAAAATTGAGGAATATCAATGGGATATTCCTCAGCTTTACCTGGGGCATATTCAGTCACTTGTTGCATTCAGACCAATCATATAAGTTTCATTGTTATATAGCTGGCGTTTTTCCGGCTACAGCGCGCTCATTTATTGGCTAGTTCATGGTAACATGACATCTAACAATGAAACTGTTTCCCGCCAAATGCCACGAGCGGGCAACATTGGGAAAACTATGACGTCAAACAGGAAATAGTTCACTATTACCCGCGAAATGTTGACGGCTCTTGCACGTGGCCTGATGTTGTCGCTGCAATCTCAGCGCTTTTTTCAAAATTTGCTTTTGTTTTGGTTTGCTATATAACAAATCACTTAATGACTGGTCCCTTGGGGAACAGTGAATTTGTTTCCCTCGAATCTCAATGTTAACGTTTCCCTCGACTTCGTCTCGGGAAACATTGAGATTCGAGGGAAACAAAATTCACTGTTCCCCTCGGGACCAGTCATTAAGTGTTAACTGTCACCCCCCCCCCCCCCCCCCTCCTCACAGCTGCATGTGCACGCAAGCATTCGTTTACCTTGTCCATTCCACGTGTATTTGCTTCAAGAAACCCTGTTGCTCTGTGCACAGATCTCGTCACATGTAGTAGTTTTTGAATGTTTCTGCTTTCCTCGTACTTTGATACGTTCAGGTTCCTTCATGCCGTTTGTGGGCACGTGTGTCGCTGGCGCTGTTTGAGTTTTTCTTGACTCCAAAGAGTGACTTGATTGCTCCACTTACGGCAATGGCGTCTCATCTGGATCTCGATATGAAGTTCTCCGAGGCGTAAGTGTTTGCAGTGTAGCTCATTAATCAGTGTTTCATTTATCGTCTTCACTTGTCCAGGTTTAACAAAGTGAATTATTGTGGCGTGCGTCTTGTACAAGCTGAATAGTCTGTGGCCCTAACTAGTGTGTGTTGACCTTAAAAATAGTTTTAAATTGCATTTATCCATCCATTGTAGGTATACTTGGCTAGTTTTTGCCACAACACTTACATGATAATCAGTCCTTTTTGCGATTCTATGCGTACATGCTCTACGTTACTCCTGTGGAATCTGGAGACCTGTCCGTACCACAGAATACCGTGTTCTATTCGTGGAGAGGATTCCTCGTCTCTCTTTTCCACACCATATAGTCCCTGTTCAATGTCTATAGTGTGAAATTCCTATGACAAAATGGCTTGTCATAGATATAGTAAAAGAATAATTTTTTTTCTATAGTTCCTTTTTTTTTTATCCAGGCGCTGTCGGAAGGCTATACCTGTGGCCACGAGTGCTTACTTAGAAAATCTACCATCACACTACACTCAGAATGTTCACTTGAATCAGGTTAGCAACTTCGTTATAAATTGAAAACTAAATATATAAATGAGTAAAAAAATAATTTAAAAGAAAAAGAAAGCAAAAAAGTAGAAATAGGTATCAAAAAACTTTGTTGTAAATTATCAGGACTACTGCCGTTTTGTACTCGTCTTGACATGGAAACAATTCAGATTAACACAGTGGCGGTTTAATTGTATTTTTAGCTCTCTCAAGCTCTCCGCGTGTTTTCTTTGCACGCTCGCGGACCTGCATTTGAACACTACGCCGCCCAATTTCAGGACGAGTGCAACAAGGTTTGTTGAAGAGGAAGTTTTTCTTGTAAGTTGTCTTATTAATTTTTGCCAAGGCTAGAAAAAAGATACATTAAAATAAAAACAAAAGATAAAAAAGATGTAAGTACCTCTGTCATTGGTTTGTCTGTGCGAGGAGTCAGCTTTGGAGTTTCAGCTTCCTGAGCGTTTCCTCAATACATAATGTGGGCGCGGTGGGACTGTACTTAAATTTTTTTCAATATCTTTCTTTGCGATAATTATGAAGGTATGGATGAATGGAAGACAACTTTGCGAGGAGCGCAGCTTAACAGGACGCCATTGTGTTTATCCGGTGAGTCAATTTACAGTTTTTCACGTCCGACCTTCCTATCTATTGTAACCCTCCTCAATCGTAGCCGTTTTTCGTTCTTTTTGCGTTGTTAGTAGTTACATATTTGGACGTCCTTCTACCTAATTCAACTATTACCTGTTGAAAGTCGATCCATCTCACTTGGACGGCGTCTATAGAATGTTTTCACATGACGTCACGGCAGCTATACTGGTGTCACACAATATGCCTTTTCACGGTTAGTTTTTCTCATTTGCATTACACTGTAATCCAACGTGGATGCGAGGCTATTTCGTGCAGGAAACTACAAAACAGCCCGAAACTGCCTCACACACATGCTAGGTTATATTGTAATGCAAATGTGAAAAGTAACTGTGAAAAGTGCTATAAAACGACGACCTCTTTTCTTATGAAAACATTTTCGTTTGTTCCAATAACTTTGTGCGTCCGCAGACCACATAAGTGAAGTCGCTCTATTGTAAAAAGTGTAAAAGCATGCATGTCACGGCTCAAGAAATGCAAGTTGGAATTAAACTTGGTTTGCTTTTAGTAAAAGCTGCTTGCAGTAGTCAGAAGGTGCTGTGTGAATTACATTGTAAAATCAGGGCAGGTAGTTGATCAACTGTTCTTTGTACCTTTTGCTCTCTGCTGTTATTTCCCAAGAGGTCTAATATTACTCGAAGTCACTTTTGGAGTTCCTAACTTTCTTTAAATTTCTACGTTTTACACCCCAGTACCACCGGGTCCCGGCCGACGGAGAGCTTCCCTCGGACCCAGTCTCTGAAGAGTCTAAGGAGCTGGGGGTCATTCCATGTAAGCCTCACTCGAGTCGGATCACCAGTGTCTGTGCTTGTAACTGCGGAAGAATACAAGATCATAGAGAAGACCCCTTCGATCTCAAGGTAAGATTTACCTGGCTTTACTTTTACAGATACATAGAGTGGTTTTCCATTGAGTGTCGTAAAAATAAAACCAAACCAATTACTTACCAATGAGACTACTCAGCCAATCTCAAACCGTAGTAAAACCAAAAGCAAAGTACAGTAACTGACTGTTTACTTTCTACAAGTACTCAATTGAAAACCGCTCTAAAACATGTACACATGTAGCGTTTTCAGTCAATAGATAGTTTAAAATAAGATGATTTAAGATTCAAATGTTTACTATCTGAAGTTTGTAACCCCATGCTTAAAAATATATATGCCCTTGTTCGTTCGTCGTTCTTTCGTCTTTCGTTCGGTCGGTCGGTCGGTCGTTCGTTCGGTCGTGCGGTCGGTCGTGCGGTCGGTCGTGCGGTCGGTCGTGCGGTTGGTCGTGTGGTCGTGCGGTCGGTGGTTTTTTCGATGGTTCGTTGGTTCGTTAGTTTCTTATATATGACTAGTTCGTTAACTGGTTCGTTTCTATGTCTGCTCGTTTGATTGTGCCTAAGTTCATTTGCTTGTTTTTCATTAAATCTAAAGCTAGTTAATTGTTTTCAGGCAGCAAACTTGGACTTCTTCCACTTGCTGGAAACAAAATGCTGTTCCTTGCTGGTTCATCTCTTCTTTCCATTTCATCCTATCTTCTCGTCTACAAAAGCTGTGGACATAGCCCCAGAAGAACCAGTTGACGAGGTAGCCCTCCTGGAAATGCCTTCAGATGTGGCAAACCCTTCAGGCGAAGAAGTCAACTCCGGGGGAGGCGTTGACGAAGAAAATGCGGGAAATGAAACATCTGTCGGTGAAAGCTTGGCTCCATCTGTTGTTACGCCGAGTGGAGCGATACCCATTCCCAACGCAGGAATTCCTGGCGGAGCGGAGAATGTTGGGAGCATGGGACACAGTGTGAGCTCCACATACGGTACGAGTGGGTACCAGTCTACGCTCGATATGATGAGTCATGAAGGGCCTGAATTCAGAAGCATGCTGTCCGAACATAAGAGCGTCATCTCCGTGGGAATTCCAGGAGAAATGAGCATGGGGTATTCACAAGATACCTTCCCAACGGGGGGCGAGCAAGCCCATCGCGTGAATTCTCCAAAGAGGTACTCATCACAACGCCAAGAAATAGAGGAGATCTTTTTGGAAACCATGTTAACCAGCGACTCGCCAGCTGGTATACTACCTCGCTTTCCTTCTTGGTCGCTCTGCCGTCTGGGAAGCGCGAGCGGGTACAGTCCCGCAAAGGGTCTGGACCAACCGGGATTTTTCCCGAACAGCAACTTTCTGTTGGCTTGGGACATTCCTCTACTGAATGACAGCCAATCAGATTTAACGAGCCAGTTTGATGGACAGGGAAAACACCTTGGTTCCAAGCAAATGACGGAAGAAGCGTGGCCTACGTTAAACGAACTTCCTTCCGCCGGAAGTAATATTTCGTCACTTCCTCTGCACCAGGCTCTATCTTACGCTCGCCGCCAATGTGCAGATTACAAAGGAAACACTCCACCTTTGGTTTCAAATTCAGCACCCGGTAAAGGTACTTCCGGCCCTTCTCGACAGCGAGGAAGGCCTTCTCGTGAAGGGGCGTTACCAACGGTGAGGGCTTACATAGGAGAGGAATATGAGTGCCCCAGGGGACACCGGTGAGTATACGAGAATTGGTGGGACTCTGAAGGAATTTTAAAAAAAGTTCTTACTAGGTGACTGTGCAAGTTGCTTTTAACTTATCGTCTGTGTGGAGTGTTTCCATAAGAATGATACACCTTGACTACAGCAAGAGTCCGCCTGGTTAAAGCCTCCTTACTTACTTCTGCTGACTGTCTAGTAACATTGTCAACACAAAGCATCTAGCAAGGCACCTCGTGCGAGTTGACATAAGTCATTTTAATTCGCAAGGCCTTCAGAAATTAATATAAAGCATTGACAGCCATCAGATGCACCAGCCTGCATTCTAAGTAGAGGCTCGAGGCAATTTGAAACTCAAAAAAGCGCTATTAACCAATTTTAGCAATGCTTTAAGCAGTTTTTCCCGTTTTGTTTCAACACCTTTTGGTTCAAATTTAGGTTTCCACCAAGTGTTTGACATGTTTTGTACCATACAGCGAGGAACAGAACGAAATCCAGAGGACTTTCAGATACACATTACTTAATATTCCCTCCACTTTAAAATACTCAACCACTTTCTAACTTGTGTTTCGTCCTTTCTTCAGTTTCATTTGCTCAGGCCCTGATAAGATGGTAAAAGCGACCAGTTCCGGTCACGTGAAGGAGACGGCCCACAAGCTCGTGACGTCAGACATGCCTCTCTACTTCCCATGCCCCTGTCGGTCATCAAAACCTCTCATGGCCCAGATGATGCGCGTTTTTGTAGTCACTCCTGATTCACCCGTACTCGTGACTCTTAACCCGCGGGTTCAGCCGTCCGTCTCGCCATGTCCCGTGTTCTACCCGGGGGTTAATGCAGGCGTGACTCTCCCTCCGGGAAGTTTCTGCGTTCTAAGACTTCCGTACGTGTACGTTTCAGAAGAAGGCCCCATTCTGCCACCCAGTGACTCGCAGCCTCTGTTGTCGTGTCGCGTGCTGAGGGGAATGTTTTCTTCGATGGGAAATGTTCAAGACATCGCAAGGAGCAATGTGAGGGAGGGAAAGCGTTGACGCTTTGAACTTCACCCAAGGATGTAAACTATGCAGCTGTAAAAGAGATGTGTCAGACAGAAAGGGAAGCAAGCGTTAAACAGTGACACATCTTCTAACCTGTTGTTCCCATTGCTGAGCATTGCGATATCACTTTTGTCGTCGGACAAGTAACAAAACAGTCTCCTTTCCAAGGTGTAACCTGCTTATCTTTAAGTGAACATTGTACTACGTTCCGTTTACGAGAAACCTTGTGCACTCAAGGCATTTGAAGAATTGGTTTACATGCAGTACCTACAATCCTGGCCAAACGTCCTTTCGACTCTTGAGGTAGAGGTTCGATAGAGGTGGACAGAAACATCATATGTGGGCAAAAGTGCAAAGTGTCCCAAGTCTTTTCGCCAGGACTATAGTTTTTACTGCAGAGGTTAGCTTTCCGGTTTTGTTCTGCGGAAAGCGACCACAAGGACCCTTCAATTTAGTGCTCAGTTCTCGCCGGCTTCGTAGAATAAAGTTTGCGAGACCAAGAACGAGAAAAAGAACTGATACTCGCCGTAAAACAAAATCCAAGTGGGAGGAGAGGTTTGGCTGGAGTTTTAGCCACCTGGCGCGTTTATATGCATCGTTGTTTCCCATCAATTTCCATGGAAGATAAAAAAATGTTGTTATCGAAATATCAGCCATTTGTAGACGTTCTTGAAATGGTCTTAAGGTTTAAGCCTTTCTTAGTCTCAACATAAGTTTAAAACTTCTAAAAAGAGACTGTGTACATGAAGGGCAAAATTAAAGACAACTACAATGCAATATATTTCACTCGTTTTCAGGGTTTCTTTTTTGTTTTTTGTTTGAAGAAACGGCAAAACTGCTGTTTCAGTCACTCAACACGCGACGCCTAACCTAGTTACAAAGAGCTGAAATGCTGGGTATAACAATTTTGTAGTTATAACCAGTTACAAAATTACAATATCAGTGACAGATTCAGGCTCACAGACAATTCCTTTTTTTAAAGCCACTCATCTTTGCATCTAACTATGCAAATATAGAGTATTCGATTGACACAGTCGTTAGTTCATGTTATGCAATTCACTTAAATCTTTCTTTTATAGCAGTATACAAAGCAACAGCAAAACTGCTATTTCTGTCACTCAGAAATAGGTTTACTGCGCCTTTCAATAACATGCGGACTCTAAAATTCAAAGCTCAACCGACAAATGCTTTTTTCGCTACCGTCAATCAGTTGTTCGGCGGCTCCTCCCAGCTTTCGACTACTGCCGAGGGCGCGGTAATCAAATTAAATCGATGAGCACAGTTCAGACAGCATAGTCGGAAGCTGGGAGGAGCTGCCGAACATTTAATTGACGGTAGCGAAAAACGCATTTGTCGCCGGCTGAGCTTTGAATTTTAGAGTTCGCATGTTATTGAAAGGAGACTGAGAAAACGGCCGAACCTTGTTTCAAAGTCCTGAAATGCGACATGTAGCAATGGTGTAATAATAACCAGTTACAAAACTATAATATATGTGACGGATTTACACTCGAATGCACGGTGCGGTGCAGGCTTGAAAATCGTGCTCACGTCAACTGATTTCGATTTTTTTTTTCTATTTTCAAACTCACTGTCATTTTTGCATGCGCTCTCGCAAATTTTCGATATTTTTTTTTCAAACTTAAGTTCTGTCATCGCTGCATCTAAAGTCGTAATTCAAGTCATTCAATGGCACGTTTTGTTGTTCTGCTAAATACCGTGATGTCACGGTGTCTTGAGAGCAGAGCCAGTGAATAACAAAGTCGCAAAAACCTACTAATCGTGCGGAGTTTTTTTTTTTTTTTACAAAACTATGCCCTTGCTTTCAAGTGCACTGGAGAGGTATTCTACTCTTGTTACGACAAGGCATCCGTTCTCGGTGACTGCAATACTTTCCACTAAGGTGACACCCCTTGTGTCGAGCCGGGTCGATCGTGCACCAATGATCGCCCGAGCCTGAGTAAACTGCGAGATCTTAGCAGGATACTTCACTGATTCTACATGAAACAGAGGTGAAGCGACAACTAAACTCGAATCACCGTGGTGAAGTGACACAGCAACCGCACTCGGAACCACTTCGAACTCGCTACGATGCTTTCCCCGCCCGTTGAAGACGCTTTTACCCACTTTGACTCTCCATCGAAAGAATTATCCAGGACAAAAAATGCGACCATCTTTAGCAGCAGCGATATCTGAAGCATCACTCAAGGATCTCTCACCAAAGTTGAGAAGAACATCTTCATCGTTAGTGTTAATCTGCACCACGGCGTTGCACTTTGCCTTGAATGCTCCTTTCAATAACAACACGTTCCCGGTTCCCCTCTCCACTGCAACGGCACACCCTTTAGATGTCTGTTTCAGAGGGAAGTTCCATTCGCAGTTGCCGTGCTTGTCAAACGCATAGACTTCGTACATACCATTTCTTATGACAAGTAAATACATGTTGCCAGCCCCGTCTAAGGCCCTGTTTACAAGGAGAGAGGGTTACCCTAGCAGGCGGGTTACCCTAGCAAGCGGGTTACCCTAGCACGCACACATTTGTTCTTATTTTCTTCGTCGTGTTTACAAGGCGGCCAGGGTTACCCGGGTAGGAGGGTTACCCTATCTGCGTGCTAGGGTTACCCTAGCAAGCGGGTTAACTTTTTCCCTTGTAAACACTCCAGGTAGGGTTAACCCGCCTACCCGGGCTATCTCTATTTTGGCTCCCAAAAGCAAATAATGATCACAATACCGACAAAATCAGCGAATTATGATCCAGAAAACATCAAGTTCTTTCACAGTTTGTCATAATTTTGCTTTGGAAATAAATTATTTTCCAGTTTTGTTATCTGTTCGTGCTTTTCTTGCAAGGTTACCGAAGCGTAACAAGCGTAAAGTTGTCTCGGGCAGTAGGGTTACCCTACCTGAAAATTTTGCTTGTAAACCCGGGCTATCTTTTAACCCTCTTGCTAGGGTTACCCTGGCAGTAGGGTTACCCTACCTCCTTGTAAACAGGGCCTAAGTATAGGAACTTTCCGCTTCTGTCAAACACCTTTATCTTAAGATCTCCACTGTCTGCTACGATGAAATGTTCTAGTGTATTCACAGGCGGCCCAGACGTGCTGTTAGTGAAATTAATTTATAAACAACAGAGCCGAATATGTATGTGAAGTTACAAGCAAAATTAACTGCAAAGGAGTCAAAATATTTATCAAATAATTCAAAATAAATGTTGGTTTGCCCTAATACATTTGTCTATTTCTTTGTCCTGGTCAATATCTGGTCTATTTTACTGCATTTTCTCAGTTAGTTCGCTTGCCATCATGGCTGCGTGGGAGCTATTGTCTTAAAATTATATTAAGGGTCCAAAGAGTGTTTAAAAATCGAAATGTTGTAAGACACAATCTGCATACCTTTAGCTGAATGCCTCCTTGTTCATCCTGGCTGGTTTAAACGGCATTTTTTCGCTTTTTACAATATGAGGTATCTTCCACTATAAAAGAAGTAAAGGCTGGCTACATGGTCAACGGACCATCTCCACGCGAAGCTCAATAAATTCCCGAATAATCGACGGATCCGCTCCAAATTACGATCAGCTGAACCATATATTCCGTGGTTTCCTGGATAGTGCTCGCTGGCTTCCCAAACCCATCGGAACTGCACGAGAGCCACTCATTTATCAGCATATACTTGACCTTTTCGCTCCGCCATGAACCGTGTACCCGACGGTTTCACTACGCATTTTGAATTTCAAGCTTAGCGACCGCGCCCGCCCGACAAAATAACACTTGCCAAGGGAGGGGCCGTACTATTTGAGACTCGTTCGATCGAACGAGTCTCAAATAGTACGGCCGTACTATTTGAGCCGTATTATGTTCAATAGTATTATGTTCAAGTATTATGTTGTAATAGAGTGTGTGCATTGTCACGGAATGGAAAATAAAATAAAAAACCATGCATCGGATAAAGTAAAAAAATTTTGATCTTGTAGACGATAAATAAAGAAGACAGTTCTGCAAGTTTAAGGGGTGTGCGTTGTCCCAAAGTTGAGATATTCGTCGAAATGTTCGCGCAAAATTACCGAGCCTAGTATGGAGCCGCCATGTTGGAGGACCTCTTTAGTCCTCCACAGAAGTCTTCCAACATGGCGGACAGTAAATAGTGTAAACATCTGGAACTTACTTTGGCTATCTAGTCGACTGATTACCTGAACCGAACCAAAAAAATATTTACAAAAGCACTTTTCCTGATACTTGAATTCCTAAAATGGCAGAAAATCACGAGATAAGTGTATATTCTTCGACAAACGCGATCCTTCGCGTTATGTCACGCACCGCCGTAACTTCGAAATTCAAAATGCGATAGTTTCCAAATTAAACGAAGGATGCTATTGAGCTAGAAAGCTGTAAACAGGTATATAAATCTGGTACCCCTTATGCCTGATGAGGATAAAACCTTTAGTGGCTCTTAAGTTTTGGATTTGAGAATTTGATGACGTCACGTGCACACACTCGGCTATACTCAACACCACGCCAGCGGTAGAATTGGCAGTCTTCGTCACACACCGCTATTTGCATGATTTTGTATACCAAAAGTTGAGTCCAAAAATAGATACAAAATTTATTTGCGCTTCCTCTCAGTCCCGTGAGTAGCTCTGCCTCCTCCCCTCTCGACCCCCCCCCCCCCCTCCCCCTTTAAGTTAATCGTAGGATCGTCACTTAACTGTTCAAGGATTGTTATGTACGACGTGAATGCGTTTACGGGTTTGTCTAACGTCGCTTGAGGTGTTGCCTGAATGCGGTATTTTGTGGCCAAGAAGCGATCCGAAATGTCCAGAGCTTTGTTACTGAAGGCCTCTGTTGTTTTCAAATAAGCGGTTTCGAGACGCATATTTGATTTAGACAAGGCCCTTTGAGCTGAATAATTCTCACTTTTGAGACCCTTCGAGAAAAGTTAAAACACAGAGTAGAGGAAAGAGAAGCCAAATACTACAGTACGTCGGATCCTCCGGCTTTTAATATCGGATCTTTTTGTTTATGTAAACAACTGATAACGGTTAAACCCAGCGGGTAGCGAGTTTACTTTGAGGATACTCTGGGTTTGATCGCACACCGCCTGACCGTGTCGTAACATAAAGATTCCTCTCCCTTCGTTGTCCTGGCAATTAAGGTAACGAAAGACCGGACAACGTGACAAGATTAGTCTGTTTTTAGGAGGAGCGTTGTGTGACATGAGACATGCGAAGGGGGCTAAGATGAAATCGAACAAATAAAAAAAAATCCTGGTACGCGGTTTCTCGTTACGCCGTTACGCCGCTGCCCGTTACGCCGTTACGCGTTTGTCTAACAACCGTTTTTCCAAATTAGACGTTAACCAAATTTGTTAGAATCAAGCACAACTGGAGTCACTGTAGTCTCCTCCGCAGCCGCTTTTTTGGGGTGCCACGCAACAAACGGCTGCAGAGGAGACAATCATGCATTTTTTGATTCGTCACGAAATCTGTGAGGACTGCGTGATTCTATAGAAACAAAGATTGTGTGACTTCTGAGTAACTTGATCTCACCCAAGTTGGACGGAATGACCTTTCGAGCACGTTGTGCAACGGCATTTGATTTGTGTTCAAGTTGGTGTTTCGGTTTCTTGGTAAACCGAAAGGCGTTCATGATCAAAGCCATGTCCGTATAACCTGGAGGGTGAAGTAATTGAGAATATTAGACTGATCATGTCTCTCTTCGGTGAATATCCCTGTGCCAATGTTACTCCCCCAACTGTTCTGTCTTATACCACGGCGTCCATCTCGATATTTGTATCCATTGTTGCAACTCTCGGGAACTCTGTGGTGCTGCTCGCCATCTTCTTGGATCCGAACAAAAATCTTCGTTCTCCATTCAACTATTTCGTGGCCAATTTGGCACTTGCAGATGTGCTCGTTGGACTTGTGGTAGCTCCACTGTCGGCTGTGTTCCACGTGTCAGAAGGACTTAAAACTTCTCTTCACCTGCACATCGACAATTATCTGTACTTCTCATACTTTATCGCATGTACCGCGTCTCTACTGAGCTTGATTATTTTGGCAGTGGATCGATATGCAGCCATCAGGTTTCCGCTTCTCTACGTGACGAGATTGGACGCGGTCAGAGCTGTTACGTTACTTGCCTGTGCGTGGATCATTTCTACTGCTTTGTCGCTTATTTACTTCAAGGTCGGGCTTAACATTTACCGCTTCGTCTTCGCCAACACAGCTATCGTGGTCACTTTCGTTGTACTCCTCTTCACCCACGCAAAAATCGTCAGTTCCTTCCGAGCTCAAGTTCGCAAATGGGACGACCTTCACGACAGCTCATCGGAGAACTTCGCCAAACGACAAGCTTTGATCTGGGAGAAGAAGATGGCCAAAGCACTGGTGATCGTGTTGGGAATATTTCTAGCCTGCTTTCTGCCGTCTTGTATTTGTATTTATATTATCAACTTGTGCTCAACTTGCAACTGTGTGTTCATTCACTGGATACGTGACGTTCAGCTCCTTCTTGTGATGGCCAATTCCGGAGTGAATCCTTTCGTATATCCGTGGCGAATGAAACATTATCGAGAAGCTTTCAAGACAATCCTCTCTTGTGGTAAGTTCAAGGCTGGACAAAGCAGACTTAGAGAGACTTCACTGACTCGTGAAACAACGTTATTTACCGCATGAGGCTTAGACAACAACCATACCCCAAAGCCAAAGAGACACTTGTGTGAATTTCTCGGCAGATGACTATGCAGGCCGGGAATCTAGAGAGCTTTACTTAGTTAATGCTAAATCGTAACCGGTGTGGTGCTGTATATCGTAGCAGTGAGCCATCGTACCTGCTGCTATATCGTGCCCGATAATGCTATATCGTAAACCAGTGTGTTGTTACATCGTAGCAGTGAAGCTTTTACATGGGCGTTAACAAAACCCGGACCGGATCGGATCGGATCGGATTGACAAAACCCGGACCCGATCGGACCGGATTAACAAAACCTGGATGGGATTGCGTCCGATTGACAAAACCCGGACTGGATCCGAAAAAAAAGCGGATGGCCATAAATTTCCGCCAAAATAGTCACGTAACATTTTGGCATACAAATAACTGTCTTTTTTCGCAGCTCAGTAAAGCAAAGTTGTTATATGGTTCTCGACACTAGAGGTATACATGTTGCTGTTTCGCCTAAATAGGCATAAAGAACTACAGAAAACAGACGAGACAAGCTCACATACTTTATTTTTTTGAAAACAATACATAATTATGGCTTAAGAAACCCATTTGTAGCCTTGCACTGTACATAGTTTTTGTAAGTTTATTTAAACATTATTGTAAATTACTTTCCCATCATTGTAAATGGTTGCCGAAAAGTCTTTTTAGGAGTAATTATTAAAGATTATCATTATCATAACGAACGTTTTGATAGAACGCTATTACGGACTCCATACACTGAGCGCTCAAAATGGACGGTCGACACTGAAACACCGCTTTTCACTGTCACAATATGCCACGTGCGATGTAACATAACACCACTTTCCCGTCACGGTCACGTTTGCTCGTAATAAAACAACTATACATTTCGTATTGTGAGCTTGAGAACGTCTGCCGATATTCATTTTCAACTACAATTAATTACGGTCAAACCGTAGTGGCTTCAGTTGACCGGCACTTGCTTAGCAGGTGTCGTTATCTCCGATCGAAAAAACATCGTCAGTTCATTTCCAAGCTGGGTAGCCTGTAACTCCCGCGAGGCTTTACTGAGCTGCGAAAAAAGACAGTTATTTCTATGCCAAAATGTTACGTGACTATTTTGGCGGAAATTTTATGGCCATCCGCTTTTTTTCGGATCCAGTCCGGGTTTTGTCAATCGGACGCAATCCCATCCAGGTTTTGTTAATCCGGTCCGATCCGGTCCGGGTTTTGTCAATCCGATCCGATCCGATCCGGTCCTGGTTTTGTTAACGCCCCTTTACATCGTACCATACGTTGCTGTATACCGGCCATTCTTTATCAGGTCAGCGGCGTACGGTTTAATAGATAGGTACGTGGTGTATGGACATCTACTGTACTGTGTAAAGTAAAACAATAAGCTGCAGAAGTGTAGCAGCTCTCGTAAGCTGATATTGTTTGGTCATTGTAGCAGCTGTTATTGTTTTAGGGCTAGGGGCATTGTTTCTGTTGTTTGTTGTATTGTTCACTCTAAGGGTATCGAGCCACTCATGTGAGACCTTACGACAGCTGCTACATCACCCGAAAACTGTGTTGCGCAAAGTTTGTTAGATAAAGAAACTTAATAAATATTTTTTTTTTGCGCTGAAATACGTAAAACTCGTAAAAAACCATACGTTTCGAGGCTGCTGCCTCTTCATCAGTGGTTATATGCAACTGTAAATTGTGCATATAACCACTGATGAAGAGGCAGCAGCCTCGAAACGTATGTTTTTTTTTACGATTTTTACGTATTTCAGCGCAAAAAAACATATTTATTAAGTTTCTTTACTGTACTGTTTGCCCACTTGAACGCCTTTACTCACTTGAGATGCTTTTCTTTCTTGGGATACTTTGCTTACTTAAGGCGGGGGAAACATAGTTATTTCTTGCAGAATTCATTCAGTGGTATTCAAAGCAAGTCGTCGGGGCAAGTAATCAAAGCACCTCAAGCATTATCGGGCACGACATAGCAGCAGCATGTGTGGTACGACATAATGGTATCGCCAATACAATAAAACGACCTATCGGCTACGATATAGAATCACATAATTGAATAAAATATTGCATTCTGATTGGTTTACGAAGCGAGGTATTTAGCGTGGAATTGCGAGTTGAAAACGAGGCTAAGTGATATTGTTTCGCATCTACGTAACAACTGTCGTCAAATTGTAACACAACAACTGCAAAAAAGTTTTTCTACAATGTCTTTTTCTACAATTTTATTCAATTATGCGATTCAAGGAAAATTCATCACCTGACTCGTGAATTCCGCGTTAAATTTCACTTGAAAACCGATACCGCACTCATAATAATAATAATAATAATAATAATAATAATAATAATAATAATCGGTTTTCGCGTGCAATTTAACGCGGAATTCCCTCGTCAGGTAATGAATTTTCCTATAGTATCGATCGTATCACTGGGTTCATAACCAAAATATCGGTCGCCCTCACTAGCAGCCCTCACTAGCAGCCCCTGGGTCTCCGAGGATGCGTTTTGACTGAAATGTGATTTAGCGAAGAGGTGCGAGGTGAAATGCCCGTGTTCTTGAACGATTTACTTGTTGTTCTTTAATTCGCTTTTCCGAGACTGTCGATTGATAACAAACAAGCAATGTGTTTTTCATATAAATTTCGCCTTTCTGACTTTTTACCACGCAAGTAACACGAAATGGTTTATTTTCGGGGTGAGACTAATCTGTGGAACTGCAGACCGCGGAACCTGCGGAACCTGCAGAACCGCCGGAACCTGCGGAACCTATATTTTTTGTAATAAAATTAAAAAAAAATGACATTTTTATTATTACTATTTTCATTTTTTTTAAAATTTTATTACAAAAAATATAGGTTCCGCAGGTTCCGGCGGTTCCGCAGGTTCCGCGGTCTGCAGTTCCACAGATTAGTCTCACCCTTATTTTCGTTTGATCAAAGGGATCGCGGTGTTTACTAATTAGCAAAGCTTATAGTTTTGCTTTCGGTAAGTTAGATGTATAGTTCTGTAGTTAAATAAGGCTTTTAAACATTCTATCTATTAAACTAGACGCATATTTGCGTTTACTCGGGCTTTATGTTCGGGAGAAACTCTGGTTTTGTTGGACGTAGTTTTGCAAGGATTTTCTGGTAATGATGGTTTATCTTGTAATTGTTTCTGTATCGGTATGTTGAAAATGCAGGGTTATTGCTTATGTACAGTACAATGTAGATGACATGGGAAAACACGAAAGAATACGTGCATAGACAAATTCTCTAACCTTTCTGCTTCTGTTCCTTAGACTTTTCAAACTTCTTATTGGTATTCTGCTTGGTTCACGATCGCGTCTACATACACGATGAGACTTTAGTTTATGCTTCTCTCGATTAACATTTGTCATTACATAACTCAGTTGATATAGCATGTTTCTCGATGAAAGGTTCACTCATAAATGTTCGCTCGTAAAGAGATCCCTCGTAAGGTTTGCGGACCAACCCGTTCCGAAAGCGCTCCTCATCTTTTAGTGTGGGTCTACCGTGAACGCTGTGTGCACATTTTGTATCTGTTTTGTATCCGTCCACAGTATTTAAGCTGATCTTCCACCGCATAAACTCTTCTCCGTCCGCCATTACACCATGCCATGTGCTCATCAGTAAAATCTTCGCGCATGCGATTTAATTAAAGAATTGCAAACTGTGGCTGAACGAAAAAAAAAAACGAAGCCGAAATTTCAACTCGGGCGTTTCCTTTGGAAAGCCCGAGTAATTAAACATAGCCTGAGTTTTATCTTTGTGTCGTCATGTATTTGCTTGTGCTATCTAAAAATGATGCAACCAAACTTTCGCGTAAACCAAGGCCAAAACAAATCGGAGAAATGCCGAGTCTTGCCACTGTTCGCGACGCTTTGTTGGTTTCACGATATTCAAACATAATTGAAGACGTGGAACTCACCTGTTTATACAATGCGAATATTCGTCAAGACTGACTTATCCATATTATAAATTTGAACGCTTTCACATTGATGCTTGGAACGAGTCAGAATGCTGGACTGAGTTAAGATTTGGGAGGCAGGACCTTTGCTTGTTACGTGAAAATTCGCAAATTCCAGACGAAATAGTGTGATGTCAAAGATCTGTGTGCGAGGGAATGGAGGGACTGTATATTCTCTTAAAAAGACTAGCGTATCCTTGTCGATAATTTGACATGGTGCCCCGCTTTGGCAGAAATCCCACCGAGCTATGTCTTATATTTAATGAGATGCTAGACTTGATCTACTCAAATCATTATCATCGTCTGATCTTAGAAACTGGGATGGGAATTCCTTTTTGGAACCAGGTCAGTTGCATAGATGTGCAGATGCCATTCGCCTTCAGGGGTCACCACTCGAAAACTGTTTTTAGTTTTGTGGACGGAACTGTGAGAAGTATAGCTCCAACGCAGAATCAGCGTGTCATGTAAAACAGGCACAAGCGAGTCCACAGTTTTAAATGTCAGTGTCGTAACACCAAATCAGTGGTCTAATCGCAAATCTGCCTGGCCCGTTTGAAGGCAAAAGGCATGATAGTATAATGTTACACGAGTTTGGTTTACTGACTGATTTGAGATTTGAGGCGTGTAGCTTTTTACAATGGGGAGCTACTTTGTTTGTACGGTGACGACCCTGCTTTATCCCTTGGGAGTGAATCCCCAGGGACCATTCAGAGGCAACAATTTAACTTTACAACAAATCCATGAGTGAGTTCAGAGTGGCAGTGGAATTGTTGTTTGGGAACATAACAAATTATTCTAAGTTTATTGACTTTAAAAGGCAAATGAAAGTTAATTTGAGTGCAGTGGGGAAAATGTATTTTGTATGCGCCTTGTTGGAAAATGTTGAAACCTGTTTGTATATTAATCAGGTCTCCCAAATGTTTGGAATTGAACCCCCTTCTTTAAGTGATTATTGGACGGAATGACCTTTCGAGCACGTTGTGCAACGGCATTTGATTTGTGTTCATGAGTGGTGTTTCGGGGCCTAATTCTGACAAAAAGGATTTATTTTATCTCTTATTATAATGAAAGTTAATTTGAGTGCAGTGGGGAAAATGTATTTTGTATGCGCCTTGTTGGAAAATGTTGAAACCTGTTTGTATATTAATCAGGTCTCCCAAATGTTTGGAATTGAACCCCCTTCTTTAAGTGATTATTGGACGGAATGACCTTTCGAGCACGTTGTGCAACGGCACTTGATTTGTGTTCATGAGTGGTGTTTCGGGGCCTAATTCTAACAAAAAGGATTTATTTTATCTCTTATTATAAAAGAAAGTCAGATTGAAGTTTCACAAAATTTTAAGACTGTCTGAATTAAAGTGTTTGAAGAAATGATATGTGATCAAGTTAAATGTTGTATAAAGTTAATCATGATATAAAGCTAAAAGACTGAATGTGTATTATTTAAATTTGGTTTAGTACCTTTTTTTGGAAGAATGAAGGCAGAATGCACCATTTGGGAGTGGTGAGGGGGCTTTTGTCCGTGATGGTATTCGCCAGGCTACCATCAATATTATTTGCATTACGTACAGTTCACCAAAAGAGAATTCAGTCCCAACATTTATCAGTTTATGTTTGCGCAACATGTTGAAAGTTTCAATTAAGTAGCGCTATTCAGCTGGCTATTCACGGAGTAATACTGTCTTCTCGTTGAAACGTTCCTTGGAATCAATACTGAGATGCTCATTTGAAGTGATTTTCTCTGTCGAAAGCAAAGAAATTACGGACGGCTGGTTATGAATGAAAACACTGCTGAGTTTTGAATTTTTTTTTTGTTGCAGGTAAATGTAACATGATATTTTTATTTGTTAGTTTCAAGGGGTAACTTGACACTTTTGTTTTTAATGCACGAGTAGTTGCAATTAAAACTGACGAATCAGTGACTCTTCTTCACACGGTCAGAGTAAACAAACAAGAAACCATTATTAATCTAGCGGCACGTCCAGAAACTTTAACTTGATATAAATGTTTATTTTCTTTAAGGTTTGTGGAATGAAATGTCTTCAAATATTCCTGAAGACTCCATGGCAGCAAGTTAAACCGCAAATTAATTAGATTAGACTTTGAGGCACGTTCTTTCGTTTTGAAATAGATTCCTTGCGCGGTTCAAAAAGGTTATAACTTTCGCCTGTCATAAAGTGACCAAATCTTTTCTTTAACTGACTTTTTATTACAAAAAAAGAAACACCCAGGTGTTGGGAAGGGTAATGTAACAAGGAAACGTCCCAAACTCTGCAGATTTCATGGCGTGTGATAAATTTATACAGTTTTTCATGTGTCTGGTTGTTTCAAGTCTCAAGTTAGGTATATAATGTTGTTCAGGCAGCGGGTGTTTGCCTTCCATAATGTTTTCTTGTTTTAAAGGGTCCTGATACCCTTATTAAAGTGGTTTCGTGGAATATCAAAACCGAAAACAACTATGATTATAGCTGGCAACAGAATAAGACCATGCCAAATTGGGTCTTGTTATAAAATGAGTTAAATTCAATATGTTGACTACCAAACGTGACAATTTTACTTTTCACGCCAACGTTTGTAGCGGATGGCGCGACCCGAGATTCTTGTTTAATTTCTCGAAACACAAGGACGATGCGGTTTTTCTTCATTGCTGGAGATAATTACTCACATTACTTGCAAAAAATTTCGGACGATTTTAATTTCGGACAAAAATAGTGTCCGAAAATAAAAGCGTCCGAAATTTTTACAGTGTAGTTTAAAGTACTTTCTGGGCGACGGCATCACATATTCAAAGCCAATGTACATGATATGGCTAGAATTCGGATTAGGCGGCTTTGCTGAGTCGTTCTTTTTATCACTGGAAAGGAAAACATTTGTTTCTTTTATGAAAGATAAAAACGTACATAGATTGAGTCTGTGTATATATATTTTCTCGTTGGTGTATCCGGCTGTAAAACCTTGAAGGTACAGTAAAACTAGTATTTTCACAGATTTTTTTTCAGTCTATAATTCATGTTTTTTAGTCGTAAATTTACTTTAGGCATGTTTCAGCGCAGTGTCCGAATTTTTTGTCCGAAAATTGTCCGAAATGAGGGGAAAAGTGTCCGAAAATTAAACGTCCGAAATAAAACGTCCGGGCGAAATTTTAACGTCTGAATTTTTTTGCAAGTAATGTAGTATTAAGTTAAATATCTGGTGAAAAATGGAATAAAGAACGATTTTTTTTTTGTCCGAAAATTGTCCGAAATGAGGGAAAAAGTGTCCGAAAATTAAAGTGCACCTAACCCCAAAAACGTTTTTTCGCTAAAGCAATAAAGCTTATTTTGTGGAGCAATGTGCCGCAAAATTTTTTCGATTTGGTTAAATCTTTGATTTTCTATGGCTCGTCAAAGTACGTCAAAATGCCGCCATTTTGGTTCACGACCGAGTTTAACGGGGAATGGGTCGAGGGCCGGATGTGACGTCAAATCGAGAACACGATGATTCTGAGATTCGCATATTTACTTGTTTCTGTGGGAAAGGCCGGAAAAGTTGTTCGAAAAAAATGCTAGCCAGGTGCGCTGTATTGTCATGTAGCAACACAACAAACTTACAGGAGATACTCCACTACATGCCATACCGTTTTATGGAGATGATCGTCCTGAAGAGAAGAAACGTACAAAGGGATGGCTCGATTTCGTGAAAGCGAAACGTGCAAAAGTGATCGGTCAGTATAAAACACGGACTGCGGACTACGGACTACGGACTGGGTATAAAACACGGACTGAGGTATAAAACGAGGACTAAGCATTACGGACTGGGTATAAAATACGGACTAAGGTATAAAATACGGACTAAGGTATAAAACACGGACTGCAGGCTAAATGCGGCCTACCGACCGCGGACTTGGTACAAGACACGGGCAAAGGTATAAAATAGTGATTTCTTGACAAGTGATCACATGAAGGAACAACCCCGTTCCCATGGTTACGGCTGGTCACATGTCTTGTAGATTTCAGCAGATTCCAGAGATGTGATTAAAGGGAGGGTTGCAAAGTTAAAGTTTGTCTCCACTAAGCTTACCTGAGCCAAGTAAGGGGTGGAATTTGTAACCTCGGCAAAACTCACAGCATTGATACATTCGATATCAGTTCAATGCGCTCAATGTTTAAAAGGTTAGCTCTGCATTGAGCTGAACTTTTCCATTCGATAGCTGACGGTATTTGGAGTTTCTGGCGCTGAAAACATTTGGCAAAGAACTTGGAAATAATGACCACAACAACAAATGGACCGCGCGGTGAATTTAATTTTATTTTTATTCGGCAAAATCACAACGAAGGCATAGTTACTCATTGGTTTAGCTAGAGTTAAATACGTGGTATGTTCGCGTACAAAGGAAGATTTAAATTCGATTGAATTTCTCCCATCGACAGTTTGACGGTCATTTCATTCTCTTGCGGTGAAAAAAAATTGAAGAACCTGAAATCATCATCTGCGCGCTGAATATTTTGCCCATCGGCAAAATCACAACGCAGGCACTAATGTATTCGTTTAGAGTTCGATACGTCCAGAGTATGGCCAAGAGACTAGCTTTGAATTTAATTGAATTTATCCAATCGAAAGGTTGACGGTCATTCGATTCTTTTGCAGTGAAAATTGAAAACAACGACATCGGCAGCCCAATTTTCGGTCAAGAGACTAGCTTTGAATGCATCCTATCGATAATTTGACGGTTTAATATTTACCTACGCGACTTTGGAAACAAATCACCGGCGGAAACGTTTCCAAAATTTCCGTCAATCTTGCGTGTTATCGACATCCCAGATTGGATCGAAATCCACCAATCACAGCCACTGGTGTGATCTTCTGACCTTTTTACGTCATGCTAGCGGGCTGTGATTAGTGGATTTCGATCCGATCTGTCGATAACACGCAGTTTAGCCTGCAGTCCGTGTTTTATACCTTAGTCCGTATTTTATACCCAGTCCGTAATGCTTAATCCGCGTTTTATACCTCAGTCCGTGTTTTATACCCAGTCCGTAGTCCGTAGTCCGTAGTCCGCAGTCCATGTTTTATACTGACTGGTTCGGTGATCTGTTCTATAAAGCATTTAATTCAAACCAGATGATCTCGCTCGATGCCTGGATTTTCAGAGAGAGGAAGGGATTTTGCTGACTCAGTGGCTTTGGAATAACCGCTTGTCCATCGATTCATGCTGCCGTTGTTGCATCTGATCTGAGAAACAACAGCAGTCAGTCGGCACAGCTGACAGATAGTTTTGTATTTGCCCGCTACTAATCTTAAAACTCCATTTCTGAAGCCATACAGGTTTAATTCCTGGATATTCAGTAACACACTTTAAGATAACATCAGCGCCAATATCTTCAAGAACAAGATCATTCTTCTTTGAGTCTTGACAACCTTCTAACTCACTTTAATACAATAATAACAACAATAACATTCGCTGATGTTTTGAAGGGAAGCGACGCTACAATTTCCACACTCGCACGAAAAGAACACAAGCATTGTGTCATGGGATAATCATTTTGATCTACTTTGAACGCATGAAGTTGAAATAATTTGAGAAAGTAAAGGGACTTGACTTTTATTTATACGAAAGTATGTTAATGCGAGATCGAAGAATGCGCGAAAATAGTAAATACGCGCCACGCGCTACAGTCTTACTAGTATCACTCTTTGACTTCTAGTTCTACATATCATTGCCTTCGGGTCTGTCCATCAGAGCTCGTTCGAGTTCTTTCTCAGCATCCACCTCATTTGGCTGTCCATTCTTCGTTGGCCAGAGAGTTGTCAGCATATAAATCAGCTCGGTCGTCATCGTTTAACTATTCACTTTGCGTTGTTGATAAGTGCGAGTCGTCATTCTCTTCAGCGATATAATAAATTTCGGAGTCTTCTGAGTCAAAGCTCATTTCAGAACCCGACGAAGTAGAAGATATTGTTGATAAAAACAGAAATCTGTCGACTGTGGAGCCCCAGCGAAAAACTTATGCGGCAAAAAGGCTTCTACGCTCGCACAGAGTAAAAGGCCCGACTGGGACAGCCGAAGCTTTCGTTCTCGAAGTGACGTCACGGCCTTACTCTCCCCAGATTCCCCATGCTCGGTCGTGAACCATACGAAACTCGGTTTCAAAGGGGCACAGAAATTCGAGGATTTAACCAAATCGAAAAATTTTTGCCGCACATTACTCCAAAAAATAAGCTTTATTGTTTTAGCGAAAAAAATTTTTGGGGTTAGGTGCACTTTAACGTCCGAAATAAAACGTCCGGGCGAAATTTTAACGTCTGAATTTTTTTGCAAGTAATGTAGTATTAAGTTAAATATCTGGTGAAAATGGAAGAAAGAACGATTTTTTTTTATTCCAAACGCTAATTATCAGTTAAGAGTGGGTTTTCTGCTACCTCCAGCGGCTTTTGATTCACAAAAAAAAAAATGCTTGCACCCTTTGCGTGCCTATGTTTTCTCTTTGGCAAACACTTTCCGTAGTTATAAGTTATATTTGGGGTGTTGGGAGAACACTTCAAAAGCTTCTAAATGATTAACAAGCTTTTCTCGTGTTCTCCAAACATCCTTCGTGGGTTATTATCCCCTTAAACCCATAGAACTGAGTGTGGTCTATTGCTTAAATAAACAATAGAAATTGGTACGGGGCTAGATCATAACCGGCACATGCGCTGATCCTTATATATCCTTATAAATCTCTTTAAACAGCTGGACAGTAGTCCATAGCTGAGTTACCTTGTTGTGCGCCTCTGTTTCAAAACGAGTTTTCATGTGAAAATGTGTTTGGTTTGTACAGGTAATCATACGGTTTTTCTCGTTCAATTTGGAATTAATTTGCACGAGTGAGTTTTAAAAAAAGCTGAAATTGCACGAGCCGCTTTTTTTATTACTTATTAATAATACAAACATGAAAAATTCGCGCAGAAACTTGCCGGAAGATGTTTCTTGAAGCCATGTTTTCGCATTCGAGAAAACTTTTTTCAGAGTTTCCGTACAAAATTTTTGTCACTGCTTCACATGATATCATTGGCCTACAAAATTTCTCGTTCTCTTTCTGCCAATCATTATCCAGAATAACGATGTGCAATTTGCACTGGTGTTACACTTTTTGCGCTGGTGTTACACTTGAACTGCACTGCTCTCAGCCAATCAGAATCGAGTAATTTTTTCATGTGTATTATTAGCATGAAAATTAGCAGGTGGAACTCATTTTCATATGAATTGTTTCGCATAAAGACTCGTTTTAACACACAGGCAACTCGGAAATGGCCTACACTCCATCATCGTTTTCTATGAGCGACAGATACACGTACAGATACGCCGCGAGGCGGACTATTCGCTCGATCTCGTCGTCTATTTGTTAAGCAGATAACACAAGCAGTTTAAAACAGCAAGAGAGAAAATTAGTTTTTTTATTCTGTATGTTATAGAAAGTAACAATGGCGAATGGTTTACGTGAATTCACTGTTAATAAAACCATCAGAAATATAGGATTCACAGGAGAAAAAAACGATACCACTAGGTTATTTCCGATGCCTGATAGAAGTGGTCGAGATAATTTCCGTTTTGCTAAAGGGAAAAAAGTGGTTGTTTATTTCATGACAAAGACCATTGCTCCATGACAGGCGCCCATGACAAAGACCCCTGTCAATGACCTTGAGGATTGGCTGAGAACAGACATTAATTTTGAATTTGAACTGCAGTGCAAATTAATGCGTGTTCGTAATTTTCTCGGTAACGAGAAAATAAAAACGTAAACTACTTCCTCTTAGGTTCGTGTAATTTTGAGACAAGTTTCAAATATCACCTTTGATTACTATCGCATGACGGGCTATATACAACTAATAAAAAAATATTATTGGCAACGCCTGGTTGGTAATTTATTAGCAAAGATGAAATATTAATATGGCCTTTATGCGATCATTTTAGGCAGCAAGAAACAAATTGTTACACAGCTTTATTTTTATTTGTTTTTAATTAATTTTTTGTAGACTAGAATTAGCTTTTTCTCGATCGAAATAAATCCTTATTCTAGATCTCTTTTTACGCCCAGATACGGAAGAAGTTCTTGAAGTTTGTATATAACACTTAGTTTATAAAAACGTATTCTTGAGCAAACTGCCTCAGTTATGTTGACGTTTTTCATTATTTTTCAAACAATCTGCTAAGAAAAGGCTACGAAATTGAAAAATTGCCAATTTATAAAATAAAGAAAGGTTTTGAATGTGTATTAAATATTCAAAAAGTGATTGAGGGTTGCGTGACACAATTGTTGCCAGCTGGTCATATAAGTTTCCATGCTGGCTTTTTGTTCCAAATGCAGAATTGCCACAATACATCATCTCCACGCTCCACTTCACGTCCTAATCATTGTGGTAAACTGGGATACAATTTCCCTGGTTATCCGCCGAACCGACTGCGTTTCATCACTGCAGGTCTAGAATGTCCTTGCTCGACAAGTATCCGTGTGATAACATCACAGCTCCAATCTACTTATCTTTCTCTTCGGCTACGTGTACAATGTTATCATCCCTTGTCGCTAGTGTTGGCAATTTCCTTGTTATCCTCGCCATTTTTCTGGACCCTAACAAAGATCTTCGCTCTCCGTTTAACTACTTCGTTGCCAACCTTGGATTGGCAGATCTCATTGTAGGGCTTGTCACCTCTCCGCTGGCTGCCACATACCTCATCTCCGAAGGGCTGAAGGATCCAAATCAACAGTTCAGAGTATGGATGCATATGACCTACTTTATCTCCTGTACTGCATCTCTGCTCAGCCTCACTGCCTTAGCGTTAGATCGGTATGTTGCCGTAACATACCCTCTGCTTTACAGATACAAACTCAGCCCTATGAGAGCATTCTTAGTTTCGCTTCTGGTATGGACGGTGTCGATCTTATTTTCTCTGATCTACTTCGTTGTCGGGTACAACAAATTCAGGTTTGTTTTTGC
>OZ026598.1:8420123-8470123 GCA_964020085.1 Micromussa lordhowensis | reverse complement strand
AAAAAATAATATAAAGCTTTTTAAAACAATGCAAAGCTGATGTTTTACTTATTAGCAGAAGGATGTGTGACTTTAGAGGTTATATTATAAGCAAAACATGGGAACGTTTTTCGCTGTCTTCGCCTTCCTTTAATTCCTTTTTCTTTACGTTTCCTCGTTCCCAGCTTGTCTTTTCTAGGAATGTCAGGAATTGCGAAAGTGGATTATTTTCAAGAGTTTTGCCGGCTGAGTATCCTTTTATAATAAACAGGGAAACTAACACACGCACTCAATCTACTCCATTTGTTGCGGAACATCATCGTGTTGCCCGTCATTCAGTGTGTTCCTTAGAATTTCTCGCTGCATTCATTGTTCCCCTATGTTCAATTTTCCAACAAGATCGCTTTTAATCGAGGCTGACAAAATCTAGAGATATTGAATTAATGCCATCGACTTTACCCGGTATTAGAAACTAAAAATAATTCTGAAAGCTCGACGAGAAAATTATTTCCGCTGGAATTTCGTTGTATGATAACACATGATTGAAAGGAAGTCGACGAAACAGAGAGCGGAACGGTTTGGAAAATCCAAGTACATGCCGAAACAATAAAGAAGGCATGCAAAAATACAAATGAAACCATTTTTTTTAGTTGTTGTTACCCAATTTAATGTAGTTTATTATGCAAGGGAATAATAACTGCTACGCGGTTCATCATGTCTTCGAAGTTTATTATCTCAATATTGAGCTGAAGTTCACCTGTAAACATGTTAACATCAGTTTAATGTACATACATCTGGTGGCGGCTAACTTTCATTTGCTACGAGGGAGAGGACTCTCTGCATTACATCTTCAGTGCCTTTGTACATTATATATTGTGAAAGTGTCTGGGTATTCGGGCATGTTCCGACATGTTCCATATCATTTCTGATGGAGCATTTCTTAAGGAAATGTTACTTTGCGCTGCAACGCGTTCATATTACGATAAATTAAATGTAAGCTAAAACTCTGCTAAAACGCGTTTGCAAACTACCATTGCGCGCTAAAAATAAATACTGAAAAAAAAAACTTTGACATCGCTACCAAGACGCCATTAAAAGGAAGTATTGAAAAAAACATTCAGTTTTAATTAAAAATATTCCTTTCTCCGCTGCAACGCGATTTTACGAAGTCTCACAGAATGAATACAATTAATAAAAACTTTGACATCACATAGAAGCTAGCTTTGAGTTCCATTTTCCTGCAGAACGAAGCGATAAGTGTATAAATAATAATAAATAAACACGTCTTCCAATGGCTTACGAAACGTAGCAATCAACCTTGTTTTTACTAAAAAAAAAAAAAAAAAAAAAAAAAAAACGAGAAGTCACGTTTATTTCTTTTTACATGAGCTGTATAGTCCCAAGGCATGGCTTCCAGGCTTATGGTGATGTAAGTTTGATTAAAGTTTTGATCTAATTATACCGAAAAAATTGGACACACGTCACTTTAGAGGCTATAAATAAAACAGTTCACCTGATTAAGATTTTAGACTCCTGTACAGTATATGTATGGACTGTTATACAAGGACAAAAATATCAAACACTAGTAAAGCCTGCACTAAAGGCTACAAGACGTAAGGCCCAGCTACACGTTTTCCTAAGCAACAAACAAAATGTCCCTTTTGAACAAATATCCTTGTGTTAACTCTACAGCACCAAGTTATCTGTCATTTTCGACAGCGTCCTTCACGATATTATCAGCTGCTGTCGCCACTGGTGGGAACCTTCTTGTCGTCCTTGCCGTGTTTTTGGATCCAAACAAAAACCTTCGCTCGCCGTCTAACTACTTCGTCGCCAGTCTTGGATTTGCGGATTTCTTTGTTGGGGTTCTCGCCTGTCCGATGAGTGCGGTGTATCCCATCACGGAAGGATTGAAACAAACAAACCAGCGATACAAGTTCTGGATGCACATGATATACTTCATCACTTGCACCACCTCGCTGCTTAGCCTAACTGCCCTTGCGTTAGATCGGTATGTAGCCGTCACATACCCTTTGGTCTACAGAACAAAGCTGAGTCCTATCAGAGCATTCTTAGTGTCGGTCCTGCTATGGATTGCGTCTGTGCTGGTATCACAGATTTACCTCATCGTCGGTGACAACAAGTTCCGCTTCATCTTTGCCAACACTGCTATAGCCATCACCTTCACTGTGCTTACCTTTACAAACGTCAAGATTTTTAAGTATCTAAGATGTCAAATCCATAGGTGGAACAATTGGCCTAATACAAGAGAAAACTTGGTGATGAAACAAGCGATGCAAAGAGAGAGAAAGACAACAAAGACACTTTTTGTTGCACTGGTGTTATTCTTAGCCTGTTATTTGCCATCTTGTGTTTGCATCTACGTCATCAACTTTTGCCCCACTTGCGACTGTTTGCTTATAAACTGGGCGAGGAATATTCAATGGGTACTGGTGTTGGCAAATTCTAGCGTCAATCCCTTCGTGTACGCATGGAAGTTAAGAAACTTTCGAAAGGCTTTTAAGAGCATCTTGACATGCCGCGCATGCGGAAGGCGCCAGAGATCCATCTCGACGAAACTTCCGTTGATATCAAGAGTCATCACAAATTTTTCATCAAATGACCATGTACTCAGAGATATACAATCCATCAAAAAGTAAATACTAAAATATATAGCTTGAACTTTAGCAGTTACCTGAGTCAGTTTGAGGTATAATGTAAATAGTTGAAGAAAATAATAATAATAATAATAATAATAATAATAATAATAATAATAATAATAATGATGATGATGATGATAATAATAATAATAATAATAATAATAATAATAATAATAATAATAACTTTATTTAAGTGTCGTATGTATTTAGTACTGTTGTGCTAATTGGGGACACTATAAATAAAAAAACAACAACAAATATTTCAAATAGAACATAAACTTTTAAGAATCCCAACTGGTGGGAGGCTATGCATGATGAAAATATGCAATTTGAAAAACAATACAGAACAGAAGAGATTAATTAACTAATTAATTAACTTTTAATTAGCAGACTTCTTCGAGCTGAAACTTTAATCTTTGGCCCTGTCCTTATAATAAATTGTTGCACAGCTTTTAATTAAATAGTAGCCTTAACTTGTAATCAACAGACTTCTTCAGTTGAAAGTTTACGTAGACGTCTTTCATCCTCTGCTTATAAATAGTAGCATCGTGAGTGTGCCCACCACATTTTTTTTTACGGCAAGTACATCCACGTAGAAAATTAGGACCCGTTCAAACGGTTTTCCTCACCTGTCTTAAAAAAAATCTCCGTTTCAACAAACAAACTGATACCACGGTTGTTTCTTTGGCACTTAGAAGTTTAAGCATTTAAACTGTGGTTAATGAGCTCTGTAGTCTGCATCATAGCTGTCATCTAAAGCGTTACTAGTTTGTTATCTTTCCCATTTTAACTATTGTGCAATAGCCTTAGGTCAACGTCCAATGTATAGTATTTGTTTACCACATGGGCAATCATACGACAAAGCTCCCAGTAGTTTTCCACCATGCTCTCATGTGATTTCAGCATGCCAAACCCCCTCGCAACTCCTTCAATCCCCAGTTAATAATCCCATTGTCTTCTGACCCTGTCTCAGTTGTAAGCTATTATTCAAGCTAGGCTGTTCTCCGCTGTCCCCTCCCGCGTCCCCCCCCCCCCTTGTATTGGTAGCTTTGTCCTGTCCAATTGTCTTTTTCTTTTTCCTCCATGTGGTGATAATGACCTCTCGTGAGTCAGCAGCCCTTGCCTAATGAACCTAATAGGTCTATTTACTGCTACATTCTCTTTCCTATATTTTGTGTAAACCATAGCAGCTTAATAAATAAAGTTTCGGTGGCAGGGAAGTGCAACCTAGGCTGCACTTTGCCCCACAGTAAGTGCTATTGCCACCCTGGGTAATAGGTCCGGATCTCTCCAGGATGGTGCCATCGTACCATCTGACCTATTGTCCTCCCAGAAGGGCACCCCTCTTCTGGTCCATCCTATGTTACCCCGTAACATAGGTTCCCCTAGATACGCCGCTACTCTAGGGGAGATAGGCTCTGCCTTCCCTGCCACCCATGTTTTGCCACTACAATTAGTATTTTGTTTCTGTTTCCTTCCAAACTACCTTTGGTGGTACAGTTAGATCTGCCCCTTCTCCCGTGAGGGTGTGGCTGTAACATATTAAAACTGCACAGCAGCAGTGTCTCATTAATGGACAATAAGATCGATGAATACTTCGTCTTGCAAAATTCGTTCTCTTCTGAACTCTGTGTAGAATCTTGTATCCTAGTCGGTTTATTAGATTTGAGAGCCTCAACTGCTGAACGAAGAGTCTTTATTAGGATTCAAGAAAACAGCAAGGACCTCGCCGAGACAATTTCCAAAGGACACAGCAATGATTATCATTTATTGAGGATAATTTTGGGCTACCTATCACGTTTGGCACTTCCCATTTGCGAATAAAATCCGGTTTAATTTTC
Source organism: Micromussa lordhowensis (assembly GCA_964020085.1). Classification (NCBI taxonomy): domain Eukaryota; kingdom Metazoa; phylum Cnidaria; class Anthozoa; order Scleractinia; family Lobophylliidae; genus Micromussa; species Micromussa lordhowensis. The sequence continues at coordinate 8,465,643 of OZ026598.1, read as the reverse complement.
CGGAAATTTCCAGTGGTGAATTGAACAACATTTTCGGAGTTTCCGAAAAAGAGAAACAATTGTAGGAGGTACTCAAAATTTCTGTTCAATTCGATTTTTGCACCAAGAATTTCCGATATTTTTGGTAAAATGATTCGCATTTCGGAAATTCAATAACTTTCCGATAACCGGCGGAACTATTCGCCACCGTTTCGACAATTCCAAAAAAAATTATGTAACTGAATGCGATTTTGTAGACGGCACTATCGCATTATGTTGGTGGCTAGTTGGAAAAAATTATTCTCTTACTGAATTATAGTGAGGAATAGCATTTTCATAACGAGATAAATTGTAAGAAAGATTAGAAAACAAATAAAACTTGCATATATAAATCAGACAAACAAACAATAATCCCCACAGAACTAATCAAAGCGTCGAAAAGCGGCAAAAATAGTCAACGACGTATCCAATGTCCGCGGAAACACTTCATGTCGGAACGATGCTCAAATAAGTCGCGACAAGCGGATTGTATCCAAGAGAATGTTCAAGAATCTCGCTAAATACATGTGCCGCATACGCACAGTAAACAGACCATTCTATATTTGGCTGGCCGGCCCCTCTTGGTCGCCCGCAAAAAGCTGGAAATATTCCTTATACTCTGTATAGGTCCGTGCAAAACCGCTACAGCTCCTATGAATTACTATCGTTGCGCCTACGGGAGACTCTCTCGTCGGTTTTGCTCTGATCTGGAATCCTTACAAAGACTTGCGGACGCCGTTTAACTAAATCATATCCTCGAGGGAATTGACATGCTGAAGCGCAGTCTTTTGGAGACGCAGTCCGTATAGAGTACTTCACTTTTTGCACCACGTCACTTCGCAGCCTCACAGCCCTGGCGATCGATCGCTATTTTTCGCCATCATGCACCCTGCGATTTAATTACCGAAATACGCCCAACCCTGTCAGAGCATTGTTGGTTTCAGGTTTGGTGTGGATCCTATCCATTCTGCTCACGATGATCTACGTCATTGCGGGGTCATGATGTCGCTTCATCTCTGCTCAGCGAACAGTGACCGCTGTAGTTGTTACCATGTTTGCGCCTGATTTTTACAAACACGACGACGATTTTGAAGTATTTGCGACAGCAGATGCAGCAATGGGACGCCTTGCACGACAGCACAGAAGAGAACTTGATTATAAAACAGTTGATGAAGTGGGTGAACAAAGTGACGAAAACACTGTTCATTGTAATGCTGTTATTTCTAGCTTTTAATCTCCCATCTCCCATTATTTACATCATCAACTTCTGCACAGATTGCGATTGCACGTTTATTAATTAATTGAACCAGGGACATTAAAAATATAACTTCTTGTAATGGCCAATTCAGCCGTGAATTCATCTTTGTAACCCTGGAGGTTGGAAAATTTTCGAAGGGTTTTTAGGAGAATTTTGACATGTCGAGCGTGTAGGAGCCACTACTAAGTCCATGAACCACAAATAAAAGTAACCGTTGTGAACGATGATGGGTCTTGAAATAACTATGAAAGATCCAATGTAGTTGATATAGAAGACATAGAGTAGATAATCTAATGAACTGAATAACAGAACTTATGCAAAGTAGTTCAAAAAAAGACCCACGGCGGCTATCAACCGACGGGGGTAAAGATGTATAAAACGCGAGACGTTTGTGTCCATGATGAATGACACTTGAGGCTTACGTTACAAATGAACATCACATGTAGCCCTCTCTCTGTCACGCAACGCTACGCTCTCGGAGTTCTCGTCCCCAGAGCCTACGATCCTTCTGGCCTGTGGTTGGGATCGAGAGCTCTGGTTTGGTCCAACACCGGAAGTCCGTGATTCACGGACTTCCCGTCAAATCCAGCAAATCTGATTGGTTGACAATGCGAAACGAATACTCTGCGCATGCTCAGGATATCGGGTTCGGCCAGAGCTCTCGATCCCAACCACAGGCCAGAAGGATCGTAGGCTCTGGGGACGAGAATGGGAGAAAGGGTGTAGGGACAATTGTCTGCGCATGCTCGTAGGTTTAGCTTAGCTACAATTGTAGGTTCTTAGCTAATCGATACTGCGCATGTACGACGAGATAAGACGGAGAATAAGAAAACAGATAGCGGACGATTATCTGTGCGGTCGGCAAAAAGAAAATAACATTTTCCGATGTTCCATGTTTGGTTAGTTGCAGTGAGCAATTTCCTCTTGCAGTTCAGATTATTTTTTCAGAAGAAACAAATGCTGCGAAACATTTGCATCGGGCATATTTAATGAGCGTTCTCACCTTCTTTTTTCTCCCCGCGAAACTATAATAGGCTAAATTCGTTTCAAAACTCTATTCCTTTTCTCTCTCGAAGGAATAAAACTAATGAAAGCGTAGCCATGCCACATACAATCCAATCCGCTTACTTAATCTTGAACTAAAGCTTGAAAAGTTTTCGGAGTGTTGCCAACCTCACTCGCCATAAATATTTTTTCAGTCGAGTGAAATCAACATCCTGCGCTCTGATCTGCTCTGATTGGTTTAGCGGGAGCATACGCAGACAATTGTCCCTGGACCCTCTCTTCGTTGCGTGACAGAGAGAGAAGCAAATACTGGACTACATCGCATGCCGCTGCTGACTGAGTACTCTCTTTATTTTTTAAATAAAAATATTGTTTTTCCGACGAAGGCTGCATATTTTTCTGTCGACTTTAGGCTAAAAATATTATTTTGAATATTAATTTCGGCGTTTATTTCGCCTACGCCGTTCACCTTTACAAATGCGATGTGTTGTAGCTATGGTTACAAACTTTCGATTTTAAAAAGGAAGTAGACAGCAATTTTCGCTTGGGCTGGCGCTTAAAGAGTTCCCGCTTCCAAGTACTGAAGTGATATTACAGGAAACACTTCAACTTGCCGTTTTTAGATAGAAAAGAGGAGACAATGTCCCTGCTTGGAGAAGAACCGTGCGAAAACATTACAGCTCCAAAGAGTTTGTCCGTCTTCACGGCTTCATGTTCAATATTAATTACTATCGTTGCGTCTGCTGGAAACTCTCTCGTGGTCCTTGCTGTGTTCTTGAATCCTAACAGAGACATGCGGACGCCTTTTTACTGCTTCGTAGCCAATCTTAGCATTGCGGATCTTATCGTTGGACTGATAACAGGTTCTATGTCTACGATATATCACATACTTGCGGTACTCGACACGACGAAGGAACTCTTTAAAACGGTGTTGATTGTCGCATTCTTCGTATCTTGCACAGTGTCTCTGCTTAGTCTAACAGTCCTGGCGCTAGAGCGCTATCTCGCTATCATACACCCTGCAATTTACCGAACTCAGCTCAGCCCTGTCAGAGCCTTCTTGGTATCAGTTTTGGTGTGGATCCTATCCATTCTGCTCACAATGATCTACTTCATTGCGGGGTACAACATATAACGCTTCATCTTTGCAAACACTACTCTAGTTTTTACCATTGCTGTACTGACTTTTACAAACGCGAAGATTTTGAAGTATTTGCGACACCAGATGCAAGAATGGGACGCCTTGCACGAGAATACAGAAGAGAACTTGTTTATGAAACAGTTGATGATGTGGGAGAAGGAAGTGACGAAAACACTGATCATTGTAATGCTGCTGTTTCTAGCTTTTGATCTCCCATCATGTATTTTTACTTACATCATCAACTTCTGCACAAAATGTGAATGTACATTTATTCATTGGATCAGGGACATTCAGTTTCTTCTTGTAATGGCCAATTCAGCCGTGAATCCATTTGTGTACCCCTGGAGATTGGAAAATTTTCGAAAGGCTTTTAGGAGCATTGTGAAATGTCGCCTACGTAGGAGCGACTCAGACAAAGTCCATGTCGGTTTTGAATGACAATTTTCATCAATCTATGTGAACGTTGATCGGTCGTAAAACAGCTAAGAAAGATACAGTGTAGTTGATATCGAAGACATAAAGTAGGACAGTCGAATAAACTGAAAAGCACAACTTATGCAAGGTAGTTCAAAAACCCATGGTGACCACAAACCAGTAGGGGTCAAAATGTGTAAAACACGGAACGTTTGTGACCACGATGACTGTCTCGTGAAGTTTACGTGACAAATCAACATCATATGCCGCTGCTGACAGACCATCGGTTTATTTCGCCTGTTATCAAGTGATTGACCTTTAGATTGGAGTAGGAGTAACAATTTTCAATTTCAGAGCTCATGCTTTCGATTATTACACGTCACATCAATCTTGTGCCGGTTGGCTACTAGCTAAAACTGAATATCAGTGATGTCTGTGAAATAATCCGGTATGACGACAGAAGGGTTAAATCCACTGACCTCGCCCTGCAAGCTTTCACTGCATAAAACTCTTGTATTACACACTAAACGTCACTTACTTTCATCTTGTGCGGCTTTCCATTTAAAATGTCTGACAGACGCAAAATAGACACTCGTGGGCAAAGTTGAAAACGAAAAAATGGCGCCTCCGAACACCGAAAGGTGAACTGAGGAACAATGATTTGCAACATTCACAGATTTAACACCAACAGATTGGACTATGTCATCAAATTTCCAAGGCCAGTACATAATATCGTCCGGCCAGACTTGGAAAGAAGGACAAAGTAAAACAGGCAGCATTTTTTTATATCATTAACAACATCAGATCAATAGACATTCTACAAAGTAAATCCAAATCAGTTCCGGTCTCAATTCCCTGTTCTGTGCAATAGCTGGAATTATTTCCACAGCAGACCTGAATTCAGCTCCTCCCCTTCATTTGTAAATATCGACTGGTTTGTAACTCCAGCTACTTAGGGCTGAATTTAGCCGCTTAATGTTCAATTTGAATCATCTATTTCTGACTCGTGATTTCTTGTCCCCTTTAGCCTTTATCCATAAATACTGAAACCGGGGGTAAATAAAGGTATTTTATGTTTGTTTTGTTTTGTTTTTTAAATTTCTTTTTTTCTTTTCTCTTTGGTGCGTGTTTTAAAAATGCATTCTTAAAACGTTCTATTATTGACTAAGTATGTCAAAACAGGCAGGGCTTCTATGTATTGAGCACATTCCTCGTGTGTTGGGCCCCACGGATTGCTGATCAGCAGAGATTTATGATATATAATTCGAGGAAAAATAAAGTTTATGTATGTATGTATGTATGTATAGATTATTGACCAAGTATGAAGTCAAGATGGCTGTATATTGGCCAAATTCTTTTGCGTGTTTATGGACCTCGACTCCGTCTAGGCCAATATCAAGCCATTAGCTATCACGCCATCTTGACAGAACAAGCTGTTCAATAAAGAATTTATTATATGGCTGGCTTTCGGGAAAATTTTTCTTGGGGGACGGGGCGGGTAGTGCCGAGCGGGCAAGATAGCTCCATCATGCCCGCTGGGTTAGTCAATCACAGCGTAGGATTTGATTCATCTTGTCCGCTCAAGGAGCTAGCCATATGATAAGGTGTGATATTGAGCCTTAATTCACTGGACAGATCTTAGGGGAACCAGAGAGGCCATCCGCCCCCACCCCAACAGGCAGGCGGGTTAACCTTTTCCCTTGTAAACACTCCAGGTAGGGTTAACCCGCCTATCCGGGTTAACTTTCTAATTGTTTCTAGACCCTTGGAAAGAAGGACAAAGTAAAACAGGCAGCATTTTTTTATATCATTAACAACATCAGATCAATAGACATTCTACAAAGTAAATCCAAATCAGTTCCGGTCTCAATTCCCTGTTCTGTGCAATAGCTGGAATTATTTCCACAGCAGACCTGAATTCAGCTCCTCCCCTTCATTTGTAAATATCGACTGGTTTGTAACTCCAGCTACTTAGGGCTGAATTTAGCCGCTTAATGTTCAATTTGAATCATCTATTTCTGACTCGTGATTTCTTGTCCCCTTTAGCCTTTATCCATAAATACTGAAACCGGGGGTAAATAAAGGTATTTTATGTTTGTTTTGTTTTGTTTTTTAAATTTCTTTTTTTCTTTTCTCTTTGGTGCGTGTTTTAAAAATGCATTCTTAAAACGTTCTATTATTGACTAAGTATGTCAAAACAGGCAGGGCTTCTATGTATTGAGCACATTCCTCGTGTGTTGGGCCCCACGGATTGCTGATCAGCAGAGATTTATGATATATAATTCGAGGAAAAATAAAGTTTATGTATGTATGTATGTATGTATAGATTATTGACCAAGTATGAAGTCAAGATGGCTGTATATTGGCCAAATTCTTTTGCGTGTTTATGGACCTCGACTCCGTCTAGGCCAATATCAAGCCATTAGCTATCACGCCATCTTGACAGAACAAGCTGTTCAATAAAGAATTTATTATATGGCTGGCTTTCGGGAAAATTTTTCTTGGGGGACGGGGCGGGTAGTGCCGAGCGGGCAAGATAGCTCCATCATGCCCGCTGGGTTAGTCAATCACAGCGTAGGATTTGATTCATCTTGTCCGCTCAAGGAGCTAGCCATATGATAAGGTGTGATATTGAGCCTTAATTCACTGGACAGATCTTAGGGGAACCAGAGAGGCCATCCGCCCCCACCCCAACAGGCAGGCGGGTTAACCTTTTCCCTTGTAAACACTCCAGGTAGGGTTAACCCGCCTATCCGGGTTAACTTTCTAATTGTTTCTAGACCCTTTGAGTGTGACCGCGCACTAAGTTGTCCCGGGTTGTAGGGTTACCCTACCTGTGAAATCAGTTGCTTGTAAACCCAGGCTATCTTTTGCCCTCCAGCTAGGGTTAACTCGCTTGCTAGGGTAACCCTCTCTCCTTGTAAACAGACCCTTTGGTGAGTTATACTTTCTGGCGGTTTGCTTCAAACGAAAGGCTGGCGACCAACTGGCCAAACGGCTCGCACTCAAAGCTCCGTAAATTCCACAAAAATGGTCAAATCTCGCCAAAATTGCCTCATGGCGGCCGTCGATATCTCTTCTTCCCATTCACTTTCTCCCAAGATTCCTAGGTTTTCTAATTACTCGAGAAACGGTTTTCCAACTCTGGGTTTGCAGTTCTGTCCCGTCTCGATGCGTAACAGATCATCTTAGAGACAGGATTTGAATTTCTAGCTTAGCGACCGCGCCATCGTGACAAAAGTCACCTTTCAGCCGTCGACTGGCACGGAGAAATTTACCCTGAGTTGTTTCGTGTAAATCAAACCTGCTACCGTCTGCACGTCACGAAACACAATCGCCAACAGCTTAATGTCACGTGTCAATCGCATTAACGTCAGAGCTGCCTGTGGATTTTTGATTCGGTCAGTGTAAAACGAAAACCCTAAGTACTTCATGTATCCCTTCCAGATACTAAAGTGTATCTAATACACTATAATTAGGATAAATATACTATGCTACTTTCTAAATACACTATGATAAGGGTTACATCAAGTACTTACCCTGAAACTCTGCGGACCGCAGACTACAGACTGCGGACCAAGCGGTAAAATGCAGACTTGGGGTAATTATGCAGGCTACAGAGAATGGGTAAAATGCAGACTGCAGAATACAGACTTTTTAACTTCAAATCGTGTTACCATTTCCACCATTGAGAGCTTACCGTAAACAGGCTAACTGGAGCGTTATTTAGGCTAGTTAGTCTAACGTGAGTGATATCCAGGGAGTGATATTCAGTTCAAGTGGCTCGATAGTCTAAAAGGGACCAAAACGTTTGCTTACATATGGGGAAGAAATCAATTACGTGCGGTTGCACTCATGAAGAGAAAATAGATTTTGAAGGTTTCACTGAAGCCTTTTGAGGTTTGATTTTATAGCATTGACGCCAACAGTTCCTGCTCTTTTACAAAACAAAATTTGATCTTCAAACAAGCATATGTTGTAAGTTTCTGTTTCGTTCTATGCAATAAACTAAATTTTTGTTTAGTGGAGGTGGGTGCAGTTGTAGGGAATGTTCCTTTTCATATGGGAAATAAATGAGCCTGTGATGGTAAATTAAGCAAAGCTTTTCCCAAGTAATTATACCAATCGAGTTGTGCATCTCTTTACAGCTTTACTACAAGGTATCATTCATACATGTTAAAATTTATCTATATTTTTGGTCAAGTTCTTATTGTAAAAAGCCGTTGCTATGGCCGTTGCTACGTAACAAAACGTATACCACTGTGTAGTTTCCTGACCTTTGACACTTAATAAATTCAGTAAATTCAGCAAGGCTGTTTCAAAATGCTTTTTTACAAGTGTTTAAGGGCTTTAAATCTTATATTAAAAAAAAAGCATTTTTTCTGAACGTCGTCATTTTTTAGACTATCGAGCAACGCTAAAAGCCGTTAACAGAGCTATCGCGGATGGATCACGGAATTAAACAACCACCTTTGGTGCATATCAAGCAGTCGTTAATTTCGGGGCACTTGTTCGACTACAACGCGAAAGATGTCAGTTTATCGCTTTGATAGACATTCTGTTCACAATGATCAACCCCGCGAAATACCCTGGTCAGCGGAATTACCACCAAACATTGGGTAAGTACTTGGTGTATCCCTTATCATAGTGCATTTAGAACGTAGCATAATAAATTTATCCTTATTATAGTGTATTAGATACACTATAATATCTGGAAGGGATACATGAAGTACTTAGGAAACATTGCCTAAGTACTTCATGTATCCTTCCAGATATTTATTGCCAACGAGCCAGCCGAGCGAAGACGCTCGGCTGGCGAGGCGGCAGAGAATAGTGCCGCGCGAAGAATGGCATATGCGAAAAAATTCTCGATCGAGCTCTGAAAAGTGTAACTGTAAGGTGTAAGATGTAACAATGACTCAGTTTGAGCCAATTGCAAGGACGGAACTATTCGAGCTATTGTAGTTTTTAGCCAATCAGGAGGCGCGTTACATCTAGACTTGTCTCGTGGAATGTATCATTGTTTTCTTTGCTGTTGTGTTTATCCAACTGTGAACAATTTCATAGTCTCAGAACGTATCGAACCAGTGTGTTTCCTCTCTCACTTTATCGAAATGAAAGTTCAATTGGGGAGCGTACCCTTTACAAAACTCTTCTTCTAATTCGAATATTCAGGAAAACTGTCAGACGAACAAATCCAAGACACAAAATCGACACGAAAACGAACCAGCGTGTTCACCACAGAATTGAACGAGCGTGTTCATGAATCGAAACAGTGTATTCCTTCTCTGTTTACCTATATCGAACTGAAAGTTCCATCGGGCAGCTTTTTTGGAAAGATCGTGTTCACCAGAGCAAATCCAGTTTTGAAATCTAGCATATCGAACTGAAGGTTGAGTCGGCATTGTTTCCGAACAGAACTGAACGAGCGTGTTTATCATACAGTCGAATCCAGTGTTCAAAATACAAATCGGATCTGTTTTGCCACAGAATTAAACGAGTCGTGTTCATCAATCAAACTAGCGTGTTCACTTTCACTTTGACTTTGCCCATCATATTAAACTGAAAGTTCGACCGAGCAGCGATTCCAATACTCTTGATATTCAGGGATTGCGTGACGAACGTTACCGGCCGGTAAACGCGTAATAATTTTCTCTCGGTAATGTTTGCAACAGAAGAGAACCAAAAATCCGTTATGCTGTATTAATTAACCCCTTATTATAGCACAAATTATTCGCTCGTTGGCACTCTATCGATAGGTATACCTAGTAGTGTATCTAATGCACTATAATAATGATAAATATACTATGCTACGTTCTAAATACACTATGTTAAGGGATACACCAAGTACTTACTAAACATTGTGTACGACCTATCGACTGATTGACGGACCGAGCGAGTGAATTATTTCTTCTCAACTAACTGCTACAACTCATTCTACCTACGCTGCCCTAGCTATCACTCGTTAAAAAAGTGCAAAGTGTAACGAAAGACTTCTGCTATCAACAAATTTTGTAGTATCCAGACGCCCAAGAGGCGTCGTTCCGCATTTTGTGCGAAGCATGTAATTCGTGTTATATCATATTTAATAGAGGGAGATGGCTAAAATGCCCATGAAATGAAAATGTTTTGCTGCTTATTTTAGTCTTTTTAAAATACAGAATTCCTTTTTGGAATATCTCGTTTCGTTTTAGAGATATTAACATTTTTATATTATGCAAATTAGAAGAATACCGCTGGAAGTATTGGAGCGGTGTTCTTCAAACTTGGCAGTAGCAATGTACACCACAAAAGAAGGAAAATGACACCTGTTGTATTGTTGCCATGACAACGGTTTTGCCGCTAGTCCTGTCTTAATTAAAACTGAAATTTGCAGTCTAATGAGAAGAGTTAAGACAATATGGGAACGATGTCTGTTTCGAGCAGGACCTTCTGTCCCACTTTAAAGGGTCGCAAATGGGGATATTGTTTTTGAAAGAAAGAGACTGGAGCCAAGAGAGTTGCCATGGCAACAGCACAACAGGTGTCATTTTGGTTCTTTTGTGATGTACATTTCTGGTGCCAAGTTTGAAGAACACCTCTCCAATATTTCTAGAGATATTCTTGATTCAGTATTTTACGGTCTTGTGATGTCATCAAGTTCCTAATTTGCATAATATAAAACCTCAATATCTCTAAAACCAAAAAAGATATTCCAAGACAACGCCGGGGTTCCTCACGACCTGTTCAGAATATTGGGTCACTACAGTACGTTGATCCCTGCATCTGGACCCCCTAGTAGACCCCTTCTGGGCCCCCATTCTGGCCCCCATCCTGGTCCCCATTCTGGTCCCATTCTGCCCCCCCCCCCCCCCCATTGTGGCCCCCATTCTGAACCCCATTCTGCCCCCTATTTTTCTTCTTCTTTAAGTTATACAATAATGATAATCTCATTGATATATAAATATGAATTTCAAACACATTGATGGACCAACCCCAGAAGTTTACAACGATGAATCGCCGCTGATCGTTTACTTATCGCCATTTTCACAGCTCAGACACCTTTATATTTTACTGCACCCTACATCATGTCTACAAGCTATTTGATTTAAAAGGTAGCTTTATGTAGGTGATGAAGGTAGGTAACTGTTTTTACTCACTCAAAGTCGTCGGTTTGTGAGTTACTGCGCAAACTAAGCTCACACGAGATGGCGAAAGCAGTTTTTGAAAAGTTCGTGAGTTTGAATAAAGATGAATTTGTGTAAATTCTTCGGTCTGAATTGTCGTTTTGGGTGCCGTCTCTTTATTACTCCGCCCAATACGAGAATATATATTCTCTCAATAAACTGTCAATATAATGCGGTATTGTCGTCTCAAAATCGCATTTAGCTTATAGTATGTCCAAAAGTAATGCAAGTAAATTTCGACAAAATTCTTGGCTTTTCGCAGTTTCAGATGCAATTTCGTCCGAAACGCTAATTTCGCTATTTTTTGGGCCATGATTCCGCGACGCCTACTTTTTCCGAGTCCGCGAGAATTCTCGAACGTAATTCGCCTTCCCAAAAATTCCCAGAAAACTTCAAAATGCGGTTAGACACTCGGCTAGCAGCTGCTGTGCCAGTTTTTTTCTCCTTAGCAGATTTTAACGTCATCTGCGATCTATTTCTGAACAAACGCACGGTAACAGGGAAAATGTTGTTTAAAATTAGAAAGAGATATAATGTGATGCAGTAAGCATAGTCAATTTGCATAGAGCATATGCCGGCAATACCACGCGATCATGTAAAGCTTCAGGCGGCGACATAACTAGCTGACACATTGTGTTTCTATAGTAGTTTTAGTGCACTAAATAACACCGCTCTTTTTTTCGCGAAATAAACTGTGAAAAAGACCCCGCTCTCCCTTCCAATGTTGCTTGTTTTTACCTCGAGATCACGGCAATTGCCGCAAAACACTGTTTGGGAGGTGGGGGTGGGGGGGGGGGGGGAGCGCTGAAAGGACAAGCGAGGGGGCCAAAAAGGGAGCACCGTAACGAAATAAGGAGTTAAAAAGGTAAATGTGTCAACAATTTAGGCGCCGATTGTACTCTGAATTTCGATTTTCATTTTTTGTCGCTTTCGAGTATACTTTCAAAATTTAGGAGGTCTTTTATTCGGCCACTGTTTAAGGCCCTGTCCACACGTATCCGGTTATTTGTGAATCCGCAACTTTTTCTTTCCGAATTAAAAAATTCCCCCCTCCACACGTAGCGTATTCGAATTCAATTCGCCTGTCCACACACATCCGATGGTGTCCAGATTCACTCTAGAGAAACTAGGCCTACACAATGTGCCGCCATATTAGTTTATTGCTCGGTAAGAGACTGGACACGATTTTTCTACGTCATCGGATTCGAAAGTATCCGGATTCACCGTCCACACGTTATCGAATTCGTTTGGGATTTTTTTTTTTCCACTCTGGAGAGCGGATTAAAAAATATCCGGATTCTCTGCCGAAATCGCCGGATGCGTGTTGACGGAAGCCGTATCCGGAAAGAAAGAGTTGCGGATTCAAAAATATCCGGATACGTGTGTGGACCGGGCCTAATTATAGCGCATATACATTCTGCACATCACGCAAGGTTTACACGCCACGTGCGCGCTAGGGTTGAAATGGACTTAACTAATTACCCTATCAAGAAAAGCTGTTCTCCGTGAAACATTACACTCAAATTATCTATAACCATGTAGCTACAGATGCAAAACAAGCGCGAGAGACGTTTGACTTATGGGGTGGCAGCAGGAATAGCTGTCACGGGCACCGCGAAAAAAAATCAAAACAAATTAAACCCAGTAGACTCATCTTTAATGGCATTAAACCCATTTTAACTTTCAAAAACGCTTGGTTACCCCTAAATTTTATGTGGCAAGCCTATTCAACACGTGATTATTTTCTGGTTCAGTGTGGAAAAGGGCGAATTTGTCATTAAAAAGTGATTTTTTTGTTCCATTTGCCATTTAGTTCAAAGAGCTCTACAAATTTGTTGGCTATTTTGCATGTAAAGGCAATCCAAGCCGGAAATCTGTTACGAAATATCAACTCTTCCTTCTCAGTTTCTGAAAAAATGCTGTGGTCAGTATTATCTCGGGAAAATGCGCCGCTACCCCCAGTTTCTTTGTGGATTACAATATAGATCTTCTTCTTCCACTGTGATGGTGTTAATCTGGCGAAAACAGCTTTGTATTTAGTAGGCACCTTCCTTTTAAATGGAAGCGCACTTTTACTACATGTTATAAGCCAGAGACTATTTTGGTCTCTTGTAACTATGGTCACATAATGATATTCAACTGATGTTTATCAACTGAACAGCGGTTTTTCGGTTTCTCTGAAACTGAAAGATTGCCTGCACCCGGAAACTACTAAACGTATATTACAGAAAAACACGTCCACTTGCAATCTTTACACAGGCCAGGTACGAGACGAAAATGTCCCTGCTTGGGAAATATCCCTGCGACAATATCACAGCTCCGACTTATCTCTCCTTCTCCACGGCCGCATCTTCGATATTGATCACCATCGTTGCGTCTGTGGGAAACTCTCTCGTGATTCTCGCTGTGTTCTTGAATCCTAACAAAGACCTGCGGACGCCGTTTAACTTCTTCTTAGCGAATCTCAGCATAGCGGATCTTGTCGTCGGACTCATTTTAGGTCCTATGTCGACGATGTATCATATCTTTGAGGGATTCGACATGCTGAAGCAGCGTTTTCAAGACGTGGTGCATCTCACGTATTTCATTTCTTGCACCGCTTCTCTGCTCAGCCTAACAGCCTTAGCTCTAGAGCGATATCTTGCCATCACATATCCTCTGATTTACCGAACCAAACTCAACTCTGTTCGAGCGTTGTTGGTCTCGCTCATGGTGTGGATTGTGTCCATTCTGCTCCCAATGATCTACTTCATCGTGGGCTACAACAAGTTTCGCTTTATCTTTGCGAACACTGCCGTAGCTATTGCATTCGCAGTGCTAATTTTCACCAATGCAAAGATTTTCAAGTATTTGCGAAACCAAGTACTGCAGTGGGATGACTTGCACGACAGTACAAAAGAGAACTTGGCCATGAAACAAGCGATGAAGTGGGAAAAGAAAATAACAAAAACACTGGTAATTGTACTAATGTTGTTTTTAGCATTTTATCTGCCATCCTGTATTTGTATTTACATCATCAACTTCTGCACAGATTGCGATTGCGTGTTTATCCACTGGGCAAGAGACATTCAGTTTGTACTGGTAATGGCCAATTCAGGCGTCAATCCATTCGTGTACGCCTGGAGACTGGAAAATTTTCGGAAAGCTTTTAAGAGCATTCTGACGTGTCAAGCGTGTATGGAGCGACTAAGGTCCATTTCAGTTTTGAATTTGCAATTATCAACAACTGTGAGCACCGATGCGTCTACAAACAGCCCTGAAGGGCCATGCAATCCGGCAGCAGATGTCGAGGACGTTAAGTAAACAGTCGAATCAACGAAATACAGGGTTTGAACCAAGGCAAGATAGATCTTGAAGGAATTATAAACCTAGACATTGTTACATTTAGCATCTGTTTCAGGGAAAAGATGATGTCAGAGTTCAAACCGGAAGATGCAGCTGACTGAATATAGTTATTAATAGATCGTTTTCACGTGACTTCATCACTTTCTAAAATCTGAAAACTAAAGATCTTAATTTTCATCCTCATCAGGTATAAGAGGTGACATATTTATATCTGTTTACAACTTTACAGCTCAATAGCGTGCTTCGTTTGGAAACCAGAGCATTTTAAATTTCCGGGTTATGGAGGTGCGTGACATAAGGCTACGATCAAATTTGCTGAAAAATATATACTTATCTCATGATTTTGAGCCCTGTTAGAAGCTAGAGCATTAGGAAAAGTGCTTATGTAAATAGCTGTTTTTTTTATTGGTGTACCATGGAGGTACAGCAACATGGCGTTTTCATACTGGGCTCTGTAAATTTCTGCGAAACATTTCGACGAATATCTGAAGTTTGGGGAAACGCACAGGGCTAAAACTTGGAGATTGTCTTATTTTTTAATCTTCTATAACATCATCAATTTCTTAGCATTTTCCACTGGATAGTTTTCGATTGATTTTTTTTATTGCGTGACAGTGAAAACGATCTATTGCCCACTTTAGGTTTCCGTTCCACCAGTGTACAAATGATTATTCATTTAAAACCAAAACTAGGACATAAAATTACATGTTATGGCAAGTTTAGCTGATTATGACGTAAACAATCGAGACAATTCATTAACCCCTCACTGACCTGTAATAAGTAATAATCTTAAATGAGGACATAAACGTCACAGTCGAGTGATATACAGAAGGGTCCTCAATGACACGTAAAATATAATCAAGTTACTGCAGCTTGCAAAAAAGCAGGGTTACAAAATATAAATAGACTGCGTAAAAGACAGCTTACAATTGCTGCAATTTGGTTTCTGGTATAAAAAGCGAAATATGTACTTCTGTGTAAACTTGAAATTGGTTTTAAGATGACTTTAGATATGTGAGCCAGTTAGTTATTTTTTGTTAGACACGAAGGAATTGGTTTGATATTGGCTTCCTCATTGTTTGCGGTATGTTACGTTATTAGCCTTCCCTCCCTCCTGGGTTTATCCATGGGGTGGGGGTGGTACGGTGGCCCACAAGTGCACACCGAATTTAAATCACTGACACCGAATTCAAATTACTCACACCGAATTCAAATCACTCACACCGAATTCAAATCACTCACACCGAATTCAAATCACTCACACTAAATTTAAAATAGTCAAACGCGAATTCAAATCACTCACACCGAATTCAAATCACTAACACTAAATTTAAAATAGTCACACCGAATTCAAATCACTCACACTAAATTTAAAATAGTCACACCGAATTCAAATCACTCACACCGAATTCAAATCACTCACATCGAATTCAAATCACTCACACCGAATTCAAATCACTCGAATCCCAGATTGGTCAGCGGCTGAGCTCATTGCGCAGTAGGTACGTCATGTATGGGGACATATATTGTACCGAAACGTATTTCATAGATGTCTTCATTACTTGAGGTTCTTGACCTACTTGGGCTGCTTGCCTTACTTGAGGTGCTTTGCTAACTTGAAATGCTTTCCTTACTTGAGGTGCTTGACTTACTTCAAATGCTTTTCTTACTTGAGGTGCTTTGCTTACCTGAGGTTCTTTGGTTACTAGAGGTACTTGACTTACTTGAGGTGCTTGACTTACTCGAGGTGCTTTGCTTACTTGAGGTGCTTTGGTTACTTGAGGTCCTTTGGTTACTTGAGGTGTTTGACTTACTTGAGGCCCACTTTCATAACTTGAGGTGCTTGGTTACTTGAGGTACTTGACTTACTCGAGGTGCTTTAACATGGATAATTAAACTACAAAGTTCCTTTAGAAAATCTTTTCAATTCGTTAAATTAACTTGGGAAAACACCTCTTGATTTATCCCGATTATTTTTTTGTAGAGCAGCATTGTTTTAATGGGTTGGATTGTAAAATAGGCGACGTAGAAACGTACAAACCATATCTCAAAAGTGCGCCTAAGGGTGGGAGTAATTATCTTGAGAATTGAATATAGTCATCGTCCTTTACTAGCTCAAGTAAGCAAAGCACCTCAAGTAAGCAAAGCACCTCAAGTAACCAAAGCACCTCAAGTAAGCAAAGCACGTCAAGTAAGTCAAGCACCTCAAGTAAGTCAAGCACCTCAAGCAACCAAAGCACCTTAAGTAAGTAAAGCACCTCAAGTAAGTCAGGCACCTCAATTAACCAAAGCGCCTCAACTAATCAAAGCGCCTCAAGTGAGTCAAGGAACTCAAGTAAACAAAGTACCTGAAGTAATCAAAGCGCCTAATGTAAGTCAAGTACCTCAAGTAACCAAAGAACCTCAAGTAAGTAAAGCACCTCAGATAAGCCGGTCAAGCACCTCAAGTAAGTCAAGTACTACCATAAGTAACCAAAGAACCTCAAGTAACCAAAGCGCCTCCAGTAAGCAAAGCACCTCAAGTAAGTCAAGCACCTCAAGTAAGCAAAGCACCTCAAGTAAGCAAAGCACCACAAGTAAGTCAAGTACCTCAAGTAACCTAAGCGCCTCAAGTAAGCAAAGCACCTCAAGTAACCAAAGAACCTCAAGTAAGAAAAGCATCTGAAGTAAGTCAAGCACCTCAAGTAAGGAAAGCATGTCAAGTTAGCAAAGCACCTCAAGTAAGGCAAGCAGCCCAAGTAGGTCAAGAACCTCAAGTATAAATGAAGACATCTATGAAATACGTTTCGGTACAATATATGTCCCCATACATGACGTACCTACTGCGCAATGAGCTCAGCCGCTGACCAATCTGGGATTTCGAGTGATTTGAATTCGGTGTGAGTGATTTGAATTCGATGTGAGTGATTTGAATTCGGTGTGAGTGATTTGAATTCGGTGTGACTATTTTAAATTTAGTGTGAGTGATTTGAATTCGGTGTGAGTGATTTGAATTCGGTGTGACTATTTTAAATTTAGTGTTAGTGATTTGAATTCGGTGTGAGTGATTTGAATTCGCGTTTGACTATTTAAAAAAATTTAGTGTGAGTGATTTGAATTCGGTGTGAGTGATTTGAATTCGGTGTGAGTGATTTGAATTCGGTGTGAGTAATTTGAATTCGGTGTGAGTGATTTAAATTCGGTGTGCACTTGTGGGCCACCGTAGGGTGGGGAGGGGGAGAACTGTTACTGAATACTTTATGAGAAAAAAATATGTACATCGACAGGGAATGGGGGGGGGGGGGGGGAGAGGCGGTGATTGTTCAAAGAGGTTGGAGATCTGATAATGAGAGCAGTTAAAGTTCGTAATATGCACGTTTCGTCCTTTGAAAGCAGTGTTGGTTAAATAATAAAAGATAACTTGATGAATAAATAAAATCGTAACACACGAAAACATGAAAGCTGTCTGGTCAAACCGGACTACAACTACCACTTGGGGGCACAATTGCTCGGCTGTTGTAGAAAGCTGGCTGATTTTAATTGTAGCATGTTTAAGGCTTCTATGCATCAATTAATAATTACCTGATTACACTCGGGAGACGAGCTCCTAACGTTATGATACGTTGTCATAATCGGATAAGGTATCGAGGTCAATTCCCGGCTCTGCAACAGTGCTAAGAATGTCTAATAGTCGTTCGATTTTTTATTCGCATGTCGAGCTTTCAGTCCATTACCTCTTTCCCAGGTAAAAGGTTGCAGCAATCTTACGAGAAGGGTACTCTGTAAATCTTTGGGTGGGAGTGTACCACTGGATCACTTATATAGACGCTGACCCTATACTAGACCATGACCAGCTTAATTTTGCAGTCCGGCCCTATTCTAGATAAGGCACCTTCCTATTCCAGATTAGTTGTGACTTCTTCATCGGCTTCCGAGTCTCTGAATTCTATTATAGAACCCCGAGTAGAGAACCATGCTCTTCAATAAACTATATTATATACACTGGACCTTTCCCGGTGAATTATACCCTATTCCAGAGCAAAGCTGTGTAACATGTTTCTGTACCCTGTTACAAATTGAACCGCCTGAAAACCATACCCTCCATAGCGGGATATACCCTTATAACTTATACAAGAGAGCACCCCCACCCTCGGAGCAAACTTGAGATCTCCATCTATTCCATTTTTTCCTGGTTTTGTTCAGTAATTATATCTCTCAGTTTGCTTGCGCGCTGTCAACTTAAAGGGTCGTATTCTCCTGTACGGCCCGCTAAAATTTAAAGTTGGTTTTGTTGCCAAACTGTTTCGTGATCTATAGCCAAGTGTTCTTAACTTTTATAGCTTCGTGCTTGGGCCATAAATCGATGGGGAAAAAACTCGGTCCGTAACTTACAGTACATACTTCGAGCTCGGGTAGTAAGAGGCATATCTTCATAATTAACGAACGCATAACAATTAGAAATTCGATGTACAGCCATAACATTTTACTAGCTGCATATGTATTTTAAACTGTTAATGCTTTTATAGTGGAAGCTCAAGCGATAACATGCAAACGATTGCACCAAAATGGCTTGCGTGCTTTCTTTGAGAAGCAAATTTCTTTTTCACTGTCACGCAATAAAAAATAAATCGAAAACTATCCAGTGGAAAAAGCTAAGAAATTGTGATGTTATAGAAGATACAAAAATAAGACACTTCTCCAAGTTTTAGCCCTGTGCATTTCTCCAAACTTCAGATATTCGTCGAAATGTTTCGCAGAAATTTACAGAGCCGAGTATGAAAACGCCATGTTGGTGTACCTCCATGGTACACTAATATGGCGGCCGGAAAATAGTGTAAACATCTGGAACCTACTTTGGCTTTCTAGGCTACTGATTATCAGCACTGAAAAAACAAGTATTTACATAAGCACTTTTCCCAATGCTCTAGCTTTTAACAGGGCTCAAAATCATGAGATAAGTATATATTTTTCAACAAATTTGATCGTAGTCTTGTGTCACGCACCTCCAAAACCCAGAAATTCAAAATGCTCTTGTTTCCAAACGAAGGGCGCTATTGAGCTGTAAAGTTGTAAACATATATAAATATGTCACCTCTTATACCTGATGAGGATGAAAACTTTGGTGGAACTTTAGTTTTTAGATTTTAGAAAGTGATGACGTCACGTGAAAACGATCTATTCATGCTGGCGGTCAGATGTTTTCTTGCTATAAAAATCGTAATAATCAAGGTGCTGATCGAATTCAAATATACAATCTAGTCAGTCCTTCAATTGATGTTTTCTGACAGGAAAATTAAACCGAAAAGATATGAACAGGCTTGGATCGAGCGTAAACATACTAAAAGGCTCTGTCGCCTTACATATGTACAGCTGTCTTCAAATTAGCATCCTTTTTTAAAACACTGCGAGGTCGACATTCATTTTAAGGACGTTACTTTTATTGATAAAAAGGTAGGGGAATGTTCATTCTATTGGCGTTATCAAATTATACTATTTTATGCCCAAATGAAATATTTTATGGACAATGTGGTAAGTTTAGTATTTGATAATGGGACTCCTTACCGGCGGTGTTCGAATCACTTAACTTGTCTGGGTTAAAATGTTATTACTTTATCATTAACATTTGGTGGGGAATGAGGATGTGTTGAAAACCGGACGTTAAAGAGTATTTCAACAACCGTAGAAGCCGTCTTTTGTTCTGGGACAGATGTTCTTGGTTTTGCCTTCCATTGTCCGTACCATTCCTGTCAAACCAAGTACCCAGCGATCAAGGCTTATGCCAACGTTTCGCTATCTGTTTTCGTGTACAGTGTTTGTCGTTTATGGTCAATAGGAAACTTAAGCGACGACGAGAGCGACGCCGGGGGTAAATATGAATTTATATTTAAACAGCAAATTTTAATTGTCTAGATCTTCAGTTCAGTCCGCCAATGGCTCCAAGAACTTGTTTGGACTAAATATGTAATAGTAGCGTTAAATTCCAAATGGAAATACGAAAAATTTGCCGTCGTCGTTTTCGTTCTTCAGACTAAGCAGAACTTGGTCATTTCATGTACATGTACTTGTTTTGCAGAAGACGATAAAGAAATATGCAACGATTTATAACGCACGTGCAAAGCCATTGTTTTGCTCATTAAACGTTCCCGTTTCCTTCGTCGTCGTGGTTTGCTTTAATTCCCAAATAACTCTTCCGAACGATGTTTCCCTAGTCCAGAAGAATTATTAACACAAAATTGATCTAAAGTACACAGGGCCGAACAGGACATAATAAGAGTTTCCAAAACCGCAGAAAATGCTTAATAATTGTTCAACTCCGAAAACGCATCACCGTATTTCTGGTGTGCCTAATTGAAAAATTCCCTTTCTGCTCAACAGCACAAAAGCAAGGACGACTCACTTGCAAGACTCTGAAAATAAGAAAATAACAACTGACAAAAAAAAATCCTCAAACTCTGACAGATTTGCCTTTAAATTAAACAAGACGTTATTTGTGTTGCATCTTTACATTATTTTGGTTAAATAATTCCAGCAAAAATGTACACGTTTTCTAAACTTTCGGCTTTTATAAGATAGGTGCGAAATTTGGTCAAGTCAATCTGCCCATAGCCAGGTTCGGCAGTGAAAAATGCTCCAACATGCAAGTGATGTGTTAAGCCAATAAGGAAAAAACTATTGGTCCAGCTAATGCTCTTTGAAGCATTAGTTAGGTTAATTAGATCAAATGTCAATGAAAAACTTGCCATAATTGACAAAAACCATATCTTTCTTTGTTTTGCTGCAAAACTAGAGCTGTTGTTAACTGAACACCTCCAAACAGCAGTCCACAAACAAAAGGTTGAAATGTCCAGCAAGTACGGGATTACATTTAGGAGAAAAATGTGCAGGAACAGAAGCTTCAGAGTTGGCCACTGTCAGAGTTAAATTATTGAGGAACAGCATGAAATGTAAAAGTCCCGCGTTAGAGACCAACTGCTAGATGATGAAGCCAATAAGAAAGAGGTAAAGAAGTTTGCCTTTAATATGTTTTCCTTTTTCGATTCATTGTTATTATTTTTTTCTTACCTTAATTTTATGTACATTATTCCGCTCACACATGTATTTGAATAAGGAGTGTCACCTGCGTGAAATTGTTTACAGTGGATTCCCAAAACTTCAAATTTATTGTAACTGTTTTAGTCGGATTTGACGCTAATAGCCGAAAGTATCATAAGTAAGTAGCTTTCACAGCAGTAAAAACACTGATTTCTGCGTTGTTTAAGCGCTGTGAACGTTTAAAGAAATTAAACCCTAAGGTGCCTAAAATTCTGTCTGAAAGCAAATTTCGGGGGAGCGAATGGAATATACACTGAGATGACTTCTCAGCATCGACGTATTTGTTATTATTGCAGAGCTAAGCTCTGAAAGACGTTCAGTCGCAGCCCAGCTTCTTGGCTTGAAGGAAATTAAAAACCTCTTCTTCCATCATTCACAAAAGCACAATTGCATGCTTATCGCTTAGTTAATCCAACATTGGATAGGCCAACAACACATGATTGATTGACGGAAATGTAGGATACATTACTTATAACGCACCTGCTAGATGAACGTGCTCAAATAACCTTGCACTCGAATTTATTAGCGCCTGTAGCTAAAAGTGGAAATTGAAAGCAGCTACTCAAGTTTTCTGATTAATGCTTCAGTCGCAAGGTTTGTTCTTGTTATTATACCCGAATCGATTTTCAGTTTCCTCTCATAAAATTTCCTTCCTAACAAAAGTTATGTGGCTGGTGAATATGTATTACGCTACTGTGTTTTCAGCTTTAGGCCTTTACAAGAATTCACCACTTTTATCGTCATTAACCAAATTTAATTATGACCAAATCGAACTTGAAGATTTGTTTCTCTCGTAAAATGACAGTGCTGTGAACATGTTATTTCCATAGATCAGATTTGATCTATGGAAATTGATTGATTGACTACATCGTAGTTAGTAAAAAGGCTAATAATGCAGTTTGTCGTAATAAGTATTAAGCTCATAGTCATTTAATCTAATGTCCTTTATTTTACTTAAGTTCATTTTATTATTATTCATAGATATTTTTCATTTCTTTCTTTTCTTTGACGTTCGTGAAGTCAGAATCCTTACGTGGTCTTACACACGTACACAAACTTTATGTTAATTTCACAAATGATGCGTATAATTAGTCAGGTTATTGCATAGAACTGTATATTCGCCAATTGTCACAAAACCACTCCTGGTTTAGAAAAAAATAAAATATTATAGGTCAATTCTACTCTAACTGACTGGGATCCCTAATAGCATAGCGGTTGTGTGGAATACCAGGAATTGTCGGACATTACTATCCTGTAAGCTAAATTACTTACATAGAGCTAAACGCTAAAGTAAGTCATATCACGTGAAAGTAGTGCCTTGTGTCGGAAAGATCTCGGTTAGCCAAACCGTCTTATTTTCTACCATCAAAGCCTTCCATGATTTTTGGTTATTGCTTTAATTGGGCGAGGTTTAAGGGTGCCCCTGTGACTAAGTTATAAAAATAAAGTTGACCAGTAGTGACATACGAATTTAAACCATGAATCATTCAAACAGTTTATCAATGATATTCATTAGCAAAATAAGCATTTTGTGATTTCTCCACGGGGAAGGGTGGGTCGCGACAGCAGCGTTATATATATTTTGAAAACCTCAAAGAAAAATAACGAGTGCATAATTTGTAACTTATTCCTTTGGAAAAACGTTGGATAAACGTTGTTACAAAGCTATCGATTCCTCTAAAGTAACATACTCACTTGGTTCAAGTGTGAATCGGATTACGCAGCGCCCTCGTCAACTATCACGCGATAGAAATCCCGAGCTAATAATTTAAACATGTTTTTATGAGTATATGCGGGTATATTCCTTTGCAGTTTAATAGAAAGATGCCGAAAAAGATGTGGGTATATGAACAACTGCACACAGATGCTAAAATGGCCATGTTGAATAATTAATAACTTCGTGCGATTCATGGTACACCAGTAACCAATTGCTAGTTTCAAGATATAAACAGCTCTTGAATTTGAACATGTTTCTGCTTACAGAGTAGCATTACATTCACAAGGATGTTCACGTTCGTTGCTCTGTGTCTTCTCCTCATTGACTCTATGGAATCAGCGAACACGTCGCCACCACGACCTGCACCAACACGGCCAACGCTGCCCCTTCTACCATCACAGGCGACGCCGCCACCTCTACCAACCAGACCAGTGCCACCTCCGCCACCCCCACCAGGTAAGTCTTTTAGCTACGCAGCTGTCCAGGTCTAGCTCTTCTATCTGTTCCAACCGGCGATTCACAGAACTTCCCAGCGTTTTGGCTTAAAAAAACGAGTGACAAGTGTAGTTATTGACCAACTGACTACATAGCAAAAGAGTTACTATTATAAACGTTGGTATATGCACTTCCCTGGCGATGGAGTAGTGTATTTTCGTTTTTCTTGAGCTACACGTCTAAATACAGTCGAATCTCCACTAACGGGTACCTCTCTACAACGGCTACCTTTTGTACAGTCTTACTCTTATTTAAAGTGTCCATAACCCCATAATTTTTTTTTTGACTAAGATTAAACTTAGACAAACACACAAAAAGAATTTGCCAAAATTTTCGGAATGAAAATGAACAGAGAGTAGTTGAAATTTGATATCTTTTGTGTTATGACCGAGCTGGTGAGGGGTCTGGGTATATTCCTGGGTTGACGTCACATATTCATTTACATAGCATTAACTCTTTATAAACATGCATGCAAAACAGTCTGTGAAGTCAACCCAGTAATAGACCCAGGCTCCTCGCCAGCTCGGTCATGTATCAAATTTCAGCTACTTTATGTTAATTTTTAAAGCCCTTAAAAATATCACAAACCGAAAATTTTGGCAAATTCTTTTTGTGTGTTTGTTTAAGTTTCATCTTAGCCAAAAAGAAATTATGGGGTTATAGGCACTTTAACCTTTCCACAAAGGCCACCTCTTCGTAACCTTAACGGCATCGGGCATTAAAACGCATACCAATTACCAAAATAATATCTTCAGGACTACGGCTAGTTAATCAGTCGCTAACCAAAGGTACCGGTGTGTACAAAACCATGTTCTGCCCCCAAAAGAACAGGTGTCATATTACACCCCTACTTCCCCACAACGGCTACCTCTTCTACAACGGCCACCTTCCAAAGTCCCCAAGGAACCCGTTGTAGAGAGGTTCGACTGCAATATAATAATAAGTAATAGCTTTTTTAAATTCTATCAACAACTTCAGCCGTGCCAATAAAATGTGTTAATTAGATCAATCAGAACATTATATATACCTCAAAATATTAAACTGAGAATAGAAACGGTGTCAATCGTTTTTGTTTTTCGTTATCGGGAGCTAACCGTAAACTGGCTAACCTGACCGCTATTCAGGCTAGCCTGAGAGATATTCAGGTTGACTGGAGCGCTTTTGAGGCCTAAACATAGTTAGCGGTCTGCAGTCTGCAAAGGTCATGCGCCCTATCAAAACTAATCCGCGTAACGGGAAAACTGATAACTTCGGATTTCGAAGAGGCTTAGTAAAATGCTTGCCTTTGCCCTTTTGAGAAAGTATTCCCTTTTCTTTCTTTCGTTTCTTTTGTGTGTGTGTGTGCGTGTTTTTATTTTTATTTTTACTATTTTAGATAAATTTGTACATATACATTCCCAATAAAGCTTATTAAACATAACTTATTTACATTGGTTTACTATCTTGGTTTCATTATATTTCAGCATTTGAAGATCTGGTTGTTCAATTTTACGACAGGAACGTCAGCACATACGATCTCCTTCTCAGACTGAACATGACTTCTGGTCCTTTTGACGTGAGAGATATCTGCCCTTCTGTCCAATACTCTTGTGAGTTAGTTTGTCCTTTAGACACAGAGGAACAAGAAAGAGTTCACGAGAAACACTGTTATTGCGATAAGTTCTGTGTTGAGCTTGGAGACTGCTGCTATGATTATTTCTCAAGGTTAGTCAATTCTTAGTTTTTTACCTCCATGCTCAAGAATAACAAGCTTAACAATTTGGTAGGGAAGTAAGTTTCAGTTGACTTAGGGTGCGTTCCTTTGGTGTGATCGGGATCCGGATCAGTGATCCAAGATCACACGGATCATGGCGCATCAAAGGAGCCGATGAATCCACTCTGGTCACGGATTCATCGGCTCCTTTGATGTACCATGATCCGTGTGATCTTGGATCACTGATCCGGATCCGGATCACACCAAAGGAACGCACCCTAAGTCAACTGAAACTTACTTCCCTACCAAATTGTTAAGCTTGTTATTCTTGAGCATGGAGGTAAAAAACTAAGAATTGAATTAATTATAATTAATTATAATTATAATTATAATTATAACTAATTATAATAATAATAATTATAACTTGACCTGTTTGTACGAAACAAGTTAGCACTTGTTAACAAACAAAAAGTCGTATCGTTATTGGCATGTTTTAAGCAACATTCCCTATCTCTTTAACTAATTTTGAGCCTTTTTTTTTCTTAATTAAGATGTGCTGCCAACACGCCTAAATCTGGGATAAGTCATTTTAAACGGGCGTGTGTAAAAACAGCAAACTCAGGGCACCATGGCTATTCCATGATTGACAGCTGTCCACTTGATACCACCGACAGGAAACTTGAATCTTTGTGTACTGCCAAATCGTCAACAGCTGACCTCTTTGGAATGCTGCCTGTGTCAGACTTCATAGACAAAACTGATTACAAAAATGTATTCTGCGCCAGATGCAATCATGCCAAAAACCTGACTTACTGGAAATTTACTGCCTCGTGCAAAGACGCCCATGACCTTCCAAGAAACAGATCATTGATGTTGCAGTTTATAAAGTCTTCATGTGAATGGAGGTTTGAGCCACAAAGCAGTCGAAGCGGTCATTCAAAACGATGTTTAGCTGTAGAGGAAACTTGTCCGCAGTCACGACTTATTGAAAGAGAGCCACTGTTACCAGATTTATGTTCGTTTTACGCCTTTCCAGTTTGTTACAGCGTCCGAACAAAGAACCCTCACTGCGAAATCTGCAAAGGGAATGATATCAGTGAGTATTGGTGTCGCTGTCACCCACCAAGTCCACCAGTGCCTACAGCACCTGGTTCCGTACCTTCTTTGAATATTTTGTTCGACTTTTCCTCTTCTTCTCATACAGTAAGGGTGGGAAATCAGGAGACAATTGTAAAGAACAAGTTGTGCACTGATGGTTTCGTATTTGATCCCTTCGTCGAAAAATGCGTACAAATGCACGTGACCATACCCAACAAGGGGTTGAAAAACGGAACTAACGTTAACTGTTCATTTATCAAGATCAATGTCAGCTCGGTAACTCTTTTGCCTAATGGCTCAGTATGGATTCCTGTGCATAAGAGGGTATATAGCAGCGAAAGTTATTTCATACATGGTTCTTCATTGTTCCTTTGCATGGACCTAAATCGCAGTTACACTGACACTGAGGTGTTTATTTCCACGAAGATAACATCACTTCAGATATTAACATACATTGGCTGTACCATCTCCATGATATCCTTGATTTTTCTGCTGGCTATTTACACTGCTCTTCCAGAACTCAGAACCTTACCCGGAAAGAATCTCATCAGTCTGTCATGTGCAATGCTTTTGTACCATATCTTCTTCTTGTTGACCGGTCAGACTGACAAACCATATATTTGTGTGGCAGTTTCCGTGCTGCTTCATTACTTTTTGCTGTCTTCATTTTGTTGGATGGGTGTGATGGCTTTCGATGTTGCAAAGACCTTTGGATCTGAAGGTAATTTATTCTACTCCTTTAGTGCAGCAATGCATCTGATCTCCAAATTGTGGTATGGGAAATAAAGTTTGTTTTCATGCGTGTACGTTACTACTTTCTGATTGCCATGAAGGAAAGGAAAGGGTCCCCATAGCACGACATAAGCGGTTTACCTCAAAGAAGACAAAAAAAAAAAAAAAAAAAGAAAACAAAAGAACAAAACAAAATAGCAACAAAACAAAAAGAGCAACAGGCACATCAATCAATAGAAAATTGAAACATTTTTGTTTGAAACAGTGGGGGCGGAGAGGATATCAAAATGGGAAGGTAAATCATTTCCTCAAGGAAGAGATGTTTTGTTTCAGGGATAATTTCTCTTACGCAAGAAACAGGTACTTCATGTAGGACGATACTGTAGAAATTATTATTTCGTTTTTAGAAGGTTACTTCTTTCTCCGGGACAGGGCAAGCTGCACGTTTGGGTCCCAGTGACAGCAGAATCAAGCTAATAAAATACAGTGTCTTTGCCTGGACCACCCCTGCTTTTATTGTGATCATCAGTGTGACTCTTGATACAACTAACACTGTTATCATTGGCTATGGTAAGTCCGACACATTATTCGAAACATCGCTTCCAAAAAGTTGTTCTTCAATTTATGTTTTAGTTTGTGCTTATTTAAAACTATTGGTGCTTTTCATTCATCTTACATGATCTTTTGAGGCTTTTAGGCTCAGATGTTGCAAAAAGCAAATTATATCATCTAATGCCGAATCCTTCCATTTAATATTTTTGTATTCTTTCGGTCAATAACAAGACCAAAGTCTGGGATCTTTCTGCAGGTACCGGAGCACAGATTACGTAAGCTTACGTAAAACAAAAGAAATAAAAGACAGGAAACAAAACAACTCCAAATAAAGACTAATCCCAAGTGACCCAAAATACAAAGCTTTCCGGTACCTGCAGATGTATCCAAAGTCTGCCATGAAATACTCCACGTGCTAATCTCAAGCGGCCATCTTTATTCTCCCAGAATTCCCTAGTACATCACATTACGTAATGAGATACAACAAATATCACACGAGCTTAATTATAATTAAAATTTACCAGTGCATAACATACCCAGGGTAATAACCTAGTACTCTAATAACCTATAACAGACATGCTGGTGCAATGTTTATCACATTGGACACTAGAAGAACGGTCTAAACTCTCTTCCTACTAGTTGGGTGTCGTCATCATGTTGAATCTTTGTGCAAGACACTTGCAGTACATCGATTTAAATAAGCATATAAATGAGTGTTTTGCGGTAAAGCAAACTCCTACAGGCTGCTTTTAACTTATGTTGTTCTTGTATAAAGAAGTCACTCCCAGTTAATTTTGCTTGTATAGGTAAAAGTGTAAAGCCAATATTACGTTTCTCCAGTAGGTGACGTATTCTGCTGGATTTCGAATGGACAAGCACTTCTCGTCGTTCTTGGTGTTCCGGTGGCATTGATTCTGGTGTTTAACATCGTGGCTCTCACTTTCACGTTAGTTTCTATCTGGAAAATACAAAAGGTATCGTTTCCAGAGATAACTGATCCTTAATTGTCTATCTATATATAAAAACCGCTAAGGGAGTAAGGCCAGAGATGAGCTTCAAATATATAGCCTTATCGTTTCAAGTTTGTCGTTTGCAGTGGTATTAATTGGGCGATATCAAGAAAATTATATCGAAAAATAAAATGCCAAAATACTAATTCATTTCTATCAAATGACGTTATGGGCACAGTTATTCGAAGGCTGGATAACGCTATTTATCGGATAAATCGCTATCCAGTGGATAAGTGTTAACAAAGAAAAACCTACGCTATCCGCTAGCCTGCGAAAACAGCCGTCCTTCTTCGCTCCCGGCCCGAGTGGCGTTTCGCGAGAAGGACGTCTGCGATTTACCGCCGAAAATTCCATACTGATGACGCAAATCTGTCCCGAATCTGGTCATGAACGCTGATTGGTTCGATCGGTAATTATGCATAACTAAGTCCGTAAATATGCAGGGCATTGAATATTCTCACCAAAACACATGCGTGTTATTAAAATGGGGTTGACGGACCTACACGACTCCTACGGTCCGTGGCATTTGTACATTTGCTGTTCTCTTTTCGGTCGCTCGACCGTTTTTGTTGCTTCACTCTTGTTTATGAAGGACACTTCATCTTGTGTTATAAGGAGGATTTTCAAGTAGAGTTAAGCCGTTAGACCGTGGTATGGTAAATTTTTGGAGGTCACAGGTCTGCATGATCTCCGCTATTATCTCCCTGTCGCTTCGTCGAGTCTGACACCTCTGTAATTTGCCCTGTGTTTAAAGCATTGTTCAGGCTCATTTCTATTGCAAGAAGAGATGTGTTCAAGTCTCGAAGTATTTGCTTTCGAGGGAGAAAAAATGAAATTTACCATGGACATGTTGCTTACTTGCGTTCTATATTTGTGACACCGGGCGCGGCTTTGATTAGAACTGTTTGTAAGCACAGTAGGTAGATTCTTATCACGGATATCATATTTGTCGTCGTACCTTCTTCTTCGGAGACGCCGTAGCTTTACTTCGAGAAAGCTATACGTTTGTCTAGAGATATTATGCTTCTTGCAGCTATCCGAAAAAAGTTTTCATCAAGAAATTGTCGACAGCGTAAGTCATTTTCCACGGTAATAATGCTAACCACTAACCTCTGTCGCTTCTCGATTTGCTATTTACAGGACAGACAGCAAAACGGAAACGTGAAAAGAAGTGAATTTGTCGAGTTCGACGGGAGAAAGTCGAACAAATGTTCGAGATATCGCGGTATCTTTTGCAAGTCCTCGCATAGTATTTGTCGCTCTTTTCAGCGCCTCTTCTTCAAAGAATGCAAGTTTCTTCCTGATCATCTCCTCGGGGAAAAAACCGCAATGTTAATTTATGCCTATTTTGCAGCTTGAGGCAACATTACAAAGTTCACACGTACGTCATCAGTATGGAATTTTCGGCGGTAAATCGCAGACGTCCTTCTCGCGAAACGCCACTCGGGCCGGGAGCGAAGAAGGACGGCTGTTTTCGCAGGCTAGCTATCCGCTGGATAGTGATTTATCCGGTGGATAGCGTTATCCACCTATCGAACAACCCGGAACTGGTATGGCTCGCAAAAATTGATATACTTCTGTAGTATACAGTGTCACCAGGAATTACGCATGTAAAAAAAATGATTCGTTTTCAGACCCCTTGTGGGTTAGATTGCTCCAAAAGACTGATTATAATTTGCTCTCGTTTCAAAAATTCACGAAATGACTTTTTGTTGATGCTCTAGTCGCATTGCGTTCACTGGAAACCCGTATACCTATTAGGCTATGGATCTTTCCATATTTGGAGGTTAATGTTGAGCCGAAGATCGGCCTGGAATGTCTTTAATGACTTGACTTTTGCGTGCTTGTTATTTTACCTCACACAGTCCACCCGCCATGTGGCAGAACAGAGTAACCAGACCAGCCTGCCTATCCTGTACATCAAGTTGTCGTCAGCAATGGGATTTACCTGGATACTGGGTTTTATCGTGCCATTTACACAAGTCGAGTTCCTTAATTACCTTTTCGTTATTTTAAACAGTCTACAAGGTATGTTATAGCTAGCAGACTGGTCAAATGAGCTTACTTAGGTTACAATAATACTCTACTGTACTTTTTAATCAGCTAACATCTTTTCAATCGATCGTTGCTTAGTGCCTAGCACCCCAAGCTCTAGATCCTATCCTAGTGCCACAATCGCTTTACCGTAATTAATACCTATCGCAAAGAGCTGGGCTTGATTATCAGCCACTGCTCGGGAAAGGAGTCTGCGCTCTCCCAAACCCCCCTCTCCCCATCTCGATTCTCCTACCCCTCCCCCCTCTCCTCAGGAGGAACGTAGATCGGAATCGAGAGAGCAGCGGAGATCGAGAGCGTGCTATTTGTAAAGGCAAGTGTAAGGGAAAAAAACGGAAAACGTATAAGTCTTGGATTGATTGTTAGTTTACTCGATCTTTTTTTCAGGATTTCTCATTTTCCTGGCTTTTGTGGCAAACAAAAGAACAATCGACAAGGTCAAAGCTGGTTGGTCATTACGGCTCAGCCATTTGAAGGAAACGACCTCAAGCCAGTCCAGGCAGACTCACTCAGCCAAGGTCGTCACATCCACCTTATAACTGCCATGTCACTTGTTGTGAGGTATAAGCACTGATTAACGTTTGAAGCTGCCTGTGTGAACCACATTGCCTTGAACTGAGCTGCTAACGTTTAAGTACATTTAACGGTAGAGGTTAAAAGGGCCGAAGCTCTGTTATCTACTAAGGTTATTGTTATAGCTTTCCCTGACCGTGAAAGATGGCGAGTACATCGCTTGGCTTTCTAAACAGTTAAAATCGCGATATACGATATACAGGCATGTAGCTTGTGTCTGTGAAGTGCGCTGCACACCCGTGAGTTTCAAACGTAACTCATTTGCCACGGTCCACCAGTCGTTATTTAACCAAATAAGGGATGAATGGTCCATCTACAGACCTTATTCTTAAAAGGTCGTCAAGTTATTTTTAGGTATTTTAATGACGTGTAGTTCTCCTTCGGAAGTTGACAATGCGAGTAAAGTTGTTTGGGCTGTGAGTAAACGTTACTTTACATGATTTGCTATCTGCGACCAAGTTGTACGACCTGATCTACGACCAAGTTGTAGTTGCCAGAAGATTACATTAACATTAATTATTTCAAATCCAACAACCAGTGCAAGTGGAACAAAAAGTGTATTAGAAACACCCGAATAATATAGAAAAATAAAGAAAATACAGATTTAAACACCTCCCCCCCCCCAAAAAAAAAAGAGGGTTGTCCAATACACCCGCATCGTAACGATCCGTTAAAGGCTTATTCAGTTCGTTCGATCCGTACGGATCGTTAAGTGGCCTTACGCTCCGTAGAGTACTGTTCACGGATGGTATATTGCATCTCATTAGGAACACTTAGAAAAAAAAACTGCTTTACAGATAGTGAGTGGTTCAGAAGGCTTAATGATCCGTTCGATCCGTAGGGATCGTTAAGTGGCCTTACGGTCCGTAGAGTACTGTTCACGGATGATATATTGCATCTCATTAGGGACACTTAGAAAAAAAACTGCTTTACAGATAGTGAGGGAGTCAGAAGGCTTAACGATCCGTTCGATCCGTACGGATCGTTAAGTGGCCTTACGCTCCGTAGAGTACTGTTAACGGATGGTATGTTGCATCTCATTAGGGACACTTAGATAAAAAACTGCTTTACAGATAGTGAGGGAGTCAGAAGGTTTAACGATCCGTTTGATCCGTACGGATCGTTAAGTGGTCTTACGCTCCGTAGAGTACTGTTAACAGATGGTATATTGCATTTCATTAGGGACACTTAGATAAAAAACTGCTTTCCAGATAGTGAGTGGTTCAGAAGGCTTAACGATCCGTTCGATCCGTACGGATCGTTAAGTGGTCTTACGCTCCGTAGAGTACTGTCCACGGATGGTATATTGCATCTCATTAGAAACACTTAGAAAAAAAACTGCTTTACAGATAGTGAGGGAGTCAGAAGGCTTAACGACCCGTTCGATCCGTACGGATCGTTAAGTGGCCTTACGCTCCGTAGAGTACTGTTCACGGATGGTATATTGCATCTCATTAGGGACACGTAGAGTACTGTTCACGGATGGTATATTGCATCTCATTAGGGACACTTAGAAAAAAAAAACTGCTTTACAGATATAGTGAGGGGGTCAGAAGGCTTAACGATCCGTTCGATCCGTACGGACCGTTAAGTGGCCTTACGCTCCGTAGAGTACTGTTCCCGGATGGTATATTGCATCTCATTAGGGACACTTAGAAAAAATAACTGCTTTACCGATAGTGAGGGGGTCAGAAGGTTTAACGATCCGTTCGATCCGTACGGATCGTTAAGTGGTCTTACGCTCCGTAGAGTACTGTTCACGGATGGTATGTTGCATCTCATTAGGGACACTTGGAAAAAAAAAAACTGCTTTACTGATAGTAGCGGGCAGAAGATTTAACGATCCGTTCGATCTGTACGGATCGTTAAGTGCCTTGCGGTCCGTATAGTAGAGTTTACGGATCGTATATTGCATCTCATTAGGGATTCTTCACACTTATTCGCAAGAGGCGATGTGTCTTAGCCGATTGTTCGATTCGCAATTCGTGCATCTCATTAAGTTATCAGTAAAAAAGGTTTGGAGTGTATTCTAGTGCGGCTGTAATTGTTGGGTTCTGTCCCGGAGTACCGGTTTACAAGGGAATAACCATGGCGCTTTCCTTGTTTAGGAGTCATTCTTGGTTAGTTGTTGTGTATTGTTTGGTCTTTTGTAGCGGCTCTTGTGAACCGGTACACTTGGACAGAACCAATTCTTGCTCGAAGGAACATTATGTAAGTGTATATTCCTCGTTCTTAATGTGGAAAAAGCGTAATTCTTGGTCGATTGGGAATATCGATCGTAGCATGTGTTGTTACTGTAAGAATGAGTCATATTTATATCTGGATGCGTTATAATCTGCTTCAATTTTCGCTTAGGGATATTATCCTTCGAGCTTCATTCGAGTGTTCATTCATATCTTGTCTGTTGCTGCCAGCGCGCTATTGCTATGATCGATATTCCCTTTCGAGTAAGTATCACGAACCGCACGCGTTTTATAGAAAACATTTCTGGTGTTTTTCCACATTTAGAACGAAGAATATACACATATATCTTGTCTGTTGCTGCCAGCGCACTTTTGCTACGATCGATATTAATTCCCTTCGAGTTCGTTACGAACCGCACGCTTTTTATAGAAACCATTACTTGTGTTTTTCCACATTTAGAGCGAAGAATATACACATATATCTTGTCTGTTGCTGCCAGCGCACTACTGCTATGATCGATAGTTCCTTTCGAACAAGAATTACGAACCGCACGCATTAATTGCATCTGTTGCTGCCAGCGCACACTTCAGCTACGATCTATATTTCCTTTCGAGCCAGTATTACGAGCGGCACGCGTTTTATAGAAAACATTTCTGGTGTTTTTCCACATTTAGAACGAAGAATGTACAGATACATCTTGTCTTTTTCACATACATTATGTCCTCTTCAAGCAAGAATTACAAATCGCACTCGTCTGTACTCCAAAAATATTTACTGTTGACTTAATGAGATGCACGAATTGCGAATCGAACGATCCGTTTACACACATGGCCTCTTGCGGGTAAGTGTGAATTTTTCTCCCTAATGAGATGCAACATACCATCCGTAAACTCTGCTCTACGGATCGCAAGGGCCCTTAACGATCCGTGCGGATCGGACGAACTGAATTTGCCTTTAGCGGATCGTTTCAATGCGGGTGTATTGGACATGACTGAAAAAAATACTACGCCTACGCTTACCATTATATCATGGTATAAATGTTAAATATATATTAAGCTATTAATGTATAAATGATCAAAGCTTGTGCGATAACTTATTGACCACGTTAAACGACTTTTCATGTATCCTGGAATCGAATTTGAGTATGTAACAAAGTCGATTTTTCCCGTTTGATGTTTTCTGACTGGAACTTAGCAGGCTGGGAACTAGCGTAAACATAATTATTGCTCGGTCGACATTGCACATATGTACAGCTGTCTTTGAATTAACATGCTGTTTTTTAAAGAGTTCGAGTACATTCAGTTCGATAAGGTTACTCTTATTGATAAGGAAAAAGTAGGGAAATGGTCATTCCAGGCGCTATCATTTTACACTACCTCATCCCCAAATTGCTAAATATTTGTTGTCGCCATCGTCTGTGTCACTCTCATTAGCACAGACAGGCTTTCTAAACTGATTATTTATATGGAAACAATATACCAAATGTCACGACTATTCTTTTACTTTTACGTACATGTACATTTTGCTGGCCATGACGAAGTTTCCTTAAAGAAGATTTCCAGACCGTACTGCGCAGTCTCAGCACCCTAATGTTTCTAAACATTATAAGTTCCCACTTAATGGAATGCGAATCGATGTTATTCATTACGTGCCACATACCTTATCTCTTGGGGCCTTTCAAATTCGGCTTTTTCCAACAGCTTTATTGATTTTTACAGCTACGAAGTTGTTTCACCAAGTGATACGAGAAAGAACGAATCATAAAGCTTCGACCGCTTCGCATCCATAATGACGGTTGTCTTGAAACTTTTAATTTACTTCAAGTAAGCAGTTGCGAAGTGTTTACATTTTGTGATGTCTTACATGAAACGAAACAAAAAAAAACGCAAACAAACTATCGAGAGTGCGTAGTACAGACTGGAAATCATCTCTAAGCTTCCTGTGAAAAGTAACATTAAGTAGACGTTTACTTCATGTACATATAAACACCGTTTGCTTTGTTAAAGATGTATTTCAAAAAAATGTTATGCTTGATTCCACTGAAATTAAACTAATATGCTATTTTTGAGCAGCAAAGCAAACCTTTTGGCCATAAAATATAGTTTGCATTGAATGTGGCCTCCAGATATCTGCAGAGAAGCCAGCCATGGAATCAAACGCCGGCCAGCCGCTATTGTTCTCGATTCTACTTACTCACATTGTTTTGAAAGAACGAGAAACGCGCATGAATGGATTAACTCAAGTGCCAGTGTATTCTGCAGTTTTGCCAATGGGCAAAAAGAAAATAATGCTAGCAAGTAGATAATCAAGTACGGTAGTTGAAGGCGCAATATGCAAATGGCCAGTCTACTAAAGTTCGCGCCTAGTTGTTAATACCCCAGTGTTTAAATAACGGGATTTTAGTAAAGCAAAAACAACAATTCGTTAAGACGCGGTTATAATTTTTTCTTGTTTCTAAGTATTGAATATTGTGAACCTTATTGTCCTCTTTTAGTTTGTTTGTCTTTGCATCTCGCTAACAGGTCATTTTCAAAACTTAAAGGTGACTCACAACCCCATGTACATTTTTTTTAAACCTTGGCAAACTGCGTCTTATCATGCATCTAAATTAGATTATACAAAAAAAAAGATCACAGTGCCGTTTTTGCATGATAAGCCTTTAAAGTTATAATTAAGGGTACTTTAGCAGGTGATGCTGTTGTTATGGTAATCTATTGGAACACGAAAATAACTAGACTAACTGCGGATGTAGCCATTAAAAAATGAAGTAAAGTAGTACGCACGAAACACAAAGAAACATAATTTAAGGGATTGACATGTGTTAAACCTTCAAAACTGCGTACACAAAGATATAGGTTCTTCCTCCCCATGCCTTTATGCCCATTATTGGACTCGTACTTGCGTTCGAAGTGACACCTGCTTCAAATTATTGACCTTGGATGGTGAAAATGACCGCTATGTCTTAGGTATACTAGATATTCACAGTTTAAATTACTCATATTTTTTGGAGTTGGGTACGATAGTATCATGAGAGTGATTTTTCACAGCAGTAAAACGATGGTTTTCGCGTGATTTGAGCTTTGCGCGTTGCAAACGTGTAACAAATTAAATCTTTAGGTGCCTAAAACAACCTGGTTCTAATTGTGTTATGATCCAAAAAAAGATGGATTAGTAGTAGCCAAAAGAATATGTTGATTACGATATGTTGATTATTATCAGACTCCACAGTATTGACGTATATTGAAGCTTTTGCAGAGTACCGCTGAATTAAAGAAGTTCGAAGCCCAGTATCTAGGGTGTCAAGGGTTCAGAATTTTTAAAATTAAAATCGTTTTTATCACCGTTCTAAAAAACACATAAGCTTATCGCTTAATTAGTTCAGCATCGGATATGGGTCAAAAACACAAATGACTGATTGACGGCTATATGGGATACATTACTTACAGTGTAATATGGCACCTGCTAGATGAACGTGCTCCAATAACCCAACACGTGCACGGCCGAATTCATCAGTACCTGGAACCAAGAGTGGAAAATTGAATGCAGTTAATCACGATTTCTGACACTGAAGCTTTTCAAGGTTCGTTCTTGTCTTAAGTTATACCCGAATCGATAAATTAAAAACAAAATTGCAACACAATTTAAATTCCTCTCATGAACTTTGTTTTAAACAAATTTGTCAATTTGCTTGTTCACCTATCTTGCTTTTAATTCTATTTCTTCCATGTTTTATAATGTTAAGAAGCAGAAGAATAGATATTACGCAAATTGTGTTTCAATTTTGCGCCTTTGCGAATAGCCAAAAAAATGATTGAAAATTCTCTCAGAACAAAAAGAGAAAACGAAATACAGGAAAAAAGAAATCGAAATGATATTTAATAACTGACTTTTTGCTAAAAAATTAATCTTCAAGGAAATACGAGAGCAATACTCTATTAAAGTGGATAAAGGTGACAAGAACTGCTGCTTTGGAAACAAGTTCCAGCTTTGCGAAACTTTAGAAACTTAACAGCTAAAGCTGAATTCACTGTATTGCGCTAAGTAATGTTCGAATCATTGAAAACTGGTGTCGTTATGCAAATATATCTTAAGATCTTACTTCCTGTCATTAGGTGCATGACGTTATGAAATTTCCTGATATTCTCTCTAACTATTGTGTTTTCCCTTTGCTTTCTTTTTGAGTTTGGACTGTAGAAATTAGAACATTTTTGTCCACACAGAACCAGATTACTTACAAACTTCGTAAACCTTCTCCTACTTGCAATAACTTGCTTGATTGAGCAAAGGAGGAATCTAAATAGTTAAGTCCGTCTTACATCACTGTTTTCAAACACATCTTTCTTCAAATCGTTGTTTTATAAGTTTACCAAACAACTTCTTTCAAATTTGTAGTAAGAATGAGCGAAAGGAAAAATACTCGAATAAGAATTTTGTTATGGTCTACATTTTCCAGTAATTCCGCATGCTTTTGTTTCTCCTGTTCTTCTCTGCACGTTGAAAGTTCACTTTTAAAATGAGAAGAGCCGATCTTACCCGGAAGAGCAAAGCCCAAATATATTCTTCACGTCCGTTACTCGATAAACTGATGATATTATGAATGTTAGCAATTGAAACAGACAGGTGTAAGGGATGGACAGCTATAGGCGTCTTAAATTAATGCTTATGACAAAGTTGAATAACAAATAGGCTTGGGTCACAAAATTGAGCAATGACCAATTACTAATATATAGACTTAGTCAAACCTAAAAGCGAGCTCCACAGTTATTTATTTGGAAGATGTTAAAAATGAGACATGTGAGGCAAATTTGGATGATTCTGTAGTTTCGGCCCGAATGTCACCGCATCCGCGTTGTTTGAAATTGAAAAGCAAATAAGAAAATCTAACCGTTTAATTAAGAGGGCTCTTGGTCTGAATTGTGTGCACTAAATGAATTGATGTATGTGAAAACAGGCCAGGCTTTCATGTATTGGGAAAAAAACCAGGAATGAGGTTGGTATTTGACACATTCCTCGCCTTTGTGCCTTGTGGCCCCACGCATGCCAACTTGCATGACCTTTTCTGTAGGATTGCTGATCAGCAGAGCTTTATGATGGTGTAATAAGGAAAAGAAAGTTGAGCCTTCATTTATGGCATATATCACGGAACCAGCGTGGCCGTCAGCGCTACCCCGTCCACCCCTGTTTGAGGGGCTTGCTTATCAGTCTGGCCTTTTTAAAGTCATCAGGCAGGTTGGATGGCCGAAAGGCCTGTTCAAGCTATGCAAAATGTTTTACTGGAGGAGTGGGGTGGGGTAATCGGGACCAGAACAATTATCCAATCTGCTTTTAGACAAAAATAATACATACTAACATAACAAGAAAAGAAAATTCTGAGCGTCCGGGGTCCAAAAACGATTAACTCGAATCACCCACCCATCCCTCATCGAGCCCTGAAAGTTCGAAGACCGCCTCCCAAGAATATGGCGTAGCTGATTACCAGGCAAGCTCCGTTGTTGCGTAGCTGTTTACCACTTAGTTCTTGGTGTGTGGCGTAGCTGTTTACCAAAACAAAACGTGAGTATTTCTTCTTCGTTTCAATGTGTTTACAACATGAAAACACACTACATCAGAGAGTTTGCATCAGAGCAAAAATATATTACAATAAGTAAATCAATGAGACATAAACATTATTCACATTATCGTCTTCGTTCTCCGACATAGCTTGTCACAACTCCAGAAGTTAACGTACAGACTGTTTATTAAATTCGATTTCACAAAGACCCGCCTGTCGAGATCGCACTTTAACTCACTCCAATGCGATTCGCTACTATACAAATTAAATACATAGACAGTTAATATAACGTTAAAGGGAAATCTGGCGATATAAAGTCTTCGACATCGACACCTCGATAAAACTCCGCTCCACTACATCCATCAAATTTCAAAATGTCCTTTCATTTTCCCGCTAGACAGCTCCGCAAAGAAGTATGGGTATCTGGCAAGACCCAGGTCCCTAGACTAGCGCACTTATTTTCAGGGGTTCGTCTACGGTTATACTTTGTATTTAGCACTCAAATTAACTGCTGGTACGTAAGTTGCTTTTCGTACCGATCGCTTTCCTTTAAACAAACAAACTAACAAAACTATGTGATAATTTCGAAACAGGAACAAATATTAAGAAAATATCCTAGGAAAGTCTCCATAAATAAAATCCGGCAATTATTGAGATTCCGAAAAGCGAACCATTCAACCGAAAATTCCGGGGGGAGGGTCAAATTCAACGGACAGTTCCCAGTAAGAAATGTCCGAAAATTTCGGTATGCCTTTCTCACGGTTGAACGCGGCTGTAACCAAAATATTTTGTTTCATTGAAAGCCCTTTATTGGCCGTGCTGACCCTGACCCTGACCCTAGGGAGGCGTGGTGGCCTCATGGTTAGTGCGCTCGACTCCGGAGCGAGCGGTCCGGGTTCGAGCCCTGGTCGGGGACATTGTGTTGTGTTCTTGGGCAAGACACTTTACTCTCACAGTGCCTCTCTCCACCCAGGTGTATAAATGGGTACCTGCTATTTGTTGGGGAAACCTAACAAAATTGCGGGGAAGTGACCTGCGATGGACTAGCATCCTGTCCAGGGGAAGTAGAAATACTTCTAGCCGCTTAATGCTACAGAAACCGGGATAAGCTCCGGCAGCTATGAGCCAGCCTTGGCTCCAAGGCTTCACTTTGACCCTGACCCTATGGTAATGCGTGACACTTAACCAATGAGCCCATTTTCAGCAGGTAATTAGCATAACATCTTAATCTATATATGAATGTATTACTATTATTTTCTTTTTATATTTTCAGAACTCCAGTACAGTCACGTATAAAATGAAGTTGCCCTTCGTTGCCTTGTTTCTCTTTCTTTGCGACTACATGGAGTCAGTCGATACAAGTAAGCGAGTTTTCAAACCTTGTGTATAGCTGTTGACTTGATAAATGATTCCTTTATATCAAGTGATTCGTTGCTCGGTTGTGTAATGCTAAACACATGAATAGCCCTTGTATTATTATTAGTTTTTGCTAAGAAGTTATCATAACATCGTTGTGTCTTTTGGATCAGATCTGCATCAGGATCCAAGGACAATCGAGGAGTTTTCTACATTTTACTGTTAGAGAGCGATGCTGTCATTCAGTTCGGGCAAAATGATTCCATTTGAAGCGGATCAGAAAGTAGAGGTTCAAAAATATGTTGAGATATGTAGTCAAGGTCGGCTAAGAAAGTAGTCACCATAATTAAATGTTTTTGACAAACCGTAAAACACTCTTCCTTTCTCTAAACGGCAATTGAAAGCTAGTCAAAAACAACAGAAAAACAGCACTAGCCACATGTTCGATGCTAATGACATTTGCGCAAGAGGTAATGGGCGTCATATCCAGATTTAATGCGTGCATGTTACCTCTTACCTGTTTACTTCGTGACAAAAGGCACATAAGACCTCTTTTTGCCTG
The DNA here is from genome assembly GCA_964020085.1 of Micromussa lordhowensis. NCBI lineage: Eukaryota > Metazoa > Cnidaria > Anthozoa > Scleractinia > Lobophylliidae > Micromussa > Micromussa lordhowensis. Next base: position 8,424,647 of record OZ026598.1, on the reverse strand, counting down.
CTGGCTAGCTCCAAAATTACTTCAAAACTTGTATCCAGAAACCAAATACCTTCGCATAGGGAAATTTCATTCGCTATAATCTACCAATATTCACAACTGTATTCAGCCTTTAGTCGGCAGAAAAATAAAAATATTAAGCCTGTGCAGGACAAAACAATGTCCGAATACAGAATATACGAATAAGCAGGACGGATAATGCATATATGCCGCTGAAATGCAAATCATCGTGGTTCTTGCCGGATTGGAATTAACAATAGAACCATTATTTCCCTAATCGAAACCAACACTAATTAACGTAAAACCCAAATTGTTCCTATCACGAACAATTTGTGGTTCCTATCGAGATTTTAACCAGTAGCTACATTTGGCAAATATATATTTATGTAATTGTTTTTAAAAAACAATTTATAGGAATGAAATTGCTGTTTTAATTTTGGCGTTTCAATAGCCAATTGTTTTTTTAGCATTTTTATCAATATTATGGAAACGCAGCTCAAATTGCGCTCACAGAGAAACGTTTCCAACACAACACACTATCTGAATTTGTTGATGTTAACCCTATTCCCACAAAGAGGAGGAAGGAGAACGCTGAACGTGTGCATACCTCGCTAGCCTAAACTGTTGGTTTTACACTCTTTTTCTTTAAATTTATATTGATAAGCTTTGAGGTATTGTTGACGACTTTCTGACAATTATAGATACATACATATATGTATCTGTACAAGGTTAAAAAAATATATTTACACGTGATAATCTAGACGCAAAAAATATTCTTCTTCCCAAGAGTAAAACCGTGTTAGCTTTCGTAACTGTTTTTTTTTTTTTTTTATAAAGAATACCTTTCTTCTAAGAATACGTATAAATTTAGGGAGGCGTTCAGATCAAGCTATAGTCAAATTTATTTAGTGGCTATTCTAATGGAAAAAGTTGGTGGATCAATTTACGTTGTTGCAAACGTGCTTTCAAGGAGTGATCATGTTTTTTTAGGCTTAAGTCTCCGAATTTACATTTCTACAAATGGGGTACATTTTTGGGAGTTCTTTGAATCGATTTTGTAGCTGTCCTCAGTCAATTGAAAATCACGGGTAAGATCCAAGAAGGCGAGCATGTTGAAATGTCCTTCGTAGGTTTACTGTGATGTCATGAGTGACGCGTACTTATCGCTGCCTTGAAAAAAAAACCACGTTAATTTCAACCCTTTACTCACCATACAGGTTTGATACTCTTGAAAGAATACCCTTGGAAAAACATAGAGGAAGCAGGATAAATTGTCTTCCTCCTACCCTTCACAGGCGTAAGATGGGGAAAAAGCCCAGACTAAACTGGGCTAAGATCATTAAACAGATTACTTATATTCTTGTCTTTCAGTCGAAGATTTGGTTGTTCAGTACTACGATAAGAATATCAGCACGATTGGCCTACTTCAAAGACTGAACGTGAGTTACGTGCGTTTTGATGTGCAGCGATTGAAATGTCCCTTTTTGGAATACTCTTGTGAGACAGTATGCCCTTTAGATAATGAAGACCGTGAAAGAATGGACCGCAAGACGTGTTACTGCGATAAGTTATGTCTTGAGCTTGGTGACTGTTGTTATGACTTCTTTCTAAGGTTAGTGGCTAACCTAATTTTATTTCCGAGGCTGATGATGCGCATTCCACATAGTATGGATACCAAGTATCATTCGAGCGTTAGCATTTTACAATATAACTTATCCGAGACTACCTATCTATCACCTATCTACCTGTCTACACCTCTTTACCTATCCACCTACAGCCCTATCTACCAATCCACTTATCTGCCAGCCTACTTGCTATCCTAACTTTCTGACTGGCTGACGGATTGACGTGGAATTGCTCATATTTTCCCAGATACCTAACCCTGTGGTTTTGTGACTAACGACAGCTTTTGAATTGTTTTTCAAAGATGTACCTCTCAGGTTAACACACGTAAGCCTCAGCTTCCCAAGCAAACCTGCGTAAAGCATCAGAAATCAGGTAACCATGGTTACGCCATGGTTGGCAGCTGTCCAGCAAACAACACGGACAAGAATCTGGAATTGTTGTGTACTGCAAGATCTTCTAATGCCAACCTATTTGGAATGCTGCCGGTGTCTGACTTAAAAAACGAGACAGCATACAAGAATGTATTTTGCGCCAGTTGCAATCAAGCAACCAACCTGACGTATTGGAAATTTTCGGCCAACTGCGAAGGTATCAGTTCAGATGAAATTCCAACAAACAGATCGCTGATGTTGGCGTTTATAATGAAGGAATGTGAATGGTATTTCCAGTCACCCAGTGTTGAGAGTGACTACCTAAAATTATGCCTAGCTATAGAGCTGAATTGTCCGAATTCAGAACTTGTTGATGAGGAACCTGTGCTTCGAGATTTATGTTCATTTTACGCCTTTCCAGCCTGTGCACACTTTCATACAAAGAACCCGCATTGCAGTATATGCAAAGGAAAAGCGAGTGAGTATGCATGTAAATGCCAATTACCAGCGTTTGGAGGACCTGTACCCGGTATACCTCCTTTGAATATCTTGTTTGATTTTTCGTCGTCGTCTCATTCGGTGCAAGTGGGAGATAAGACGACTGTTGTAAAGAACAAAGTTTGCGCTGAGCGTTTCGTATTTGACCCCTTCAATGAGAAGTGTGTACAGATTCATGTATCCATGTCGGCCCCCGAAATAGCCTTGCGAAATATCAATGGCTCAGAAGACAAAACATATATCAATTGTTCCTATGTCGAGATAAACATCAGTTTGGTTTCTCTCCTGTCTAACGGCTCGATATGGATTCCTTTACACAAACGAATATACAACAAGGAAAGGTACTTCATCAATGGCTCTTCACTATTCCTTTGCTCAGACTTCACAGGCATTTACACCGAGACTGATACTGAGACCATTGTTTCAATGAAGATAACACCGCTTCAGATATTAACATACATTGGTTGTGCCATCTCCATGATATCTTTGATTTCCCTCCTGGGTATCTACATTGCTCTGCCAGAACTCAGAACGTTACCCGGAAAGAACCTCATCAGTTTGTCTTGTGCAATGCTTTTGTATCATGTCTTCTTCTTATTGACAGGCCAGACGGACACACAAACTCTTTGCTTGGCGGTTTCCGTCCTGCTTCATTACTTTTTGTTGTCTTCATTTTGTTGGATGGGCGTGATGGCTTTTGATGTTGCATGGACATTTGGAGGAAAAGGTAACTGACTTCATTGTAAAATAAATTAAATTATACAAAAGGAAAAGATAGCCAAAGGCATGGCATGACAGATAATCTACACTTCCTCAAGCTTGTTTCCTAATTCGTCGTTATTATTATTATTATTTTTTTTTTTACAAAATACATGTAGGACAAACCCGATCTGGTCATGATGACAACAGAAAAGCCCTGTTGAAATACAGTATTTTTGCCTGGACCACTCCGGCTGTAATTGTGATCACCTGTGCAATTCTTGATGAAACAAACACTGTCACAGTTGGTTACGGTGAGTTGATTATAAACTGAATAATGAAGAGGTGAGATAAAGGTGGGTTAAAGGAAATATTGTGGTTAAGAGCGCAAAACAAGAAAATTCTATAGATACCAAGTGGGTAAAGAAGCGTATTGTTAAAATGTTCAGGTTAGAGTCGTAGAAGGAAGTGGTGTTTAACAACGCGTCTCTACCGGTAAAAGCATGTGCATTTAATTTGGTGCGTATAAAATAACGTGCATTACTATATAAACACAAGTGAAATACCAGGATTTTTCCTTTTACTAAAAAACTCATATCTTCATCGCGCGCAGTGAATTTTTATCTTTCACGCGTGAGGATATTGAAGAGATCATCATTGCCATGGTTACATAATAATTTAAGCTAAACTTAGATTTCTTGATGTGTGATCGAAACATCATTGGATCTTCCTTTGATATCTTCGGAAATCTTCTGTAATCTTCGTGTTCAACTCGATATCTCACGAGTTTGCTGCGCTCACTGTGAGATATCGAGTTGAATGCTCGAAGATAAAAATTTGTATCCACGCGCGGGCATGTAATATCCTCTATATCTACTTGCAGTGTTGTATATACTATTAAAGGCCGCAAGAATTTATTTGCTCCCGAACTTATTGAGTGTTTTATCTTATTTTCCCCCCTTATTAGCTAAAGTATTCTGTTGGATTTCGAATGGGAAAGCACTCCTACTGGTTCTTGGTGTTCCTGTGGCAACTATTTTGATGTTTAACGTCGTGGCTCTCACTTTCACGATGATTTCCATATGGAAAATACAAAAGGTTTTTAGAATTTTTTTTATATAGATATATAAAATCTCACCGAAAGTGAATAGATCTTAGGTTAGGTTAGAATAGTTTAGTTAGGTTAGTTCTGTTGCGTAATGCCCTATGAATTCTATTCGATTTTGCATACGTTGAAAGTGATAAAGCACTTCCCTCCAATTTTCTTTACAGTACACTGGATTTGCTGCAGATGATAAGATTGGCAGAAAAGTCGTACTTTTTTTTCGTCTGA
>OZ026598.1:8407623-8417623 GCA_964020085.1 Micromussa lordhowensis | reverse complement strand
AAAGTAAAATTTTTTCTACTGTGACTAAAATCAATGATGTGTAATGAACCTGTACTAAAACCAGAATAGCAGCCTATCGCTAACCACTAGCTGTTAACGGCTTCCAACTGAAAACTGGCTGTTAGCTGTCGAAATCCAACTGTAAATATGTACCTGCAGATGACGTAGTGCGCGTGCAAAGCGAGTGCAAGAGACGCAAATGTTTTCCACACTTGGGAGGTGACAGGAAAAAATTTAACGGGAACCGTGAAAGTTAAAAAAAAAAAAACATGATAAACTTAAAAAACACGTGGCCACCCCTACATTTTATGTATGAAAAGAAATTGGCAGGCCTATGCAACACGTGATTAGTTTCTGGTTGTGTGGAAAAGCTATTAAGACTGTGTTTTAGCTGAACCAGAGGAAGGCTGTCAGGGCACTAAAAGCGCTGTTGCAACGATTTTGTCATTAGAAAACATACCAACAATTGTTTTTATGTACCTTTTACCATGTAGTTTTAAGATCTTTATAAATATGTTTGCTTTTCTGTATGTAAAATTCTAAGGAACTCCGTGATAAAAATATCCTCTTTTTCTTTTTTTTTTCTTTAAAAATGCTGATGTCAGCATTTTTGTGGAGATTCAAGGCTAAAAAATGCGTACCTACACCCATTTTTCTTTGTGGATTCCAATAACCCTTGCAAAGATGCTCTTTTTCTTCGTGGTTCTAATTTGGCGCAAAAACCTTTGAATTTAGTAGGCACCGTCCCTTTGAAGCCATTACTTTCAGATAAGTAATTAGATCGTGTCTAGAGTCAGTTTTTCACTATTTGTTGTTGATTCGTCTTAAATTTGGTCAGTCTTTTCCTTGTAGCTTTTTTGGATATTGAGAAAGTATTCCCTGCGGTGTTTTCCATTCTTAAAACATCTACTTGTGGCCATAACACGGCCCAACTCCCCCACTGTACCATTTTAAAATTTGCCGTTTTGCGCGTCGGTTGTCTGGAGTTAACCAAAAAAATTGATACAATTGCGGATTGCGGTACGTATTTCGCATATTTAAAGGTTTCGGTATGCTTGAAATGAGTTCGCTGATCGATAATAGATTCCATGTACATGTTCGAGTTTCGGCTACCCTTGAAGACGCAAGTGTCTAGAAAAGCTATTTCTTTTCTATACCTCTAAGCCGTTAAGCTAGTGGTAGGGCGATATTTCTTATTGTTGCCTATTAAAGGGTTTATGCTGACAATTTCATTTAAAAAGTGTTTAAGAAGGCCCAATTCTTTGACAGGAAGGCAGCTTTAACACCGATAGAGGTAAGGCATATCGCACATTAGAATCCATCAAATATTTTCGCTCGCGCGCGTTTCGTGTAAACAAGTCACGTGACTGAATATCTGAGTGATCCCTCAATTTTCAAAACTGCGCACGTTGAGAAAACTAATTGATGGATAATAGACACAATAACCTCCACTTGGCGTGAAAATATGCTAAGGCATTTGCCCTTGGACATTATCTGCTCCTCGAAGCTCGCAGTTTTCCTTGAGCTACGCACTTGGAAAACTGTTCCCTTCTCGGAGCAGATAATGTCCGCGGAGAAATATCCGAGATTATTTTGACGCCAAGTTAAGGCTAATGTTCTTATGAGTTTTATGTCGTCCGTTGTTACGCAATGAAATACATCTTATGGGCGATTCAATAGTAAAGGCCAAACTGTAAAGGTCTTAAAAATCATGCGTACTCGCGTAAGAGTTGTGTTAAGCCTGTGAACATCTTTCACCATGCGGGATATTTCAGTCATGTGCTTGTTATTTTTGGATTATTTGTTAATCACGTTCAGTTGTCTCAAGTACGTTGTGTACGAGTGTGCCAACAACGTCAACAAAAGCCAGCAGATTAAGACCCATTACATCATAGGCGATTTCACAATGATAGTCAACGCTAGTGCAATAATAAAATTCGTTTCGGATTTTTCATATTTAAGTAATTTGCATTAGTGTTTGAACAGTCAACAGTGAATCTACAAGGTCTATAGCTGAGGAAAAGACACTTGAAGGGGTGCGAGAGGTCATGCTAGTATTAATCTCACCAGGAGACTATGATAATCATCTCTTGGTCTCGCGTATCACAGTTTTCGAGTATCTTTATCGTCCCTTACAAGAGCTTGTGGAATCTATATTTGGCCATTTTGAATTTGTTCTTAAGCCGATATGTATATTTAAAGCGACTGTGTTCAGCACCTTCAACCCTCCAAATCCATGCGCCAAACTGCGAAAGGCAGCTCCAGGCATGAAGAAATGTCATCTACCAAAAATCTACCAAACTGATCGATAACCCAAGACTCAATAAATTATAAACTACGTATCCGAACGCATTAGATGTCACACCCTCAACTAGTGAATTACTTGTACAAAAACAGCAATGTCGTGCGAAAATCTGCAAAAACGTAGATTACATTAAAAAGACGGGAAAAAATATAACAATCCAATTATAAACGGTGTGATTTCCCCTTGACTGAAGTTAATTAAGCTGTCTACGTAGATAAGAAGGGGCACGACATAAGATGAAACATACAAAAAAAACTAAACTAACCACTTACGTTTAGTTATTAACATTCAATAAAAAAATATTAATAAGACACTATTACCTTACTATATCCACATATTCAAGAATTAACAATGTTACATATATTCCCGGCACAGGAACGATCGCTAAAAAAGCCCACATGAAAAGACAACAGCAAATAAAACCCAAAACGTGAAGATTCACTGAATTTTGTTCCTAAAAAGGCTGCGTTCTCTATATTAACCATCTCACAAAGCCAGCCAAGCTTTCTCTGGGTACAATTACAAAACTGTAAGTGATAAGGAGATGCGAGGGTTACAATTTAAAATATTAAAACTAACTAATTTCTATCTTATAAAATGCGTTACGTGAAAGCTCTGATAGTGACTATAGAGAGAACGAAGAACAACCTCTATCTTACCCTTAAGGATTTTCTTTCTACTTTTTTTTCCTTACAATGAATGGACTGAGACACAATATTTCTCATTTTGCTGATTTACATACCATACAGCATAATATCGAACTGAGGCAAGGAAACTGGATACATAGTGGTTATTACCTGATAGACAGCCAATATATGGAATAAACAAATATGTAAAGAATAATAAGAAATCATAACTGCCTCTTCCCCAAGCGTGCGCCTTTATTGGAGTGTGGTGCCACCAAAGTGGGTGCCCATTGTGTTGTGGACCTATTGCACTCAGAAATCAGGAGGTAACCTAACCATTAGCACGCACAGCAAGTATTCCGTGGGAGACGCGGTAGCCTCATGGTTAGTGCTCTCGTCTCCAGGATCGAGTGGTCCGGGTTCGAGCTCTGGCTGGGGGACATTGTGTTGTGCTCTTTGTCAAGACACCTTACAGTGCCCCTCTCTACCCTGGTGTATAAATGGATAGCGGCGAACGTAATGCTGGGGGTAACGCTGCGATGGACTAAGTATCCCATCTAGGGGTGAGTAGAAAATACTCTTGGTCGCTTCATGCTACAGAAAATGGGACAGGCCTGATGGGCCACTTGGCTCGTATGCAGACTTTTTACCAAGTTTTCCGTTGAAGAGAGTGTGCGACTTTAAAGTCGCAAGGCAAGGCGGGTCCAATAATACATATCGTTTCAGTTCTTGAATTTCAACTTACTTACGTTAGTGAGAATGGTGAATAAGGGGAAGAAATGCCCTTTTTTTAGGTTATGATTTTCAACGTTTTACACCATAGATTTTTTCTGTTCTCTCAGCTGTCTTTTTGTTCGGCTGAGCTTTTGCTTGCTTTGTGCTCTTTTGGCTAACCATTCCGACTCTGCCGTTCATTCATGTTTTATTGTTTTAATTGTTTGGGTCGAGGAAATATGACTATTAACTAAACTCATATTAAGTTCCGAAATATATTATGAGTGATAGCCGGCTTTGCTTCTTTCCATATTTTACCATGTAAATAATTTTAATATCGGAAAGGCATGCCACAGCGATGGAGGTTTTCCTTCGTTTCAGGTATAACAAAGGAAAAAAAAAACATAAACAAATCCCCTACGAAAAAAATATACCGAGCACGCGAGTATCATCCGCGGAAGAATTGGGTAGCATGTCGAAGAAGGGGGATTACCTTGTGTAAAAGCGTTTTACTCCATTGTGATTCCTTAATCAGTTTTGTTATCTGTTTCTTTTGATGCGTCAAAGGAAGACCATGTAATTGTGTGTTTTCAATCAATCAACAGAGAGAATTAAATACGTGAGCCACTTAAAATTGCCTGTCGTATTATACGGTTGCTGATGTCAACGACAATCTTACGAAAAAACAGAAGGTCTACGAACTACCCGTACAACATAGCGGCGGGGACTTCACGTAAACCCAAAAATATTATTCAAAACAACTTATCCCGTGCTTGGATGATAGGTTTTTTGCTCAATGAAAATTACAATAAAAAAATAATGTTTTACTAGCACCCTAACTACAGCGGCTAACCATGCTGACCTATTAATGAAATGTGGTATCGCATGATTATTGACCTATGAGCCTCTTTTCACCGTTAGAAAAGCAAGGATAAGATAACATTTCAATCTAGATAGGTTATTGTGCCTTGTTTTCAGAACTCTTATAAATACACGTACAAAATGAGGTTGTTTTTCGTTGCCTTGTGTCTCCTTCTTTACTACATGGAGTCAGTCAAGATAGGTAAGTTTTATAATTCAGTGTCTGTAGCTGTTTGATGAATGTTTCCTTTATACTTATTCACCGAAGGCGAAGTGAATATTGGTGAACATTCCCCGAGACGAAGTGAGGGGAATATTCACCAATATTCACGAGCTTGAGGCGAGTAATTGTTTTAGTATAATCACTCAGGAGATTATAGAAATACCTAAAGAAAGGAATGTTAAATTTTATTTGTCATTGTCACGCATCAGTAAACATTCAGTAAATGTTGAAAATGTTGCTGCCATTCGAACTAGCTGGTTCCATTTGAAAACGTATCGAAACAGTCAAATGGTCAACTAAGGTCCGGTTCAGAACCCGTACTTCACATGAGCCGAATTGAATTCGAATTTAGGCCGACCCAAATTAATTTAGACCGGCTGAATTGATTCAGAGGCCGATCTCAGTTCCAGCCGATTTACATTCAATAGGAGATAAAAGCGCACTGATTTCGATCAGCGGTGATACGTGCTGAACTCCCTCAAACATATAGTAAACAGCAACCAAGCACGATCCAAAGCCGTCTTTTGAGAAAATATAAAATACAGAAGGAGCAGAAAAAGGCAAACCGCATCAACTATTTACATGTACTACAAGAAGACAACTGATAAATTGGTTCAGATGTCGTGCGTCACATGAAGTTAATTTTACAATACAATTTCAATTTCCAACCTTTTCGTATTCCTTGAAATACAACACAACTTGGGCAAAAAGCCCAATTGCAATATTCAGGTTAATTCTCAAATGCAACGTTCACACGTAATTCAAACACAAGCGCTAGCACGAAAACTATGATGAATGCACATTAATTTTGTTGCTGTTTACCAAGGTACCGCAGCAAGTTTACAAACGAAAATACAACTCCACATATCGGCTTCTTCCCCGCCCTTAAGATGCGCTGACGCACTACTTACACTTTTGCGCATACTTAGGTCTTCAAAATACATTAAAAATACATTAAATTAATTCAGACGCCGTTCTTCACATGAACTTAATTCATTGAATTCGATTCGGCTCATGTGAAGTACGGCGTCTGAACCGGACGTAAGTAGATAATTTAGAAAATTGAAAATTCGTCATCCCAAGTTTGCCTATTGTAAATATAAATACTTGGACGAAAATGATATAAAACAAAACATGGATAGCACAGGACATCAGCCGATGAATCGGTGATGCAAATCATTATGTTTCTTGTCGGAATGGGATTGCTAATGAGACCAACATTCACTTGGATGTGAATCCGAGTAGTTTAGAATTTTTATATTTATTTTCAGCATTTAATTATTAGCGTTAAAGCTGAATTGTTTCAATCTAGAACAATTTGCTGTTCCTATCAGTATTTTAACGAGCAGTAACACAAAAGCATGTCTGAAAATGGATTATACAATTATTCCACGAGCGGACGTTGGATATGAGATGATAGATAGCCAACGAGACGCGTAGCGCGGAGTTGGCTATAATCAACTCATATCCAACAAACGCGAGTGGAATAATTGTTTTATTAGAAACAACCACCAATTTTCGCTAAAATATTGCCACGTTTTATTTCGCAAAATCCTCTCTTGGACCGCCATTGTTTCTCTCCCGCGGAAAAAAAGTTTCAGAATTTCAGCTGTTGTGCTGACACGTATACTTACCATATTTATAGGGCATGGTATAATGGCTCATATACCACGGCCACTAAGCCAATCAATTTCCTTGAATTGCATTATACAATGACCCAGTTTTTAATAATTCATAATATAGATATCCATTACGTCTGGCAGCAAATATCACTGTCTTAAAAAATCATTAAAATCATTAGAATACAATGATTTTTCTCTAAAATTTGATTCGGGAACCCAAAAGAGGATGGGGATTTGCATACGACTTTGATCTTGTTCAAGCACCTCTCGTTTCTGTTCTATGTACTTGTACTGGCCGTGTGTTTCATCCTCCTGAGTGGATACCAAATCCCCGGAAAACATCAAAGAAGAACGAAATATACATTCCACCAAACATCGTATTAAAAAGAAATTTAAAAGTTTAAATTGCATCGGTGAAGATAGCAAAAAGCCCTGTCGCCCGGTGTGAGCAAGGTTAAAAAAGATGAGATTTATTAGCAAAGAAATAAGTGATTTTATGCAACCTGCTCCGTAATTAGTCTCCCGGATGGAGTCACATCCGGGACTTGAATAGGTTTAGATTTAAGCATTTGAGCATCGGATTGCAGGCCTCCTTCCTAGAAGCTTCGGTGCAGGGCAAGTTTTTTTCTCAGTAACCTCACTTAGTACTTCTCCTTCGGAGTCCCCTTCGGTTTCAAAATATTTAATAGTAAAGCCATAACAAATTGATGAGTAGCTTTCGCATTTGTGTGTATAGAGTGAACACGTTTAACTAACCAAATTAGTATTGTAGAAAACACTTAAATTCTGTTCAGAGACCTGTTGGTTGTTTCGTGTTCTTATGCATTGTTGAATTTTTCCTCACAGCTGTTGGTTTCGTTGTCCAATATTACGACAAGAATATCAGCACAGTTGACCTTCTTGAAAGACTCAACATGAGTTACTCCCTTTTTAATATGGAAACAATTAAATGTGGTCTGTTGGAATACTCGTGCGAGACAGTATGTCCTTTGGATAATGAAGACCGAGAAAGAATGGACAAGAAGCTCTGTTACTGTGATAAGTTATGTGTTGAGCTTGGCGACTGTTGCTATGACTACTTCTTAAGGTAAGTGCCTCAAATTCTCTATCTCAACGGGATACACATTCCACATAGTTTAGATTAGAAATGAAATTTATAGAAATAACATATCCGACAGGTTACTGATTTTTTTTTTTTCTTTTTACCGAGCTTGCTAAACAGTGGTGGCGCATCCTCTTTGAGCAATGTTAATACGATACTCCTTTTTTTTAAGGTGCAGAGCTCCTGCCAATTTCTCCTTTCAATTAATCTGCTCACAGTCATTGTTTTGATTACTAGTTATAAAGAGAGCGAGCGAAGCGCGCATAAAACGAGTGCAGAGAGCGCGAGAGACTACGTAGCCGTAGAAAACGAAACAAAAAAAAAAACGCTGCGAAACGCTACATTTTAGTCCTCAGCATCGTTTTCCACAGCCCCCACAATCTTAAAGAAAAATAAAAATCTTATTGAATCCTCGATCGACCTATGCACAAAGTTGTATTATACCCGGTCCCGTTATGGTATAATGGGCGGAGAGGTAAGAGATGGAACCCTTCCCCTGGGTTTCTTTATTAAAAAGACATAATACATAAGACATAAAGACATAATAGGTTTACTTTTATAGATAGTTAATAGATAGCCCTCGGCTTGTTCTATGAGATTGCATCTTTCTGATGACGTCATTAAGTTTGCTATCTTGGACAGTGCCATTTGAATGTCACTATTTTCTCAGAAAGTCAAAAATCACGTGAATCGCTGGATGGCCTATCTAAACATGATTTTAGAGTTTAAAGGGATATTTTTTCTGCGATGTTGCTCAAGAAAAGTAAAAAAGAAAAAGGTGAGGAATGAATGAACAGCTTACAAAATTGTAAGCAGTCTAACACTGTGTAAATCCTCTTTGAAAAATTCAGAAAGGTCCATGAAGAGAGCATCCATTACCCTCCCCACATTTGTTTCCCATATGGTAAGTGAACTCGCATGCAAACTTCCGAAAACCTTTTACTGTGTCACTTTTTTGGCCCAGTAAATGGCGTTATGTGGAACACAAAAATAGGCCTTGATCAGTAATCTTTTGCAAGCTTAAAATGGCAATCCACACATTGATCTTCTAATTAATCATTGTCTGTGTCTTTATTAAATTACTAAAGTATTAGAGCGGTGATTCGTACTCGTTGACTCGGAACAAGTCGGATTTTCTTACTTATCTAATCCTTATTACTGTATTTGTTTTTATTTAACTTCGTAACAAACGGCAATTGTTGCTATTGCTTTCTGAAGATGTACCTCTTCCAATGCACACGGACCTCAGCTTCCTAAAAGGACCTGCGTAAAGAAGCTCAGTTCAGATAATTATGGCTACGCTATGGTTGACAGCTGCCCACTACACAACACTGACAAGAATCTTGAATCCTTGTGTACTGCAAGATCTACTAAAGGTGATCTCTCTAGAACGCAGCCCGTGTCAGACCTGCAGAATAAGACAACATACAAGAATAAATTCTGCGCCATGTGCAATCAGGCCAGCAATCTGACGTATTGGAAGTATTCCGCATCGTGCGAAGATTTCAGTTCCCATGATTTTCCAACAAACAGATCGCTGACGCAGGCGTTTATAATGGGGCATCTGGAACGTGAATGCTATTTTGAGCCACCCCGTGTTCAGAGTGAAAAAATATGCCTAGCTTTAGAGCAAAATTGTCCAGATTCCGAACTTGTTGATGAGGAACCACTGCTACGAGATTTGTGTTCATTTTACGTCGTTCCATTCTCTCCGCGCAGAAAGAACCCGCATTGTGATATTTGCGAGGGAAGAAGCATAAGCAGGTATCCATGTAAATGGAGGGAAGATCGACGGCTTGAGAGTAAAGAAGGGCCCTCAGCCGGAGCCGGTTTACCAGAAGGGTCCTTAGGCGCTGTACCTCCTTTCAATATCATATTTGATCCACCGCCTTCTGATCTTTCGGTGCAAGGGGGAGAAACGAAGACTGTTGTAAGAAAAAAAAAGTGTGCTGAGGGTTTCGTATTTGACCCTTCCGTTGAAAAATGCGTACAAATTTATTTTCTCACCACTGACCTCGAAATGGATTTGGCAAACATCACTGGCTCAAAAAACAAATCCTATATCAAGGGATTACAAGAAGGAACTAATATCAATTGTTCCCATGTCCAGATGAACATCAGTTCGGTAACTCTGCTGTCTAACGATTCCATATGGGTTCCTTTACACAAAAGAATATACAACAAGGAAAGCTACGTTATTAATCGCTCTACGCTACTCGTTTGCGTAGATTTCAAACGCACTTACACTGAGACTGAGATTGAGACTGAGACCCTTGTTTCCACGAAGATATCACCACTTCAGATAATAACATGCATTGGCTGCGCCATCTCCATGATATCTTTGATTTCCCTCCTGGGTATCTACATTGCTCTGTCAGAACTCAGAACCTTACCCGGAAAGAACCTCATCAATCTGTCATGTGCAATGCTCTTGTATCAAATCTTCTTCTTGTTGACCAGCCAGACGGACAAACCAAATCTTTGTATGATGGTATCCGTCCTGCTTCATTATTTCTTGCTGTCTTCATTTTGTTGGATGGGCGTGAT
>OZ026598.1:8322623-8402623 GCA_964020085.1 Micromussa lordhowensis | reverse complement strand
CCAAGCGCTGATTGGCTCAGTTATCTGAGAACCCAGTTGACTGTGTTTGTGGGCGGAGTTTGTAATTTTTCAGCGCTGTTTTCTCGAAACAATTTTTTCACCAAAAGGGGACACTTTAAAGAGCTACAAGTCAAAGGGAATTTGTTCGATTGCTCTCAAATTTTGACAGTAGCTAGTTTTACATATAAACAACAAAATCTTGTCTCCGAATTTTTTATTTCAAAATACTTTTTTTTCGAGAGCGATTTTTGTACGATCAATCCACATTTTCTTTATCCTATTTCAAAAATGTTCTGTAACTTTTCACTGAAATTGAATATGGCAAATCGGAGACAGCTTTTTTAGCGCTTTGGCCCCGGAAGCGGAGGAACACATTAAATAAGCGAAAAACAAAATTCGCTTTGACAGGGAGCGCTCAAAAGGTGATTTGGGCGCTCGCATTTAGGAGTCGTGAAAAATTCGAGAATTCATTTTTTCTCAAAATTTTTGGTATAGTCTGATAGCCAGTCGTATAAGCTTTAATTTGATATAGGGGTTTAGATATCTACAGTTTAAACTGGACGCGCTACATCGCTTGCACGCGAGACACTCCTGAAGGTGCAGGATAACCTTAAAGTGCCTATAACCCCCAAATTTTTTTTTCGTTTCCTGAAATCTTTATATGGAATTAGGAAAAATGCCGCAAAAAATTTTGCAATTGATTAAAACCCGAATTTTTTATAAATTTTTAAAGTGAGCGTTCTTTGTAGCACGACCGAGCAAAGCGGAGAATGGGACTAGTGACGTCATTCCAGGCCTTTGCTCGCATCGCTTCGGTTATTGTCCTTATATTACGGGTTCGGTGTTTTCAGCGTTCAGTATTTTGCTGAAAGAACGTTTATTCAACTCAAAAAATACGTAATAATCACGTCAATTGAGAATGTCGTCCAGCGATACTAGCTTGACTCAAGCTTGGAATTCCGAGGCCGCAGAAACGGAGGTAGAGTACGACTTAGAAGTCGAGGTGTGATCAAACGCGAGCGAAGACAAATAAGATTATGTCATATGGACCAGAAGATGCCTATGCATCAAGTGGCTCCGATTCATGAACTGCTGCTTGCGGTCTTGATTCTGTAGCAATCAGTACAAAGGTTGAAAAAGTGGCCTGCTCCCTGCTTTTTCTACGACGTTTCGCCACAGGTTCGACATGCGAGCTTCGAGCGTTGTGTACACAAAATTCCGGACTTTCCAAAGCGTCTTTCTTTCTCTGAATAAAGGGACACGTAGTAAATTGTTTTAGAGGAATGCACTATTGACAACCAGGTGACGGTTACAAATGCAAAGTAAGTGAAAGAAACATGTTTACGACGAAATGCAAATGCAGCACGATCGAAAACTACTCATAACACATGAATGCATATTTTGTTGTCACCTTCGCTTGCTTTCAGTTGGCTTACCTTCCATCGAAATACAAGGTACGCGGATCGTTGGGAAGACACAAATCCCAATACCATCCTTCCGCAGCCTTCTCTGAAAATATATCTTAGCTAAATCAGAAAACATAATCGAGTAATCTTCATCCAGGAAGTGTTTCCAACACACCACCAAATATTTCGTGGGTTCCCAACGAGCACGCTTACGAGCACGCTTAAGTCGACCTACTTCTTTCTTCTTTTGCGCTTCTCCGTGTCATCAGTCCCGTCAAAAGCAATTGGATGAAGGGATATGCCTTTTCCCTTGTTTGGCCTGTTGTTGCATCCGAAAACAACGTATTTATCCGGCATTTTCTTTCTTGCAATCGAAGCAAAGACTGTCGTAAACAAGAAGGCGATTAAAGCCTGGAATGACGTCACAAATCGCGCTATACCCAGACTCTTTAAGCGATTCTGCTGCTCGGTCGTGTTTTGAAAAAGTGCGCTTTTTACGATCTTTAAAAATACATAAAAAATTCGGGTTTTAACCGATTGCAAACATTTTTGTGTTTTTTTTCCTAATTCCATGCAAAGATTTCAAGAAACGAAAAAAAAATTTGGGGGTTATAGGCACTTTAAGTCTATATGCTAATTGATTAATTATTTATTTATTTATTTATTTAATTAGTAACTGTCCCAATACATAGGTGTACAACTGTTCATTTTGATGTTGAGTTTACTACAGTAAAAATTTATTTCAGGGTTCTTCATTTTCCTCTCTTTTGTGGCAAACAAAAGAACAATCAACAAACTGAGAGCTGGTTGGAAGGCAAGATTTCATCGATTAAAAAATACAGACAAGGCCACACCCCAATCCAGGCAGACTTTCTCTACCAAGCTCGCCACTACTGCTTTGTAGTTTATTTGTGACTAATCAATTTTGAAAGTTTGCAAATTTAAAAGCTGAATAAGCTTTTTTGGTGATTTTTCCTAAAACTTAATTGAGAATAAAGCCAACTTCGGCTCAGTTATATGAGAAGTAAAAGAAAGATTGGGCGTGTTTTAGAAAGACCAGGACAAAACTATCCGTTTCTTTGCAAACCAGCCATGTATTTAAGCAATAGAGAACTTTTTCCGTGGTCAAATAGCCTCATGTAAACAAGAGGAGGATTGGGAGAACTCGAGACAGTTATGCAAACCACGTATCGAGGGTTTGCATAACTTTCGAGAATTCTCCCAGCCCGCATCTTGTTTTAATGAGGCTATTTAAATACGGAAAAAGTGCTCTATTGCTTTTATAAAATAATTCTCAAAAATACGCGCGAATCTAAACACACCTATCGACCAATGAGAGAGGGCAGTGGCTCAATCATTTCATATAAAGAAGATTTAAGAAATTCGTTACTGAGTTTTCTAGGTTAGAAAATCATAGCGCAAAATGCTTTGACATGAAAGTTCATTTAAAATGATCTGATGGCAATAGAAGCCAGTCTTCTTACTCGGTCAACATGACAACGAGGTTAATATCGTGTAATGTTAGCGTAAAGTTTTTGATATTAAAGTTCGTTACATTTGAAATAAAACTGTAAATACAAGTCAGCCATCTTCGATATAAAGGTTATAGAGTTGAGTGACGTCGAGTTGCGGGGAATAATGCTCTCCTTAAGAGAGGGGGACTGGGGAAGCCCATTTGTAAGTATTTCAATTCATTCTGATTTCTTTACTTTGATTGGATACCGATGGAGTCATCGCCCCATGATGCTTTGGGATACCTCTCTATAGTTAGACCTCGAATGCAATTCACTCAGTCCTCAAGATGGTGGCAGACTGTGTGGACTTATGTTGCTTGTGAGCATGACACTGTAAGTATCTGTTTATCGATTTTGTATTGATTTTTTAACAATCAAGATAAAAGATGTTGGTCACGCTTTTCGGCGTGACAAGGATCACGCCTCTCACAACAATAGGCTTAGTGGTAAGATAAGATAAGATTTATTAGTTTTCCACTAAATGGGTTTTAAAAACTAATTAGAATCAATGCTAAATACATTAAAATTAAGGATCTAAAGTTCTAATAGATGTTAAAATATATCGTATTGCTAATTAAAAACTACTGAGAAACTCCTTTAAATGTCTCTTGAAGATTGGCAAATTATCACATTCTCTTATTTCACGTGGAAGAGAATTCAAGAAACTCATTGCGCGGTATAAAAATTGTGTTGCCCAGAAGCTAACGTATAAGCCGGGATATTCAGGTTATTCTTATATCTAGTATTACGGTCATGAACGCAAACACGTGTCTTAAATCTATGACAAAGGTAGCTAGGGGCTAACCCCTTAACACATTTAAATGCTAAAACTCCAAGTGTGTATTTAAGAAAACTGGTCACGGGGAGCCACCTTAGCTCTCTTAATATCAGTGTTACATGGTCAAATTTCCGCTTTCCAGTAATAATTTGACAAGCAAAATTCTGAACTTTCTGAAGCTTCGAGATATTTTTCTTTGAAGTGTTAGACCACACCGGAGAACAGTCACACTGTCCACCTGCAGGCCAAGGTCCCGAGCAGAAGGAGATGGAGTGATCTTCTTTCCAAGAAGGGTGACATGAAAGTAAGCGGGCAGCCTCTGAAGCATCTGACGTGTGCTCAACACCAGTAGCTTGGTTTTCTCTAGATTTATGAGAAGGCTGTTGTAACAGCACCAGCTTGCGATTTTTTTAAGTCCTTGTTGATCTGTTGAATCATATTACTAGTCTCAGCAACTGGGAACGAAAGGTATAACTTCGAATCATCAACATATGACTCTAGAGAACACACGTCAGGAATGTTGTTGAGGTAGATAGTAAACAAGGCGGGTCCCAAGATTGAACCCTGTGGGACTCCATGTGAGATACCTTGCAAGCTTGAGGCCTGAGCTCCGATCCTGACACATTGCAGCCGTTCAGAAAGGTAGCTCTTGAACCAATCCAGAGATGCACCGGAAACACCCAGCGCCTGTAGATTTGCAAGGAGGGGTCTGGCTTGCCATCTTGGCTCAGGGTTAGCACCGCCATCCTAACTTTTTAATTCGACTCCTGATTGGCTCTTGGACACTTCAAAATATCTACGTCACAAAGGTAGTCACGTGGATGAAATCCGGTTCTCTGATTGGTCGAGTTCCATTTCAATGAGATGCTAATAATATGTACTACGCTCTGATTGGTTAGGGAGCAAATAAGCTACAATCATGAATAAAAGTCTTGGGACCAAATTGCACTTTTTACGCTTTTTCGCACACGCCAGACGCGAATACAACTTCACCTAACTAACCTCACCCCGAACCCACATACAATGTTGAAAACTAGCACTTGCAATTTCACCTGATTTCCAACATTGTATTGTGTGGGGGGTGAGGACAGCGCTTTCAGCAAACTTCAGTTGTAAAACACAGATAATTAACAATTATTCCATGAGCGCGCGTTGGATATGAGATGATAGATAGCCAACGAGGCGCATAGCGCCGAGTTGGCTATAATCATCTCATATCCAACAAGCGCGAGTGGAATAATTGTTTTATTAAAAACGCCCCCAAAATATAGAAAACTAGACTAAACTAAAAATAAAACGCCCAAAAAATCACTCATACGCTCGCCATTTTTGTAGTTCATGGTATAATGGCTCATATACCATGATGGCTAAGCCAATGAAAACTGTCGAATTGCATTATCCAATGATCCAGTTTTTAATAATTCGTTATATTACATAAGTGTCCCAAGGACGTTTGTCGTCACCGTGGTAATACATATTCGCCATGATCAACTTGCTAAACAGTAAAACTCCCATAATGTCTTTCAGGAACTCGCGCACATAGAGCTGTGCTACGGTCGCTTTGTTTTCCGCTACAAAATAGTTGAGACAGTAGAGATACAAAAATTTTGTTCTCCTTATGATAAAAAAATATATATATAATAAAAAATGAAACGATAAAACATTGTGCAAACAGTTTAAAACTGCCCTCTCATAATATAGAAGCCAAGAATGTTTGTTCTCGTCTTGTACATGATTCTCCCGTAGGGTTATTAGTCCAGTTACCGACTGCGAATAGAATCTTACATGAATGAAGACCAGAAAAGACACATAAGGTCTAGAGATCCTATTTCGTTAGAGCTTCCACTGATCAATGATCAATTAAATCTCTCTTGTTGACTGTTCAATTTGCGTATTGTGTTCAGTTAGCTGTGCGCGTGCGCTCAAACTGAAAGGCCATACATGCAACAATTTATTTCGCACGTGCTATGTTGGGAATTGTATTCAGCGTGTTGTAGGCTCGAACTCCAATTGTACGAACTATGCTAAAGGCCTATCTACACGCTGCGATTTGTCGGCCCCGAGAAATCGTGAAGCAAATCGGCGCGTGTAAATGGCGACCCGATCCGCGCGCGATTTCAGTCCGACATGTCGGCCGATTCGGAAAAAATCTGTGATCACTTCACTTGCATATGTTAATAATATGCCCTGGGGGCTTGTAGATTATGAATATAAAGGTACGCGTTGAGCCCCACCCCTTACACTCTTTTCTTTGCCGCCGTTTAGTTCAGATCTAGTGACCCGCCCTCCCACCCCGCGAGGAATCCGGGTTGTTGCGGCGCATCCTTTAGACTCTTCGTCTGGTTTGGGCTCGTCCCAAGCCAGAGCAATTCCCCATACCTTATTTACATTTCATAAACAACAATACCCAGGACAGAATATTATACTGCTTTAAGAGTTTTCTCTATGATACACTTTTAAAAATGTCATCATTTTACCTTTAAGAGATCGTTATATATCTTTTAGTTAAAACACTTTCTGTTTTCTGAAATCTCAAGCAAAATTTAAAGTATTCATGTCAAGGGAATTAAAAAAGCTCGAGCGCTAGGAGGCGGCTCTTCGCTCGTTGGAAGAAAACAAAATTAATT
Organism: Micromussa lordhowensis; assembly: GCA_964020085.1. Lineage (NCBI taxonomy): Eukaryota > Metazoa > Cnidaria > Anthozoa > Scleractinia > Lobophylliidae > Micromussa > Micromussa lordhowensis. The sequence continues at coordinate 8,396,298 of OZ026598.1, read as the reverse complement.
GTTGCAAAACAAAGAAGCAAACACAAAAACAATGCACAATAAACGTCTTTTGACAAACTAACTACATCTCAGTTCCAGATGGATGGAAATCGAGACTAACAAGATGTACATCCCTAAGGTATTACTTAGTACATGTAAATCACTAATTTTCAGCAACGAGGACGAATCGTTTTGGTGCTTGGTGGGTTCGTTCAAAATGTCCGCAAATCACCTAATATGCGCGCTAGTTATAATAATCAGTCCGTCACTTATGTGTCTCTCGCGCAGCCCGCGTTACACCCCTTAGAGTACGTCATCAAACAGATAATTGGTAATTAGCATTTGCCCAATTGAGCGATAATTGAGGGATTAAAATGTTGAGAGACATTTCATTGGGTTTGACCTTGCTTGATGTCTCGATCAATAACCCAAAATTGGCCACAAAACGTATCACGAGTTTAGTCGGAGACTTCATAAACTAAATGCATGAGGCATTGCAACTACCATCTGAATGAGTTATGAACGACCCTGCTAAGAAGCAAGTTGGATACAAAGCACTGAGAAAGCGATTGAAGGCTAAAGACAGAGCTATCGAGGTAACATTTATGTTTATGCATCTTATTTCATTCTAGGAACTGAAAAACAAAACAAAACAAAGCAAAACACATAAAAACGAAGAAAAAGCAACCAGCTATGGTTAAAAAGAATGTAATGCTGTTATACTACGTTTTATTTAATACAACACAATGGGGACCTTAAGCAAACCACGACGGCAACAGCAACGGCGTCCTCTGCAAAACAGTAACGTGAAATTAAATGAGTAAGTTTCTGCGTATTTTGGAGAACGTGAGCGGCGGTGGCTTAGTTTTCGTAGTTTGATTGAGAATTCAACGCTGGCATTGCACATTTAACTTGAGTAAATTCTGAGAGAGGTGCCCTGAACAAATATATACAGCCGCGAAATTCGAAGATAAAATATAAAACTATTTTTTACTGGAAGTCGTCCTTGTCGTCACCTCCGTCATTACTTAAGGTCCCTATTAAGCTTTTGTTTGAACTAGCAGCAATCATCAGCTCCAGAAAACTACGGATATTAATTTACAATTAGATGATGAGCTAGACATTTCTTTGAGGTGGTAACGCTGATAAGGTCCAAGGCCTAATAAACTATCACTCCTAGATCTTTGTCTAAAACTATTATGGTTCTATCACAAATAGCGTTCTCTTATTGGCTAGGCTAAGCCTAACAGTGTGCACTTCTTAACAAAGTAGCGCCCGCTTCTTTGAGTTCTGCAGTGTCTGTGAAGACTATTGTTGAGATAAGTTACTTGTTAAGATCTAGATTTCTATACTAAAACAATTAGGTTATTCACCCTCGATTTCTATACACCATAGAAATCTCGTGCTCATAATCTAATTGTAAATTAGAAATATAAAGCAATCATTTAATTGTTTTAGAAGAATAACAACTAAATTTTCTTTAAACAGCGATTTCTAAATATCCACTTAGTATTAAATTGCTTAAGCAAACTCGCGCGAACTAAATTGTCAATTTATTTGTATTTGTTTCGGCGCGCTGGCGCGCAAATGAGCTTCTTCAAAAATTTTAAGGTTTAACTTAGAGTAATGGTGAATGAACTTCAGGAATTCAATTATCTAGTAATGTTTATTTCTAAAAGTTATGATATATTCTAACCACAAAAAACTTCCAATGGCAACTTACACCCCCTATAATTCATCAAATATTTTCGCTCGAGCACAATTTCCTATATTCAAATTCCCATATTCCTTGGAAAGTATCTTTTATCTTTGATCATTCTTTGCATACTGCAAAAAATTGAACAGGGTTTATAAATATATCATTACAAGTTCATTTGCTAAATATGCAATTCATTTACAATATGTACAATTCATTTACTACATAATTAAAAATTATGTACTACATGTAATAACAACCTGTATTCCATGAATGTCTTGAATCTATTTTATAAATTCGAGATTGAGCAAGCGCTTTAATATTTTAAGGGAGTTAGCCTCTCTAAGGTTACAGGGTAGGCTGTTCCACAGGGTTGCACCGCTGTAGCTAAAACTATTTTTGAGATTGCTAGTTCGTGGAAAGGTTAAGTCTCTTAAAGAGTAGCGAGTTACATTTCGCGTAGTAAATTAGGTGAGGGGTATTCTGGAACAAGACCCTTCAAAGACCTTTATACTGAGACCTACATACCATCCGCAGAACAGATATCCTAGCACATTTTTTTTTCGCGCCAAATGGCGGCTATTGTATTTGTCCGAGACGTTATAAACACTTGTCTGAATTGTTCACCACTTAATTTTCCTCTAGCAAGGTGGCTCAAAATTGAAAAGGGCAGGAATCTATTGAAATCGATTTAGAGCGCTTGGACCCGTATTTAATCTAGTTTGATCTTAATTTAGAAGGTATCCTTTAAAGGTGAAATGAAAGTTAAACACGTAGAAAGAATTTCCTATGTAAACTGCTGACCTAGAAAGATGTGAAAAGCGAGAAATAAAACCTAGCTCTTTGCCCCAATCTTCAAATGATACTTTAACGCACTTAACCGCAGTTCTCAGCATAAAAATTCTCCCATGGACGGGTAAATTATTCACATCAACATCTGAAGATAAAGCAAAAACAAAAACAACAAAGCAAAGGCAAAAACAAACGAGCTCTGGGTGCAAAATCGAATTTCAGAAGCCACTTCACTGAGCGGGTCTTACCAGGGAGATTGAGCCATGTGATCAGTTTTATCCAATGGTGGTGGTGAGCTATAATTAACAGTCACATTATGAGCTCGAGATTTCTATGTGGTGATAGTTGATGAGGCCCAAGGCCGAATCCACTATCACAACATAGAAATCGAGAGCGCATAATCTAAATCTTTAAAGATAATTCTAACTGAAATTTACTTCAAATAACGGTTTCCAATTATTTCTCGACGTGTTATTAAACTTTAGACAGATAGACAGATCGCTCGGATTGAATTTTCATTTGAAATTGAAACTGTGTGCGTGCGCCATTTTTGTCAATAATGTAAGATTTTTAAAGTCTATAAACCATTAATGCTCTTATTTTAGTCTTCATAGGAATTTATTTAACCATTTGCGTTGAGGTGTTCCTCTTTAACTTTGTTTAAATGAAAAAAAAAAACGTCCCTATTTCGCAGACAACCTCCAACTACTGCACTCTAATGGCTGATAGTATACGAGTAGCCAAGCCAATCAGATTGTAGCATTTGCATTAGTATACTAGTAGAATTCTACTAATGGCTGATAGTATACGATAGCTCAACGAATCAGATTGCAGAATTTGCATTAGTGAGGAAGTCGAATTCTACTAATACAGGATATGCTTTTTTAAATGGCAACTAGAAAAAATCTCCCAAACATGTATGGATATCGTTCCAATTTGTTAAGCAACAGCTCATATACCCTCGAGATTTATCTTTACTAAACAATTATCGGATGAGGTTTTTGTCAGAATAATCAAGGTCGAGGTAAGGGTTATCAGCCGATCGCGAAGCCATCGTTTAAATCGGTCTGACAAAGCTAGGAATATAGGAGTAGCTTTCGATGAGACCTTGTCACTGGATAAGCATGTGAGTTCCGTTTGTTAATCTGCCTAAATTCATCTTTGGAATATTGCGAAGATTAGAACGTATTTGACTTCTGAGAGCACAAAGATCCTCGTCCATGCTTATGTTACTTGTCGACTTGACAATTGTAACTCGTTGCTGCTCGGGCCACCGAAGTATATGATTCAGAAGCTCCAGCGCGTTCAAAACTGCGCTGCACACCTTGTAGCTGGGCAACCTAGGGCTGCGCACATTTGCCCCGTCCTTTATGGAGCTGCACTGGTTACCCGTTGAGCAGCGAATTACCTTTAAAGTATTATTGTTAACTTTTAAAGCTCTCAATAATCTGGCGCCTCCGTATCTAAGTCAACTTATAGTCCCATACAACCCCACAAGAAATCTTAGGTCAGCTGGCAAACAGGACAGGGCCTTTTCGGTCGCTGCCCCAAAGCACTGGAATGAAATTCCCTTAGACATTAAATTAAGTCGATCAGTTGATGTTTTTAAATCTAGATTGAAAACTTATCTTTTATTACATTGAACGAAAGAAAAATGTTTTTGCTTCTTCAATGACGGCAAGCAACACAAAGCGCGCGAACTTGACATGAATACCCTTAGAAATCATGCACTGCGGTAATACATGATATGATACCCGTGACCTTGACATGATAATTGTGTAATCTGCAGTTATGACGTTGATTTCGAAAATTCACGGTAGGAGTTAGAGAGTTGAATGTATAATAATATTTAATAAACGGCTGGTTCGTTTCGAGTTTTGCTCGATCTGGGGAGTGATTATTATCAAAGGTTGTGTTCCCTGCATTTTCCACTTCAGAAACAAAGAAATTGTCACAATTCAATTTTAACACTACCAGATTTTGTTATAAACTTCTGTTACTAACAATGTTTCATGAATCAGACACGACGGAGCACAGCAAATTCTTCTTATAGGCCTCAATACTATAAGTTTGACTGTCAATAATGATAATGATGTCATACATAACTTGCCAAAAACGTTCGGACAATATTGATTTCGGACAAAAAAAGCGTGTACGATAGTAGAACCGTCTAAAATTTTAGGCTTCCCAGAGCTTACTGTACAATATCAATATTTTAAGTCGCACTATACTTCTTTCGGCGACAGCATCACCTGTGTACAAGCCCAATGTACATGACAGAGCTAGAACACGGTTAAAAGCTTACGTTGCTGTATTTTTCCTTCCTACAATTGCAAAATGAAATTTTTCTCAATTTATGGAAAACATACGCAGGTAAATTGTTTTTCCCTTCTAATTCGCGTTTTGTAGGTATACGTATATTTACTTTAGCAAAGTATTCGAAAGTTGTCTGAAATAAAGCAAAACAGTCTGAAAATTAAGCGTCCGCAATTTAAACGTCCAAATTTTTTGCTCTACATTGCTTCAGATATACTCTTGGCACTAGGATTTAATATAATCATGATTTTAATATTTTTTTCAGCGCTTGAGGAATAAGGTAGCATGGCTAGAACTACAGTTAACCATGCACTTTACCGAAGATCAACGAAATGAAAACGACAATGAGGCACAGCTAGCTTTCGATGATTGCGTGAAATGCAGACGGCTAAGGAAGATGCTAGAGGAATCTTTGCAACTACCACTGGTACAGATTGTTTGCATTTAATGTCTAATATATGTCACATGTTTTTCTCACTTTTGAAAGGTTTTAACTTCTTAATTTTTTTTTATTGATTTAACTATACGTATTTTGGTCCTCGAAATAAAATGTACTCTCTGTTGGTTAGTGACATCCCATTGACCACTGCATACGTTTATCGATATCTTGTTTCTAGTAAAGAAAGTAATCTGGGAATTAGTGAAAAACTGCAAAACTGAACGCAACATCAAACTGAACACAGCATAGGAAACGAGCTTTGTGCAACAGACGTATGAACTTAGTCATCATTATGATCGATCGCGTGGTGGCCTCATGGTGCGCTCGACTCCGGAGCAAGCGGTCCGGGTTCGAGCCCTGGTCGGGGACAGTGTGTTGTGTTCTTGGGCAAGACACTTTACTCTCACAGTGCCTCTCTCCACCCAGGTGTATAAATGGGTACCAGCTATTTGTTGGGGAAACCTAACAAAATTGCGGGGCAGTGACCTGCGATGGACTAGCATCCCGTCCAGGGGAAGTAGAAATACTTCTAGCCGCTTCTTGCTACAGAAACCGGGATAAGCTCCGGCAGCTATGAGCCAGCCTTGGCTCCAAGGCTTCACACATGATTGATTTTGAGTTAAAAGCTGACACAAGGTCGATGTCTATTCTTCAACAGATTTCAGAATTGCGTAAATTACACGGAAGCACCTCAGATGTCACAAAGGAATCAATCGCCTTGTCAAATGATCCCCAGTCAGTAACAAGCAGTACTCAACAGGATTTCAAGCTCAACATCGATCCTTCAAATCAATCATTATCAACCGATCAACAACTTGACTCGCCACAGGCTCCCCCGGAAAATCGTGGCTTATTTGATGGAATAACTTCTGAGAATATCTGCTACGCAATTATCATGGTGGTGGCGATATTGCTTGTTAACTGGATCTAAGTTCAAGAATCAGAATCAGATAGAATAAAACGTTGAGGTGACTGCAGAAAAAACAGAATAAACTAAAGAAAGGTCAAATTTGACCCTTCTAAGGGTAGCAGTAAATATGCATGTATGAGCGAAGGGGAAGTCACAGTATAAAAAGTAACTGTTTCTCTCTTTCCAATACTGCTACGATTTTCGTAACTGACCAATAAAACTAAACACGAAACACGAAAAAATGTATCCGATAAATTAACTTTAGTTGAAAGATCGGCGTAGATTGGAAATAATGACATATAAAAGTATCATGCAAGATCTAGTTTGGTATCTTGACTTGACTGTTATGATCAATGATGTTAATGCCCTGTGAGAATGTTCATTTACGCCTCCCAGAAGCACTGTATGCTCCTATGCATGCATCGTTGTCCAAGTGGGACTAGTAAAAAATATAAACGACAGCGAGATAATTGGCTGCAGACATCAATCCATTTTACTCTATAATAATTGCAGCCCCGGTCACTGGTAGAGTATATTTTGTCAAAGATTACGTTTAACGACTTAAGGAATATGGGCTTTGATTCTTTTGAGGAAGGGGTGGAGGTTGGGGCACTGGATGCTTCCATTCCTCCTAGACTTTGAATTGATTTGAATTGACCAATCAGGATTTAGCAAGGTGGAAAAACTGTAAACTGAAATGGTTTCCTCGCTTCCATACACGGTGTTCTTTTGTTTGTGAAATATTTAAATAGTCATAAATTCGTTAAAATGCATGTCATTTGTCTGTCATAATTGATGTAGCTAAAATTAAAGCAAACAAATTTTAACGCGACCAATTGATGCAAAGGCCTACTGCAAAGGGAACCACAACTACCCCTCACCCACCCTTACATTGTACCACCCTTCATTGGGGGGGGGGGGGGAGGAAAGGGGGTTAAACCTCTTGTGACTCAATATTATAAATAAAGTGTGAAGCATTCAAATCCTGATATACTGGTCCGAAAACAATGAAACAATTTGTCCCCGTGACGTGTCCCATTAAGTTCAACTAGTTGAACATTGTGCGACATGTCGCGGGAAAAAATATCCCCCAAATTGGTGTTGCACAAATAAAAAAGCATCAGTTTACACGAGGGGACATGTCGCTGCAACATTTTCATGTGTGTGCAAATGTTTTGATTTTGTCTCCGCGACACGTCCCTGCTACATGTCGCCTCAGAGTGCACTATGCAAGTCTTTTGTCGCTGCAACAAGCTCCAACAATAGTAATACGCTATTATCATTTTTTTTTGTAATCGATACTACTTTTTTATAGGAGTGAAAGAACTTTACTTAAGCCAAGTTTTAAAAGTGTCACGTATATTGTAGACAACAAGATAAAATTCAATAGTTCACCCAACTTGTCATGTAATTTAGTTTCTTGTCATTAGATAGACAACGACCATATGAATATAAAACCATCAAACAGTTCCAAGAAACCTGTTGAAAGAACCATCATGTTTGCCTCTTTGAGCGTTTCTATTTCCTTTTATTTCACATTCATGTTTTTAAACATACTGCCAATTCCAATTCGTACACTGTCGATTCGATAGGAAGGTGCCACAGCCGAATATCGCCTGGTAACACAATTTTGCCCAAACACATTGGATCAAAAAGGAGAAGAAAAACTTCTTGTTTTAACTATTATTATAGTGATATATTTCTAGAATCTTTACTAAAAAGGGGTTAACGCATGGTGTTGAAATTTATGGCTAAGTTCTGAATGTTGTTTTAGCAGAGATTAGATAAAGAAATGAATCATATGGATCGACATAAATGTATATGAAAAATGTCAATGGCATAAGAGTATAATAATAATAATAATAATAATAATAATAATAATAATAATAATAATAATAATAATAATAATAATAATAATAATAATACATCACTTATATAGCGCAACGCTTCTCAAAGATCCAGCGACGCTTTACAATAAATCAATTATAGTATAAATGCATTGAGTAGAATAAATTGCTTAACAATATATTTGGCACTTACCTCGTTGAAACGAAGACGTTGTCAGATGAACGGCCTTTAAAAAATAAGAACAATTTAACGAACGTGGAGCACCCAAAGGCTTATGCATTTACAATTGTTGATCTGAGCGGATCTTATTTAATTTGTTACCGCTTGGTATTGAAGGTACTTCCGTTGCACACCTCGGGCGCGCAAGAGCTCCGCTATAAGTAATGCATTAAGACTAGTTACACTAGAGGAAATTGTTCCAGATTCGTAACGAATCCGGAATGTTTTAGTACCGGTTTGGTTTTGCCGTTTACACACAAGTGGACGAATCCAAAAAACTCCCCGGTTTGGTCATGTCTCTGGAGATTTTGAATCCAGAATTTAAAGTGGGAGCTTTGAATCCGAAATCGTTTGAATCCGGAGAGTTGTGTCGTGTAAACGATTTTCTCTCGAATCCGCATTTTTTCGCCTGCGAACTTTAGAGTTTGAGGTAGAACCAAAATGGCGGATCTTGTCGTACTCATATTGATGGCCATCGATGGCGGTCGCTGGCTGCCTCATGCAGTTACATGTACAGGTCCGGGCACTCTCGGAATTTAAACCAAAATTATCGACGCAAACAATGTTGTCGTCGTGTGTAAACCGTTAGAAATCCGAATATCCTTTCAGTGTTAACGCCAACGAATCCGACTACTCTAAAATTGATGAATCCAGAAACATTTCCGAATCCGGAAAAAACTCCTCTAGTGTAAACCTAGTCTAAGTTGCCTTGTTTATTTCCGGAATATGCGATAAGGAATTAAATACATGCTGGAATGGACAGCATATTATTCGCGACAGTCTCTTTCGCGCTCGCTGAATAAGAGGCGGAGAAATGCTTCACGCCCAGAAGACGAACGTTTAATATGCGGATTCATGCTGACGTCTTTGTTTACATTTTTGCTCATTTGCATACGGCTTTGCGTACAGAAGGAAAAATGTTAGATATGAATTGCCTTCAGGCCTCTTTGGGTGTAATATTCAAGGAGAAATTGTCTCTCAAAAACTGCAAAATTTCTGAGTGACAATACTCAAAAGCAAACTCAAAAAATAAACTAGAAAATCCTAGCAACCCAAAACATAATACCACTGCAGAAACCCGATGTTTGGAGGCAAAGAACACCCAATTAAAAAAAAAAAAACCTTAACGCATATTACTAAGAATAAGTGTACAAACTAAAGGGAGCCGAGGGAATAACACTGCAAACACATGATGTATGCGAGGCAAGACACGGACGATAATAATACTAAGAATGCAAACTAGAGACAACCGAGGGAATACTACTGCACGAACCCAATGATTGAGAGGCAAATCACGAACAACAAGAACATTACTGAATATTGCAAACCAATTGCAAGAACAGAAGCTTGCAAACTTGGATGGATCCGGAGGGGAAAATCCTGCACAAACCCGGTGCTAGGGAGGCAGAGGACGTACAAAATGATAAAAAGTTCTGCAAAAATTTTTGCAAAAATTTCTGCAACCTGAAGGGAGAATCATGAATTAATTATAAAGCCAGGCGACGAAACAAGGAACTAAACGACGACTGAAAGGACAAACCCCAAGACATTCAAGTTCATTTGTACCACTAGGGGCCCGGATTTGGGATCTCCATAAACAGGACCTGCTACACGGGTTGAAGAAGTCTGGAACTTGGTAAGCAGCATGGAAAGGCTTCGAAGCGAAGGATTCTAACACGAGCTGAGCTGAAGTGAGATGCAGATCTCTTATTTAAACTCGCTTAGTGAGGGACTGGTGCCAGTAGGGAATGTTTTGTTCTCATTAACAACGCCAATCTCACGCTAACAGTTTATTGTTAAAGAATTTCTAACACTGCTTGCAACGTTCAGAGGCCTTTTCTTGTTTTCCTGGAAAAGGGGGTTGGTGTGGGGGGGGGGGGGGAGATTTAACTAAACTCCCGCTAGGTAACAATACCAGTCATCGTTTGTAAAAGGAGTAGCTTATTTCGTCGCAGTTAACAAAAAATTCCACGGTCCCGTCCGCCAACACTCTAATAATAGATTTAGAGTTGGCCTGACCGAGTTTAGTCCGCATTTGCAGCTGCGTGTAAACAATTCATGCTAACTTTTTCGGAATTTTTTAATCTTTAAGCACTACTTTATGCCATGAAATTAAATTGATCTTCTTGACCATGGTCATGTTTACAAACCAATCGCTTATTTATAGGTTAACATATCTTCTCTTATATTGTTGTTGTTTCTTTGTTGTCTTGTTTTACATGTTGAACACTTGTCTATCTACGTGAAACGAATTGTTACGCCACATTGAAAGCAAAGTTTAAGCGTAGTTAATTTATGATCGGCAGTAGTTACATCTTTTACTATTTGTACTTCCAAGGGGTGGTGGTCGTTACCTCCTAGAGGCTCTTCAAGATTTAAAACGAGGGTGCATCCTGCAAATATGAAATTTCTAGCAGCTATTCATTCATTTCTTGCAGAAAGTTTGATTTCTCAACTCTCCGTCGATCAACTGAACTGACAGACTGGTCAAACCAAATTTGGCCGTTTTGGTCAGATATCTTACTTTCTTCCATTTTCTTTTTTTTTTTTTTGGACTCTGTCACCATTTTTAATCAATTCTCCGTCAATTTTACATGATTTTCTCTGTTTTTGAGAGAGAAATGAAAATCAAAACAAGAGTCGTAATGACGACTTGTCATGCCCAAGAAATAAATCAATTTTATAGAGCAAATATACACATGTATGTCATAAAGTGTGAAAACTGATTTTCGCACAACAGTGCTCAATACATAGAAGTAGAGCGAAGTATATATGGAAGAAAAAAAACAAATAAACTACAAGTTCATCCCTACAAGCCTGTTTTGTGGTTGCCCACTCATCGGAGGATTTAAATCCCCTGGGATGAACTTATAGTTTATTTGTTTTTTTCTTCCATATATGTATGTCATATATCTATTTACAACTAAAGCTAAATAAAAAGGGGTCCCTAACAGCCAACCCTCCATTGGACTACCGTGAGGGTAAGGATTTGCATTAACCGTATAATAATCAAAACTAACACTTTGGACGAGAATCCACATATAAAAATTACCAAAAAGAAACCACTTGATTTCAATAATACACTCCTTGAAAAGATGGCTGCGTGGAAATCTCATGTCACGTGACCAAACGATTGGCACAGTGTTTCTACACAGTGAAACGCCACAAAGTGAGTATGCTACAGCTACAATACTACTTTAGTTAGAAAAGCATGAACTCTTAACCGCTATGTCTACATTTGGCTATTTGGAGAGCCTAAGCAGGGCAAAATGTTTTACAGCTTTGTCTCAAATGTGTTGGTACATTGGGTATTGTGACCACTTTCGTGTTGTTTCTTTTTGACGCCTCTCAGCAAAGCTACAGTTCTCTTCTTTGCAACAAACGTCAGGAAAATAAAAAATCCTGTAAAAAAAACAACAAAAAACAAAGAGCATAACATGATATTTTGTCTAACCTAAGTCTTTATTCAAATTGTATTACGGAATTATTGTTGAAATGAAGCCATTTTTTGGTAAGGAAACAAGTGGAGAGCTGATGTACAGGCTACAGAGACGTTGATAGGGCACTGCGCTGAAATAAGAACTGCCTCAGTAATCTCTAAGGGTGGAAGATTTGGTCCTTTTTTGTCATCTTACCTTGTAAGCTGTTAACCACAACAAAGATATATGCTGTTACATCTGTTTTAACGATGGAACTTATAAATCCAAATACCCATGTTAGACCCAGGACACAAGTCAGCTTGATGCACAGCAGAGCGAGACTTGAGTGACTTCCCTGGTCGGACAATGTATTAGTGACCTAGATAAATACAGAATGTGTGAGAATCTATTGATTTCATAGTCAGATGCTATGCAAGTGCATCCTCGAAAATTAAGAAAAAAAATTGCCGTACAAGAATGCATGATGAATTGTAATACAGAGAATGCAGCAGCCTCCAGAAGAAAGGTACTTCGACTACTTAATCCTGACTTTTAGCAATTCCCTTTCCTTTCAATGACCCATTTGCTACCTTGCTGTCAAGTAGTATGTTAGATTTTGGACTGAGTGACCGATTGTGAAAATTGCTGGCCGAGAGAGCAATGCAAAAATTTATTGTTTATCTTAGAATACACTTAAAGACATATGCTTTGGAGTGAGCCCTGATGGATTTTCAGGTGTCATAAGGTATTTTTTAAGACAGGAAACATATTATGCCGCTATAATTTCCTTATAAAGTGATTTTGACTCACGGAAGAGAAATTATAGTCAACTGGGTTGGCATGTTAATGAAGACTGCAACCACACTACCACAACTGTAGGTTCCTTGTTAAAATGCGTACTTCCCAAGTAACTTTCCATTAAATAAACTGAGAAATAGAAAACATGTGCTGTGTTTCTATCGAGTTACAGAAACACGAGTGAAAGTTTGGGAGAACGAGAAATGCTGTGGGAACACGAGCCGCAGGCGAGTGTTTCCACAGCTTTTTCGAGTTCTCCCAAACTTTCACTCGTGTTTCTATAACTCGATAGGAATACGGAGAACATGTCGTCTAGAAAATATCGCGACGAAGAAAAAGAAAAACAACTTTTTTACTTCGATCATCAAATTGTAAATTCTCTTTGTTCGCACCATCATTACGTCAACAGCTCGTGCTAGTTCTGTGTTTCTATCGAGTTATAGAAACACGGTTTTAAACCAATCAGCGTGCGTATTTCCTTTGGGTTATTTTCTAAATAATCTCACCTTGCGCACTTTGTAGATAGAAATGACAGTCCAAGTTAAAGCTACGAAATTGATCATAATAGCCAATGCAACAGGGACACCGACAACAGCTAGTAATGTAGTACCACTTTTGATCCAACAAAATCCACCGTGACCTGCGAAGAAATTTGTTAATATCTCACAAGCATACGATCGTCATGTGTAAGTGGGGGACATTAAGTCAAAATTTAAATACAAAAAAAAACAAACAAAAAATAGATTTGCATTAGATGGGTAATCGACTACGCGTATAATTATTTTCAAACACGGATTCAGCTTGCCACTGACGATTCTCTGATGGGAAATAATCTCGCGATCCTAGAAATCTGAAACGTTAAGTATTATTATGAAACATACATACGCGGTAAATCCTTAGTCCGTTCATATCAATGTAACAAGCGATGGTATCCAGTATCTCTCGAATATGAGGCAATCCCATTACACGATAATATATCTTATGCAAAAAAATGCCACAAAGCGACTTTCGCGCATACCGTATCCTATGCGAATAGTATCCGTGTAATCCAGCACAAAACACGTGACGACAACAACTGCTGGTGAACCCCATGCAAACGCACAATATTTAAGGAGTGTCTTCCTGCTGTTTCTGGCTGATTGGGAACGTGCGGCATTATCTGAAATCATAGTTAGAAACAAATTTATTTTCTTTTGAGTTTTAGCACATTTTATGTAGATAACGCTTTTCACATTGTCTTCTGGATTAACATATGCATGGAGAAACTCTTTCATAATCCGTTTTTAAGGTTTAGCTAATAAAAAGTGTCCTACTAAGTTTCCTATGAGTGACCCGTCGCAGTCCGTGTTCTATTATGCTCACTCTTCCTGATTAAGATCTAATGAGAACATTTCTTACCGTGAAATGCAAATGTTTTTGCCACATCAAATGCCATTACGCTCATCCATGCAAATGAACATAGCAAAAAGTAATGAAGAAGAATAGCGATTCCAGTGCAGAGTGCTTGGATGTTTCTTAATCCTGCGACAAAGAGGAATATGTGATAAAATATCATTGCAAAAGACAGGTTTATCAAGTTTTTGCCAGGCAGGGTCCTCAACTCCTTAAAGATGCAGTAAACGACGAGTAATATAACCAGCGACAGAACCGAAACTGAACAACCTGCGTAGGTAATAATCTGTAGTGGAGATACTTCATAGGAAAACTTTGCAAATGTTCCTTTCTTTGAGTAGTTACTTGCAAAGCGTGTGCACAAAAAAACATAGGAGCCATTCATGAAATATTCAGTACGGTTATATCCTGTGGAGTGTAAAGGAACCCACAAAGTTCCATTTGGGTGCAAAACAGTGTCTGAAGCGTTAAACTGTATACCAGAACAGTTCAGCATTACTAAGTCACCACTGGTTGAATTGGTTGAATTGATCGAGGTGTTGGTATTCACAATCAGTTTGTGGAAAGCCTCCCTGCACTTTTTAACGAAAGGATCATAAACAAACCCTTCCTGACAAGTCTTGTATTGCACGACCTTGGTTTCGGTTGTTTTTCCTTGAATGCGCATTTGATTAGAAGAAAAGTCAAACAGAATGTTCAGTGGGGGAGGAGGAGGTTGCTCGGTAAAATGTGGACTCTCAGTGGTCTGAATGGTCAATAACATTGTCCTAAACGTCGTCATGAGTTGCCATGGAGGTGTTGTCCAAGGTCTCGTGGTACGTGGTGGGGGTGTTGACCATGGATACGTCGTAAGCGGTGGTGGTGCTGTTTGAGATGTCATGGTTTGCGGTGGCGATGACGCCCCAGGTGTCGTGAAAGGCGGTGGAGGCGTCGTGCCAGGCGTCATGGTATACCGTTGGGTTGTTGACTCAGGTCTCGTGGTAAGCGTCGTGGACTTACTTGCCGTGGTATACGTTGAAGGTGTTGACCCTGGATTCGTTTGATACTGTAGAGTTGTAATCGCCTGAGTTGGAGGATCACTTGTAACTGGCACCGGGCATCCACAGTTTACCTGAGTTATATCATCTCCGCTGCACAATGCACAGTGTGGATTTTTACGGTGTGAATTTCCACAAATTGGGAAAGCGTAGTATGAACATAACACTTGCAACACTGGTTCTTTGTCAACTATTTGTTTCGAAGAGCAACTGCTTTGGGTCGCAAGGCAATTTTTGAGGTATTTTCGCTGTTCATGGGTAGGCTGGTAGTTTACCGTGCAGTTTTCTCTTATAAAAGCTAACAGTAATGCGTTATCTTGAGGAAGAGCTGAAGCTGGAATGCGTCCACAGTCTGCTGTCATTCGCCAGTAAGAGACATTTTGTACGGCATTGCACCTGGCACAAAACACGTTCCTGTAAACTACACCCGCCAGTTCATCTACAACAGGCATGCCCCTCAGGAAGTCTGTGTTATCTACAGTCTCGCATAAGGTTTGAATTTCCGGTTGGACAGTATCTGGCGGACAGTAAGTTTTCATCACAGTACCATGGCTGCCCGAGTTCTTGATATTGACACATTCCCATTGTCCACGTTGGTCGTCATGCCTTGGTTGCACTTGACTGCAGCTAGTTTAAAAGGAAACAATAAATGACATCAGCAAAAACAACAGACAACAGCAACATCATCAACAACAACAACAACAACAACAACAACAACAAAACATGAATTAAACTGAAATCTGCTTCAGTCGTTGAACATTTTATCAGCATATAAAATAAATAGTTTACTGGACAATCGTTGCTGTAATTGCTTTACTTGCTGTCTTAATATTAGAAAATGTCTCCAGATCTTTAGATCGCATCGACCTCTATAAGATCTAAGTCTGAGTAAATCGACTATTTTTTTAATCCCTTGTTTACACGCTCAAGACATTTCCGATGGAGGTTTCATTTCTGCTGCTTCTGTAGGTTTGTCACTAAGGTTTTCTGTGGCTGTTGCCGTTGTCCAGATTGCCGTTATTTTGATTCCAGCGTCCTTTACATCGTCGTCCTTGTTGTATATATAACAATTATTCCATGAGCCCGAGTTGGATATGAAGTGATAAAATAACCAGCGAGCGCGTAGCGCGAGTTGCGGTTATAATCACTTCATATCCAACAAGGGCGAATGGAATAATTGTTTTAGTAAATTCTCAAACCAGGTTTTGCCGCCGATTTATACAGGGCTGACGTTGAAAACTTCGTGCAGAAAATGTTTAAACTTGGCGTACTATTTTCCATATGACGTAAAACTCAGACTATTGGCTCACAGTCGCAGTTCTTTTAGCCAATCAAAAAGCTAGAAATGCAATAGTCGGAGCTGAGAATTTACTAAATGGGTATTGCCCTCGCTTGTTTAGTAAGATAATTGGATATTTTCTGTGAGTTACGGACGAAAACGGAGTGGAGGTCCTTAAACACGCAAAAAAGGACACGAGGCAAGTATTCAGACACCTTGGCCAGACAAGGTGTTTAATAAAGGATTGAGTATATGGAAAAACGTTTTTTTTTTCTTGAGGAACACAGCGCGTAATTCTGAGCGGCCATGATAGTGCCATCTTGGCCGCTCGTGTTGCTAATCTCAGAGCAGGCATGCGTTCAGATCTTTTTCTTGGGATGTTCTACTTTTTCTCTTTTAGCTTTATATCTGCTGGCCCTGTAATGACTAAATTACGCGACGCTCGATTGGCAAAACTAATTAGTCATACTTGTTTTATCTATATTTTACTTACGCAAGTTAATTACATCCCCGTTACCTGAAAAAGAAATCGTAGCAACAGTCGCCTACGTCTAGGCAATGACTGTCACAGTAACAAGGTAAATTCCTTCCGCGCTCTGTTGGGTCAGCGGCAGCGCCCTGAATACATCTCGCCTTGCATGAGTGTTCAGCTCTTGGACAAAAAGCACCAAAGTGAAAGTAGCCAGTGATGTTTAATCGATGTAAAATCGCCTTAGTGCTCACATTGTTCCCGTTATATGCTACTACAAGATCACCATCTGTGTTCAGAAGAAATAAAATTGATATAAGTAAAGTCGATCTTGTTCTGCAAGGGACAGCTGTCCAAAGCTGCTTTTGTTTTATCATTGTAGCAGCTGCTATTGTGGTAGGGATAGGGGCATTGTTTCTGTTGTTTGTTCTATTGTACTCTCAAAGGGTAGCAAGCCAATCACGTGAGACCTTAGGAGAGCTGCTACATCACCCGACTTTTCAGAGGTTAAAATGTTTTTTTTGTTTGTCTGTTTGTTTTAACGCGACAGTTTTACTGCCTTACAAAAGTTTGTATGGTAGTTTTACTGTCATACAAAGTCATCCATAAAAACTAGATAAAAAGGTATTTAAAAAACGTTGACACTGGCTAAAATATTGTGTTGGACGTTTCGGCAACTGCTGTTGCCTTCTTCAGCAAAAGATACGATGCAAATGTTTCTGACGGCGTCCTGATGGTATATGATGCATGCTAATAAGTCGCACCTCGAAGAAATATTTTAAAAAGTTAAACACACAATACAATAGCATAAAGAATTTGTAGAAGTAATTAAGAATGCTCTAGAGACTTTGTTTAACTTTTTAAAATATTCCTTCGAGGTGCGTCTTAATATTAGCATACTATCAGGACGCCGTTAAACATTTGCATTTTATCTTTTGCTGAAGAAGGCAACAGCAGTTGTCGAAACGTCCAACACAATATTTTAGCCAGTGTCAACCTTTTTTAAATACCTTTTTATCTAGTTTTTAACATGCCTGGCTACACACCAAACATTTAAAGTCATCCATATTGAGTTGGAACATAAGAAGAGCAGTAAAACTGCCGGAAACGTCGCGTTTTGAAAATATCGTAACCCTAGAAAAAAACGTCGGTCGTGTCAACAAGATCTACTCTGTTTATTTTATACGTGTAAATTCGGAAAAATAACTATTTAAAAAGATAAGTAACTGCAATAGATAAGTTATTGCCTTGCAGCAAAATTCTAGCAGCATTCTAGTTGCAGATGGTCCTCTAAACGTGTTAATGTTAATATATTAGTATTTGCATGACAAGAGCAATCAGTCAACATGTCATTGCCCCTGATATTACCATAGCACTGGAGTTTTGTTTCTCTTTCGTAAGAGTATAGTGAATTCATTTTTTCCAATTCATCTTGGTCGTAAAAGATGACGGAAAACGATTGTTTGAAGCTGAAAAAAAAACCCTTTCTGTCCCAGGATGCTATTAACAGGTGATTAAGACACGCTTCATCGTGTAATTGAGGCTTTACGCAAACTCCATTTGGAGAAAAGAAGAAATAAACAACGCAAATAACGTTATCAAGCTAGAAATAGGTCATTTTTCCTTACCGGTAGCACCCGCTGTCAGTACAAACGTAGAGAACACATAAATGACCAGGAGGATAATGGACGTGCTCTGTACTGAGTGTCTATACATTTTCCAGAGTTGCACTCTTCAAAAAGACTACTGCAATATAAATCAATTAATAAACCATAAGTTTAATACATGCGTTCGGTCATAACCCGCGGGCTTACAGGTGGTAGTGCTGTGTCTCTCCCTCGTCTCCCAACATTAGAGAGCTGCATCATTCTAATTCGGACGCAGAACACAATTTTACCAATAATGACATCGAATAAATGACAGAAAAAAAAAATAAATGAAACATTGACTCGCTTAGATTTTTATCAAGAACTAAATTTTGCTCAAAACAAGCCCCATTATGTCCGTGCGTCCGTGAACTAAAAAATATCTGCTTATATCCAAAACACGATGCCGGACATATAAATGCTAATTATCACAAACATTACTAACGTTAGCTTTCTGTTCGGCATGATAAATATCGGTGGGAAAGGTTGAGCAAATTCGTGTAGGGCAAATTCAACATCCCATAGGCAATAATTGTGTTGACAAGGCCCGACGAAAATAATTGCTTATTATCATCTTTGTAATTAATACTACTTTTTAAAAGATCTCAGCGGAGGAAAGAACGGAAGTGCTTGGTGCAACAAGACAAATGCAACATCGCAGACTTCTTATTTTTTTGTCGAAATAACAGACATAGTAATAATAACAACTAATTTAAAGAGACCGCTTTAAAGAGTTATCATTTTCGTTTCTTTACGAATTTAAAAACAACTCTGGCCATAACTTTTACCTCCCAAACACACTGGCTGAAGCCAAATTATTATGATATTTAGTGATATATTTCTCAAATCTTTGCTAAGACGGTCAAGCAAATTCTCTAAGTCGATCTGGCCAATAACGCACCATTTTCGAAGAGAGAAGATAAATAGTTCGATCGTGTGCACCAATAACAAGGAAAAATGTTCAGAGATTAGTAGAGTATTAGAGCGATTAGTTTAAATTATCCAAAAAAATACACTCACTGGCAGTATAAATGAAACTTGCCTGGTTGAAACAAAGATATTCTCTAATTCTCTGACTTAAACCTTGACCTGAAGAACATAAACCAGAGGCATTTGATTAAAATGCTGTTTATGTGAACGGATGTTGTTTCATTTGCACTGCTAGCTATGGAAGGGACTGAAAACCCATTACGTGAAGTTAAACATTTTTACGATATCACGTGACAAATTGTCATACCAGCTGCAGGTGATAAATCTCATGAAGCAAGGACGGAAGAGTTATTTTCTGAAGCACTGAAGACGAAGGGCAGAATAATATCTTTTGCGTTTTCTATTCTAACCTGACCAGCGATCTGCTGGTAATTAAGCCGGTTTTTCATTGAAAGCCATTTGGAGAGGAAATTAATAAAATGAGTTAATTCTCTAGAGACCAATCGCGAACGAGGACGATGTAAACATCATATATTTTTCAGTATTCGTTTTAAAAAGCATGTTTCAATATTGAAAATTTACAAGGTAATTGGTAATAGATTATTTTTTTCTGAAATCAATTATGGGGAAATATGAAAAAAGGCCAATTCCGGTAGCACACTAGCGGAACAAATCGAGAAGTGATAAATATCCGAAAACCAAAGAAATATTGAAATGGGAAAAAAAGATAACTCAGTTATATAAAAAGAATATTTGAACCTCGTTGTAATGTCTATAAACGAATATACATTTACTTACTGATCCTTTGGGAAAGATTAGATGAAATTGAGAAAAATGTAATGATTTGCGAGTGGCGAGCTGATCAATTATATATTTGCCGACGCCGAAGGATGCAGAAAGTATTAATTGATCTGCGCGACACTGACAAATCATGATATTTTGCGATAACCGAGTTCAATAACTGCTTTATTATTCAATCAGCAAGTTTGTTTTCATATTTAAATCACTCTCTGTAGGCATTTTTAACACAAGAACGTGGTTACAATTACTTATGAGCAGAATATTACTTGTAGCAAAACCGTTATTTGAAGGCACTTATTCGCAGGTCACGTGGTGGACTCTCGGCAAATGAAACAGAAGAAAAAATGCATGGAATGATAATTGGGTTTCTTTTCACAAGGATCTTGATATTTAGTGAGAAGAAGTCGAAGGAAACATTGACATTCGGCGCTGGACTCCTGAGCGAGCGGTCTACATTCGAGCTCTGGGGCCCGTTTCTCGAAGGTCCCGAAAAGTTTCCGCACCCGGAAAGCCGGAGCAAAATCTCGAGGCTTATGATTACAGAGCTGTTTTATTAACGTATTTTTAATATAAACAGAGGTGCTCTTCACACAATAAGTTTCAGGCGTCTACATTTGTCCGTTTTTAGATACAGATGAACTAAAAATGGCTTTACGGGCTAAAAAGTTTCCGGGGCTTTCGAGAAACGGGCTCCTGGCCGGTGTTATTGTGCTGTGTGATTAGGCAGGATAATTTACTTTAAAAGTGCCTCTCTCCAACCAGGGATATTAATGGGTACTAGTTAACAACAACAGCAACAACAGCATCTTTATTTACCAATTTAAATTTTAAATGGAATAATAAAAAACGATTAAATTACAATTGAGAGGAAGGATATTGACCTCCTAAAATAACTAAAAAGCTAGGAGGCCAATTTACCTAAGGTAAGTTACATTACTATGGTCGGGGAAAAATAGAATTATAGCATCCCTAGCTACCTAAGTGCTCTCCCAACAATCCACGTTTAGTAAATTCTCATCTCCGACTAGAGATATTTTTTCTCAAAGGATAGGTTAAATTGAGGAAAATATGAAATGTTGAAGATTTGATAGATTGAAAGTTGAAATTTGAAGTGAAGAATTAGTAGACGGATACCAAACAGTCCCCTAGCAACCAGGGGCTCTCTTTTGCGGGGGTCAACTGTCTGGTAGTGTTTCCAACCCATCTTAATCTTAACAATTTCCTTTTTTATATCACTTCAAATTTCACGCCTATTCATGTTTACCCCCGCCTTAAGTTAGCTTGTACGTCCGCGGATTTAGACGTCACTCTAAGTATCACTCTAAGTCACTATCACTGAATCACTCTAAGTTTTTTTTGTTTGTTGTTTAATTGTTTTTTGTTTTTTGTTTGTTGTTTCTTTTCGTTATTTCGCTTTTTTTAGTCTAGAACTATAATTAGTACGACTATCTAATATACTTATTTTAAGATTTATTGTAGCTCTGCCATTGATTTTCCCATGTGTAATTATGATAATCAGTTTTGTTCTAATTATCTAACTGAGGGAGCCCATTCCTTATAAGCCCGGTGGCTTCTCTTGGGCTTCCTCGCCATGAGAGTTTAAGTAATTAGATTTTATTTGATTTGTACAATTTTTGGCAAACAAAACAATAAACAAATAAGTACTCACCAGTTAAACCAGGGAAAACGTGAAAACAGTTCTCATCTTAGAAGCATCTTACACCGTATCACATTTGTCATTCAATTGTTAATTGTCGGCCATGCATGTATGCCAAACATAGACAAGCTTGATGCGACCAACACGCTATTTTGTCTCCACTGCTCAACAAAAAACACAGTAGTGTAAACCAAATAAGTTTATTTTGGGATGCTTTGCGAGAACCAATCCGAGGCGTTGATACATACATTCGTATTTCATGCATGCACCGTATATAATCCTCGTACAAAGCAAAACCTGACACACTCAATATAAGGTATAGGGCACTGACATCTCAACTCTGAGAAAAGTCGAGATTAAAAGAGCTGGGCGACCGCTTGCAAAGATAATACTATGGTTATACGGAGGCCAGAAAAGAACCTGCCCCTCAAAAAAAAAACCTGTGGGGAAAAATATGACAGGAAATCTGGGTAGGAACCATGGCCCTAACTCTATGCAGTTAGCAGCCCACCTACGAGGCTTTATAGTTCAAACAAAATAAATTTTAAAACTAAAAAGAAACTTAGCATCAGCCAAAGGTCGACGGTTGCTTCCGAAGGCCTAGCTGGATATCGTACTACACTCCCTCTTATATACCACTGCATCATTACCCATGATGCTCGGCGGGCCTAAAGCCCAGGCCTTGTCGTATCACGTGCTGACAAAATATTTATTTCTACTTAATTCGCAGGCTCGATCGTTAGAGATATCATTTGCTTTGAACATCAACACCCTTTCCAGCAACGCATTAATCAATCCGCCCGCTCTTGTGTAAGTTCAGGCCCGTAGGGAGGAGGGGGGGGGGGGGTGCGAAGGTCCACTTTTTGGTTAAAAACATAAATAGTAAAAAAAAATAATAGTGTTGTTCTGTTTGCCAAGATGCACCCAAGGAGGCTTGAGCTTGGCACACTTCTGAAAGATCGTGATGATCAGCAGCCAGCCAAGTGAACAATACGGATTTACAACTTTATTTCTATTTTTTTTTTTATTTTTAAATAGTGACATTGGCATTGTTATTCTCTACATTGTAAAACACATACGTAAAGCATTCTCTTTGCCAAAAAAAAATCAATTTTGAAGTTCAAAATTTGACAAATATCCACGTTTTTAGGTTCGCTTTTAGCGACCTATATTGCTATCATACTGACCTTCAAAACGGACGAAATGCAGTCTCAGCCTCTGGCGCTCGTTGGTCCGTATAATCAACTGATCGCACCCACCCGTAAAAAATCCTGGCTACGGGCCTGAAGTTTGACGGTTGAAGGTAACAATAACTAGTAATTAAAAGGGAGTGAGCTACAAATTAAACCTACTGTAAAATTCAGAGCAGTAAATTTATATATATACGCATGTCGCAGTCGATAAAATTGACTGAATGTAGGTTATTGATGTGCGCGCCGGTAACTGATTGATTATTTTGCGTCAAAACGAAAACTATCGCGCAAGTAAAAGCAATGTCATACCATGCACGAACTCAAACTGTAAGCGATCCATAACAAGGCAATCGCATTAAAGATTGTTTTAAATAATAAAAATGGACATATCACTTAGGAACAAAATTAATGAGAGTCTGAGCTCAAATTCTGGGTAAGGCTAGGTGAAGATATATGCTAAGTGAATAAATGGATGAATCGCTCCATGCCCATAATACTGGAGGCAAGCACCAGAAAGATCACTCGGCTAGAACGTTTTACTTTCCACTAGATAAACCAGAAACTACATTCCCAGTGAAAGTGAGACCACAGCTGCTGCGGGTTAGACTTCACATTATTTTTTTAAGCCTTTGACATACAAAACAATACATTTTTACTGGTTTTTATTATATAGCTTGTGGTTGTAGCCGATATAACTCGCGCTCTGATTGGTTAATTCTAGGGCATTATTCTCCAGTAATGCCTACAGGCTGATTACGGGCTGATTACGGGCTCACGGGTCTGCGAAAAGCATGCAAAAGGTATTAAAAAGAATATAAAACAAAAGAAAAAGCAAAAAACATTGCTGATAACCATGAGTGACGAGGTACGCCTTCTCGCGACCAATCTTAATGTCGTGTTATACTTTAAGTACGAATGATACTTCCGAGCTAAAAATTTAAAAAGAAATATATGTTATGGAGGTGGTGTGTGTAGATTTTGGAATTTGCTGACGTCACTTGAAAGCACAGAATCCTTGCTGTGGTAGAAGTGGATAGGAGAGAAAGGGGGGGGGGGGGGGAGTGGTGGGCTGGAGTTGATGGGCCTAGTTTTTCTTTTCATTAGGGCAGATCAAAACTATTTTGGGTTAAGTGGGTAGCCCTCGGCTTGCTGTTGATTACGATGTCATATGACACCGGATGGCGTTCAAACACAGCCATTACAGTTTTCATAATTTTCGCAGGAAATAAGGAAATGGCGTAAATTGATGGAAATGTATGAAACATGCTGATGGGGTAGGGAAAAAGGTTTTAATTTTGTAACGCTGCTTAAGAAAAGTTGAACAAAGAAAAATAAAAGAAAACAACGAAGAATTACATCAAAAGCTCAGATCAAAATTTGACTTGACCAGCATGGGATTATGTGGTTGCTAACGCCATATTGTTACCTCAGAGAAATTTCCCCTCACATCAAAATTCCAGCGAGGTTTTAGTGAAAAGTTACTGAAATCAATTTCATTAAAACTCATTGCGTCGTAAAAAGAATTGTATAAGATAAAATTTCGAAACGTGGCAAAAGCCGAGACGATGAAAGACTTTATTGTAAATTTAAACAATTACCCTTTTTGTTTCATTTCAAACGAAATTGTTTTGGGCCGGTTTTCTCACCCCCTAAGTCTTAAACTGTTATTATTTGAGCCATTGTTTTCAATTCTCAAGCAAGATAAAAACGGTCAAAGAAAATTGCATTTACAGCCTAAGGATGGGAGACCGGTATTAAGTGCAATTTCCGTTGAATACCAATGAAATCGGAAAAGTTTATGAAAATAAAAGAAAGAAATTAAAATAATTGCCAACGCAAAGAGAACGTGCAACAGTGAACAAAGGCCGAGTTGATGAAAAAGGGAAATGTTCGTGTATACAAAATTAATGAAATCTTTTCTAATATGTCTACCATATTAGGCACCACATGTGCGTTTATTTAAAAAGTCAGTCCAGCAATTTATCGGAGGAAATTCATCAAGTAGAAAATTTGCTGCATGCCTACAGTAAAAGGATACATTTCGTAAGCGATATTTTTCGCAATTCTGTCGCGAAATGCGTCACTGTTTACTAACCCGTGGGATTTCTTCTTTCAGTGAGAAAGGATATTGGCATCAGTTTAATTTATATCCACTCGTTTGTAAACAAGATAAAGACAACAGGAAGTTACTTGAAGTAACGAATTCATCTTAGTCAAATGCACGTGCAAACAAATCAAGTCATTATCGTTGACACGTCGGGGGTATATCCATTTTTAAAAGCTTGCCTCGTTATAAATGCAACAGACTATTTTGCATTCGCTTATAAATTTACGCTAAATTGAACATTTCTTAGCGGGAGACACAGTTTACCAGTTGAGCATCATTTTCTGGAAGGAACCTATTGACTCATCATGGGCCACTTGGAATACAACAACTCTTCTTATGTCACCAGCGCGAGAAACCTTAATAATGGAACTGCAGACGAGTTTTATTCGAATGCTTGCTTCGATCACGACACCACTGCCACCCGAGCTGCCAGAGTCATTGTTTACTGCGTGATAATTCTGATATCAGCACTGGGAAACTCCATGACAATCATAGTAGTGTGGCGTAATAAGACTATGCGGAGAACTTTCCACTGTTTCATAGTCAACCTGGCTGCTACCGACTTGACTATCACATTGGTTTATATGCCGCGAGTGATTGTCATCTGGTTACGAGGAAGTGATTGGACGATAGAGGGAATATTTGGCTCAGTACTCTGCAAAATTGTTCCTTATCTTCATGTCGTTAGTATATTGGTTTCAATTCTAACATTACTAACTCTTGCCATCGATAGATGTTTTGCGATCGTCTTTCCTTTAAAACTGGAACTGTTCACAGTTAAATCCACGAAACTTGTGATTGCGTTCATCTGGGGTTTAGCCATGGCCGTTCGGTTTCCTTACTTTCTATCGCTTAAGGTTATATTCCACAAATCCAGAAGTGAATTTTCTTGCGACGCTAACATGAAAAGAACTTTCAAGAACAGCAACGCCCGAGAAATCTACTATACGTTCCTGTTAATCGCATTCTATGCTCTTCCCTTCGTCCTTATCATAGCTTCCTATACCGTCATAGTAGTCACTTTGCGACGATACAAAACGCCTTCCGACAAAGAAATAGCCAAACTAGTGCAGAGAAGTCGCGGGAAAGCAAGTAGAAAAGTCATTTACATGCTGCTGACGGTCACTGCAGCTTTTGTCTTCTGTTGGTTGACATATTTTATCGGACAAATCGTGTTTGACCCGTTACCGTGCGATCTGAGATTTTGGCGCCTATTTCTGGCTCACAGCAACAGCGCCCTCAACCCATGTTTGTACGCAGTTTTCAACGAAAAGTTTCGAAAGGGTTATAAACGCTTGTTGGGATCGTGTTGTCGTTGAAGGTATTTCTCTAAGGCACAGCAATAGAAACCAAGATAAATGATTTTTTTTCGATAAAGTAGCATGACATACAACATATACAAAGTAAAATAGTAATAATTGAAACAAAAAATGACCATTGATAATATGATTAATTTAGCCATGTATTGCAAATTAAACACTGTTCCGGGAGTCTTGAAGTTGACTCGCCTTGAAGTTGACTGAGATTCTTGTTTTGTTTTTTTTTAATTTCCGGAATTATTGCGTGTCATTCGCAGGTGTACACTCCATAAATTGCATAAGCTTTGGATTTAACAAAAATGATTGATTTGTTTAAATTGCATATCACTCTCTCTTTTTCATGAATAACTGATCCTATTCTGTAAGAAAAGTAGACATAAGATAATGAATCCAGCAACGACCCTTCGTAAAAGGCAAGCGCGATCAACGACTACTGCTCAAATATATATAATGTATAGGCATTTAAATAACATTTGTGTCTTTAAAACCTATCACAGGGTAGTTTTCAGAAATATGCTGAAAATGATAAAAAAAAGACATGGGAGGAATAATAACTTACAAATATTTTCAAACAAGTGTAAATGCATAAAAACGAAAATTAAATTAAAGATGAATTAACAAGTAGAAATCTGAACATGTGTCTTGTAGGGTGCGTTCCTTTGATCATGGCACATCACAGGCGCCGATCAATCTGAGACCAGAGTCGATTAATCCGTTCCTTTAATGCCCATGATGTGAGTGATTTTGGATCAGACCCAGCTGCAGATCGCGCCAAAGAAGTTCACTCTTAAAACTACATGTATATTAATAGTTCCAAAACTTGGTAAAATAATGTTTATGGCTGTTGCTACCCTCAGATGAGTCTATGAACATAATTTTGCGCTTTATATATTCAGTTATGTTTTTAATTGGTTTTACAGTTTTGATAAGTGTTACACTGTAAGAGACTAGATTTATATGCTTTGGAGGGTAGACAGAAATGTTTCGTAGCATTTTCAATAAATACACATGTAGGAGTTTTATAAAGTATTATGAACTGAAAATTGCTCTCGATATGTTATACAGCGGTACTCGAGCCAGGGAAATAAATTAAATGGATAGCAGCTGCTACTTTACCTTTGCATGAAATACCAGACACGTGTTTTACTTCGCAGGTGACTAAAATTAGAACACCACCTAGATTAATTAGAATACCACTTAACAATTGTGTTTTCAGCAGTAGAATTACGTTTTAAATCCAAGGCAAATCACACGCAAACAAGAAACGTTTCCGTCCGGAAATTGACTAAGCCATCTTATTAACATCACTGAAAGGGGAAAAGCACTTTTTTCCCCCACAGACAATTAGAGGAAAATCTAAAAAAAAGTCATGCAAAGCTTTCAGACTAATGCACAGTGAATGATAATAATAATAATAATAAAAATAATAATATATTTATACAATCTTGTGATATTTAATTAAGCAACGTGCTTCCTCCTCTTCGCTGGAGTCAAGCTTAGAACATGCTTTAATTTAATTGACGTCTCATGAATTCAAAATACAGATATGCAACAGACATAATATGCTTCCATAGAAACAAACAAACACTTTTATCAGTAACTGTTGTAGAACAGAATTATGTTTTAAATCCATCGCAAATCACACGCAAACAAGAAACGTTTTTCAATTAACGTTGGAACCTAGCCTCATCCGGAAATTGACTTAACATTATTGATAGGGGAAAAAACACCTTTTCTTTCCCCTACAGACAATTAGAGGAAAATCTAAAAAAAAAGTCATGCAATGCTTTCAGACTAATTTACCACGTGAATGATAATTGAGTGAAGTCAATAATAATAACACAAAAAAAATAATAATAATACAATCTTGTCACCTTATCACCTGTATCCACTAACCCGGGCTCGGAGCGATATATTTCAAATAAATGAAAATGTTATTCAGCGGCCATATATCCGCCAAATTTACTTGCCTAGATAGAACATGTGGTGTAGCTTTGGCAAGCTTAGAATTGTTATATTCACCGCCTTAAGTGGAGAGAAGAACGTCAGAAGGAATTTTACCAATGTATCATAAACACCGTCGTGAGACGTTTTAGCTACCAGAAGCATATATCTGAAGTACAAAAAGTTTATAATCCTAGTGAGCTAGATGTTGTAAGGGAGCTTAAGCGACGAGGACGGCAATGCTTAGGAAGACATCTAGTAAAACATGCCTTAATATTTTGTCTTCGAATTACGCAGTAATTTATATAGACCTGTCAGGAAGCCGATCGTCTTCCGTCGGAGACTCGATCAAAATTGTTTTCTTTCTCTCAAACGCGTGACAAACTGCATACATTACCTACTCTAGTGCGATCAAGCTGAAACATGTCCATTTTTGTCATTGTCGACAATTAGACTTCAGTTTTGCATCGACTTATGTAGTAGACTTGGACCTTCAACGCCCTCGCCAAGTAGCAGCCAATAGGATATGAAGCTCCTTGTCCAATTGCTAAATAGTAGGTTGACGCGGTAGCTCACTACCGGTATAACGTAAATCCTGCGCAAGTGTTTCACTAAAAGTAGCAAGATCCGCGAAAAGGTTGGCTGAAGGATTAACGGAGATGGAGGCTTCGGGTGATGGGCTCATGACTGACAGAAACAAAATTAGTAATTTCAAGATTGGACCACATGATTTTATGCAATGGCCCTTTAAACTATGTTCTGGGAAGAAACGAGACAGAATAAGGAGTAACAGGGACGTTTATGAAATTGCAAAGGCAAATTTAGTATTAATAAATTCTTCGAACTTCTTCGACTTCGAAGGCGATGTTCGATGAGTTGGCTACACCGAAAAGTCTCTGACGAGTCTCTTGGCGGAGACGAAACATGCGTTTCAGACAAGCCATGAAAATATACTAACAGTTACTGAATTACAAAGATATCCAAGATAGAGGTGTTAGTTTGTTCATAAGTTAAACAGAAACTGAAGAAACATTCAGAAAAAAAATATAGCTTCAAACTTTGAAAATAAAAGAATTTTAAACGGGACAAGGTACGAGAATATCTATACAACGTTTCTTGTTTGTGACCATCTATATCCATCCTTTAAAGGATTAATTTATCGTCATACTATTTTCTGCTGGTTTTGATTAAATTATTTGGGTGATATTGTGGTTAACTTTGAGGAAATTCCCTGCACAGAAAATCATTTCAAATATCGTCAGACGTCAGATAGCTCCATTACTGTGGGTGGAAAAAGGTCCGAACAGCTTAAATCAACCTCAGGGAACCCCATTTTTGTCGATACATTTTGATCAGGTACAAAAGTGGAAAAACAGTGGATGTGGGGGCGAAATCGACCAACCCACTTACCAACCAGAGTGAATCTATCGATCAGTCGATCAATACGTAAATCAACAATCAATGATAGGTGCTTGTAAAAAGGGTCACAACTCTTTAAAACATCCTCAATGACCACCATTTTTTGTTAGTAAATTTTGATATAAGTTGCAAAAGTGGGGTAGGGGTGAAAATTAAATAATCAATTGATTTTAATCAATTGATTAATTAATTTTCAAATTACCAAGAGAAGCAAGTCTGAATAGGGTTAGAGTATGCTGAGAAACAAAACAAACGATAGCCAGAAGATACCTGGAATCCACATTTTAATTACATAAACCTCTCCTTGGGACTATCGTTTTTACTTCACATTCAGAAATCTTTAATATGTTCTAAAATTGTATATTTAGGAAAGCATACCATACGCTTTTACGAGTAAATTCTTAAGGTGATTCCTCAAAAATCAAAGCTGTCGAACGACTTTTTTTTTAACTTTCCATGAATGCACTTTACCAAGCATTGGTTCGAAAACAATACAATATGAGATACATGTAGGTCTCCATGGTCGCAAAAGAGATCATGATGGGCCAATCCTACCTGTGCTGCTACTTATCACATCATTATTTCATCGGTTCACGTAACATTTTGAGATAGCTGAAAGGAAAGTTTATTATGTAATACTTGGAAAAGACATGAAATGTAGAAAGTCTAGAGAATATAGAATAGTTTAATATACATAATAGTTGAATAAATTTAAACGACATTTTTTCAAAGCGTTCATTGAGTCGCTGTATTCAATGTCATAACTGCTATTACCGAGTGACGATCTTGTGTTTTTCTTTAGGTATACATTTGGAGGTGGCGTGGCCGAGTTGTTTAGGGCGCTGAATTTGAAATCTGGAGGTCCCTGGTTCAAATCCTTCCCCCTACCATTATCTGGATTTGTTCTCGGTAGTCCCGAGTTCACCTCCTCGAACGCGTTGTGTAAATAGCCAGCTGGTCAGCCTCTCGCCAGTTGAGATTCTTAACAGTTTATGTTCTAGTTGAAATATTTGGTTATATATTTACAATACAATATTTACAATATTTATATATTTAATTGTCCCAATTAGCACAACAGTGCTAAATACACATGACACTTGAATAAAGTTATTATTATCATATTATTATTATCTTTATTTTTTGTTTAACCTAAAGATGGTAATTTTTAAGCCAAAAAATATTAAACAAAATATATGGATCACCGTCCTCGATGATATTAGGGATAACGAGCATGTATTTCGCTGTCGAGCTTAGCTTGAAAGAAACCTCGTGTGCACGCGTTAATGACGCGGAAATTGCACACAGGAGCGATACGCAATGTAATTCAGAGGAATCACCTTAATGAATTCGAATGAACGAAATGGAATAAAAAATATATTCTGTTTACAAATAAAGATTGTGAAATATACGCACTGTCCCTCAAAATCTTTCACGGGATTAGCAATAGCATTTACTTTTTCACTTGTTTTTTCTTTGTCTGCTGTGCATCATAGTATCTGTATTCAACATAACAAGGTACGTGTGTGGGGATCGGACATGAGTCTTAATCAGAAGATCATTTTACAAGTTAAATCATGCATTCGACTCTTACAGGTTATCGCGCCTAAAACACTATTTAAAGTTCAGATTGTGATCACTCCTGGGTCCCATGAATGCTACGTTGAATACAGTCACCATGACTAACCACAGGCACTTTTCGAAAAGGAAATGGGGCACCAACGTTGGCTGATTTCTCAGGGCCTAGTGTCAATATTTGCAATATTTCTCAGTTACACAAAGAACTACGGCCTTATGTGCTACATAGCACGAAGAGGACTGAATGAATGAATGACACAAAGAACTATCGATCATTGCGTGCGGTTGCCGTTTGAACTTATAGTGTGACCAAATTCTTGTAGGATTTCTTCCATAATGATGGTGTTATCGGTATTTTCTGTAGAGCAGGGGCTGTCCTGTGCACTGCTATCCTTGGTCTGTTTCTTGGCAATGCGATACCATCGTCTCTTGAGGTGAAGAGAAACCAGCAATATAATCACAGCGCAGATAAATAGTGTCCCCGCTAAAACCATGGCAATAATAGTCGGGACGTTGAATAATTGTTCTGTTAAAAAAAAACACCGTGATATGACTGTTGGGATTTTGGATTGCAAGTTTACTCGGTACAGCAAAGATGCCATTTTTTGTGAGGGTGAGGTAGGTAGGTAGGGTCTGCATAAGAGCCAAGTGGGCTCATCAGGCTGAAGCTTATCCCGGTTTTAGAAGCATAAAGCAACTAGGAGTATTTCTACTCCCCCATTGATGAGATGCTAGTCCATCTCAGGGTTACCACCAGCATTAAATTCGCCGGTACCCATTTAGTTTTGAGGGTTAAGTGTCTTGCCCAAGACCACAACAGACCAGGCCAGGGCTCGAACCCGGACCGCTCGCTCCGGGGTCGAGCGCACTAACTATGAGGCCTTCGCGTCGCCCACTTAATTTGTGAGGGTGAGGAGAAGAAATATTTAACACACGATTGGGAAGAACTTCGACTCCAACCTCAAATGTAACTCGAGTGAACATTATACGTCTTGTAAACGAGATTCCTCTCCCCTCCCCTCAAGTATAATTAAGCGTATGGATGCAACTACAATCAAGGAATTACATTGCGAGTAATACTTAAAAGTTTCCCCAAAATTACACAGTTCCTAAAATAGCACGAAAATTGTATTAATTTGCACTGTAGGACACATTAAATGTTGACGATAAGTTGGCCTCTTCTTAGCCAACCACAACGGACTAATTTTCCCAGTCATATAATAACTGAAAAATAATCCACCCTGCTTCCTAAAAGAGGACAAATGGCAATTACAGTAAAAAAAAAAAAACAATTAAACAAAAAACAAGGGCTCTATTAAAATTGTACATAATATAAGCTAGTTTGATGATAGAGGGAGTTAATTAGAGGAAATGAAATAAACACCCTGGACGCTTTCTGGAGTAAAGATGATGTACAAGCCTTAACATCAGCCGGAGTAATATGATGTGGTGTGATACGTAAGTAAAATTTATATTTCGCCGCCGCTTGTAGATGGAAACCTTTAAAGTAACAAGGGAAGCAATAAGCATCTTTCCACTTATTCCCATGGCAACGATGACTGGCGTAGTAGAAAGCAGTTTAGACATGTCGGCCTTTTCTTCTTGTGAGTGAGAAAAGACACGCAGAAAAGCTCATCACTCTTCTGCGACACGTAGCTCAGTCTAAGTCCTTGTTTGGGAAAATTTATGCTCTTGTTCATATATGGGTGCTGGCCGTTTAACCCATTAAAGTCAAAAGTCCGAGTTATATATTATCCTACTAATTGTGGCCGTGGAAAATTCCTTTCGATGCAATTTCCCTGAATTTGGTCGTAATTCAAGACAATAACCACAAAGTGGTTAATTTGATTTTCTATTGCACTTACGACATTGGTTTTAAAGAATTAGATGGTAAAGAGCCTGAGGCAATTTATTATAAATTACATTTAAATATTATGTTTTTACGTGATAACCTGTTTTGTGGTGTTTTTGTCTTTGTTTTGTTTTGTTTTTTTTAGTGTAATCCGTGATTTATTTATTTTCTATTTTCTTTTTTCAATTTAAAATCATGTATATTTAAAATATAAACGTCCTGCCTAAATTTTGTATGTAATCTGTGGCCTGTATCCATGTACTAGTTAAATGAAATTTATCTGGCTTGCGCTTAATTTGAGAAAATTTGGATCGAAAGAATAAAAATAATTCAAAATGTTAATTGTAGTTGCATGTTGTCGTACTTCGAACAGCTTAAAGGTTCAGGAAATTCACGTACTACACTAACACCAGCGGAAAAAATAAAGGGGCAATGATGATCTTAATTCCTTGTTCTGTTCTGTTGTGTGATGTGTTTATGTGTATTTGGAATTCTCAGCAGACAATATGGTTGTGTTGGATTTAGCTTTTAATCAAACAACTGGAAACATCTCCATTGCCTTACCTGGAGACTTGACGGGAGAGTCACTGGTTTTGACAAGCACTGACGCCAAAGCAGTTTGATATTTCCATACATACAGCGCAAATTTGTACAGTGTCGATGACTCTAATTCCGATACAGTCACGTGATTGTCCTTCAGGCCTTCTCTTCCCGGCCAGAACCGAATTCGGTCACCGCATGTCCCTGTACATTGCTGACGAACATTGTCTTCACCGCCTTTGCATTTAAAGCACGATATTTCATATCGATCGTAGGTTGAAAATTCATGGGGATTGTCTACTGCATGCCATGTAAGAACCGCTGTGGCATCGTCTACATAAGTTTTATCCAATACCATTTTAGCTTCAACAACAATAGCAAAACAAACAATAAATCAGTACAAATGATCCCTCAAACGAAGAAAACTTAAGTAACATCAAGGAGAAGCAGTGGCCAAAGGAAGGGACGAGTTATAAAGAAAGGAGGAAAGAAGGAAGGAATGAAAGGATGGAGAGAGAGAGAAGGAAAGCGGGAGAGAAGGAGGACGAGTGGGAGGACAGGAGAGGGAGGGGGAGGGAGAGGAAGGACGCAGGGAGAGGGAGAGAGAAAGAATAATCTGTACCTGAGATTTTTGTTCCAAACTGAATCTCGGCGTTTCTGTTCGAGTTAGGTCCATATAGATGACTCACTCCATTTTCAGCAGTAACCCTTAAGAAGTATGACGTGTTTGGCTGTAATGCTGTCACTGTCACGTGTGTGTAGGGATTGTTGAATTTCATTGGCCAGAACTCCAATTTTCCGTTACATGGCTTTCTGTAGCTGCAGTCTGGGCTGGCATCGCATTGAAAACAGTTGACGTCATAAACAACGTCATCCCTTCCTCCACTGTCTGATGGTGCTAGCCAAGCAACTACGATCACAGATTGGTCTTGGAATATTACTGACAAATTTCCTGGAGCAGATGGTGGTGCTTGAGAGAAATTACAAGACATAACGTTTATTTATGGGATTACATATATGGATCAAAAGAGGAATGTTTTCCCGAAGACACTTCCTCACTGTCTATCAGTGGTTGTGGAGCTCGAGCCGTTTTAAAACTGTTACCGTCAATGTTGTACACCCCTTCGTATTCATCGCTGTTAGAACATTACATATTACATCATTAGGACACCCAGATACAAAATATCCGGGAACCTCCTTTCCTTTTAGTTAATGTGTTGAGTTTGCCATAAACCGTATGGCTTCAATAGAGTACCCGCAAATGTAAGGTTTCTTTTCATTTGTGTGGGTTTCTACTGAAAGATTTGTCGAAGAACACATTGTCGTTTCCTTTTATTTGTTTGTTTTTTGTTTTGTTTGTCTTCCTGTTGACATTATTCCCGTTATTTAAAAAACAAACATGAATTCCGTTTCATCAATGTTCTGTTTAGTTAATACTCAGAAGACATTGATAAAATACAAACAGCCAAGGCACGCATGAGGGTAAACTGATCGAAGATCTTTTGTTTCGTTTTTTTAATTTTATCCTCTTTTTTTTATCAAACTACTAAGCTTAATATATACCATTATTACCCTAAAATACCTGTACATTTCCCTTCCTTGTTGTCCGACGGCCCGCGATAATATCCTGAGTTGCATTCGCAGTGATGTCTGGAATTGTTGGAATTTGAGTTCGCAGGACAGACACTGCAGGCTGAATTGCTAAGACTATCTTTAAAGGTTCCAATGGGACATTCTGTCAAAAATACAAATTTAACAAAGTCGAAAGTTAAACGATCGATAAATGTGGACCAAGTCGCGGTCTACTTTTCATTCATTCATTCGTTTATTCACCCATTCATTTATTCATCCATCCATTCAGTCAGTCCAGTCAGTCAGTCAGTCAGTCGGTCAGTGAGTCAGTGAGCCAGTGAGTCAGTCAGTCGGTGCGTCAGTCAGTCAGTCAGTCATCCGTTCGTTGGTCGTTTCGTCTGTCTGTCCATTTATTCCTCCGTCTGCCCATCCGTCTCTCCGCCAGCCTGTCTGTCTGTCTGTCTGACTGACTGTCAAAAGCCCGTCTGCCAGTTAACCTCTTCGTCTGTCTGACTGTCGAACTAGCTGCTTATTCATCTATCCATCTGTTTGTCTACTTCCTAAAATATATAGTTACCTTGGCATCCTTTAGAAGTGGTTTGATACCCAGGTTTACACAAACAGGTCAAGGCACTTGTTGGCTTACTCCAACTTCCATTGCTTAGGCACTCCATGTACAGTGAGTTCACATGGTGTAAACTCTCCGAGTTTAATGAACACTTGCCGTATACTTTCGTTGAATTCCCAGTGGGTGGGGAGGGTGTTCGGTTGTAGCTTACCCCTCCGGTTATTTGACCAGGGCAAAAGTTCGAGGACAGTTGAACTTTCCCCAGTGCGATGCAGCCGCCAACGTCCTGAAATGCTAAGTAAAGTCCTTTGCTTTGTATACCAAACTCCAAGCTGGCTTTGTTCGTTATTCTTCTCTGACTTGAATTCCACACATTATTAGCGTTGATTTCCCCAGCTAATGTAAACTTTCCTGCTACAATCATCGCCTTTTCCACCCCAGCAATGATCATGTTGTCAGTTGGATAGGAAAATATATTGAAAGATTGCCTACAGAATGGAAACGACTGCAAGTCGCATTGCCTTGCAATGAACTCAACTTCTACAGACACTGATGCAGCGCCTTGCAAGTCAATAAAATTTGATATCAACCAACTATTCGTACTTTTCGTTGTTGTCTCTATAAGGTCGCATACCAGGTACTCACCCGTCTGGGAACTACGACTCCACTGAGAAGAAAAAAAAGAGATGAAACAGCAATGATCGTGATGTTAGAAAGTGAAACAAGCGTTTCAGTTTGTTTCTCGTCTGAAGAAAGTGCGAGTCTCAACGTAGCTGACGGGAATTATTATTCAGACTATATTTATCACTTTATTTAATTTATTTATAACCCTGAAAAGTACTTTATAAAGTTATTTTTTTGTTGATTTGTGGTTTTTGGTAGTGTTTTATTCTGTTTTTTAGTTTTTCTTTTTTTTTTCTTTTTATTCCCCCTCTGTTTCCTTTCCTTTTTTCTTTTCTTTCTTTTTTTTTTTCATTATTGCTCTATTTTGTTTTCATAAGTCAGTGTACTGTCGATCGTTAGTGTCCTCTCCAGGAAACCGCTAAGTAAAGCCACAAGTTCCTATTAGTTTTGTTATATCAACCTAATCCTCAGTTCATGTAGAAGGAAATAACTAGCTAGCTACTCCAAGGAACTCCAACTGACTTACTCCGCTACCAGACGCCAGTTCATAGGTAGTGAGCCAATCCCATGACTGATCATATCGGGAATGATGGTCCAAAATAACTGAAAGGTAAAACAGATGTGACGTTTGGCCCATTCTGTTGCGCTGGGAGGGTGTTTAATTTTGTAAGAAAGGCTAGGTCATTAGTTCGAGTTCTATTTATATATACTATTTACAATGCGAGACATGAGACCTGAGACTAAGAGATTTGCAGTTAATTATTCCAACACAATACGTAATACGATACAATTTTTTTTTTTTTTTTTATATCCAGGCTAGTATGCAAAGGTCATTCAACCATTGAGGGTCCAAATAGGTTTTGCGGGATGTGGGATTTGACGATTATATTCGAGACTTGAAAACATGGGCGAGAAGCGGGAATTTGTCTTTTAATAGGATTGGGATGAGGGTTTCGCAAGGGCAAAAGTTCGGGATACGGGATTTACGGAGAAATTGCAAGCTGGCAGAAACAAACATGTTCTGCGTATAGCTGTTTCAGGTTTCAAATTCTGTACCTTGTCAAACATATCCATTATCGTGTTCAGAACTACTGCCGGTTTTCATGTGACGTCGTCATTTTCCAAAATTGAAATTTACTAATCCTACTGAAAGTTTATTTTCATCAAATGTAAGACTCTCTAAGAACTTGGCGTTTTACAACGTCTAAGCTCGATAGCATTCTTCGACAGAGCACGTTTGAATTTCCAAGTTTTTGCGTTGCGTGACATCAAATAGCTCTTGCGAAGGTGATAAGATGAGTCATCGCTTAATTTTTTTGCTAATTGAACAGTTCTTGCTCTAGAAGAAGTATTAATTTCAATGTGTCGGAGCTCTGGAGTACTAAACTTTCGTTTAAATAGCAAAACTCAATGAAAGATGTTTCTGTTACTTTACGGCCGTCATGTTTGTGTCCCTCCGAGGGTCACCAACATGGCGTCTCCATACAAAGCTCTATAAATTGGGGTGAAACATTTCTCCAAGTAACGTGCGAATGTAGAACCACACAGACCTCAATCTTGGCGAGGTTGTTTATATGGCAATCATCTATCATTTCCCAGATTCTTGAGTTCATTTGTTGAATGGTTACGATTTTTACTTTTGATGTCGTGACAGTGCAAACCATCGATTGTGATTTTTTTGTGTGTGTGTTGCCCAATGACATCAATGACATCTTACAAGAGACAATCTGTTCTTAGTCTTTCGACCTTTTCCAGAGCGCTTGGCTTATTTTGGCCAGGATGGCCAAACTGGATGCCAGTGATAGCGATCTACCGAACGAAGTATGCGACATTATAAATTGCGCCACCATGTATTACGAAAACATGGACGAGTGGTAATGCCTTCCTTCGGAAAGAAAAGATCATGGCCTACAATTAGATTTCAAGGAAAGTAAAGACGCTGAAAGCTTAGATAGAAACTGTCATCTGCGTTCTTTTAAGAACTTCGTCTGCATTTGACTTTTCAAGACCTTGAATATTGAAGTGAACAGTCTTTTTCTTTCACTGATATGTGGACAAAGGAAAACAAAACAGTACACCGTGCTTAAACTTATCTGCCGCCCATTGAATAGCGTCCCACGCAGACGCTCTTAGGGGAACGCGTGACGAGCCCCTAAGAGTGTCTGCGTGGGAGGCTACCCATTGAATGAAGGTAAGCCTTTTTATGCGATATCAAGTTTTTCTGTGTTAGCTATTAATTTAACAAATTAATAATTTAACAAATTAATAATTAAACAAATTAATAATTTAACAAATTAATCATTTAACAAATTAATCATTTAACAAATTAATCATTTAACAAATTAATCATTTGTAAAATTATTTTTAATTAATATAATATATTAAATTAATTTGCTAAATTTGTTAGATTAACAATTTGTTAAACTATTAATTTAAGAAATTAATAATGAAAAGTGGACGGAATCGGGATTTCCGATTAACGGGAAAATTGGGCGGGAAAGCGGAATCTGAGAGGAATCCGGCTGTATAATCTTCTGAAAATAAATAAGCCAAAAATATATAAATTTTGGCTGAAAATCAACTTATCTTTTCCTCCCAGCCCAACTGCCAACTCGATTTCTTCTAATTGTGATTTTCATCCTATTTTCTGCTCGCTTTATCACTTGCTCTTCACGCCTGCTACGAATGCTAAGTGGGGCCTCGAGATCGATTCATTCACTCCTTAGTAGGTTAATGCTCATAATTTAGAGCAACCGATTTACCATAATTGACCGTACCTAAAGCAAAATTATCCTCCCTCATTCTCAAAGCCTAAGCACTATTTTGTTACTGAGCATTAGAAAATATAAAAGCATTAGTTTGTTCAGCAATGCATTGTGCCGACATATTATTGCTAGACGACCAATACTTTGTCCTGCGCGCGAGTGAAGGTTTTTTCATATATTCAAACCAAAGGGAATTCTCTTAGTGCACGTACGGTAGTTGTACATTGACAATCACACAAAACTAAAATTAAAAAGTATCAATTTCCTGTTGCGTAACTATTCTGAATCGGTCTGTTGTCGGCAGCTCTAAAAGGTGCACTCGTGCACACTGGTGCACTCGAACCAAGTGCACCAGTATTACACGGATCGTTGGAATTGTTGAGGGAAAAGGAAGACGTTGTATGCAGGTACCCAAGAATTTTGTAAACATATTTCGTATATGGAGAACAGTGTTCAGAAGCTTCACAAGACATTTCGTCCACCTGGAAATCCACTTACCAGTCTCGCAAGAGGCTCGATACGCAACAAAGATCACTTGAACCAGTAAGCTAAGAAAACTTGCTTCTCTGCGGTGGGGCAAGAGTTGCTTCGTGTTCCGGAGAAATGCCATTGTGCTGTTCCATGCACTCGGTCAGGTTTGTGAGGTCAATTCTTTAGAGTTATCTAAGAATCAAGATGGA
This sequence comes from Micromussa lordhowensis, assembly GCA_964020085.1. Taxonomy (NCBI): domain Eukaryota; kingdom Metazoa; phylum Cnidaria; class Anthozoa; order Scleractinia; family Lobophylliidae; genus Micromussa; species Micromussa lordhowensis. Next base: position 8,356,513 of record OZ026598.1, on the reverse strand, counting down.
TAATAAGTAACATAAAGTCAATATTGAAACTCTAGATGAAGTGATCCCAATAATAACTGATGCTGATCAAGTTTCTCAATTGTCACCTCCATGATTACTTCCATAAATAAACATAATTAAAGGGGTGCTAGTGAAATATTCAGTCTGTTCACATAAACTTAGACAGATTTTCCACCTGTAGATTTTGTACAACTCAATTATGTATCCTAACCGGAAAGAAATCTGTAACTATAACCTCAAGTACTCCACCGTGCCATTAAGAATATAAAGTGTCGTAAAGCTGGTAAAACCTACGGAATGAAATGGCATTCCAACACTAACTAACTAATTTACTTGCCAAACATTACCACATTTTTTTAGATGTAAAGAATTCATATTAATCGCTGAAGAGTATTTTTTCCATTTTAACGGCATTTTTTTTAAAGAAATAACATAACAATCGCCTATCGTAGATATGTTTAGATAGCACACTCATTGCATGCAATAGGTCAAACATCTGACACTTGTAAAGAAAACAAAATGTTCAATTTCGTCAAACTGAATTCCGTGTAGAATACCGACACGGTTTTCGATACAAAAGTCAGCGTTCTCTCGAATGGTTATTTTTTAAAACACCACCATAAGTATAGAATACTGCTGGAGTGAACCAACTAAATCAGTGCACAAGATGCTAAGTCAAAGACTTAAGACTTGCCTACTAAGTGTCAATCCTGAGAAACAAGTCTGACGTTGATTAGGGCCAAATCTCGCCGTATTTGGTATTAAACCTACTTAAGAATCTACAGAAGCACGTACCACTGCAAACTTGACTTTCACATGCGCGACCTTCTTAAGTCCTGGCATTTACGCCAGTTGTTTTACTCTCTTACAGTGGGATATCGATCAGGCCCTTTTAACTAGATCAAGAGGAAATAAATTGTATTGTATTGTATTTTGTCGCCTCTCAGGGAACTAATTTAAAGTTTTTCTTCTCCGCTTTCGTCAGTGATTTGTGCGAAAACTAGTCGAATTCTCGAAAGAGAAAAAACCGTTTATGCAATTTCTCGCACAAAATTGTATCCAAGCTAAGGGCTTTCGTATTGTTATTTGACTAATCATAAGTAGGTGTTATAGTATCGATTTTTATCGGCATTTCGGTAAAGGTTTCATTCAGTTTAATAGCAAACAAAATATTTCCTACTACGCCACTTCAGTTTACCTTTGATGTCACGTTCTACAAAATAACCAGTTCAACTACTGAATGAAAATTGGCAGCAATGATAACTAATTTTACGAGGAAAGTATCATTTGTTAAGCTGTTTGGAAGCCCAGTTATCTAACTGTGCTCGACATAAACATAAGTTCACCGATAAGGTACACCAAGTGCATTATGTGAACTTGGAAACGAAATTGAACATTTTCACAGGGTGACTAAAGACCTTAGTGCATATACTTTTACTCATCACTAGATCAACATCATGTGAATTCTCACCCTGTGCCGGCAGCAATTACGTTAGATTCTTACGGAACGGCTTTCAGTTGTAATCATTTCCATGTTCCATTGATTATCTTTGGATCAGCAGTGAGATACGTTTTGTTTCTATAGCTTGTGACAAGAGACACGGCCCGGCCAGACAAACGTGTCCGACGAACACAAAACGTACTTGTCGATGTCAACTAAAATATCGACGTTCCTGTTCTCGAATAATTGAATCGATGCATTTCCTATAAAGTGTACGCATATGACAGCAGAGTTTGTTTACAGATGGATTAAACAAGTTGAAATACTCGCATTCCCAAGCAACCAAAAAGCTCAGAAAACGTGACAAGTACTGAACACAGTGATATGATCTGACGTAACCGCCAAAATCAATTTTCGTCCTTTTACGACAACTCACTTGAAAATGACAGAGGTCAAAATTCTTACCCCTAAAAGGAGAATCGATTAAAACCGATTCCCTACAAAATCGAGCCACCAGGCACTACGACCACTTTGTTTCGTCTTTCTTTTTCGTTTTGTTTGTTTCTTTGTTTGTTTTTCTGTATTGTTGTTGCTATTCCTTTATTGGCTTATTGAAGAACTACTTATTTATGTTTTTTTGGTTCCTTTTCCTTTGCTTTTTTCATTGGACCTGCCTGGGCCTGTGTCTGTTTCGTTGTTTGTTTGTTGTTTTGCTTTTTTTGTTGTTGTTTTTACACTATTTCTTGTTTATTTTTTTTATTTCTAGTTAGTATTCTTTCGTGCTGCTACAGACTGTTATGAATTCCACGTCACAGCTGCCAAGAAAACTTTTCTTCTTACAAAAACGTGTTTTTGAACAGTGTCAGCTGTTTGGGACCAACATGCATACGAGCCGTAAAAACTCTCTGTCAGGGAGCAAAAAGTAGAGTGTTTTACAGTGTCTTATAGAGCGATAGAGGAGGGAGGTGTCTTAATGGGGTGGTGGCTATTACGGCTAATGGTTAACACTTTCGCTTTTCACGCCTACAGGTTAATTTAGTTTCATTACGGTTAACAGAGATATTAGAAATTAACCACAATTGTTAAAATAATAAAGAAAATTAAAAAGTAGTTTTCATTGTCTCGACCGGCTAAAATTAAAATTATTTTCTCTATTGTAAAACGTATTTAACTTAGGAACACATGTTCTGGAAAACAAAAGGTATTATCATATGAGCAATTATTCCATGAGCCCGAGTTGGATATGAAGTGATAAAATAGCCAACGAGCGCGTAGCGCGAGTTGGTTATAATCACTTCATATCCAACAAGGGTGAATAGAATAATTGTTTTAGTAAATTCTCAAACCGGGTTTTGCCGCCGATTTTTATTTCGGTCATTATAGAGGGCTGAAGTCATAGCAATTTTTCTTGGACAACTCTGTCCAAGGGGGAAAGGTGCAATGAGGTTATCCCTATGTGAAGCACCAACCCATGAGTTGAAAAGTTGAAAAGTTCGCGCGGAGAGTGTTTCAACTTGGCGCACTATTTTCCATATGACGTAAAACTCCGACTATTGGCTCATAGTCGGAGTTTTTTATCCAATTAAAAAGCTAGAAATGCAATAGTCGGAGCTGAGAATTTACTAAAAGCCAATAGTTTAATTTAACTTCCTATTATAGTAAGACAAGTCACACACACGCACAAACAGTTCTTGAGAAAAATCTTGATATTCTAACTTTTGTGGCTCTTTGTTAATTGTTTAATATATCCAAAAAGATGATACACAAGGACATTATCACTCTGAAAATGTGTCAAACTAACATTACTGTATGAATTAACCTATTTTAATGCAACACGAATATCAACCAATGACCATCGATTTGTCACAAAATTTCCCAATGAAGTTATCGTGCCATATGTCGCTTTTTCAACAACTTACAAGGGAGAACATCATAGTTGTTGCATCAGAACAAGATAGCATATAATAAAATGGGAAGAGGATTGAGTGTAATCCAAGTCGGTTTGTAATCATACAAGTGATAACAAGATTGGACGACCGCGCAGCAGGAGTCTGATTTGTTTATCACGAGTATGATTAGACATCGCGAAGTCTTATCACCAGTTAATCATAAAAATTACAATTTCCGAGAAAAGAAGAATAATTATAAAAAAGGGAAAAAGACTGACAAATGAGACGTAAATTGTTTTATGCCGCTCTCAAATTGAGGTTGGTTTATTTAAACTTCAACTTTGAATGTGATTGGTTGATTTAAACTACAACTTTGAAAGTGATTGGCTTATTGAACTGTTCGGTAATAACTTTTCAAGTGAATTGGTGGAAAATACGAGTTTTTTTTAACCATTCACAATGGAGGAAATTGAAATTTTTATGACTGAGTTATTTAAAGTGATGTATTGTATTCAGTAAAAAGATGAATTTAATTCTGACGGGAAAATATCGGCACTGTTTATTCATCAATCTCCACTGATCGGTTTGAATATGACTTGACTCTCAAATTTCACAAAAACAGTAACAGGTTATGGCACATTACTATAAAAATATTTATTCTCGATGAAGGCAGAAAGAAGCAAAATAGAATACAAAACAGGTGCCTCTAAATCATAGTTTAATATCTAACCAAAATTCGTGAGTGCAAAGGGATCTTAGGTTCTGCAAATAATCGATGGTATCGCAGAGAATAAAGTACATTAGCAGCCTTGTGTTATACACATGCAGTAGCTAATTCGATTGGATGAAACGACAAACACAAAACAAGAAGATATGGATTACATATTGCTTTCAAACGGATTAAAAAAAATTATCGAATAATATACAGTTTTATTGCCTCCTATGAATGTCTGAATTCACTGAAAGAATACATATATAACGACTGCAAACTTTTGTCCAACAAATACATATACAAGTAGATAATATTGCCATAAAAAAGTTAATTATTTTTATAAAGTGGGGTTTCATAGCCTTTTAGCCGTAGGTAATGAGAATATATTCAGTCTGAACAAACAAAGGAGTACTCTGACACCACTCCAGTTGAACGTGAAAGACTGAACATTTCGCTCGCATTTTTTTTTTTCCTTTTTCTTTCCTGTGTTATGTGAAACCTTTTGATATACAACCGGGTAATCACAATTCCTGAGCGTTTATCACTCAAAGCGATTGAGCAGTTTTATCTATCTAAAAACCTCGGTTATAAAGTTTTAATATTTGTATTGCGACGGCAGTATATACTATGTAGTCACCCAGCCTTCACCACAGGAAGTATTACTTCTTCAGGTTTCGCTCAAGTACTTTATGTGAAGGTTGGTAACAAAATATGTATACTACTTAACACCGTAGTACAAAAAATATTGCTAAAATTATATAGCACAAAGGTCTTAGGGAGAAAATAAAAAAAAAATGTCCTTTTTTCACTAATGTATGTTATCATCATTTGTAAAGGCGTATCAAGCCACTTGAAATAAAATGAATAACAACGACAACTCATGGATTGAAATAATAATGCACCTATAAAGGAGCAGTTTTCTTAAGAGCGATTTCCCGTAGGGTTACTAGTGCGTATAGATTGTTAAAAACACTTACCAAGCCAGATATGTTTTTAATTTGTGCACTCTGCTTTTACGAAATTGCCCGGCGATGGGCAAAGAGCAATCCAACAGTCATTTCAGGTTTACTTCAGTCTCAATTAGTGCAATACGGTTTTTATCACCTGTTCCACGGTCCACCTACCACTTTTGACTCAATCAATTACATCACTTCAAACAATTCACCTTCTGGTGTGTTTTAATTAGGTATTGGCGTTTCATTTGCATAATCCCTGAATACAAATGTCCGGATTCTAAAACAGGACGGCTCAGTCTTTATGGTATCTTAGTGGTGCTGACTGTTCTTGATTATTGATTAAGTGAGGATATCAAAATACGGCTTTTGCCTAATTTTACTGGTTGCAATCAATTTGTGGGAAAAGTAGTTGCTAAGCCGATTTATTTTCAATCTCTGATCGGTTCAAGACGCCAAAAGCTATTCGCTCTAAGGTGTTGAGACTGGTAGTATGAAGGCAAAGATGTATCAAAGAGGTATCATTGTGGTGCTAACTGTTTTCGTTCACCATGTACATTTCAAGGCCCAGGGAGAAAAAGGTTGGTACAAATATACAATCTGCTTAGCTCTAAAAGCATTTTGGCTTAAAAATCAGTGCTAAACTAATCACTTCAGTGTTCTTTAATGAATTTATGTTTCATTCACGTTGAAGCTATTCTGCTTTACAAAGATCAGACCTCGCCGTCTTCCTGGCAGTGGCTGACACGCTTTGAATTTGGTTCATTTGCCGGGGTAAGTTTAAACAAAACACTGACAAAAAGACTTGATTCTAAGCGTTCCCATCTCATTGTATACGTAATCGTGCGCATTTCGCACTTTTTTGTCAAGTACGTTGCTTAGAGAGATCTCGTCCCACGCGAGAATTTTGCGAAAGCCGCGTATTTAATTCTTTGGAGCTTCGTTTAATATTTTCACACAAGTATGAGAAAATTACATCAATTTAAGATCGGCAATTTCTACTTGGAACATCTTTTCTCAACGAAACAAGTTATATGCAGTAGAGGACAGATTTTCTAAGTAAACACGCAAAAAAAGCGAATGATAACAGGTTTGTTTGCAAAGGAAGTCAAAGTTAAACAGTTGTGTTCAACATTTATGACAAGTTTCAAGGCATCTCAACATCTTAAGCTATTTTATATAAAGAGTTTGGCTCAACGTCACGTCTCCGACATTCACAGCTAATATCGGCGGCAACAGTAACTAAAATAAATGATTTCATTTACTTTGGCCTAGTAAATATGTAAATACGATGCATCCGGCATTCCGCGGGATGAAATACCGGATACGAGCAGGTCAGAAAATCGCCCTTACAAACCAAGCTTTATTTATTTTGTAACTTAATTTCACATCTAATTCTTCGAAATGGATTTAATTCCGTACGTGGACACTAGCATTACATATTATATGTATTACATATCACATTGCATGAGTGATAACAACTGTCATGTTGATAGACGTATTGGCCTCTCATGTTACAAAATAAATTTTTCTCGAATGATATGTCGTTTGAAACGAATGGATACCTGCAACTGCAATATAGGGAAATAAAACGTAATTTTGCAATGCGCGAGTTCACAAAATTTATCAGATCAACGCAACCGAGAAATGCGCGTTGTTCAAATCATTGTGGTTTGCTATCGAAGAAAACAACAGGTTTTTCAAAATTCTTCACAGAATGGCAGACCCCTGTAGAGCTATATAAAGATGCATGTTAAAAAATTAAATTTGAACATGTGTTTTCAGAACAGAAAAAGCTGGAACTCGGTTAAGATTCGAAATTAAGGCCTCATGGGTACATTGTTTACCAAACCAACCCAGAAACGCTGTCAAATGAAATTTGTTGACTTTCCAGAACATAATTCCATTTATTCTGTTTTCATACTCATATCGCAAAGCAATCATCGGCCTCAAACGATCTCGGTCCATTTTTGCTCTAGTTTCAAACTCTCTCAGACTGAAAAAAATCAGCCTTTACTTAAATCAAGAAGGCCTTTATTAGGGGTTCAAATCTCAATTAATTACCATCGCCACCTTACAGGTCGCAAGAGAATTGTATTTTTACAAATGTGGGACTTTTAGCTGGGGTTGCAATATAATTCTTTTGTAAGGGTTACAATGGACACAGACCAATTCAGTCATTCGAATTTCTTTCTAAAAGGAAGCACTAAACTTAGCAGGGCATTTGATTCACGAACAATAAATACTTGGAAGCGCCAAATTGATCTGCCCCAGGAAAAGGGTTTTGTTTGCCTAACTGAAGTCGCGAATACATCTTGCCCATGTTAACATTCAATTTCTTTGTATTACGGCTTCATTTGTTATACATCGACGCAATGGGCTATTGACTCACGTGCTAATAGGCAAACAAAATACATGACAAAAGACATGCATGAGAGCAAATTTGCTTTCTTTCTTTTCTTTTTGAAACCAGGTCCACTATTAAACAAACATACTGGAGGTAATTATGGTTATTGAACATGTGATATGTAGATTCTGCTCGCAATACGAACTTGGCTTGTCAAAGTATTGGCTTTCTTATGTGATAAGTAAAAGCTGTTGGAAAACCTCACTGATGTATAAAATGCACTTTATAACATATTTGGTTATCGTTTGGTTTATCTTTCATTAGAAGGCACCAGATTGGTAGCTGTCTACGTTCAACTGATCCCACTTGGTTGTTTCTAATCCATTGCATCTCGAAAAAAACAAACTTTTCCCGCTCAGCTATCGCTTCTTTTGTAAATGGCTTGCCGTTTCATTGCAGACTTCTTGTTCTCGAATTAAGCTAAATAGTCGAGACATTAAAGCACACCAAAGGTGATGTAAAATATCCCTACTATTATCTCTGCATTCACTTGCAATGACGAAATAATTCCGTGTTCGATAAGAGATACTAATCCTTTAATGAGTTCTTTTTGTTATCACTAATGGAGCCAGGATAATAGCAGGCACTTCCTTTTAAGAGAGGCCAGTTTTTATAAAGGTGCAAAGTACGTTAGGCCGGCAGCAATTAGTGTGGGCTGTTATTGACACACGATGACGTAGTCGGCGATCTGGTATACACGCCTGCAATGAAAGTTTCTTAGGGTGATTCAGTTCAATTGAGTCAACCTTTACCCAAGTACTTCAACAGATCAAAGCTACAACTGTAGCTACCAGTGAGCAGTTTGGTAGTTTCATCAGTTATATCTGAGCAAAAGGCTATCTTAATTTCTAATACTGTGTATTGAACATGGATGGATCATTGTGGTGTCTTTTGATTGGAACCCTAAGAATGTATTAAGCCAGGAATTTAATTAAACTTCTTCAATTCTTCAACCGACCCCCTGCTATAAATTACGTCTAACAATGTCGGTGCACCTTTCGCCTCCATCCCGGTAGCTACAACAACAACAACAACAAAAACACTTTACTATCCGTTTAGAAGTTTTATACAATTAATAAAAAAGATGATTTTGAAAAGTAGCATTTTATTAATTATCCTGATTTTTTCGTGGCTGAAATTGGTTAGAAATTCTCAGACAGTGACCATTTCGGACTGACTGACTTGCAAACATGCACGCAACCTCTTTGACAGAGGAATTGATGATCCGTTTAGTCCCTTATAAAAACAGCAAATTAGCCATCAACGGCAAGAATCTGCAACCTGTTTGTCTACACGAATTGAATGCTCTGCTAACATTGTGATGTATAAAATTATATCATTAGTTAAAATACGCTATCAGAGTGCGATTAGCTGAGTTTCAATTAGCTTCTCCCAAATATAATGGAAACGCAATTTTTATTAAGATCGTCTGTTTGGACTCTTGGTCGTTTGTACCTCAAAAAGGTCGAGTAATGCAATGAATTTGCATGATACATTTCTCTTATAAAAACGTCTTTCTACATTTAACTTGCTATTTGAAACGTTTCGTCCACGTCTCTAACATGCGTACATGATACTTTTCATACCGTCGTCATTAACCAAATCAGGTACAATTAAGCCGAGATAATCGCCGAGATAAGTAGTGCATGGTTTCCATCCTTGAGTCGATTGCGGAAGTCCGACTTAATTGCAATCTTTCACAGAAAGCTAATGAATACCATGCTGTAATTGTAACTGGTAGTCCTAACTTTGAAGGAAACCCTAGAATGGGAACATTTTCAAGTGAAATTATCGAGCAGCTCGTTCACGTGATACTGTTTGTTTATTTACAAAGTTGATTTAGCTTTAATTGGGTAGATTTGACCAAAGTGTGTCAATATCAAATAATAAGAATAAAAAAAAAAACTACCAAACGATACATGTACATCTTGGTTTGAAGTGGCTAACTTCTGGTGCTGTATATTGTCAGTTCGATTCCATATCCAGCTCCACTGATCGGGCGACCATATACACTCAATTAGCTTTTAGCATCTCCCTACCAAGTAACTAATCATTGAGAGCAATCAACTGGAGGCGCAAGTTTTTGTGCACACACTGATCCTTGCGCCAGAGACTTCGCCGGAATTGTTCTATGCTGAGAACGATGGCCATTATTGAAACATTTGTTTTCCAGGCTAGGTAGCTTTTCTTTTAGTAAAATTCAAGGATATTTATTTAATCTTGTTACTACCGGTGCTTTTAGTTCAGGACAAAAAAGTCTCATTACAAAGGAGGCGCTTAACTATAATCCTGACTGGTATTTGATTTAAGTCTATTATTGCCAAATATACTTGACGATTAGCTAAATATTCGCTGCGGTCTTGGGGTTCAACATGTAAGAAAACGAATCATGGTTATCTGCTAATGCCTTTCTTTTGTATCATGGCTCCGCATTGTATGGAAAGTTTTGTTTGCGCAAAAACCTGTTTGGCGCCAATTGGGATGGTGTCGGTATCACAGGAGAAAAGAAAACTACCTCTTACGTACTGATTGCATGCGATCTTTATCCAGTATTAATGCCCATTAATGTTTCTTTAGAACTTTCTTTGAGTTGCGAAAACTGCTTTGCGGCAAATGGGCAGATGGTGTTGGTAACACGAAAAAAAAATTAATGCATCTTGTACTCATTGAAAGTGAGCCTTAACTAGTATTGAATATCCGTTAGTGTTTCTTTAGCACTTTCTTTTTTAGTTTAAATAAAAGTAAGCTAGAGCACGTAATGGATAATAATAAAATTAATAATAATAATAATAATACTTTATTCAGATACATAAACATAATATACGATACGTATTTGAAAAGGAGGACCGCGAGGTTAACCCTATAAAAGGTCCCCTAACTGAACTTTAAAAAAAAAAAAACGTTTAAAAAATCACAAAAGACGCAGATAAAAAATCACTAGTGCTAATACAAAGTGGTTAGTAAGAATGATATTTAAAACGAAAGATATATACAATTTGATATGAGCTACTGTGTCAATAAATCTTCATCCAAGTTTTTAAGCCTCTTTTAAATTTGTTAACGTTAATTTCGTCTGTAAAAAGATGGTTTGGCAAAGTGTTCCAGTCATTGACGATTCTCACGAAGAAAGAGTACTTAAAGGAGTTAACTTTAGCTAATTTAGTTTGGATAGCTAGTGGGTGTGGTCAGGAGCCCATTACCGGCTGCTGTTCAACCGCATACATGTACAGCTTGTAGATAGAATTGCTAGCTGTTCTCATTGCCTTACATTTTTGTGCATGCTATAGCTATATATCGTAAACCAGGAAGGCATATCAAGTGTGATAGACTAAATAAACGACTGAACATGATTACGCAATTAAATGACCGCTTCTTTGATTTATGCAGTTAATTTGTTTAAGTCTATGTGGTTAATTAAGTTATCTTTTATATATCTTTCCCTTTGAAATTTGAGTTTTTTGTCAAGTTCAGGCAAAATACTTGCAGCTTTATTTTGAAAAAGCTAACGTGAACAACGTTAAGAAATATAGAAGGGCGTTTATTTCATAATTTTTTCTCATTGTCAGAATATCTTTCTTGCAATCCTTTCAAGCTTTGAAGTCGAGCTCCAGCTTCCATCAACCATCGTTAGTCAGGCAACCTTAGACGTCCGATCAACTCATAACTTAAATTATCAGATCTTTATTGCCTTAGCATCCATTCTCTGAACGTTGTCAAGATTTATGAAGCCATTCCCAGTTCCTGCAGCAGGGCACAATCATGCCCTTGATTCTATTAACCAACAACGTGACATCGAATTGTTCAAAAAAACGGTAGCATGGAAATTAAGTCGCACTACATATTTGGGAAAAGGAAACCACCAACGATGACAATAGCAACAACACCCAGTTAGTGTTCCGTTATCTACAATTTCTATTTATATGGACAAAAAGTGAAAATAACTTTTTAATTCGAAGTCGACATCATTCGCTACGGCTTACTGGTAAATTCTTTTAATCAAAGGCTTTTTTAATGCATTTTGTTTTTCTATCTTAGTGGTCGCAGGATGGTAACAGTGGAGGCTACACTGTGTGCGATATTTCAGAAACTGCAACGATCGATACCAACAGCTGGCTTGTCTCAGACTACGTTGACTTGCAAAGCGCTAACGAAGTCCACATCGGTCTTACATTCATGGCCAGGCAATGCCCTGCGGAGCTTACTTACTGTAAACAGAGCTTCAAAGTGTATGCGCTGCATACCAATGGCCCGGTACCTGGCGGAATAACAACGAAGGAAATTGAATCAGGAAATTTCACTTTAATTGAAACAGTTAATGCTACGCATCTTTGGACGCCTGGACAGACACCTCAAATAAATCAAGCTAATATGAGTTTCGTTGTGAACAGTAGAGGAGCCTACTTAGCGTTTCAGGACACGGGCGCTTGCTTAGCGCTCACCTCCGTCGTGTTATCATACACGTACTGCCCTAGCATTGTGCACAATGGCGTCGTGTTCAAGATGGTGGTCGCACCCTCCTCTGACGAGCAGAATGTAACTGTTAACGGTAACTGCTCTGGAAAGGCCTCTCCGTATCCCAGCAACAGTACACTTACCATGGCGTGTCTTAATTCTGGACAATGGGCTACGGATGACAAAGTTACATGTAAATGTACTGCTGGATATGAGCTAGTTGAGGACACCTGTACCGGTGAGATTATCTTCTCTGAATTTTATTTCTGCTCTTTCGCTTTGCTCTCATATACTTTGCGTGTCAGTTGATCAATTTTTTTTTCGGTTAAATGTTCTTCTCATTTGATGCCCCGATAGATTTACATGTGTGCATTGTGATCAATGCCAGAATCTTTATCCAAGATAACGACCACCAAAATGAATTCTTAGAGTTCTAGTTTAATGGCGCCATTTCACGAAGGGGCCATTAACCGTCATACGACCATATGTATAAGAGCACTTCTTGTCCATGTTTAAACGTTCTGCTAGTGTATGTATTATGTATGTATTACATTACATTACATTGCATTGCATTGCATTGCATTGCATTGCATTGCATTGCATTGTATTGTATTGTATTGTACTGTACTATATTATATTATTAGTTACATGATGTCTTTCACCAGGTAATTCTTTGAATTTTGACATTCCCATTTCAGAATGCAATGCAGGTTATTACAAGGAGTCAGCTGGCAATGATCAATGTATCTCATGTCCCTCCAACAGTGTGCCAAGCCACACTCATGTTTCCTGTCCCTGTCAGAGTGGCTTTTACAGGGCGCCCCAAGATGCAATAAGCGATGGTTGCACAGGTAATACTTCGGTTACTGTAATGCATTGTACGATTTAACTCTAGACCAACAAAATATATGTGCTGGTAGGAATCATTTCATTTGCCTAAACTAGTGTTAAACAAAGAGGGCAAAGAGGATGCAAACTGCAGCGGCCAAATTTAGTCAGGGAATATTGTATCTGAGAAGATAGATGGATTTAATGTCAGCTAGTTTAAAACTTATTCAACCAGTTTTTCCCCTGGTTGACCTGTCTTCCTCGTACACGAGTTTCTTCGATTTCAAGTGACCTTAAATCCTGTAGTGAAAAACAAAAGATTTTCATTGGATCTCTTAAATGCTCCCCCACCCCACCCCCAGCCCCGTTTACAGGCTTAACTGCAATGAGAGAGTTTGCAACTAGGTCATTTCAGTGCTATAAGACAACTAGCAAAAGGGTTTCCCTTCTTAAAAAGAATGACGATAGCATTCATTCCTCGCCTTGTGTGACCACCCCCTTTTTATCATTACTAGCTCCTCCGTCAGCGCCAACAAACATCAACGTAACAGTGGCGACAGAAAGTGTTGTAGTGGTAACATGGACTCGGCCTTCGTATGATGGAGGGCGCACTGACCTTACATACGATTTGCAATGCAGCACATGCTCAAATATCGGCTTCTGTTCAAGCAGTTGCTCTGGTGTGCACTTCTGGCCTCGAGCTGACGATCTTAGTACAACTCAAGTAACGATCACTAACCTTAACTCAGCAGCGTTGTATAATATAACTGTGATTTCCAAGAATGGGGTCAGTGAACAGGCCGGAGCATCATCAGTTGGATATTCTCATAAAACGTTCTCCTTGACAACGCCTACAACGGGAAATCCAGAAAGTTCCCCCACGTTAGTTGCACTTACAGAACTGACAGCTACCGGGGAAATTATTACTACCGTTGGAGGTATGTAAATAATCCATGAAATATCTTTTGTTTTTTCATTACTTGGAATGTACTACGTAAGGCAAATGAAATACGTGAGTCAATTATAAACGTTAAAGTTGTTTAAAATAAATTAACCATGCTTCTTTTGATAATATAACTCTTAACTCCCGCAAAAATGTATGTATACATACACACAAACCACGCAAAAGTGTTCGTTTTCCTCCAACAGAGGTCTAACGTCCAACCTACATCGACTTTCTACACTTGCTACGCCGGTTAAGTTACCACCATCATTTTCCCACTGAGAGTTGATGGCATTTATTTTGACATGCAGGTCATGCCCAAGTTCGCCCTTTCGAAATATGTCTTTCTTTTTAAGGTTTACTTACTGTCTGCTTAAAAAAGATTACAGAACTAGTCTCTTTCCACTTTTATAATCATTTTCGTATAATTTCAGGTCAGTTCAGCTCATTTTCTGACTTCCTAAGAAAATAGTCAAATCTAAGGTGGTAGATACAAGATGGCAGACTTAAAATGACGTCATGTGGCGTCAAACGGCCTCCTGACCAACAATTAAGCGAAAAATAATTTACACATGTCTTATTACAAAGAAATCCCCAGGGAGGGGTTCCCCCCAGCCCGTTCACCTCCCCACCCTAACTGAAAGGTAGGAGTGCTCCGCGCTAAGTCGTACCTCACAAAGTCTTACATGAAGTGTAAAAACTACAGTAACTGTCATTCTCATTCTACAGGTGAAACAACTCCGATCCAAGGTATCGTAAGCTCCCAGGTAGCCACAGCTATCGGAACTTCTGTGGCTGTAACGTTTGTCGTGTGCTTCCTTATCGCAGCTGTCATCATCTTCTTACTGATTAAATTCTGGAGGAGAAAACACTTTGAAGAAACTAGTGCGCAGAGTTCTCAAACGCAGCTCACTGAACTATCAAGATATGATACGCCTTCGAAAAGAACGCGAACTGTGACAGCAACTACAATGCTGACGGATGACGGCAGGATCTCGCCGGAAATCCAAAATGATCACTTCAGAGATTTCTCTGTTCCCGCTATTCACATCGACGACGCGATTTCCAAATCAAGGCCGAACTCTGCAGAAAGCAGTCACTCCTTAACTTTCAGTAAAAATAAAATTACGCCCGCCTTAGACTGGACACCTCCGCGTTCTATATCGTCTGTGTTGCTTTCGGAGAGATTAAAGAGCGGATTTACTACGAAACGTCCGTTATCACCAAACCGTTTGACGCAAAGTCTCAGAAAGCCACCGGAAGGGTCTGAGCGTACTAAAATAGAACAAAGCCCTTCGGTGAACAGTTGGTTTCCTGCCGAGGAGATACAGTTCAATGTCTGAGAGGAACAAAGCCCTCTTCCACGACCTAGGAACTCATTCCATCTCACGTACTACACATCGCTCCAAAACATGGTTTGCTGGCGCGCTCCAGTGAAAAAACATTTGTTTTTATTCATTTACCGTCTAATTAGAACAGAGAATACCAGATGGATAAAAGGAAATGGAAGAGGAAGGTTCACGCGTGGAAAAGTGAGACGATTCTGGAATATGTTTGTAGAAAAAACGCATTTGTGTTTGCAACACATGTTAGAGGGAAACATTTCATTTCCACTAAATTTATATGGTGCTTGCGACTAGAAGTTTCCAAAGTTAAGTTGGCACTGAAAAACAAAAAGTTATTTAAAAAACGAAAATATTTCAATTGATACATAACATCTGGCCGCCTGCCACTCCGTTGTAGCTTGCCCTTCCAATTGACTTACTAGTTGTCCTTTCTTCCTTCACTAATTCTGACAGCAGCCGTAAATTGTTTTCATATTCTTTTGAAAGTCATGACGTTCCTCTGGTCATCCATATACGAGAGTAGCAAAGTGAGGCATTGGAGTGGATTGTTGCCTCGCTCCACATAAAAGAAATCAAAACTGGTATGACAATGCCGCAGAACAGGATTATTGTCAAAAACAAACTCCATCCACCAATAAATGTGAAGAGCATTATCAGCTATGGAGTGGATCATTCAGATATGCACAAGATATACAACTGGCCTTTTTTAATTGCTAAGAATACAAAGCTAATCATGCTTCAATTCAAGATTAATCACAATATTATCTATATCAAAAACAAAATCAAAAAAGTTAATCTAATATAAAGTGACTTATGTCATCTTCGTGAAAGAGAAAAGTATACAATTAAACACATGATGTTAAAATGTTCCTGTTATATACTGGAATGAAGATTTTGTCTGGTGGGCGCAAATAACAAACGAAAAAAATTCATTCACCAGACTAGGCCCTTCTATATGGACCTGTTATCTCAAGCAAATACAATCGAATAATACGCTTAGTTTTGTTAATGGCAAAATATTTAATCTATAAATCTAACTTAGCAGAGGAATCCTTACTTTTCTCGCTGTTTAAATTACAGTTTCAGAAAAAAATTTTCACTAAAAGATATTATCAAGCTTTTTTAATGATAAATGGCATTCTTTAATTATATTATTTGAGAAATTTGGCCACTACCCTCGCCGTCCCTTAGTGTAGCACGAAAAATATATTTTCTGTGTCAAGCAACTATGTAATTATGTGAAAAGTTTATAACAGTTGTAGTAGTTTTTTATATTGTTTTAGAGTAGTGCATTAATTACTTTCTCAGTGTCTTGTATTTATTTTTATTTATATGAGAATGACTGTCGTTTACATAAGTTTTTATTACACTTAATTGTTTAAAATTTTAAGGTTTTAATATGGTTTGCGACGTAAATTTAAATATGTTTGTAGTTCTTTCTTTTTTTTTAGCTTCAGTTAACTTAGGTTATTAGTTTGGTGTCCACTATTAATAGCGAGGACTTCTCCCCTCAGCTACATTCCTCTTGTGACACAATAATAAAGTTATTATTATTATTATAATCGTATCTATAACAAAATTCTCGATTGTGATTGGTTCTCCGCGCGCCTATTTGTCACGTAATCGACGCGCGATCACGTAGGTGTCCAATTACAGGTGTCGGATTTGAACTTTTTGTAATCGGACAGCTGTAATTGGATACCCAAGTGATTTTCACGTCAATTACACGCGCTTTAATGGTTTCCTTAGCAAAGTCTTCTACAGTTTTCAAAACTTTGGAAAAGCGCAACAGACGTTTTTGCTCAAAAGAAGTTCTCAAAAGACAATTTCAATTTCGAAATTTGTTATAGATACGATTAATTAGTGATTGGACCTCGTGTCGTACAATTCAGGGACTAATTGTGCTCGTAATTTCAAATCGGTTTTGAAATTACTCGCTCGATTACTCCATGAATTGTACTCCACTTGGTCCAATTAATAGTACTTATTATCTCTGATTGCGTTCAACAGTACTTGAACATGATTTGTTGAATGGCCTTTGGACACACATGAAAAGGAAAGAAAACGCATAAATTTGCCGTGTTAATATCAAATTCTGCTGACTAGTGTTGGTTTAATCTTAGGAGCAACGGTCAAGGCAATGGAGGAAGGGGAGGGGGGAAGTTTGGTAGTGCAAGAGTACTTAACCAAGTACCAAGGGAACAGAGCACTGCAGCACTGCATCTGATGAACGTAATAATATTGACAGTATTGATAAATTAACGTATTATTAGGATACGTTTATTTTTTTCTTTTTCGTTGAATAAGTAGTAAACGTTTAAAAGGCAACTGGTTACATCGCTGCAAGTAAAATTGAGGCGTCTCGATACACTTTTATTTTTCGGAACCATACCGATTATTTCCAATCAGTCTTTAAAAGCCTTCCTTAATTGGATGGATACGAAAATTAGACGAGTCACTGGAAATAGATTGAGGTTTAATACTATTTATTTCTCAAGGCAATTAATATTTCTATGGAAACGATAAAAGAAAGATAAAAGTCAGTAAAACATGAATTTTGCGCGAATCATATCTAATAAGATATAGTGTTAGGATTATGACAAGTGACAACCTTGCAAAGACACTGTCAGTTTACCGATAATCATATCCAAGCTAAGAGCACACTCCAATAACAGTCGCTATAATTTTATTAAAAAAAAAACTGGTAAAACTACTGATTATATAAGGTTAATCGGCAGATCGTCTCCTGATGGTGTCCCTTCTTTGACTACCAATGATACGGACCTATTATAAATGGCGCTGCTAAGTTATACTTTCTTGTTAAACCACTTTGTCACGGTTATCATATGTTGATAGTTTTCACTTAGGACAGAAGGGAATCTTTAGCGATAGATAGGGCGAAAATTGTTCCATTCGTTTGCTACCTGAGAGCTATTTTAGAAATAAGCAAACTTTTAGGGGTATAAGTGATCAGTATATACACACTCAGTTATCTTGGTGTTTTCAGCAATCTGATTGGTTCGCTATCTCTGGCTAATGAGCATTATTCACCCCCTACCGAGTAAATAATGCGTAAGCCAAACAAAAACCAAATGGCTGGTGTAAACTCGCGTTTCGCCAGTGTTTCAGTGTTTCAATTAAATCGATTTTTAATGGTTTCCTCCTGAAAATGTCGTTGAGATCACTTCCTGTGTATATACTAAAACAATTATCCTTCTCAATTTCGGTGACAGAATATTTACCTCGCCGCTTTGCGGCTCGGTAAATATTCTGCCACTATTCACCACGATTTCAAAGAATAATTGTTAATTATTACAAATTTTATATCGCAGTTTGGCTACTATAGCATATTTGACAGTTTAAGAAAACACGCAATTAGGGTTCAAATCGCCGGAAGGAAGGTAATGCCGGATTCGTTGTTTTCGTGGGAAACAAAGTCGATGTGACTACTTAAGTACAAATATTTCAACTCTCGTACAAGGATGATTATAATATGTGACGGGATAAAATCTAACGAATCTTGCTTTGACGTCAGGACTGAGTGAATGCTTCACAATACTGTTTCGATCTGTGTTTCCTGCAAACACCTAAAAATGATAAAGAAGTAAATTATGCACTTATTAAATACGTAACATCTACCAAAAATAACCCTTATCAGTGTTATGACTTGTCCTTCTTAGTTCCATCGTTTTATCGAATTTTTGTATTTTTTATTTTAGTTTTATATCTGTCACCACAGTGACAGAAATAATAATTGCAAACTATGCTGGTTCAGCTGATAAACTAGGACATTGAAGGGAAGTTGCAATATCTCTTCAATGTCAATTCAATCAATTGACAAAATGATAAAAAATATCAACCATGTTTATTCACTAGTTTTATCGAGATTTTTTTAAATTAACTCATTGCAATATTTTTATTCAGACTTTCACGGTTGGTGTGATATCGCACGATTTGTACCGACTTAAATGAGTGAAGATGCAGATGTAGATGTAAAATAGCCGCGTGACCAGTTCTCGTGTCAGTTATGATTAAATACTTCTATTTCATCTTCACTTTCTTGTTTAATCCACTAATTCACATTCTACAACATGAAAAACGTATCAGTAGAAATTAAAAATACACTGAACACCCTGTACGAGCACTTTGTCGGTGCTAAAAGGAACTCGATATGCATGCAAACCGTCAACAATGCATGTGATAATGAAACAAGGAAAAAACATAAAAAGTCTGCATAAGTTGTGTTACAGGTTAACTGGAATGAAAAGGCCTACAACTTCCCTTTCTTTGGTACACTGTGTTCATATCGAAATATACGCGAGTTATTAGGACTGATATGGCAGTCGTTAAATGGGTTATGGTTCGTTGAATGGGCTCCTCAGTTGGTGTAAAAGACCCAGTACATGTTATAAAAAAAAGCCGCCCCACAAACCTGTTTTCATTTTGTTTTCATTCCTTTCCTCGTTCTTTGTTCCTTTCGTTTTTTTATTGTTTTAGGTCAACTGTGTCTTCTGCACCAGGTAAGTGCAGTGTCTTTGTCAGTGCTAAAAGGAACTCGATATGCATGCAAACCGTCAACTGTTCTGGCTTCGAAATGTGATAATAAAACAAGGAAAAAACATAAAAAGTCTGCATAAGTTGTGTTACAGGTTAACTGGAATGAAAAGGCCTACAACTTCCCTTTCTTTGGTACACTGTGTTCATATCGAAATATACGCGAGTTATTAGGACTGACATGGCAGTCGTTAAATGGGTTATGGTTCGTTGAATGGGCTCCTCAGTTGGTGTAAAAGACCCAGTACATGTTATAAAAAAGCCCCCCCCCCCCCCCCACAAACCTGTTTTCATTTTTTTTTTCATTCCTTTGCTCGTTCTTTGTTCCTTTCGTTTTTTTTATTGTTTTACGTCAGCTGTGTCTTCTGCACCAGGTAAGAGCCGTCAAATGCGCGTTTTATAATTTGTATTCTTTTCGAACTTATTATGTGGACAGTCCAGCCAGTTAAACTTTTTCAAGCTCTTGTTACTTTTGTTTCTCTGTAATATATAGCGGTACGTACACCCTTTATAAACGACGAGTACAGGGCTGGGCTGGTATGGCTTTGGTGCCACAAATTTGTCCTGTTTACTGAGATTAATGATTTTTTTATAGACTGCAACTTCTAGACAAGCGTGTATTATCTTAGTCACCTTTTCAACATTGTTTTCCTTGTAGCTGATCCAGGTTACTCCATCTGTAGAAAGATGAGCTTTGTAGCTGGTGATCAAGTTAGGGCCTGCTCCTTGTTCTTGTGTTGCCACTGCACACACACTGCGCACTGCACCCATATCAACTTGAAGATAGTCTGTTCTGTCTGTTGTTGTCTTTGTACACCATCCTCCCAGTCCCCTGTTCTCATTCAGCCGGCCATAGTATGGATGATATCTACTATCGTAGAATGTGCTTGCCGTCATTCTGGCATCTGGTATTTTGTTTCTGTCCTCAACGCCAACAGGTCCACATACTGAACGACATAAAACAAACACAGGGAGTAATCGAGCGAGTCATTTCAAAATCGGACGAGCGCGAAGCGCGAAGCCGATTTGAAATTACGAGCACGATTACTCCCTGACTGATACGACACGAGGTCCAATTACTAATTAATCGTATCTATGACAAATTTTGAAATTAAAAATGTCTTTTGAGAACTTCTTTTGAGCGAAAACGTCTGTAGCGCTTTCCTAAGTTTTGAAAACTGTAGTAAACTTTGCTAAGGAAACCACTAAAGCGCGAGTAATTGACGTGAAAATCACGTGGGTATCCAATTACAGGTGTCCGATTACAAAAAGTTCAAATCGGACACCTCAAATTGGACACCCACGTGATCGCACGCCGATTACGTGACAAATAGGCGCGCAGAGAACCAATCACGATCGAGAATTTTGTTATAGATACGATTATAATAATAATAATAATAATAATAACAATAACAATAATAATAATAATAAAAGCAAACAAACAAATAAACCAAAAGAAACGAAGTGCGATAACGGTTCCTTAATTATTGGCCCTTCCAACCGCAATCAGACCCTTCGAGCCGGAGACTGTTTACAGACTAATGATAACAGAACTCAGTCTTTTATACCTGTGACATATCTTATACGATACTTGGACAGCTATTGGTCAGCTATTGGCCACCTCTCCAGTAAACAAAGAAGAAATCAAAGCACACGATCTCAGGCTATTTGATATGGATTAAGCTATGTTGTGCTATTTTAAAGCGGATTATTTCAGCAAAGTAGTTTCTCTTAACTAAGAAAAAAAAAAGGCCTGTACACTAACAGAATGGCAGCAGGGCTTCCTTGATTGACTTCGGAAACGGGAAAGCCCTTTGTATTTGTTGCAATAATTCACATCCAAATCACAAAGGAAAAAAGTTTTAGAATCGCAGAATTTGACAAATCCATTACTTTTTTTCTTCTACGGGAAATAATTGACCATTCCGGTCATTTTTATTTTCTGGGATCATAAATATGTTTCATGCACAATTTGATGCCTTCTGTCTTTGTACAATTTAGACAGTAGAAAGTTTCGTAGCAAAAAAAAACTGGCGGGTAATTCCGGTTACAATAAAATGAAGCAACTTGGAATATTGTTATTCTTTTCTAGATGGGATGTTAGTGAATTGCTAGAAGCGTCTGCATTTTTATTTGATAGATATAACGTTTGTAAATTCAACTTAGTACATATTTATAACCCTGGGTAGCGAATCAACAATTCGCGGGTAAAGGAACACGTTAGTGAAAAATGAATAGGTATAATCCTACCACCTGTTGTAACAGTCAGTTTCATGACAGAAAACGCTGCTTTCAACACGACAGCCGATGCCGCCATACAAGTATATCTCCCCGAGTCCTCCTCTCTAGTGTTCCAGATTTGAAGTGTTCCATCAGCACTAACTTGTGATCTTCCTAAAGGTAGCTCGCCGTTTTCTTTCACCCAAGTGACTGTCGGCTTGGGGTCCCCGATGGCCTGACAAGGGACTGTTATATTGCGGTTTGTAACCTCTTTGAGTTGCCCAGGTGGTCTGACTGTAAACTGAGGCAGTTCCACAACGCTTAAATGTGTCACAGCCGAGTCATAACCTAAAATGTTTGTCGCTTTACATTTGTACAAACCAGAGTCTTTCTTTTGGGCATTTGTTATTGACAGCTGTCCATATTTTGAAACAGCTCTGCCTCGTACCAGTTCACCGAGCCCTTTAGACCACGTGATCACTGCTGGAGGATAGCTGGTCACGTGACAAGTTGGCAAAGTGATGTTCTTGTTCTTTTCGATATAGGATGGTCCAAACGAGAGAGAAACTTTTGGCCTGCCTGGAAGGAAATAAAAACAAAGTAGATAATCATCTTGCGTAACGACACAGGCAATAGGACATGTTTGATGGCACAATTTGTTATCAGCTAGGGTTTTTGCATTTTTAAACACCAAACTTCCTTTTTGTTCATTCTAAACACGCTATATGATGATTTCCAGACCGTACGGCGCACTCTCAGCCCCCCTAATGTTTATGAACATTATAAGTTCTCACTCGATGGAATGCGAATCGATGTTATCGTTACGAACCACATACCTTATCTTTGAGGCCTTTCGATTATCTTTCTAAGAGCTTCCTTGATCTTTACAGTTGCAAATTTGTTTCATCAAGTGAGAAAAAACAAAGCATGAAGCTTCGACCGCTTTGCATCCATAATGGCGGTTGTTTTGAAACTGCTAAATGTTTACATTTTGTGATGTATTACATGAAAGAAAACAGAAAACGCAAACACATTCTCGAGAGTTTTCAGTACGGACTGGAAACCAGCTTGAAAACCGTCGTAAAAAATCAATGAATCTATCATCACCGTTTGATTGACACGAAATTGTTATCGGCCCCAAGTCTACGTGCTAACCTTGTTATGTCGGCCAGGATTGACCAATCCATTGTTGTAAATTTCCCGGTACGTGCGTCATTTTAAAAGCAATGAATATATGAAGATTGTACAATGGTATAAGATAATAATTGTTCTTAGTATATACTTTGTAAGGGTTGGTTCTCTCCAGACCCTCTTTGAATCAAGTTATTTTGCCTAAAGAAATGTGAGTTACATCTCGTGTAGTTAAGAGAAAATGGAGTATAATAATTTTAACCTACTCTGTACGACAAGATTCGCAGTGTTTACATCCTTTCTCAGAATATTGCGCGCCGTGCATTTGTACTTCCCAGCATCCTCCAAGCGAACGTCATCAATCTGCATCAGGCCATCTGACGTCACTTTGATCCTGTTCCTAGGTAACGAACCATCAACTCTAACCCAAGATAGCTGGGGAGCGGGATTTCCAGAAGCAGAGCAAAACAGAGCAGCAGTGTTGCTTCCGTTGACAGTCAGCTGTGAAGCCGGGGAAATTGTCACTTTTGGTGCTGAAATAGACTCTCCTGGTTCACCTTTAATCCCAGGGATGCCCGGTGGCCCGACATTTCCTTTAATTCCCTTTTCTCCTCTAATGCCCGGTGGTCCCATAATTCCTTGTTTTCCACCTCGACCCGGTGGTCCCATAATTCCTTGTAAACCTTTTCTTCCTCTTCTTCCTGGAGGTCCCGGCAGTCCTCGCGAGCAAACATTAAGGTTTCTACTCTTCTGACAGATCTTTTTGAAACTCGAGGTGACAACGTCTTCCAGAACTTCTTTCATGTTGGCTGAGTTATTAAAGGTTGGATTGTTGTCTATATTACGTGTGATTCTGTGGAAAATTGTTTCACTGTTTGCCTCTTTCTTCTCAGAATGCAGCGGTGAAATTTCTAAATAGAAATCACAGAGATACACCTTAGTACCTCAGATAGACTCAAAATTCAAAAGATCTGTTTATGCCTCGTAACCGTTTCCATGTGAAAAATACATATCTGGAAGCTAATTTAGCAAAAAAATGATTTTTCAGTTGTGGGCATCTGTCTCGTCTGATTATTAAATGAAATAGGTTTTGTGACAGGGAAGACCAACTTGAGATTGTTTGTACGTACTGAAGGATATGCACGAGGTCAAACATGACAAACTCATGGAATGGCTTTACCTAAAATCACCAAAAATCCCCCATCGTTCTTCATTTATACCGTAAAATCAACTAATTATAGTCTTTAAATTAAACGAACCCGTCTTCAAGTCACCGAGATCAATTGCAAGTAGTAGAGTTTGCTTTTTGTTTTCTTTTTTCAGTCGCAACACGAACGGTTATTTAAAAGGAATGAAGAGATATTTGACATATTTGCATAGGCGTACGGGCATTTTTTGCCAGTGGGGGGGGGGGGGGGGGGGGAAGCTGTAAACCATTTTCCCAAAACAATTTTTACAAGCTGCCAAATTTTTTTTTTGCGAAACAGTCGAAAGGAAATGAGGGTCATACGATGCGCTAACAATGGCCTACATATGAAGTGAAAATAATCTTAAATATGAATCTATCATATGAGCTCAAAATACTCTTCAAAACTTAAAAGAAATAGCTGTCTCTGCTATTTCGACGGCCGAAGATATCAATGATACGATCCATGTCGTTGTTGACTACAGAGTTGGTATATACCCTTTCAAAGTTAATAAGTCCAATGTTCCTGACACGTTGTTGCCCCATGGTGCTGCGGAGGTAAGTTTTCAATCGGCGCAACGCAATGAATGATCGCTCTGCTGAACACGATGTAGCAGGTATCACTGCAAGGATATGCACTACCTTAGAAAACTCTGGAAATATATCGGATAATCATTCTCGTGCATTCGAAGATGGGTATTTGCTTTCATTGTCAAAACTACGGGCATGAATTTCACTAGCCTCATGCGCTTAAACCACCTAGCGCAACTAGCTAGTGCATTGCAGTGCAGTGCAGTGCCCCCAAAAAACAAAAAAATTGAAATATGTGTATTAACTTATGATCCCCTTTACTAATGACCAGAAGCTTGTCACGTGCTAGGCAACCGCTGTCTCGTGTGAATTTAACTGGCTTTACATTGCAATTTTTTTTAAAAACAAAAAGCTTGAAAAAATCTTTAAAAACTGGCTTTGCCCAAATTTCTCTTGCTGCCCAAAAAATCTGAGTTGCCCAAAATTTGGGGGGTCCCCCCCTCGGCCCATACGCCTATGGATATTTGGCTACAATAGCGTCGCGCACAAATGACGTCACGAAATTAACTCCCGGTGTGACTGAGACAAACAAACCATTCCATGCACGATACTCAGCGGTTTATTTCACCCTCTAGCTCAAAATGTTACAGAAAACCCACAACGTGCACCTTGGAATAATAATAATAATAATACAGAGTTTGATGGAAGGCGGCAAAATATGATGGGCTGCTCATGTATATGAAGGCACTTTATACGGCAAGGCAACGAATTGGATCGGATCTACTGCTGTGAGGGAATCTGGAACGGAACTTGAAGGATCGTTTTTGTAGAGGTAAGGACTTAAGAAAATATGACCGGGATCGGGATTAGCCGGTAGAAACCGTCGGGATTACGGGATTGAGGGAAAATTCCGGTCGGGATGGCGGGATTGAAGAACCCTATTGGGGACCCTCGTATTTCTTTGAGGACCTTTGAGGTTTATCTTTTCTGGCTTGCCGGCTTTGCTGTGAGTAATACACCTCAATGTTACAATGATAATATTTTTTCTGCTAAGAACAGGAGGAGCGTGAAAAAAAAAGTGAAACTGACTCGCTCTGTCTTCGCGTACAAAAACCAGTTTTAGCACGCGCTATTTATGTTACACGTATAGTACCAAAATATCTGTGAAATACATGCAGTTGAGGTCTGCTCACAGTTATTTATGTGGTCGGATAAATGGCCCTATTAAAATATAGGCTCTCCAAATTGCACAGTATATCTAATTCTGCTATGCATTTGGGAAAAAAAATATGTCCTCCACTGAGTTCTACGTATTCGCTTGCGTGGATGGCTCGGGTTGTCAAATTTGAGAATTTCTGGCAATAATTCAACTCATAAGTCTTCTCTTCAAGACCAGGATGAGCAGCAGATAAGTTTCTTCGTAAAACATTTCCCAGTGAAGAATTCTGTTGGGCTAGTCGCAACCGTCGCGCGAAACGTTCTCGACGTCCAATTCCTGAAGGTTTGTGGTTTCTGTCAGACCGTCACTACGGCTTTGCAAGATCGTCGTGCAATTTGTGACTCTTTTATGTATATCTTGAATCGGTTGGGTTTAACATTATCAATGGAAGCAGTGTTTGCTTTCTAACAATATTTAAGCCAAGCAAACTCCTAGAAAACCAATCATACCTTTCCTTTTTTGCCTGATTTTTTACTCTAGAATACAACGCGCCCATACAAAACCTTCTACCGGACTGTAATTCTTGTCTGAGTCATGTGGCGGGACTCTGGTGATGTAATCTATTCCTTCACTGACAGAATTCAAGTCTAAAAATAAATCAATGTTCTGCTCTCGAAAGCTCTTTTGATATAATATACAGAATAGATCGATAAGTGAATTGCAGAAGAGCAACCGGTTTTATGTTTAACAATTACCCGACACACCAATACCTTACCTTTGTTCCAAGTGACCACCATTCCGTGTTTGATCTGAGATATGACTTCCTCAACAGCCATCAATCTTTGATCGTGATCATTAAACTTCAGCTCGATTCTAATGAATCCAGCGGAGTAAAGAAGCAAACAAACCACAGACAACACTGTGCCAGGGCTCACTGATAAACCGTTGTTTTTCGACATTTTTGGACACAGAGAGATCGAACGTGCTTAAAAATGACCCGCTAAGACACGTTCGTAACTTTGCACCGCTTATAACTTGACTCTTCCTTTGAGTATCAGAATAAACAGGAAATTCTTAAAGATCCTTGGTATCACTTTCAATAATTCCTCACTGAGTTGTGTGGAGACTGATTCCGTGACTTCGGTCCGAATGAGACGAATGCACATGTAGTACACGACGGAAAATATTTTTTAGAAAATTCCGCAATCACGGACTGGAAAGACACCATAAACTTCAAGCGCCCAATTCTTATCGAGAATGGGGGCTAACTCAATGCTCATTTTTATTATGATTATTTTTGAGAAGCAAAGGAAAGTTGTGGATGTAAAACAAAGCTAACATTTTATGCGTAAGTTCATTCAGACGTAGAACTTTTCACGTGCCGAACCTAATGTATGAATTATTATAACTTATTTTAAAAGGAGTTTACACTTTGGCTGAAAAGCGCTGCCATTTCGACGTGTTTTGGTTCAAACTGAATTAATTCGACGTCTGAACAACAGGCGTAGAGTTTGACAATTTAGATCGTCCAAATTCGAATTAAGTTCGGCTCATGAAATGTTTGGCGTCTTAACTGAGCCTGGTTGGCTAGTTTTAGTTACTGATTCTTTGAACAAACGTAGGACATGTAGTGCAATCAAAAACGTTTTCAGCTTCTTTAACTGAGTACGTAGCCATTTACTTTACCAAGCCAAGTTGCAAACATCTTTATTACGAATTACATATGATTATCTGTACATTGAAAAAAAACTATCCTCTAAAAAATTAAATGTAAGCAAACTATATAAGAATACGATGCGAAAAAGTACTTAAGATGCGACAGTACTTGGTATTTACAATAATAACTGTTGAGATTCCAGTACAGAATCTATGATGAAAATAAACCTACATCAAATATAAACCAAATTAGTCAAGTTTTGCGCAATATATCTCAATCGAAGAAAAACTACACTCAATCTACAAAACATTTTTCTACTTTATATAATCGGTACTTTATGTTTGGACATCTGTAAGAAGCAGGAGAAACTAGCAAAGAAATTCATCATCATCATTTATCTATTCTCCAAGTGGAGAATTGGGCTGTAGGCTCTCTGCCTCCAGGCTGTTCTGTCCTCTGCAGCCGATGCTGCTGCTGCCCATGTTCCTAAACCATTCTCTTTCAACTCTCTTTCGATAGTCCTTCTCCAAGTCTCGCGCGGTCTACCCCTTTTCCGTTTGCCCTCAGGCACCCATGTTAGAGCAATTCGTGGATGTGAGTGATGGTCCATTCTGAGGACATGGCCCAACCACGCCCATCTCCTCCTTGCCACTTGCTTGCTTATTGTCTCCAATCCTGCTCTTGCTCTAATCTCCTCGTTTGTCACCCGCATTGGCCAGTAGATCTTAAACAACCGACGAAGGCAAAAGAAGAAATTATATGATGTTAAAACACTTGGACCAAAAAGTAAATACAAGGCTGAGAAAGCTTTTGAAAGAGTCAAATACATGCTTAGTTATGATAAAATAGGCTTGGCCCTACTTCAAACAGTACGTTGAAATCATTTTTTTTTTAACAAACTGAAGAAGCGCTAAGCTTATTTTGTACGAACTACTTGACACTTTAAATATATTTTTCAGGCATATGAGCAAAAGAGCTGGTATAAAAACAAAGCGTGCGACTAATATGGCTAAACTGAGTCGTAAACTACTGTCTTCAATAACACTGTTGCGCATGATCGGTGGGCACTCGACGAAGTTTTTGATTCATTTTCGTCACTTTTTTTGATATTTGTTTTTCCACACTTGATGTCTTCTGTTTCAAACGGCCAATCAAAAGGCAAGAGCACAATGGCGGAGGCGATGAGAGCGCACGTGGAACTTGAGAACTAAGCCAACCAGTTCTTACATTTTCTGTCATCGGACAGTTACAAAAAATATGTTAAAAACTAATCCAAAACGGAACGGCGCACAGCTCTGTAAACAATGCGAGTTGCTCTTTATATTCAAGTGTCTTACGTTTAATTTTATCACAATTTTTATCCGTTGAAGACAGCAGAATTGCTGTCGAAAGCTCATGTTTTTAATAATTTTACCAGAGAACACTATATTTTATATTATCATGTATTCATATAATTTAAAACTAAACTAAGACAAACACGTGCAGGAACGTAGTTCCAAATTGGCTATGAAACGATTCATAATTGTAATTTTCGCGATTATTAGTATAACCGTCAGCGGTCCAACGAGAGCGATAATTTGATCATCACATCACTACCAAGAATTAAGATATGTGGCAGGCTCCTGTATGTGGTTAAATCTGCTAGATTTGCCACCATTGGTCACAATGGTTACTGTCTAAACCATAAGTGAGTTGGACGCATGCGCACATGGATTTGCAGGCATTTGGTCACCGCTGACCGAGAACGCGCGAGCTCTGCGGACGAGAATGCCAATTGGTCACAATGGTTACTGTCTATGGACGCATGCTCACATGGATTTGGTTTGGTCACTGCTGACCGAAAATGCGTGAGCTCTGCGGACGAGAATGCCAATAAACCCTCATGCCTATTCCAGTCTGGTTACGCCGCCAAACTATTCCAACAAGAACTTCCGCAAGAAAACAAATATTGCCGTCAACTCACATTTTTTCCCTGTACTTGCTGATAACTACTATTAACATGACATTTTTTTGTTGCTGTAATCTAGTGCCACCTGCCCATGTTGAGCCCCTTAAAGGAAGGCAACTCTAATAAGCCATCTTTGCATTCTCGGTATTGAACTGGAAATAGCTTGGAACTGAGGCTTAATGCAAGAGTCTTTTTAAATGCAAATGACGATAATCTCTTTTTAATGATATTCTCCTCCATAAGCCTCAATTACAAGCTAGTTCCAGTCCAATACCGAAAATACGAATATAGTCCGTTTGACTCGTCAATTATTCATTTTTATTATTCATTCGAAGTATTTCCCCGTTTCTGATTGATTAAACCACACGCATAATTTACCATAATTGGCTGCTGTTCACCAAATTTGGAAAGAATCTTCGCCAAATTGAATCAATGACGTCAAAAGTGCAGCCCACTTCAGATTATTGAACCGATGTCGTCAAAATGACGTCAAAAGTGCAGCCGGCTGCAGATTATTGAACCGTTGATCGAGGAAACCTCGGGACAATAAAAAAACAAAAAAAGAAATGGCGAACCTCCTTTAAGAACAGGGAAATATTTTGAATGAATAATAAAGCAATCACTGAATTCGGCTTTCGTAGTATATGAAGAATTCTGCAGATCTCGGAGGGTATTATCCACCTCGGCCTTCGGCCTCTGTGGATAACACCATCCTTGTTCTGCAGAATTCTTCACATCCTACGAAAGTCGAATTCAATCATTACTAAATATTTATTTTAAAACTCCTGTATCAAATTCTAAATTTAACCTCTGAAAAATAACAGTTCTTCGTGCGAGCACAGAAGTTGTGCTCACATGTAGCGCAGGGTGCTGAATACAAATTCAATTCATACTTCCCAGGTAATATAAATTATGATAAAACCCCAACGTGGAATTGACTTACAAGAGTAATATTTTTACCTAGAGTTCTTCGTTTATATTCTGTCTGCAATGTTCCATCTCTGCTATAAACGTACCACAGATACATGTGTTCTAAATTTTCAAGACCACAGGCGAATTCCTCATTTCTAACCGACTTATACCCTCTTAATAAAGAGACGAAAAGGTCGATTGACAGCCAGCTGATCGCATTTACAGCAGCAACAGGGATCCATACAACTGTAGTTCACTCGTCAGTATATTGGGACAAAAGTGGAAGGAAATTCTTGTCCGTATTACGGGGATTCAACCCGTTAAAGGTTTCCACACATTCTAAATAGTTTACTGCTGTGCGGGGCAACTCGTCACTTGAATAAAAAAAAATAATTGTATGAAGGCGAAATTTGCAATCTTTAAACTTATCAAATACGCTAAAACTAATCCCCACGGTGTTGTGCGTAGCAAACTTTTCGTAAGTTTCTCCATGGTCATACTTTGGTATCTGTACTTATCTAAATCATTGTCAGTTCGTTGATGCGCACGTCTTTGTTCCCAGTCTCACGCAATCTCTGGCTCGTTACCAGTGCCCGCTGAAAGTTACACCGGAAGGAAGGCGTCTTTGTCCAAAGTCTTCTTCACCTCTCTCAGACTCTTTCTAATCTTGTTTTTGTGCCCGATGAGCTTGATTCCCATCTCGTTAAGATCCAGTTCATCGTCCTTGGCCAGTTCGTCCAGGTGCGAGTAGCCGGCTTTGCTGAACATATCACTGTATTGGCCCATCTTGATGCTCTCCAGCCAATCATGTATGGTGATCTTTTCCGTGTATTGAATCTTGGGCGACCTGGAAAGAGTCACACGATACACGAGTTAACACACTGGAAATGTAATGTCTGTGGACCAGTTACTACAAAAAAAAAAACAAAAAAACAAAAAAAGCAATCTCTCGCAAGTTACCTATTCTTTCTTAGATGAACTTTGCTTAGAAGTAGCCCTCTATGCAAACTAGTCTTCCGTCACGTCACTTAACATTACACAAAAAGGAAAAGCTAGAGCAGCAAAAGCAAAGAACCTATTTCAAAAAACTATCTTACTTCTGGACTGTAGTAGACACTTCGCTGACCTTGTCAGGGGAGCGAATCAGCTGGTCTAGCTTCTTCATATGGAAAACAGTCACTTCGTTACCTCGGGGTTAAACTGTGGAATGATCTCACTCCTAGAATAAGATGATCAACCCTCTCTGAAGCAATTTGATAGCGCCAGTCATGATCAGGACCTTACTGCCCTAGCTGCAAATGTCAGTGACTGTCGAGGCTGCAACCTATCCCGAGAATGACTGTCGTTTACTTGAGTTTTTGTTTCTTTTTTTTACAATTAATGTTTCAAATTTTAACGTTTTAATATGGGTTACGATCTAAATTTAAGTGTATTTGTAGTTATTTCATTTTTTTAAAGTTAAGTTAGGTTATTAGTTTGGTTTCCACTAATAGTAGCGGGGACTTCTCCCCCCAGCTACACTCCTCTTGTGACAAAATAATAAAGTTACTATTATTATTATTATTATTAATATTATTATTATTATTATTATTATTATCGTCATCATCATCATCCTTATTATTATAATTATTATTATTATTATTATTAGTAATAGCAATTGGACCGAGTGGAGTACAATTCAGGGAGTAATCGCGCGAATAATTTCAAAATCGGACGAGCGCGAAGCGCGAGGCCGATTTGAAATTACGAGCACGATTACTCCCTGAATTGTACGACACGAAGTCCAATTACTAATTAATCGTACCTATAACAAATTTCGGAATTAAAAATGTCTTCTAAGAACTTCTTTTGAGCGAAAACGTCCGTAGCTCTTATCCTTAGTTTCGAAAACTGTAGAAAACATTGCTAAGAAAGCCATTAAAGCGCGCGTAATTGACGTGAAAATCACGTGGGTATCCAATTACAGGTGTCCGATTTGATAAAGTTCAAATCGGACACCTGTAATCGGACACCCACGATTACGTGACAAATAGGCGCGCGGAGAACCAATCACGATCTAGAATTTTGTTATAGATACGATTAATATTATTATCGTCATCATCATCATCCTCATTATTATTATTACTATTATTATTATTATTATTATTATTATTTTATTCATTAAAATTGTATAAGCATACCATTTGTTTCTTGACTTCTTAATTTCGTTTTTTTTTTAATGTGTATTTTTACTGATTATGTGAGATAAATAAAATTATTGTATTATGCATTATTATTATTATTATTATTATTCACGACTTTAGCGAACTAGGGTGTCTTATTGCGTTCAACAGTACTTCAACATGATTTGATGAATGGCCTTTGGACACACATGAAAAGGAAAGAAAACGCATAGATTTGCCTTGTTCATGATATCAAATTCTCCTGACTAGTGTTGGTTTAATCATAGAAGCAACGGTCAAGGCAATGGAGGAAGGGGAGGGGGAAGTTTGGTAGTGCAAGAGCACTTAATCAAGTACCAAGGGAACAGAGCACTGCAGCACTGAATCTAACGAACGTAATAATGTTGATAATATTGAAGGTATTGATAAATTAACGTATTGTTACGATACGTTTATTTTTTTCCTTTTTCGTTGAATACTTAGTAAACATTTGAAAGTCAACTGACTACATAACTACAAGTAAAATTAAGGTGTCTCGATACATTCTATTTTTCGGGACCACACCGATTATTTTCAATCAGTCTTTAAAAGTCTTCCTTAATCGGATCGATATGAAAATTAGACGAGTCACTGGAAATAGATTGAGGTTTGGTACTATTTATTTCTCAAGGCAATCAATATTTCTACGGAAACGATAAAAAAATATGAAAGTGGGAAACATGAATTTTGCGCGAATCGTATCTATTATGATATAGTGTTAAGATTATGACAACTGACAACCTTGCAAAGACACTGTCAGTTTACTGATAATCATATCCAAGCTACGAACACACTCCAATAACAGTCGCTATAAATTTGACCGTCTAATTTTATTACTTTGCAGGTAACACTACTGATTATATAACGTTATACTTTCGTGTTAAACTACTTTGTCACGGTTATCATATGTTGATAGTTTTCACTTAGGACATAAGGCATCTATCTGTTTAACCGGGGATTCCTTAGCGATAGATAGGGTGAAAATTGTTCCATTCACTTGTTACCTGAGAGCTATTTTAGAAATAAGCAAACTTTTAGGGGTATAAGTGATTATTACAAATTTTATATCGCAGTTTGGCTACTATAGCATATTTGACAGTATTAGAAAACACACAATAAGGGATCAAATCGCCGGAAGGAAGGTAATGCCGGATTCGTTGTTTTCGTCGCAAACAAAGTCGATGTGACTACTTAAGTACAAATATTTCAGCTCTCAAACAAGGATGACTATAATGAGTGACGGGATAAAATCTAACGAATCTTGCTTTGACGTGTAGGACTGAGTGAATGCTTCACAATACTGTTTTTATCTGTGTTTCCTGTAAACACCTGAAAATGAAAAAGAAGTAAATGATGCACTTATTAAATACGTAACATCTACCAAAAATAACCCTGATCAGTGTTATGACTTGTCCTTCTT
>OZ026598.1:8285123-8315123 GCA_964020085.1 Micromussa lordhowensis | reverse complement strand
TGAAATAGATTCTCCTGGTTCACCTTTAATCCCAGGGATGCCCGGTGGCCCGACATTTCCTTTAATTCCCTTTTCTCCTCTAATTCCCGGTGATCCCATAATTCCTTGTTTTCCACCTCGACCCGGTGGTCCCATAATTCCTTGGGAACCTTTTCTTCCTCTCCTTCCTGGAGGTCCCGGCATTCCTTGCGAGCAAACATTAAGGCTTCCACCTTTCTGACAGATCTCTTTGAAACTCGAGGTGACAACTTCTTTCAGAACTTCTTTCATGTTGGCTGAATTATTAAAGGTTGGATTGTTGTCAATATTACGTGTGATTCTATGGAGTTTTCTTTCACTGTTTGCCTCTTTCTTCTCAGAATGCAGCGGTGAAATTTCTAAACAGGAATCACAGAGATACACCTTAGTACGCTAGGTAGAAACGAAATTCAAAAGATCTGCTAATGCATCGTGGCCGTTTCCATGTGAAAAATACATAAGTGGAAGCAAGAATTAGAAATTATTTTCACTTATGGGCATCTGTCTCGTCTGATAATTATATGAAAGAGTTTTTGTGACATGGAAGACCAACTTGAGACTGTTTGTACTTACTGAAGGATATGCACGAGGTCAAACATGACAAACTCATGGAATGGCTTTACTTAAAATCACCTAAAATCCCCCATCGTTCTTCATTATACCGTAAAATCAACTAATTATAGGCCTTAAATTAAACGAACCAGTCTTCAAGACACCGAGATCAACTGAAAGTAGTAGAGTGTGTTTTTTTTATTTTTTCAGTCGCAACACGAACGGTTATTTAAAAGGAATCAAGAGATATTTGAGATATTTGCATAGGCGTACGGGTATTGTTTTGCCAGGGAGGGGGGGGGGGGGGGTGGTGGGTAAACCATTTGCCTAAAAAATTCTTACAAGTTGCCCAATTTTTTACGAAACAGTCGAAAGGAAACAATTGTCATACGATGCACTAACAATGGCCTACATATGAAGTGGCCTACATATAATATGAGCTCAAAAACCTCTTCAAAACTTAAAATAAATGAAGAATATAAAGGCAGAAACCGACACAACGTAGAATGTTTTTTTGAACGTGTACTATATTTCGGCTGGCCAAACCAGCCTTCTTCATGTGCAACTGATGGAAAATTTTGCATCGGGACGTGTTTTTATGTAGCATATTGCCAGAAATAAAACAGTGTAAATTACAGATAAACATATGAAGAAATAAAATAGCAAATAAACAAAATAAAGTGAAAGGAAACGATTAAAATGTTTCTTCGCGGATGTTCAGATCCTCAGGAACAATTGTTCTGCCTTTTTGGATTAAAAAAGCCTCCCTGGCCTTACGAATGGAGTCTCGGTTGATAGCAAAAAGCTTGAAAACATTTTAAAACCTGGCTTTGCCCAAATTTCTCTTGCTGAGCAAATAATCTGAGCTGCCCAAAATTGGGTTAGGGGGGGGGGCTCCCCGCCACCCCACCCCCCTCCTCCCTGGTCCATACGCCTATGGGTATTTGGCTACAATAGCGTCGCGCACAAATGACGTCACGAAAATTAGCTCCTTCCTTTTAAACCATTGAAATAAATGGCTCTTCTAGATATCAATAATACGTTCTTTGTCATTGTTGACTACAGAGTTGGCATATGCCCTTTAGCTTTCAGTGTTGATAAGTGCAATGTTCCTGACACGTTGTTGCCCCGTGGTGCTGCGGAGGTAAGTTTTCAATCGGCGCAACGCACTGAATGATCACTCTGCTGAACACGATGTAGCAGGTATCACTGCAAGGATATGCACCACCTTAGAAAACTCTGGAAATATATCGAATAGATTATTCTCGTGCATTGCAATATGCGTATTTGCTTCCACTGTCAAAACTACGGGCATGAATTTCAGTGCAGTTAAGTGCCCCCCAAAAAACAAAAAAAAAATTGAAATATGTATATCAACTTATAATCCCCTTTACTAATAACCAGAAGCTTGTCACGCGCGAGGCAACCGCTGTTTCGTGTCAATTTAACTGGCTTTACAATGCAGACTTCAGGTAAAAATAGATTTAAAAAAAAAAAAACGAAAAGCTTGAAAACATCTTTAAAAACTGGCTTTGCCCAAATTTCTCTTGCTGGCCACATAATCTGAATTGCCCAAAATTTGAGAGGGGGGGGGGCGGCCCCCCGCGCCCCCCCGGCGCATACGCCTATGAATATTTAGCTACAATAGCGTCGCGCACAAATGACGTTACGAGAATTAGCTCCCGGTGTGACTCAGACAAACAAACCATTCCATGCGCGATACTCAGCGATTTATTTCACCCTGTAGCTCAAAATGTTACAGAAAACCCACAGCGTGCACCTTGGAATAATAATAATACAGAGTTTGATGGAAGGCGGCAAAATATGATGGGCTGTTCATGTATATGAAGGCAGTTTGTACGGCAAAGCAACGAATTGGATCGGATCTAAGGTATTTCTTTGAGGACCTATGAGGTATATCTTTTCTGGCTTGCAGGCTTTGCTGTGAGTGATACTCCTGATTGTTACAATGATATTTTTTTTTTCTGCTATGGACATGAGGAGTGTATTAAAAAAAAGTGAAACTGACCCGCTCTGTCTTCGCGTATAAAAAACCGTTTTGGCACGCGCTATTTATGTTACACGTATAGTGCCAAAAATATCTATGAAATACATGCAGTGGAGGTCTGCTCACAGTTATTTATGTGGTCGGATAAATGGCCCTATTAATATATAGGTCCTCCAAATTGCACAGTACATCTAATTCTGCTATACATTTGGGAAAAAAAATATGTCCTCCAGTTCTACGTATTCGTTTGCGTGGGATGGCTCGGGTTGTCAAATTTGAGAGTTTCTGAGAGTTTAAACAATTACCCGACACACCAATACCTTACCTTTGTTCCAAGTGACCACCATTCCGTGTTTGATCTGATATATGACTTCCTCAACAGCCATCAACCTTTGAGCGTGATCATTAAACTTCAGCTCGATTCTAATGAATCCAGCGGAGTAAAGAAGCAAACACACCACAGATAACACTGTGCCAGGGCTCACTGATAAACCGTTGTTTTTCGACATTTTTGGACACAGAGAGATCGAACGTGCTTAAAAATGACCCGCTAAGACACGTTCGTAAGTTTGCACCGCTTAGAACTTCCTTTGAGTATCAGAATAAACAGGAAATTCTTAAAGATCCTTGGTATCACTTTCAATTAGTCCTCACTGACTTGTGTGGAGACTGATTGCGTGACTTCGGTCCGAATGAGACGAATGCACATGTAGTTCACGACGGAAAATATTTTTTAGAAAATTCCGCAATCACGGACTGGAAAGACACCATAAACTTCAAGCGCCCAATTCTGATCGAGAATGGGGGCTAACTTAATGCTCATTTTTATTATGATTATTTTTGAGAAGCAAAGGAAAGTTGTGGATGTAAAACAAAGCTAACATTTTATGCGTAAGTTCAGAAAACCCTTACACTGAAAAACAGAGGCAATTGAACACTCTGAGGCCCAGTTCAGAGGCCGAACGTTTCAGTACGGCTAAGGCACTTCTTAACCGTTCTTCAGTCCCACCTAGCTCAGCCAAGAGTTTCTGGTTTCAAACGGCTTTGATTCAGACGTCGAACTTTCCACGTGCCGAACCTAATGTATGAATTATTATAACTTATTTTAAAAGGAGTTTACACTTTGGCTGAAAACCGCTACCATTTCGACGTGTTTTGGTTCAAACTAAATTAATTCGACGTCTGAACAACAGGCGTAGAGTAGTTTGACAATTTGGATCGTCCAAATTCGAATTAAGTTCGGCTCATGAAATGTTTGGCGTCTTAACTGGACCTGGTTGGCTAGTTTTAGTTACTGACTCTTTGAACTAACGTAGTACATGTAGTGCAATCAAAAACGTTTTCAGCTTCTTTAACTGAGTACGTGACCATTTACTTCACCAAGCCAAGTTGCAAACATCTTTATTACGAATTACATATGATTATCTGTACATTGAAAAAAATAAATCCTCTACAAAATTAAATGTAAACAAACTATATAAGAATACGATGCGAAAAAGTACTTAAGATGCGACAGTACTTGGTATTTACAATAATAACTGTTGAGATTCCAGTACAGAATCTATGATGAAAATAAACCTAGATCAAAGTATAAACCAAATTAGTCAAGTTTTGCGCAATAAATCTCAATCGAAGAAAAACTACAATAAATCTACAAAACATTTTTCTACTTTATATAATCGGTACTTTATGTTTGGACATCTGTAAGAAGCAGGAGAAACTAGCAAAGACATTATATGATGTAAAAACACTTGGACCAAAAAGTAAATACAAGGCTAAGAAAGCTTTTGAAAGAGTCAAATACATGCGTAGTTATGATAAAATAGGCTTGGCCCTACTTCAAACAGTACGTTAAAATCATTTTTTTTTAACAAACTGAAGAAGCGCTAAGCTTATTTTGTACGAACTACTTGACACTTTAAAAAGCTTTTTCAGGCATCTTAGCAAAGAGCTGGTATAAAAACAAAGCTTGGGACTAATATGGCTAAACTGAGTCGTAAACTACTGTCTTCAATAACACTGTTGCGCATGATCGGTGGGCACTCGACGAAGTTTTTGATTCATTTTCGTGACTTTTTTTGACATTTGTTTTTCCTCAACTTGATGTCTTCTGTTTCAACCGGCCATTCAAAAGGCAAGAGCACAATGGCGGAGGCGGTGAGAGTGCACGTGGAACTTGAGAACTCAGCCAGCCAGTTCCTAGATTTTCTGTCATCAGACAGTTACAAAAATATGTTAAAAACTAATCCAAAACTTTGTCAAGTAGGAAAGGAACGGCGCACAGTTCTGTAAACAATGCGAATTGCTCTCTATATTCAAGTGTTTTACGTTTCACTTTATCACAACTTTTATCCGTTGAAGACAGCAGAGTTGCTGTCGAAAGCTCATGTTTTTAATAATTTTACCAGAGAACACTATATTTTATATTATCATGTAGTCATACAATTTAAAACTAAACTAAGACAAACACGTAAAGGAATGAAGTTCCAAATTGGCTACGAAACGATTCCTAATTGTAATTTTCGCGATATTTAGTATAATAGTCAGCGGTCAAACAAGAGCGATAATTTGATCATCACATCACTACCAAGAATTAAGATATGTGGCAGGCTCATGTATGTTGTTAAATCTGCAGGATTTGCCAGCATTGGTCGCAATGGCTACTGTCTAAACCATAAGTGAGTTGGACGGATGTGCACATGGATTTGCGGGTGTTTGGTCACCGCTGACCGAAAATGCGCGAGCTCTGCGGACGAGAATGCCAATAAACCCTCATGCCTAATCCAGTCTGGTTACGCTGCCAAACTATTCCAACAATCCGCAAGAAAACAAATATTGCCGTCAACTGACGTTTTTCCCTGTACTTACGGACAACTACTATTTACATGACATTTTTTTGTTGCTGTAATCTAGTGCCACCTGCCCATGTTGAGCCCCTTAAAGGAAGGTAACTCTAATAAGCCATCTTTGTATTCTCGGTATTGGACTGGACATAGCTTGGAACTGAGGCTTAATGCAAGAGTGTTTTTAAATGCAAATGACGATAATCTCTTTTTAATGATATTCTCCTCCATAAGCCTCAGTTACAAGCTAGTTCCAGTCCAATACCGAGAATACGAATATAGTTCATTTGACTCGTCAATTATTCATTTATATTCATTTTAAAACTCCAGTAACAAATTCTAACTTTAACCCCTTAAAAATAACTGTTCTTTGTGCGAGCACAGAAGTTGTGCAAACATGTAGCGCAGGGTGCCGAATACAAATTCAATTAATATTTTAAAAGCAAATATAAATTATGACAAAACCGCATTCCTTATAGAGAAAATAAAGTTAATGTGGAATTGACTTACAAGAGTAAGTCCAAACTGCGAGAGAAAAGCCTCGTTTTGATATTTTCACCTAGAGTTCTACGTTGATATTTTGTTTGCAATGTTCGATCTTTGCTATAAACGTACCACAGATACATGTGTTCTAAATTTTCAAGACCCCAGGCAAATTCCTCATTTCTAACCGACTTATATCCTGTTAATAAAGAGACGAAAAGGTCGATTGACAGCACCTGAGCGACTTTAAAGCAGCATAACGGATCCTTACAACTGTAATTCACTCGTCAGTATATTGGGACAAAAGTTGAAGGAAGTTGTTATCCGTATTACGGGGGTTTAACCCGTTAAAGGTTTCCACACATTCTACATAGTTTACTGCCGTGTGGGGCAACTCGTTACTTGAAACAAAACAAAAATATTGGAATGAAGGCGAAATTGGTAAATTTGCAATGTTTAAATTTGTCAAATACGCTTAAACTAATCCCCACGGTGTTGAGCGTAACAAAAACTTCGTTTAATTTCTCCATGGTCTTACTTTGGTACCTCTACTTATCTAAGTCATTGCCAGTTTGCTGAGGCGCAAGTTCTTGGTCTAACGCATTCTCTGGCTCGTCCCAGTCCCCGCTGAAGGAAGGCGTCTTTGTCCAAAATCTTCTTAACCTCTCTCAGACTCTTCCTAATCTTGTTTTTTGTGCCCGATGAGCCTGATTCCCATCTCGTTAAGATCCAGTTCATTGTCCTTGGCCAGTTCGTCCAGGTTCCGGTGTAGCCGGCTTTGCTGATCATGTCAGTGTATTGGCCCATCTTGATGCTCTCCAACCAATCATGTATGGTGGTCTTTTCCGTGTACTGCATCTTGGGCGACCTGGAAAGAGTCACACGATACAAGAGTTAACACACTGGAAATGTAATGTCTGTGGAGCAGTTACTACAAAAAAAAGACAATCTTCTGCAAGTTACCTGTTCTTTCTTAGATGAACTTTGCGAAGAGGTAGCCCTCTATGCAAACTATTCTTCCGTCACTTAAGGTGGTTCGAAATAGTTTTATGGCGCGTGCAAACTGGGTTCTAATCTTGCGCGCGGCGCGGTTTTTAAAACCCAGGAAGCTAAGTAAACAAATATGGCGACTGTGACTTTGGCCTCCTTTTTGGGCGTCGCTGCAGAGCTCATGGGAGAAATTGTAATGGCATGCTTCCATCTATCTGGAAGTCTTCTACGTTGGCTACTTCCTTTCAGCAACGTCCGTGCATTGTAAGTTGTTTTAGAATCTTGTAGAACAAAACATCACATGTACAAAACACTGCCAACTTCGAAATCAACAAGCCTAATCTCGAGCGTGCAGCTGACGCACATGCGCAAATGCTGATCTTGTCGTGTCGAAAATTTGGAGTTTTTATAACTTTACTCGCTCATATTTCTGCTTCCGCACGGTGGACTTTTTTCATTTTTTCGGTGATAACCAGGATCAATTGGCTGCATACATAGTCCGATTTTTAAAAAAATTCTGTAGGCAGGAAAAAAACTAAGAGAACAATAGTCAAAAAGAGGATTTTTTGTTAATCTACCCTACAGATTTTTTTTAAACTGAAATATTTTGAAGGTCATTTCTGGTGACATACAATATTGCAGTTTGAGAAGATTTCACCGACAAATTTTTTAAAAAAAGACAATAGATTTCGATTTTAGGGGCTCAGCTGAATGCGTCATATGGTTGCTATGGTAACAGGTTTTCTGAAATGAATGTCATGTAATGAATCTATGATGTTTCTTTTATTTCTGTGCCAAATTTCATAGTGATACGATGAACCAAACATAATTTAGAAAAAAAATTGTGAAGTTGTCTCGGGAAAATGAAATCTATTTCGAACCACCTTAACATTACACGAAAAGAAAACCAAGAGCAACCAAAGCAAAGAACATATTTCAAGGAGCTATCTTACTTCGGGACTGTAGTAGACACTTCGTTGAGCTTGTCAGGGGAGCAAATCAGCTGGTCTAGCTTCTTCATATGGAAAACACTCACTTCGTTACCTCGAGGTTAAACTGTGGAATGATCTCACTCCTAGAATAAGAAATCTACCCTCTCTGAAGCAGTTTAAAAGCGTCATTCATGATCAGGACCTTACTACCCTAGCTGCAAATGTCAGTGACTGTCGAGGCTACAACCTCTCCCGAGAATGACTGTCGTTTACTTCAGTTTTTTTTTCTTTTTTTTTTACAATTAATGTTTAAAATTTTAAGATTTTAATATGGGTTACGATGTAAATTTAAATATATTTGTAGTTCTTTCTTTTTTTTTCAGCTAAAGTTAACTTAGGTTATTAGTTTGGTGTCCACTATTAGTAGCGGGGACTTCTCCGCTCA
The DNA here is from genome assembly GCA_964020085.1 of Micromussa lordhowensis. Taxonomy (NCBI): domain Eukaryota; kingdom Metazoa; phylum Cnidaria; class Anthozoa; order Scleractinia; family Lobophylliidae; genus Micromussa; species Micromussa lordhowensis. The sequence goes on along the minus strand of OZ026598.1, from coordinate 8,306,852 downwards.
GCTACATTCCTCTTGTGACCCAATAATAAAGTTATTATTTTTATTATTATTATCGTATCTATAACAAATTTCTCGATCGTGATTGGTTCTCCGCGCGCCTATTTGTCACGTAATCAACGGGCGATCACGTGGGTGTCCAATTACAGGTCTCCGATTTGAACTTTTTGTAATGGGACACCTGTAATTGGTTACCCACGTGATTTTCACGTCAATTACACGCGCTTTAATGGTTTCCTTAGCAAAGTCTTCTACAGTTTTCAAAACTTAGGAATAGCGCTACAGACGTTTTCGCTCAAAAGAAGTTCTCAAAAGACCATTTCATTTTCAAAATTTGTTATAGATACGATTAATTAGTAATTGGACCTCGTGTCGTACAATTCAGGGAGTAATTGCGCTCGTAATTTCAGATCGGCCTCGCGCTTCGCGTTTGTCCGATTTTGAAATTACTCGCTCGATTACTCCCTGAATAGCCCAATTTCGACATATTAAAATTCAGCCTAAAACAATAGACCTCAGCACGAGGCTCGTGGGAATAAACCCCACAAACTCTGTAGTTATTCCCACGAGCCTCGTGCTGAGGTCTATTGTTTTAGGCTGAATTTTAATATATCGAAATTGCGCTATTGTACTCCACTCGGTCCAATTATACTATTACTTATTATTATTATTATTATTATTATTCACGATTTTAGCGAACTTGGCTCTCTTATTGCGTTCAACAGTACTTCAACATGATTTGTTGAATGGCCTTTGGACACATGAAAAGGAAAGAAAACGCATAGATTTGCCTTGTTGATATCAAATTCTGCTTACTAGTGTTGGTTTAATCCTAGAAGCAACGGTCAAGGCATTGGAGGAAGGGGAGGGGGGAAGTTTGGTAGTGCAAGAGTACTTAACCAAGTACCAAGGGAACAGAGCACTGCAGCACTGTGTCTAACAAACGTAATAATATTGACAGTATTGATAAATTAACGTATTATTAGGATACGTTTTTTTTTGTCTTTTTCGTTGAATACTTAGTAAACGTTTAAAAGTCAACTGACTACATCACTACAAGTAAAATTAAGGCGTCTCGATACATTTTTATTTTTCTGGACCATACCGATTATTTTCAATCAGTCTTTAAAAGTCTTCCTTAATCGGATCGACAGGGATATTAGACAAGTCACTGGAAATAGATATGATTGAGGTTTGGTATTATTTATTTCTCGAGGCAATCAATATTTCTATGGAAACAATAAAAAAATATAAAAGTCAGTAAAACATGAATTTTGCGCGAATCATATCTAATATGATATAGTGTTAAGATTATGACAACTGACAACCTTGCAAAAGACCCTGTCAATTTACTGATGATCATATCCAAGCTAAGAACACACTCCAATAACAGTCGCTATAAATTTTACCGTCTAATTTTATTACTTTGCTGGTAAAACTACTGATTATATAACGTTAATCGGCAGATCGTCTCCTGATGGAGTCCCTTTTTTGAGTACCTATGATACGGACCTATTATAAATGGCACTCCTAAGTTATACTTTCTTGTTAAAGTACTTTGTCACGGTTATCATATGTTGACAGTTTAAGGACGTAAGGTACCTTTCTGTTTAACCGGGGAATCCTTAGCGATAGATAGGGTGAAAATTGTTCCATTCGCTTGCTACCTGAGAGCTATTTTAGAAATAAGCAACCTTTTAGGGGTATAAGTGATCAATATATACACACTCAGTTATCTTGGTGTTTTAAGCAATCTGATTGGTTCGCTATCTCTGGCTAATGAGCATTATTCACCTCCTACCGAGTGAATAATGCGTAACCCAAACAAAAACCAAATGGCGGGTGTAAACTCGGGTTTCGCCAGTGTTTCAATGTTTCAATTAAATCGATTTTTAATGGTTTCCTCCTGAAAATGTTGTTGAGATCACTTCCTGTGTATATACTAAAACAATTATTCTTCTCAATTTCGGTGAATAGTAACAGAATATTTACCTCGATTTCAAAGAATAATTGTTAATTATTACAAATTTTATATCGCAGTTTGGATACTATAGCATATTTGACAGAAAACACGCAATTAGGGATCAAATCATCGAAAGGAAGGTAATGTCGGATTCGTTGTTTTCGTGGCAAACAAAGTCGATGTGACTACTTAAGTACAAATATTTCAACTCTCGTACAAGGATGATTATAATGTGTGACGGGATAAAATCTAACGAATCTTGCTTTGACGTCAGGACTGAGTGAATGCTTCACAATACTGTTTTGATCTGTGTTTCCTGTTAATACCTAAAAATGAAAAAGAAGTAAATTATGCACTTATTAACGTCTACCAAAAATAACCCTTATCGGTGTTATGACTTGTCCCTCTTAGCTCCGTCGTGTTATCGAATTTTTTTTATTTTTTTATTTTAGTTTATTTTCACCACAGTGACAGAATAATAATCGCAAAATATGCTGGTTCAGCTGATAAACTAGGACATTGAAGGGAAGTTGCAATATCTCTTCAATGTCAATTCAATCAATTGATAAAATGATAAAAAAGGATCAACTATTTTTATTTACAAGTGTTAACCAGATTTTTTTAATTACCCCATTGCAATATTTTTATTCAGACTTTTAAGGTTGGTGTGATATCGCACGATTTGTACCGACTTAAGTGAGTGTAGATGCAGATGTAGATGTAAAATAGCCGCGTGACCAGTTCTCGTGTCAGTTATGATTAAATACTTCTATTTCATATTAACTTTCTTGTTTAATCCACTGATTCACATTCTACAACATGACAAACATATCAGTAGAACTGAGTTTAAAATACGCTTAATACCCTGTACTAGCACTTTGTCAGTGCTAAAAGGAACTCGGTATGCATGCGCACGGTAAACTGTTCTGGCTTCGAACTGTGATAATGAAACCAGGAAAAAACATAAGAAGTTTGCATAAGTTATTTTACAGGTTAACTGAAATGGAAAGCCTTACAACTTCCCTTTCATTGGTACACCGTGTTTATATCGAAATAGACGCGAGTTATTAGGACTGACATGGGTTATGGTTCGTTGAATGGGCTCCTAAGTTTGTGTAAAAGACACAGCGCATGTTACGAAAGAAAGCCGCCCCATAACTCTTTTGTTTTCATTGTTTTCCTCGTTCTTTTATCCTTTTGTTCTCTATTCTTTTACGTCACCTGTGTCTTCTGCACCAGGTAAGAGCCGTCAAATGTGCGTTTTATAATTTGTATTCTTTTCGAACTTATTATGTGAACAGCCGTGCCAGTTATAAACTTTTTCAAGCTCTCGTTACTTTTTTTCTCTGTACTATATAGCGGTACATACACCCGTTATAAACGAGGAGTACCGGGCTGGCATGGCTTCAGTGCAACAAATTTTTCCTGAGTTACTGAGATAACTGTGTAATTTTTGTAGAACAACTGCAACTTCTAGACAAGCGTGAATAATGTTAGTCACCTTTTCAACATTGTTTTCCTTGTAGCTGATCCATGTTACTCCATCTGTAGAAAGATGAACTTTGTAGCTGGTGATCCAGGCAGCGCCTCCTCCGTATCCTTGTGTTGCCACTGCACAAACAGAGTGCACTGCACCCATATCAACTTGAAGATAGTCTGTTCTGTCTGTTGTTGTCTTTGTACACCATCCTCCCAGTCCCCTGTTCTCATTCAGCCGGCCATAGTATGGAGAATAACTACTACCGTGGAATGTGCTTGCCGTCATTCTGGCATCTGGTATTTTGTTTCTGTCCTCAACGCCAACAGGTCCACATACTGAACGACATATAAACAAACACATAGTAATAATAATAATAATAATAATAATAATAATAATAATAATAATAAAACTAACAATAATAATAATGATAAAACTAATAATAATAATAATATAATAGTAATAATAATAATAATAAAAAGCAATCAAACAAAAGAAACAAACCACGATAACGGTTACTTCCAACCGCTAACAGACCCTTTGAGCCAGAACTCAGTTTTTTTATATCTGCCACATATCTCGTACGATACTTGGACAGCAGTTGATCCGCGGTGGTCAGAGGTAAGTACTCGGTGTATCCCTTATCATAGTGTATTTAGAACGTAGCACAGTATATTTATCTATTATAGTGTATTAGGCCTAGGGCAAACGTCGAATCTAAGTCGAATTTAATTCGTCGAACCTATTTATTTATAAATAGGCGCATGAATGATGCGACGTTTGCTGCAATTAAATTCGACTCAAATTAATTGGTTCGACTCTAGCATAGGTTCGACTTGCCAAGTCCGATAATGCGACAGTGGTTCGGTGTTTCGGCAAACGCCGCCTGGTCTCGCGCTGAACTCAATTCATAAATCATGCAAATTACAAAATAATTGATTAAAATGTATCGACTGCGCAAATGTCATAAAAGTACATACTCCCCCAATCTGTCAAACGCTATTCCCCCCCCCCCTGACGAGCATGCGCTGTACAAAGATAATTTTGCGACCGCGAATGGCGAACTATAGAAAATCATTGCTGACATGAAGACCGCTGCTCAAGACTGCTTCTCCATTGTTGTTCGCTAACAAAAGCAAGGTCAAGCATGCCAATTAGACCAAAAGCTGTCGTCCCTAATACACTGTTTTCAGAGCTCTATGAAATAAAAGTCTTCTCTTTCTAGTTTTCTCAATTAATTGTACGATCACTGTATTTCTGCATTTTGCTAGCAAGTCCTAGTAGTAACTAGCCGCGCATCGAGTGAATAGCACGGGGACACGTGCAACTTGTGAAATAGGATCGACGGAGGTTCGACGTTTGCTACCACGCTGAAATTAAGTCGACTCTTTGTTGCACCTATTTTTATTTTATTCGACGCGACTTGGATTCGACGTTTCCCCTAGGCCTTAGATACACTATAATATCTGGAAGGGATACATGAAGTACTTAGGCGGTCAGACAGTAGACGAAGAAGAAATCAAAGCACACGATGTCAGACTACTTGATATAGATTAAGCTATGTTGTGCTATTTTAAAGCGGATTATTTCAGCAAAGTAGTTTCTCTTATTTACAATGTAAGAAAAAAAGAAACCCTGTACACTAACAAAATGATAGCAGGGCTTCCTTTATTAACTTCGGATAGGGAAAGCCCTTTGTATTTGTTGCAATAATTCACATCCAAATGACAAAGGAAAAGAAGTTTTAGAATCGCAGATTTTGAACAATCTGGCACTTTGTGTTTCTGCAGGAAGGACCACCGATAAATTGACCAATCCGGTCATTTTTTTTTTCTGCGATCATAATTATGTTTCATGTACACTTTGATGCCTTCTGTCTTTGCACAGTTTAGACGGTAGAAAGTTTGAATAAAGCAAATTGAAGTATTGTTCCTTTTCTCTAGTAAATTTTCTTGAAGCGTAAGCAGTTTTATTTGATAGATATAGCGTTGAAACCTCAACACATATTTATAACCCAGGGTGGAAAAAAAATTGTGGGTATAGGAAGACGGAAGTGAAAGATGAATACGTAAAATCTTACCTCTTGTTGTCAGTTTCATGACAGAAAATGCTTTAAACACTACAGCCGATGCCGCAATACAAGTATATATCCCCGAGTCCTCTTCTCTAGTGTTCCAAATTTGAAGTGTTCCATCAACACTAACTTGCGATCTTCCTAAAGGTAACTCGCCGTTTTCTTTCATCCAAGTGAGTGTCGGCTTGGGGTCCCCGATGGCCTGGCAAGGGACTGTTATATTGTCGTTGGTAAACTCTTTGAGATGCCCAGGCGGACTCACTGTAAACTGAGGCAGTTCCACAACGCTTAGGTGTGTAAGAGCAGAGTCGTAACCTAAGATGTTTGTCGCTTTACATTTGTACAAGCCGGAATCTTTCTTTTGGGCATTTGTTATTGACAGCTGTCCGTCTTTTGAAACAGCTCTGGCTCATACCAGCTCACCGAGCCCTTTAGACCACGTGATCACCGCTCGAGGATGGCTAGTCACGTGACAAGTTGGCAAAGTGATGTTCTTGTTCTTTTCGACAGAGGATGGTCCAAACGAGAGAGAAACTTTTGGCTTACCTAAAATTTAATAAAAACAAAATAGACAATCATATTGTGTAACGACACAGGCAATAGGACACGTTTGATGGCACAATGTCATCAGTTAAGCTTTTTGCACGCAACTTCATTTTTGTTCATTCTAAGCAAGCTATAAGATGATTTCCAGTCCGTACTGCGCATTTTCAGCCCCCTGACGTTTATGGACATTATAAGTTCTCACTCGATGGAATGCGAATCGATGTTATCGTTACGCACCACATACCTTATCTTCGAGGCCTTTCAATTATTTTTCTAACAGCTTCATTGATCTTTACAGTTGCGAAGTTGTTTCATCAGGTGATATGAGAAAGAACGAAGCATAAAGCTTCGACCGCTTTGCATCCATAATGGCGGTTGTTTTGAAACTTTGAATTTACTTCATGTAAGTAGCTGCGAAATGTTTAAATTTTGTGATGTCTTACATGAAAGAAAACAGAAAACGCAAAAAAATTCTCGAGAGTTCGCAGCACGGACTGGTAACCAGCTTTATCAATGAATCTTAACCCTATCATCACCGTTTGATTGACACGAAAATGTTACCGAACCTAAGTCTACGTGCTAACCTTGGGATGTAGGTCAGGATTGACCAATAATAGCAGCATTGTTGTAAATTTTCCTGTACGTGCGTCATTTTGAAAGCAATGAATATATGTAAATTGTTCAATGGTATAAGATAATAAATAACAATTATTCCATGAGACCGAGTTGGATATGAAGTGATAAAACAACCAACGAGCGCGTAGCGCGAGTTGTTTATAATCACTTCATATCCAACAAGGGCGAATGGAATAATTGTTTTAGTCAATTCTCAAACCGGGTTTTGCCGCCGATTTTTATTTCGGCCATTATAGAGGGCTGAAGTTGAAAACTTCGTGCCGAAAATTTTTAAACTTGGCGCACTATTTTCCGTATCAAGTAAAACTCCGACTATTGGCTCATAGTCGGAGTTTTTTAGCCAATCAAAAAGCTAGAAATGTAATAGTCGGAGCTGAGAATTTACTAATTGTTCTTAGTATATACTTTGCAAGGATTGGTTCTCCCAAGAACCTCCCTGAATCAAGTTACTTGGCCTAAAGAAATGTGTTTTACATCTTGTGTAGTTAAGAGAAAATAGATTATTATAATTTCAACTTACTCTGTACAACAAGGTTAGCAGTGTTTTCATCCTTTCCCAGAATATTGCTCGCCATGCATTTGTATTTCCCAGCATCCTCTAGGCGAACGTCATCAATCTGCATCAGGCCTTCTGACTTCACTTTGATCCTGTTGCTAGGTAACGAACCATCAACTCTTATCCAAGATAGCTGGGGAGCGGGATTTCCAGAAGCAGAGCAAAACAAAGCAGCAGTGTTGCTTTCCTTGACAGTCAGTTGTGAAGCCGGGGAAATTGTCACTTTTGGTGCTGAAATAGACTCTCCTGGTTCACCTTTAATCCCAGGGATGCCCGGTGGCCCGATATCTCCTTTAATTCCCTTTTCTCCTGTAATGCCCGGTGGTCCCATAATTCCTTGTTTTCCAGCTCGACCCGGTGGTCCCATAATTCCTTGGGAACCTTTTCTTCCTCTCCTTCCTGGAGGTCCCGGCAGTCCTCGCGGACAAACATTAAGGCTTGGATTGTTGTCAATGTTACGTGTGATTCTATGGAGTTTCGTTTCACTGTTTGCCTCCTTCTTCTCAGAATGCGGCGGTGAAATTTCTAAATAGGAATCACAGAGATATACCTTAGTACCTCAGATAGACTCGAAATTCAAAAGATCTGTTTATGCCTCGTGGCTCTCTTCACGTGAAAAATGCATAAAGTATCTAATTTAGCAAAAATGATTTTTCAGTTAGGGGCATCTGTCTGTCTGATAATTAAATGACGGAGGTTTTTGTGACAGGGAAGACCAACTTGAAACTGTTCGTACGTACTGAAGGATAAGCACGAAGTCAAACATGACAAACTCATGAAATGGCTTTACTTAAAATCAGCTAAAATCCCCCATTGTTCTTCATTTAAAGCGTAAAATCAACTAATTATTGTCCTTAAATTAAACGAACCCGTCTTCAAAACACCAATGTCAACTGCAAGTAGTAGAGTGTGTTTTTTGTTTTCTTTTTTCAGTCCCAACACGAACGGTTATTTAAAAGGAATGAAGAGATATTTGAGATATTTGCATAGGCGCATGGGCATTTTTTGCCAGGGTGGCGGTAAGCCATTTGCCCAAAAAATTATTACAAGTTGCCCAATTTTTTACGACACAGTCGAAAGGAAACGAGGGTCATACGATGCACTAACAATGGCCTACATATGAAGTGAAAATAATCTTAAATATGAATGTATCAACTGAGTTCAAAAAACACTTTAAAACTTAAAAGAAATAGCTGCCTCTTCCATTTCGACGGCCGAAGATATCAATGATACGATCCATGTCATTGTTGACTACAGAGTTGGCATATGCCCTTTCAATGTTAATAAGTGCAATGTTGCTGACACGTTGTTGCCCCATGGTGCTGCGGAAGTAAGTTTTCAATCGGCGCAATGCACTGAATGATCGCTCTGCCGAACACGATGTAGCAGGTATCACTGCAAGGATATGCACCACCTTAGAAAACTCTGGAAATATATCGAATAATCATTCTCGTGCATTGCAAGATGCGTATTTGCCTCCACTGTCAAAACTACGCGCATGAATTTCACTGGCCTCACGCACTTAAACCAGCTAGCGCAACCAGCTAGTGCAGTGCAGTGCAGTGCCCCCAAAAAACAAAAAAAAGAAAATGAAATATGCATATCAAGTTATGATCCCCTTTACTAATGAGCAGAAGCTTGTCACGTGCTAGGCAACCGCTGTCTCGTATTTCTTTGAGGACCTTTGAGGGATATCATTTCTGGCTTGCAGGCTTTGCTGTAAGTGATACTCCTGAATGTTACAATGATAATACTTTTTCTGCTATGGATATGACTAGTGTATTAAAAGAAAGTGAAACTGACCCGCTCTGTCTTCGCGTATAAAAAAAAAAAAAACAGTTTTAGCACGCGCTATTTATGTTACACTTATAGTGCCAAAAATATCTATGAAATACATGCAGCTGAGGTCTGCTGACAGTTATTTATGTGGTCGGATACATCTAATTCTGCTATGCATTTGGGAAAAAAATATGTCCTCCAGTTCTACGTATTCGTTTGCATGGATGGCTCGGGTTGTACAACTTGAGAGTTTCTGGCAATAATTCAACTGATAAGTCTTCTCTTCAAGACCAGGATATGAGCAGCAGATAACTTTCTTTGTAAAACATTTCCAGTGAAGAATTCTGTTGGGCTAGTCGCAACCGTCGCGCGAAACGTTCTCGACGTCCAATTCCGGAAGGTTTGTGGGATCTGTCAGACCGTCACTACGGCTTTGCAAGATCCTCCGGTGCAATTTGTGACTCTTTTGTCTATCTTGAATCGGTTTCACTTTATCCACGGAAGCAGTGTTTGCTCTCTAACAATATTTTTAAAGCTACTAGTCAAACTCCTAGAAAAACAATCTTTCCTTTTTTGCCTGATTTTCTAGTCTAGAATACAACGCGCTCATACAAAACCTTCTACCGGACTGTAATTCTTGTCTGAGTCATGTGGCGGGTCTCTGGTGATGTAATCTATTCCTTCACTGACAGAATTCAAGTCTAAAAATAAATCATTGTTCTGCTCTCGAAAGCTCTTTTAATATAATATACAGAATCGATCGATAATGAATTGCAGAAGAGGAACCGGTTTTATGTTTAAACAATTACTCGACACACCAATACCTTACCTTTATTCCAAGTGATCGCCATTCCGTGTTTGATCTGAGATATGACTTCCTCAACAGCCATCAACCTTTGATCGTGATCATTAAACTTCAGCTCGATTCTAATGAATCCAGCGGAGTAAAGAAGCAAACAAACCACAGACAACACTGTACCAGGGCTCACTGATAAACCGTTGTTTTTCGACATTTTTGGACACAGAGAGATCGAACGTGCTTAAAAATGACCCGCTAAGACACGTTCGTAAGTTTGCACCGCTTAGAACTTCCTTTGAGTATCAGAATAAACAGGAAATTCTTAAAGATCCTTGGTATCACTTTCAATAAGTCCTCACTGAGTTTAGCCTCCTACGCAGACGCGTCTGCGTAGGAGGCTACACTGAGTTGTGTGGAGACTGATTGCGTGACTTTGGTCCGAGTAGCTGCCAATGAGACGAATGCAGATGTAGTACACGACGGAAAATATATTTTAGAAAATTCCGCAATCACGGACTAGAAAGACACCATAAACTTCAAGGGCCCAATTCTGATCGAGAATGGGGGCTAACTCAATGCTCATTTTTTATAGAAGCAAAGGAAAGTTGTGGATGTAAAACAAAGGTAACATTTTATGCGTCAGTTCATTCGTTTAGAGAGAAAACCCTTACACTGAAAAATAGAGGGAATTGAACACTCTGAGGCCCAGTTCAGAGGCCGAACGTTTCAGTACGGCTAAGGCACTTCTTAAGGACGTTCGCGCCCAAAAACTTCCCACGCACAGATTTTTTTAAAACTTTGACTGACGGTAGAAAATGATAAGATTAGATAAAAAACGTAAAAAAAATCGGGGGGTCACCGAACTCGTTTTCAAGATAAAGCGTGGCTCAGACCATAGCATTTCTACGATTCTCAGTCATTCGAGGCGATTCTGGCCGGATTCATTACTATCGGCATATATTTAAGTTGAAGAATCATCTCTAAGCTATGAGTGTTTAACACGGCTTATATAGGCCTAATTAATAGATCTTTGCTACATATGTCATTAAATCTGCTAGAATTAGCCTTAAAAAAGACAACTTCTAAGTCACGCACACCTGTCTCCATGTACCAATTTGACCCTTTTTTTAATAGTATATGACAAATAATTACAACTTCCCACACACAGATTTTTTTTTTTTTTAGTATAATGTAGAGAGTTAAAAAAGGAAGTGATCTGCCGAAAAAAAAGTGGGGGTCACCGAGCTTCCAACAAAAATATTCGCACACCAAGTTAACGCAAAGGTCATCAGCTCTATATTTTGTTAAGTTTTCGACTCGGTGCGCGCGCTTGAAAATGACGTGGCACGCGCGTGACCAATGAATAGCGCGCAGTAGCAATGGGCGCGAACGTCCTTAACTGTTCTTCAGTCCCACCTAGCTCAGCCAGGAGTTTTTGGTTTCAAACGGCTTTGATTCAGACGTTGAACTTTTCACGTGCCGAACCTAATGTATGAATTATTATAACTTATTTTAAATGGAGTTTACACTTTGGCTGAAAAGCGCTGCCATTTCGACGTGTTTTGGTTCAAACTAAATTAATTCGACGTCTGAACAACAGGCGTAGAGTTTGACAATTTAGATCGTCCAAATTCGAATTAAGTTCGGCTCATGAAATGTTCGTTGTCTTAACTGGACCTGGTTGGCTAGTTTTAGTTACTGACTCTTTGAACTAATGTAGGACATGTAGTGCAATCAAAAACGTTTTCAGCTTCTTTAACTGAGTACGTGACCATTTACTTTACCAAGCCAAGTTGCAAACATCTTTATTACGAATTACATATGATTATCTGTACATTGAAAAAACAAATCCTCTACAAAATTAAATGTAAACAAACTATATAAGAATATGATGCGAAAAAGGACTGAAGATGCGACAGTACTTGGTATTTACAATAATAACTGTTGAGATTCCAGTACAGAATCTATGATGGGAAATAGACCTAGATCAAATATAAACCAAATTAGCCAGGCTTTGCGCAATAAATCTCAATCGAAGAAAAACTATACTAAATCTACAAAACATTTTTCTACTTTATATAGTCGGTACTTTATGTTTGGACATCTGTAAGAAGCAGGAGAAACTAGCAAAGAAATTATATGATGTAAAAACACTTGGACCAAAAAGTAAGTACAAGGCTAAGAAAGCTTTTTAAAGAGTCAAATACATGCGTAGTTATGATAAAATAGGCTTGGCCCTACTTCAAACAGTACGTTGAAATCATTTTTTTTAACAAACTGAAGAAGCGCTACGCTTATTTCGTACGAACTACTTGACACTCTAAATAGCTTTTTCAGGCATCTGAGCAAAGAGCTGGTACAAAAACAAAGCTTGGGACCAATATGGCTAAACTGAGTTGTAAACTACTGTCTTCAATAACACTGTTGCGCATGATCGGTGGGCACTCGACGAAGTTTTTGATTAATTTTTGTCACTTTTTTTGACATTTGTTTTTCCTCAACTTGATGTCTTCTGCATGTTTCAACCGGCCATTCAAAAGGCAAGAGCACAATGGCGGAGGCGGTGAGAGCGCACGTGGAACTTGAGAACTCAGCCAGCCAGTTCTCAGATTTTCTGTCATCAGACAGTTACAAAAATATGTTTAAAACTAATCCAAAACTTTGTCAAGTAGGAATGGAAAGGCGGAGAGCTCTGTAAACAATGCGAATTGCTCCCTATATTCAAGTGTTTCACTTGATCACAATTTTTATCCGTTGAAGACAGCAGAATTGCTGTCGAAAACTCATGTTTTTAATAATTTTACCAGAGAACACTATATTTTCTATTATCATGTATTAATATAATTTAAAACTAAACTAAGACAAACACGTACAGGAACGAAGTTCCAAATTGGCTACGAAACGATTCATAACTGTAATTTTCGCGATAATTAGTATAACAGTCAGCGGTCAAACGAGAGCGATAATTTGATCATCACATCACTACCAAGAATTAAGATATGTGGCAAGCTCCTGTATGTGGTTAAATCTGCTAGATTTGCCACCATTGGTCACAATGGTTACTGTCTAAACCATAAATTAGTTGGACGCATGCGCATATGGATTTCCGCTGACCGAAAAATGCGCGAGCTCTGCGGACGAGAATGCTAATAAACCCTCATGCCTAATCCAGTCTGGTTACGCCGCCAAACTATTCCAACAAGAACTTCAACAAAAGCGAAGCAAATTACAGCTGAACTGAATTTAAAGTAATACAAACTTGAAGGATTGTTTTGTACGGGTTAAAACCTTACTGCAGTGTTCTTAAGTGTCCAAAGTTCAAACTCATCGGGAAGAGTTGCTCGAAAGCTCATGTTTTTAATAATTTTACCAGAGAGCACTATATTTTATATTATCATGTATTAATATAATTTAAAACTAAACTAAGACAAACACGTACAGGAACGAAGTTCCAAATTGGCTACGAAACGTTTCATAATTGTAATTTTCGTGTTAATTAGCATAACAGTCAGCGGTCAAACGAGAGCGATAATTTGATCATCACATCACTACCAAGAATTAAGATATGTGGCAAGCTCCTGTATGTGGTTAAATCTGCTAGATTTGCCACCATTGGTCACAATGGTTACTGTCTAAACCATACGTTAGTTGGACGCATGCGCACATGGATTTCCGCTGACCGAAAAATGCACGAGCTCTGCGGACGAGAATGCCAATAAACCCTCATGCCTAATCCAGTCTGGTTACGCGCCCAACTATTTCAACAAGAACTTCCGCAAGAAAACAAATATTGCCGTCAACTGACATTTTTTCCCTGTACTTGCTGATAACTACTATTTACATGACATTTTTTTGTTGCTGTAATCTAGTGCCACCTGCCCATGTTGAGCCCCTTAAAGGAAGGCAACTCTAATAAGCCATCTTTGTATTCTCGGTATTGACCTGGAACTAGCTTGGAACTGAGGCTTAATGCAAGAGTGTTTTTAAATGCAAATGACGATAATCTCTTTTCAATGATATTCTCCTCCATAAGCCTCAATTACAAGCTAGTTCCAGTCCAATACCGAGAATACGAATATAGTTCATTTGACTCGTCAATTATCCATTTATATTCATTTTAAAACTCCTGTAACAAATTCTAACTTTAACCCCTGAAAAATAACAGTTCTTCGTGCGAACCATGTAGCGCAGGGTGCGTAATACAAATTCAATTAATACTTCCCAAGCTAATATAAATTATGATAAAACCGCATTCCTTATAGAGAAAATAAAGCTAATGTGGAATTGACTTACAAGAGTAAGTCCAAACTGTGAGGGAAAAGCCTAATATTTTCACATAGTGTTCTACATTAATATTCTGTTTGCAATGTTCGATCTTTGCTAATATATAGATTTAGGCCAGCCTAAAAGCGTAGCTCCTGGGCCGGGTTGTTCAGAGCCCGATCAAACTAGCCGAGGATAAAGTAGAATTTTGATTTGAGTTTTGTAACTTTGCGGTGAGATTTTCTGTACATTGTTTTTGTGTTTTGAATTTTAATGAAAGCAAAATACGCAAAACAAAAGCAGTGAAAAAACTTTGTACAAAAGAAAAGGTTATAATTCGGTTAAATTTTAATCCTGGGTTAGCGTTAACCGGCTTCCTACCAACCCTACGCTGTTTACAGCAAGTTAATCCTGACATGAGCCCGCGATCTGATCGAAAAAAGCAACACTTGGGCAGCGGTCAACTTTAAAAAAACACGTGACCTCGATGAGCCCTGAACTTGAGCCCGCGATATGGTCACGTGATACTGGTCAGCGGATTCCTTGTTTTAACAGGTGTCAATTGACTGCAACATGGATGTCCAAAGGACGCTTTAAACCAAGGGTACATGTGCTCTGTCAACCTACAAGGAAAGCCCGCGAAAACTGAAGCCTCGTTTTGGTTTACGTGTCAATTGTGGCCGCCATGTTGCGCGACTCCACCACCGTCGCCGTCGTCGTCGTCGTCGTCGTCGTCGTCGTGCGTACGCGCCCACGAGCAATACCGCTAGCCATGATACACATGAGAAAATCAGTTCATGGGTTCCCTTCAGTTTCCTAATATGGGTATGGGGCTCCGCTTGGCGGCCTTCGGCCGCCGGAGCTCCGCTATAAACGTACCACAGATAAATGTGTTCTAAATTTTCAAGACCCCAGGCGAATTCCTCATTTCTAACCGACTTATATCCTCTTAATAAAGAGACGAAAAGGTCGATTGACAGCCACCTGATCGCATTTACAGCAGCTACAGGGATCCATACAACTGTAGTTCACTTGTCAGTATATTGGGACAAAAGTGGAAGGAAATTGTTGTCCGTATTACGGGGATTCAACCCGTTAAAGGTTTCCACACATTCTAAATAGTTTACTGCTGTGTGGGGCAACTCGTCACTTGAATAAAGAAACAAATAATTGTATGAAGGCGAAATTTGCAATCTTTAAACTTATCAAATACGCTAAAACTAATCTCCACGGTGTTGTGCGTAGCAAAATTTTCGTAAATTTCTCCATGGTCATACTTTGGTATCTGTACTTATCTAAATCCTTGTCAGTTTGCTGAGGCGCACGCCTTTGTTCCCGGTCTCACGCAATCTCTGGCTCGTCACCAGTCCTCGCTGAGAGTTACACCGGAAGGAAGGCGTCTTTGTCCAAAGTCTTCTTAACCTCTCTCAAACTCTTCCTAATCTTGTTTTTGTGCCCGATGAGCTTGATTCCCATCTCGTTAAGATCCAGTTCATCGTGCTTGGCCAGTTCGTCCAGGTGCGAGTAGCCTGCTTTGCTGAACATATCACTGTATTGGCCCATCTTGATGCTCTCCAGCCAATCATGTATGGTGGTCTTTTCCGTGTATTCCATCTTAGGCGACCTGGAAAGAGTCACGCGATACACGAGTTAACACACTGGAAATGAAATGTCTGTGGCCAGTTACTAGCCTTAGGCCCCGATCATACTAAAGCGTTTTTAAAAGTACACGCTTTCGTCTCAGCCAAAACGAAGCAAAATCTTCTCGACCGCACTAGTGTTTTCGTTTTGTTTTGACCGGTCTACCATAATCAGTTTTTGATACGTTTTCGCCTATCGTCCACACTAAAAATCGTCCAAAACTGAACGGTGATGAAAACGAAAGCATATGACGCTTTTCTCGTCACCATTTTCAAAAGCCTCCAATTTCACCTATCCACACCAGAAACGAAGCGTTTCGAAAACTATGTGTTTTCAAAAGGCTCCACTTTTGAAAGCTTCCTTTTTCATCACCGTTTTCGGATGTTTTAGTGTGGACGATAGGCCAAAACGGACCAAAAAGTATGCGAAACACATTAGTGTGGTCGGAGCCTTAGATGAGTTCTTTTTCCCACGTTCAATTTCCCCCCCTGGAACAAGACACCTTTATTTGGATGCGAAAAATTGTGACGTGCTTCACAGACGCACATCTGATTGGTTAAAACTTGCGCGCGAAATTAAACCAAGAAACAACCAACCAGGACCATTTCACAAAAGTCTGATTTCCTACGTCGTCACTATGGAACTGTTTGATTAACCTTTCAGACGCCTTTCTATCGATTTAAAGAAAGAACTAAGCATGCTAAAAAGTCATATTTTATCTGGCTGTTTACCAGCTAAATTTCACTCGGCGCCATTTGTGGACTAAGCGAAGGACGAGGCGAAGTTTGACTTGTGGCAAGTCTGTGGAGTAGCTAGAGGCACTATATACTCTTAGGGAGATTTCTTAGTTTCTTCATGTTAAAGAGACAGAAATATTTTCACTATCTCTCGCAAGTTACCTATCCTTTTTTAAGTGAATGTTGCTTAAAAGCATCCTTAACATTGCACGAAAAGGAAAGCAGAGAGCAACAAAAGCAAAGAACACATTTCACGAAGCTGTCTTACTTGGGGACTGTAGTAGACACTTCGTTGAGCTTGTCAGGAGAGCGAATCAGCTGGTCTAGCTTCTTCACGATTTCAGCGAACTTGGGTCTCTTATTACGTTCAAGATTCCAGCAGTTGAACATGATTTGATGAATGGCCTTTGGGCAACCCTGAAAAGGAAAGGAAACGCCTAGGTTTGCGTTGTTGAGATCAAAATCTGCTGACGAGTGTTGATTCGATCACACCGGGGGGGGGGGGGGGGGGGTTGTCGACCGACCAAAGAAAATTGATTGTACACGAGTAGACGACAGCGGTAGTGCCACAGGCTAAGTATCGGGCCTCTCCAAGAGGAGTGTGGAGGGGAGTATGCGGGAGGAGGGGAGGAGGTGGGGAGGGGGGTGAGGAGGGTTGGCCTTAAGCCTTATGGTGGTGGTGGTGGTGGCAAACAATAGAATTGTGGGGGTGGTGGTTGTGGTGGTGGAAAACAATAGAATTGTGGGGGTGGTGGTTGTGGCGGTTGTGGTCACGGTGGAAAACAATAGAATTGTGGTGGTGGTGGTTTGGTGGTGGTGGTAGGACTTTATTTATTTAGCTTGTTGAACATTTCGTAGTTGTTGTAATCTTGGTGTATTCATTTCAAATTTCTGTGTAGTACTTTTGCATTCGCGAATAAAAGTGATATTCAAGAAACGTGTTGTTAAAAAAATATTTATTGTCGCGTGTTTAAATTGAGCAGAAAACAGGTTTGCTTCTGAACTACAGAGTTAACACAGTCCACGATTTACCGTTATTTCACACACTTTCCGACGTTTAAGGCGGAGCTCCGTGAGAGAGTGAACACAAAAGTAAAAATTAATGTTAAAAGGATTGACGCAACTTACCAATGGAGGCGGAAGACGGTATCCTCCCTTCACTCGGTCCATTACCTTGAATGAAAAGGACAAACGAAGAAGTGTAAATAATATATGATCCATGATCCATAAAAGCTGTTTAGTGAAAAGTCTGTATACGAGCCAAGTGGTCTATCAGGCCGGCGCTTATCTCTTGTTTTCCTGTAGCATTAAGCGACTAGGGACATTTCTGCTCCCCTACTCCCCCCTAGATGGGATGCTAGTCTATGGCAAAATTCCCTCCAGTATTAATTTGGCTGGTATCCATTTATACACCCTGGTGGCAAGAAGCACTGTGAGAGTAAAGTGTCTTGCCCAAGAACACAATGCCCCCAGCCAGGGCTCGACCAGACACAAAGAAAACTTGCCACAACACAAGCAAATAAAACAAACACAACACTAAATATCTCGTTCGCTTTAGCCTAGCAGGGAGTCGCATTCACGGATAGCTGCCAACTTGCGAGTCTCAGCCAAGCCCCTTAGACTCACCTCATAGTTACCCCAATCCCAGTACGGTCTTTCAGCAGATGACACGATCTCCCACAAGAGCACTCCATAGCTCCACACGTCACTCGCTGTAGTAAATTTACGATAATCTATCGCCTCTGGCGCCGTCCATCTCACAGGAATCTTACCTCCCTAACGGAAAACCAAAGGAAAAAAAAAAGAAAATAATCTAACCTCTCGCTCACGGCTGGTTTTCACTAGGGCAAAAGCATAAGCATAAGCCGACATACGCAGACGCAGTAAGATGTTGCTAATTAGCGTCTTTTGTTTGAAACGTTCCTAACAAAAGGCGCTGATTATCAGCATCTTACTGCGTCTGAGTATGTTAGCTTAGAATGACGGGGTGGCGAACACTGAGGTAACGTAAAACAGGAAGATAAGCCCCGTTTTGCTTTGCTGTCACAAAAGGGACAGTCACTGTATCGATTGTTGCGTGACAACACGACGGTATTGGTAATCATATGAATGTGAATACAATTACGGAATTGACTCTACGAGTGATATTTGAAAATTCTCTCAAAATTGCACGAGCCTTTCTAGGCACGAGCCTTTCTGGCGCTCTCAAATAATTTCTCAGTTGTTGTACGACTGAGAAAATAAACGGGCGTGAATTTGCGCTGCAATGCACACTAAAAATTAACGATAAATTGGCCTACACTCAAACGATCACAACGAATTTATTTTCTCCGTAATTCAATCAATACGATGCACTGTACATCGAAAGTAGAAACAGCCCTGAAAAAAACTCAAGAGCTTAAAAGACGACAATGCAACAGATTCCCACTTGTATAGAATTCATCAAGAGGTCGTAACGAAAACATTTACCAGTTGTGGCAAATCTTGATGAATTTCCAATAGTTACTGACCAGTCAGGCCAGATCTCTATTGCTCGTTGCTATGACAACGCGCCATATTACTTGCAAACCGTTGCAGTGTACGTGCGACACGAGTGATTTAGGCCCCGTACACCCTAGGACGGAGGTTCCACTCTCAAAACGCATCAAATGTTTTCCGTACACACCACACCGTAGGGATTTAAAAACGCAACAATCGTTCAAGGTCATTTTGGATTTGTGTTTGAGCCAATCTCGCTCCGGGAAATCACATCACTATTGTTTCCTAAAAGCTCCGTTTTCAAAATGTTTTCCGTCCACACGGAACGAAAAGCTCCTCCGATTAGAAGAGCGTTATCGAAGAGCTCCATTTTCGCGACGGATAAGTGTGGATGGTAGGCATCACCGGCGTAGAGTGCTGGATGGTACCTTAACATTCTAAATCTGTTCGATTAGACTTACTGATGTTTCATAAGCTGAGTCCTCTAGTTCTCTGGACAGGCCAAAATCTGCTACTTTACAAACCATGTTTTCTGACACCAAAATATTACGAGCAGCCAGATCCTAAAAAGAAAAGGGAAAGAAATACAAAGAAAACACCGTTATTCAGATTAAAAGCAGTTTGCTAAGGGCGAACAAAGCTAATTAAAGTTATGAGTGTGATCAAAATCTTTAGAATTTTACACAACAAAGTCAGTTCACTGTCCAGCACACATGTGATAAGAATAAGGAGTATTGTTAGTTTACCATAATCCACCCTTGGTTACGCAGAAAGTAAAATTTCAGAATCGCGTGACAGCTGGAAAGGATGTCACAAACTAGAAGGGTGTCACGAATGGTTACGGCAGTCAATAGGCCACGTTCGTCGATATATCAATACTATAACATGGCTCCGAAGCTTTCAGGGCAAACTTCTATATTTGGTGTTGTTTTGTTAAGATCCAAACCTCTTTTGGGAACTGCGAGGCAAAAGAAACTTAAAAAGTTTACAATTTTGACGCGAAAGCCTCGGAACCATGTTAGAATATTGGGAAACAAGGGAATCCGGTTCGAGCGCCCCCAAGTTCTAGCGCCCCACATTTTGGTTCGAGCGCCCCGTGCTGCTAGTTTATGCGCCCCAATAAACGTATGATTAAATGAATTCCATAAATCTTTTTTGTAAGTAAACGTTTTTGTGTGTTTGTGTAAGTCATACTTTTCGTTCGACCTTTATCCGGCGCCCACATCATTGTAGGTGACGAAACTATACATCGGCGTGGGTCCATCTCGCTCACGCCGCCAACGGCGTCGGTTGCTAACACAAAGGCGAAAAAAGTTTTGTGTTCAACAAATAAATCGAGTTCGATCTCGATAAATACCCTACGTAACACAACAAAACTTATACCAAATTAAACCTTAGATTAGAGAGAAAACATTTATTGATGTTTCTGTGATGCGAATTGAGTAGCGCGAATGAAAATTGCGAAATTGATGTTTGCTTGAGCTACCGGCGTCAGTCAGATGGAAATTCGCATAAATTTCCTAAGCAACAATTCCTATTGAAATGCTTTGCAATTGTTCTGAATGTTGGATTTTCGATCCCCCCCTGCCTATATATAAACCCCAATTTGAAAGCACATACTCATTCGATCACAAACTTTCAAAGCGTTAACAACTAAAATATCAAACTTCTCGAACTACTATGGCTGATCATTGCATCGAATACTATTGCATCGAGTGTGCAACGCCCGTCACCATGCGCCAAGAGGCCCTCCTCTGTGATGGATGCGGATTGTGGAATTCACAGGACCTGCAACACCGGGGTTGACCGTCCCACTTACCGCGCCCTTGTTCGCGGTGATCAAGAATTAGAGTGGCGCTGCCGCCCTTGTCGGGTATATGTTTTCGGATCAAACCTTGAAGCTAGCGGGCATTGAGTCTGAACTGGAAGATGACGCTTTGCCAGAAAACTTCCTGCGGGCTGACGTGCAGACAAACACAAGCAGGCACCTGATCTTTGCTACTGACGAGCAGTTGGAGACCCTGAGCCGCGCCTCAACGTGGTACATCGACGGAACCTTCAAGCTCGTCAAGCACCCCTTCAAGCAGTTGCTTACCATAAACGCCTTCATACGCCAGGATGATTGCGTAAAGCAGGTCCCCTTAATCTTCGTGTTGACGTCAAGCCGGAGAAAGAAGGACTATAAGAAGGTAATGTAATAAAATAGATGCATAAATACAGGGATTTTAATGCATAGTAACTTTGGTTTAGTCTTATGTTGCAGGTTGGTTATGAGATCTTCATCCAAAAAAATATTAACTAAAGCTTATTTATTATATATTTTGCTAGGTTATCCGCAAGGTTCTCGAGCTCCTGAACATGGTTTCCGTGAAAAAGGTTGTAGTGGACTTCGAGTGTGCGCTGTGGGCGGCAGTGAAAACCAGGCTTCCGTATGTTGAAGTGATGGGGTGTGTTTTCCACTGGAGACAGGCAGTATGGCGTAAGGTAAGCAACGAAGATCCCTGCTAAGACAAACCAGTCAGCAAAGTAGAAAAGGGACAAAGAGGAGGATTAATGTAATAAAAAAACAAGTCACTAACTAAGACAACTTTTTTCTTACTAGTGCATACGTCGGCGACAAGGGGACCTACAGCTACATCAGGCGATTGATGGCCCTCCCCTTCATCCCGCACCAGAAAATTCCCCGCGTTTTCCAGCGATTGCGTGTGGAAGCAACCACGGAGCCCCTGAAAGAACTCGTGAATACATCCAGGTCAACTGGGTCTACAGTACCACGTTCCCCC
>OZ026598.1:8272623-8280123 GCA_964020085.1 Micromussa lordhowensis | reverse complement strand
TTCTTCGCGTTTCCCTTTCTGTGTTGATGGTATGTTCTGTGCTCTGCGTAGCAAGGTGCTGACTACAGATCTCTTATGGCACATGGGGTGGTGAGAATTGAAATCGAGATAGCGGTCTGTGTGCGTTGGTTTTCTGTAGACATTCACTTCAAGTGAGGGATACTTTCGGCCGTTTTTCCACAGAGTCTACAAAGGGTATCATTACGATGATTGGTCTGGATCTTACATGCATAGTAGACCTTTGTCGGTGTTAGCTGTTCATAAAGTTCAAGCATCTCCACGATGGTGTGTGTAGGCGCCGTATCCCAATTCTTCAGCCACGCAAAGCATCCCCGCTGGTTCAGCTCGTCCTCCTCCCATCTCGCTGCGAGGAGCTTTCCTTGCAATCTCTTTTCCTTGACTTCAGTTTTCTGTTGCTCCATTGCAGCCTTTTTGAGGTGCCTCTTGATCTTATCTCTGGGCACATCTGCTCCATCTGTGTTATCACGTCACTTGGGGTGCGGAAAACGCAGGTCAAGGGTGAACCCCAATTCCTCTGCAAACATTCTAGCGTCTTTGACGAGCAACTGGTGACCTTGATGTGCCGCATTCTCTTCAAACGCTCGCACAAGCCTCATTGTGGAGTCCTCATTACTATACAGCTTAATGGCTGACTTGATCTTAGTCATTTAGTACTCTTCCTCTACCGATCTCAATCCACGTCCTCCCAGAGCCCTTGGCAGATAGACAGCCGCTTTCAGCCCTAGTGGGTGCTTGCCACCACTCTCACACACGATCTTCCGTGCCTGTCTATTGATGTCGGGCAAGTCTGTCAGACATCAGTGTTGGGACCACATAACGTACGACAGCACTGACATGGCAAGCTGATTGGACGCTTGAACTCTGTCGGTGTCTGACAGTGGGCTCGACCAGATAACCGAGAGTCTCTGCAAGTAGGTGTTGGAAGTACACTGCAGAGCCAGCTTTTCTTCTTGAAGTAGCCGTTCCGTTGCTCCGAGGAACCGGTAGGTAGTGTGTTCCGTCAGGCTATCGATGTCGCGGAGTTTCCGCGAACTGCAGAAACTGGAAACTAGCGAGAGGCCTGGCCATAAGCTCGTGGCCCAACTACCTAGGCAGATAAGACTAAAGCGTGGTTACGAACGATTTGGATTTGGAATGTAGGACAATTTCGTTAAACTTTTCGAAGTGAAAATTTAAATTTAAGGTTTCAAAGGATTGTGACTGCATCCTCGGCGACAATCGATGACCGTCTCCCCTGACTTGAACCCTTCAGGTATATCAACCGGAACACCTCTTCTCACGTTGAACACATTGCACTTCTTTGGATTCCACTGCAGCCCAATGTCCTCCATCGCTTCCTTTGTCATCTTGAGTACAATGTTAACTATTATTATTATTATTATTATTATTATTATTATTATTATTCACGATTTTAGCAAACTTGGTTTTCTTATTGCGTTCAACAGTACTTCAACATGATTTGATGAATGGCCTTTGGACACACATGAAAAGGAAAGAAAACGCATAGATTTGCCTTGTTGATATCAAATTCTGCTGACTAGTGTTGGTTCAATCTTAGGAGCAACGGTCAAGGCATTGGAGGAAGGGGAGGGGGGAGGTTTGGTAGTTGTTACGATATGTAAATTTCTGTACCTTGTACCTCTACCTGTACCTGTCAGCGGACTTTCTCCCGCGGGTATAAATTATGTATTTTGAATCGAGAGTGTGTTCTTTTACCGTTAGCCGTGTGAAATAAAGCTTCGAAACAGTAGTGCAAGAGCACTTAATCAAGTACCAAGGGAACAGAGCACTGCAGCACTGTATCTGACGAACGTAATAATATTGATAACATTGACAGTATTGATAAATTAACGTATTATTAGGATACGTTTATATTTTTCTTTTTCGCTGCATACTGAGCAAACATTTAAAAGTCAATTTCGCGCTAATCATATCTAGTAAGATATAGTGTTAAGATTATGACAACTGACAACCTTGCAAAGACACTGTCAGTTTACTGATAATCATATCCAAGCTAAGAGCACACTGCAATAACAGTCGCTATAAATTTGACAGTCTAATTTTATTACTTTGCTGGTAAAACTACTGATTATATACCGTTAATCGGCAGATGGTCTCCTGATGGTGTCCCTCTTTTGAGTACCTATGATACGGACCTATTATAAATGGCGCTCCTAAGTTATACTCTCTTGTTAAACTACCTTGTCACGGTTATCATATGTTGATAGTTTTCACTTAGGACGTAAGGCACATATATCTGTTTAACCGGGGAATGCTTAGCGATAAATAGGGTGAAAATTGTTCCATTCGCTTGCTACCTGAGAGCTATTTTAGAAATAAGCAAACCTTTAGGAGTTAAAGTGATTATTACAAATTTTATAGCGCAGTAGAATATTTGACAGTATTAGAAAACACGCAATTAGGGTTCAAATCGCCGGAAGGAAGGTAGTGCCGCAATCGTTGTTCAGTTTCTTGGCAAACAAAGTCGATATGACTACTTAAGTACAAATATTTCAACTCTTAAACAAGGATGACTATAATATGTGACGGGATAAAATCTAACGAATCTTGCTTTGACGTCAGGACTGAGCGAATGCTTCACAATACTGTTTTGATCTGTGTTTCCTGTAAACACCTGAAAATGATAAAGAAGCAAATTATGCACTTATTAAATACGTAACATCTACTAAAAATAACCCTGATCAGTGTTATGACTTGTCCTTCTTAGCTCCGTCGTTTTATCGATTTTTTCCATTGTTTTGTTTTACTTTATTTTCACCGCACTGGCAGAAATAATAATCGCAAAATATGCTGGTTCAGCTGATAAACAAGGACATTGAAGGGAAGTTGCAATATCTCTTCAATGTCAATTCAATCAATTGATAAATGAAAAAAATATCAACTATTTTTATTCTCTAGCTTTATCCAGATTTTTCTAATTAACCCATTGCAATATTTTTATTCAGACTTTTACGGTTGGTGTGATATCGCACGATTTGTACCGACTTAACTGAGTGTAGATGTAGATGTAGATGTAAAATAGCCGTGTGACCAGTTCTCGTGTCAGTTATGATTAAATAATTCTATTTCATCTTAATTTTCTTGTTTAATCCACTAATTCACATTCTACAACATGAAAAACGTATCAGTAGAACTGAGTTTAAAATACACTGAGCACCCTGTACGAGCACTTTGTCAGTGCTAAAAGAACTCGATATGCATGCGAACCGTCAACTGTTCTGGCTTCGAAATGTGATAATAAAACAAGGAAAAAGCATAAAAAAGTCTGCATAAGTTGTTTTACAGCTTAACTGAAATGAAAAGGCCTACAACTTCCCTTTCTTTGGTACTGTGTGTTCATATCGAAATAGACGCGAGTTATTAAGACTGACATGGCAGTCGTGAAATGGGCTATGGTTGGTTGAATGGGCTCCTCAGTTGGTGTAAAAGACCCAGCACATGTTACAAAAGAAAGCCGCCCCACAAACCTATTGTTTTCATTTTGTTTTCATTCCTTTCCTCGTTCTTTTGTCTTTTTGTTCTCTATTGTTTTACGTCAGCTGTGCCTTCTGCACCAGGTAAGAGCTGTCAAATGCGCGTTTTATAATTTGCATTCTTTTCGAACTTATTATGTGGACAGTTCAGCCAGTTAAACGTTTTCAAGCTCTCGTTACTTTTTTTCTCTGTACAGTAATATATAGCGGCACATACACCCTTTATA
This sequence comes from Micromussa lordhowensis, assembly GCA_964020085.1. Lineage (NCBI taxonomy): Eukaryota > Metazoa > Cnidaria > Anthozoa > Scleractinia > Lobophylliidae > Micromussa > Micromussa lordhowensis. Next base: position 8,276,381 of record OZ026598.1, on the reverse strand, counting down.
AACGAGGAGTACAGGGCTGGTATGGCTTAATTATGTGCAACAAACTTTTCCTGAGTTACTGAGATAACTGTGTGATTTTTGTATAGACTGCAACTTCTAGACAAGCGTGTATTATGTTAGTCACCTTTTCAACATTGTTTTCCTTGTAGCTGTTCCATGTTACTCCATCTGTAGAAAGATGCACTTTGTAGCTGGTGATCCAGTCATAGCCTGCTCGGTGTCCTTGTGTTGCCACAGCACAAACAGAGTGCACTGCACCCATATCAACTTGAAGATAGTCTGTTCTGTCTGTTGTTGTCTTTGTACACCATCCTCCACTTCCCCTGTTCTCATTCAGCCGGCCATAGTATGGAGAATTATTACTATTGTAGAATGTGCTTGCCGTCATTCTGTTATCTGGTATTTTGTTTCTGTCTTCAACGCCAACAGGTCCACATACTGAACGACATATAAACAAACACATAGTAGTAATAATAAAAATAATAAAAAAAAATAATAATAATAATAGAACTAATAATAATAATAATAATAATAATACTAATGATAATAATAATAATAATTATAAAACTAATAATAACAATAATAAAAAGCAATCAAACAAATGAATCAAAAGAAACAAACCGCGATAACGGTTACTTCCAACTGCAATCAGACCCTTCGAGCCAGAACTCAGTCTTTTATATCTGCGACATATCTCATACGATACTTGGACAGCAGCTGATCCACGGTGGTCAGAGGTAAGTACTCGGTGTATCCCTTTATCATAGTGTATTTAGAACGTAGCACAGTATATATATATCTATTATAGTGTATTAGGCCTAGGGCCTAATTCGTCGACCCTATTTATTTTGAAATAGGCGCATGAATGGTGCGGCGTTTGCTGCAGTTAAATTCGACTAAAATTAATTGGTTCGAATCTAGCATAAGATCGACTTGCCAAGTTGGATAATGCGACATTGGTTCGGCGTTTCAGCAAACGCCGCCTAGTTGGACTCGTGCTGAACTCAATTCATAAATCATGCAAATTACAAAATAATTGATTTAAATGTTTCGACTGCGCAAATGTCATAAAAGTACATACTCCCCACATCTGTCAAACGCTATTTCCTCCCCCCTCCCCCCCTGACGAGCATGCGCTGTACAAAGATAATTTCGCGACCGGGAATGGTGAACTATAGAAAATCATTGCTGACGTGAAGACCGCTGCTCAAGACTGTTTCTCCATTGTTGTTCGCTAACAAAAGCAAGGTCAAACATGCCAATTAGACCAAAAGCTGTCGTCCCTAATACACTGTTTTGAGAGCTCTATGAAATAAAAGTCTTCTCTGTCTAGTTTTCGCAATTAATTGTACGAGCACTGTATTACTGCGTTTTCCTAGCAAGTCCTAGCACTAACTAGCCGCGCATCGAGTGAATAGCACGGGACACGTGCAACTTGTGAAATAAGATCGACGGAGGTTCGACGTTTGCTACCACGCTGAAATTAAGTCGACTCTTTGTCGCCCGTATTTTTAATTTATTCGACGCGACTTGGATTCGACGTTTGCCCTAGGCCTTAGATACACTATAATATCTGGAAGGGATACATGAAGTACTTAGGCGGTCAGACAGCCGGTAAACAAAGAAGAAATCAAAGCACACGATGTCAGACTATTTGATATAGATTAAGCTATGTTGTGCTATTTTAAAGCGGATCATTTCAACAAAGTAGTTTCTCTTATTTACAATGTAAGAAAAAAAGAAGCCCTGTACACTAACAAAATGGTAGCAGGGCTTCCTTTACTAACTTTGGAAACGGGAAAACCCTTTGTATTGGTTGCAATAATTCACATCCAAATCACAAAGGAAAAGTAGTTTTAGAATCGCAGATTTTGAATAATCTGACACTTTGTGTTTCTGCAGGAAGGACCACCGATAAATTGACCAATCCGGACATTTTTTTCCTGCGATCATAATTATGTTTCATGTACACTTTGATGCCTTCTGTCTTTGCACAGTTTAAACAGTAGAAAGTTTGAATAAAGCAAATTGAAGTATTGTTCCTTTTCTCTAGTAAATTTTCTTGAAGCGTAAGCAGTTTTATTTAATAGATATAGCGTTGAAACTCAACACACATTGATAACCCTAGGTGGAAAAAAAATTGTGGGGATAGGAAGACGGTAGTGAAAGATGAATAGGTAAAATCTTACCTCTTGTTGTCAGTTTCATGACAGAAAATGCTTTAAACACCACAGCCGATGCCGCAATACAAGTATATATCCCCGAGTCCTCCTCTTTAATGTTCCAGATTTGAAGTGTTCCATCAACACTAACTTGCGATCTACCTAAAGGTAACTCGCCGTTTTCTTTCATCCAAGTGACTGTCGGCTTGGGGTCCCCGATGGCCTGGCAAAGGACTGTTATATTGTGGTTTCTAACCTCGAGATGCCCAGGCGGACTCACTGTAAACTGAGGCAGTTCCACAACGCTTAGGTGTGTAACAGCAAAGTCGTAACCTAAGATGTTTGTCGCTTTACATTTGTACAAGCCGGAGTCTTTCTTTTGGGCATTTGTTATTGACAGCTGTCCATATTTTGAAACAGCTCTGGTTCGTACCAGCTCACCGAGCCCTTTAGACCACGTGATCAGCGCTGGAGGATGGCTAGTCACATGACAGGTTGGTAAAGTGATGTTCTTGTTCTTTTCGACATAGGATGGTCCAAACGAGAGAGAAACTTTTGGCTTACCTAAAATGAAATAAAAATAAAATAGGCAATCATCTTGTGTAACGACACAGGCAATAGGACACGTTTGATGGATTCATTTTTGTTCATTCTAAGCACGCTATAAGATGATTTCCAGTCCGCACTGCGCAGTCTCAGCACCCTAATGTTGATGAACGTTATAAGTTCTCACTCGATGCGAATCGATGTTATCGTTACGAACCGCAGTACCTTATCTTCAAGGCCTTTCAATTTTTTTTTAACAGCTTCATTGAGTTTTACAGTTGCGAAGTTGTTTCATCAGCTATTACGAGAAAAAACGAACATAAAGCTTCGACCACTTTGCATCCATAATGGCAGTTGTTTTGAAACTTTGAATTTACTTTATGTAACTGAGTTGCAAAATGTTTACATTTGTGATGTCTTACATGAGAGAAAACAGAAAACGGAAACAAATTCTCGAGAGTTCGCATTACGGACTGAAAACCAGCTTTAAAACCGTCTTCTAAAATCAATGAATCTTAACCCTATCATCACCGTTTGATTGGCACGAAAATGTTACCAGCCCCAAGTCTACGTGCTAACCGTGGGATGTAGGTCAGGATTGACCAATAATAGAAGCATTGTTGTAAATTTATTTTCCCGTACGTGCGTCATTTTAAAAGCAATGAATATTTAACAATTATTCCACTCGCGCGCGTTGGATATGAGATGATAGCCAACGAGGCGCGTAGCGCCGAGTTGGCTATAATCATTTCATATCCAACAAGCGCGAGTGGAATAATTGTTTTATTAAAACCGCCCCAAAAAATATAGAAAACTAGACTACAATTAAGATAAAAAGGCCCAAAAAATCATGCATACGCTCGCCATTTCTGTAGATCATGGTATAATGGCTCATATACAATGATGGCTAAGCCAATGAAACTCTCGAATTGCATTATCCAATGATCCAGTTTTTAATAAATGTAGATTGTACAATGGTATAAGATAATTAACACTTAATGACTGGTCCCGAGGGGAACAGTGAATTTTGTTTCCCGAGAATCAATCAGA
>OZ026598.1:8265123-8267623 GCA_964020085.1 Micromussa lordhowensis | reverse complement strand
TAGATCGGTCCAAATTCGAATTAACTTCGGCTCATGAAATGTTCGGCGTCTGAACAGGGCCTGGTTGCGTAGTTTTAGTTACTGGCTCTGTGAACTATAGACCCTTTGCATAAATGGCGCCTAAATTTGAATAACAATACTTATACATCCTTAGCCTCACATTCATGTAAAAAATCCTTTGTCTGAAAACACGATCGCGAGGCTAAGGATGTATAAAGTATTGTTATTCAAATTTAGGCGCCATTTATGCAAAGGGTCTATTAACGTAGTGGTGCAATCAAAAACGTTTTCAGTTTCTTTAACTGAGTACGTGACCATTTACTTTACCAAGCCAAGTTGCAAACATCTTTATTACGAATTACATATGATTATCTGTACATTGAAAAACAAATCCTCTACAAAATTAAATGTAAACAAACTATATATAAGAATACGATGCGAAAAAGTACTTAAGATGCGACAGTACTTGGTATTTACAATAATAACTGTTGAGATTCTGGTACAGAATCTATGATGGGAAATAAACCTAGATCAAATGTAAACCAAATTAGTCAGGTTTTGCGCAATAAATCTCAGTCGAAGAAAAACTATACTAAATCTACAAAACATTTTTCTACTTTACATAATCGGTACTTTATGTTTGGACATCTGTAAGAAGCAGAAGAAACTAGCAAAGAAATCATATGATGTAAAAACACTTGGACCAAAAAGTAAATACAAGGCTAAGAAAGCTTTTGAAAGAGTCAAATACATGCGTAGTTATGATAAAATAGGCTTGGCCCTACTTCAATCAGTACGTTGAAATCATTTTTTTTAACATACTGAAGAAGCGCTAAACTTATTTTGTACGAGCTACTTGACACTTTAAACAGCTTCTTCAGGCATCAGAGCAAAGAGCTGGTATAAAAACAAAGCTTGGGACTAATATGGCTAAACTGAACCGTAAAGTACTATCTTCAATAACACTGTTGCGCATGATCGGTGGGCACTCGACGAAGTTTTTGATTCATTTTTGTCACTTTTTTGACATTTGTTTTTCCACAACTTGATGTCTTCTGTTCCAACGGGCCATTCAAAAGGCAAGAGCATAATGGCGGAGGCGGTGAGAGCGCATGTGGAACTTGAGAACTCAGCCAGCCAGTTCCTACATTTTCTGTCATCAGACAGTTACAAAAATATGTTAAAAACTAATCCAAAACTTTGTCAAGTAGGAATGGAACGGCGGACAGCTCTGTAAACAATGCGAATTGCTCTCTATATTCAAGTGTTTCACTTGATCACAATTTTTATCCATTGAAGACAGCAGAATTGCTGTCGAAAGCTCATGTTTTTAATAATTTTACCAGAGAGCACTATATTTTATATTATCATGTATTAATATAATTTAAAACTAAACTAAGACAAACACGTACAGGAACGAAGTTCCAAATTGGCTACGAAACGATTCAAAATTTGTAATTTTCGCGTTAATTAGCATAACAGTCAGCGGTCAAACGAGAGCGATAATTTGATCATCACATCACTGCCAAGAATTAAGATATGTGGCAAGCTCCTGTATGTGGCTAAATCTGCTAGATTTGCCACCATTGGTCACAATGGTTACTGTCTAAACCATACGTTAGTTGGACGCATGCGCACATGGATTTCCGCTGACCGAAAAATGCACGAGCTCTGCGGACGAGAATGCCAATCCAGTCATGCCTAATCCAGTCTGGTTACGCGCCAAACTATTCCAACAAGAACTTCCGCAAGAAAACAAATATTGCCGTCAACTGACATTTTTTCCCTGTGCTTGCTGATAACTACTATTTACATGACATTTTTTTGTTGCTGTAATCTAGTGCCACCTGCCCATGTTGAGCCCCTTAAAGGAAGGCAACTCTAATAAGCCATCTTTGTATTCTCGGTATTGACCTGGAACTAGCTTGGAACTGAGGCTTAATGCAAGAGTGTTTTTAAATGCAGATGACGATAATCTCTTTTTAATGATATTCTCCTCCATAAGCCTCAATTACAAGCTAGTTCCAGTCCAATACCGAGAATACGAATATAGTTCATTTGACTCGTCAATTATCCATTTATATTCATTTTAAAACTCCTGTAACAAATTCTAACTTTAACCCCTGAAAAATAACAGTTCTTCGTGCGAACCATGTAGCGCAGGGTGCGTAATACAAATTCAATTAATACTTCCCAAGCTAATATAAATTATGATAAAACCGCATTCCTTATAGAGAAAGTAAAGCTAATGTGGAATTGACTTACAAGAGTAAGTCCAAACTGTGAGGGAAAAGCCTAATATTTTCACCTAGAGTTCTACATTAATATTCTGTTTGCAATGTTCGATCTTTCCTATAAACGTACCACAGATAAATGTGTTCTAAATTTTCAAGACCCCAGGCGAATTCCTCATTTCTAACCGGCTTATATCCTCTTAATAAAGAGACGAAAAGGTCGATTGACAGCCAGCTGAGCGCATTTACAGCAGCAACAGGGATCC
>OZ026598.1:8240123-8262623 GCA_964020085.1 Micromussa lordhowensis | reverse complement strand
AATAAAATTATTGTATTATGCATTATTATTATTATTATTATTATTCACGACTTTAGCGAACTAGGGTGTCTTATTGCGTTCAACAGTACTTCAACATGATTTGATGAATGGCCTTTGGACACACATGAAAAGGAAAGAAAACGCATAGATTTGCCTTGTTCATGATATCAAATTCTCCTGACTAGTGTTGGTTTAATCATAGAAGCAACGGTCAAGGCAATGGAGGAAGGGGAGGGGGAAGTTTGGTAGTGCAAGAGCACTTAATCAAGTACCAAGGGAACAGAGCACTGCAGCACTGAATCTAACGAACGTAATAATGTTGATAATATTGAAGGTATTGATAAATTAACGTATTGTTACGATACGTTTATTTTTTTCCTTTTTCGTTGAATACTTAGTAAAAACATTTGAAAGTCAACTGACTACATAACTACAAGTAAAATTAAGGTGTCTCGATACATTCTATTTTTCGGGACCACACCGATTATTTTCAATCAGTCTTTAAAAGTCTTCCTTAATCGGATCGATATGAAAATTAGACGAGTCACTGGAAATAGATTGAGGTTTGGTACTATTTATTTCTCAAGGCAATCAATATTTCTACGGAAACGATAAAAAAATATGAAAGTGGGAAACATGAATTTTGCGCGAATCGTATCTATTATGATATAGTGTTAAGATTATGACAACTGACAACCTTGCAAAGACACTGTCAGTTTACTGATAATCATATCCAAGCTACGAACACACTCCAATAACAGTCGCTATAAATTTGACCGTCTAATTTTATTACTTTGCAGGTAACACTACTGATTATATAACGTTATACTTTCGTGTTAAACTACTTTGTCACGGTTATCATATGTTGATAGTTTTCACTTAGGACATAAGGCATCTATCTGTTTAACCGGGGATTCCTTAGCGATAGATAAGGTGAAAATTGTTCCATTCACTTGTTACCTGAGAGCTATTTTAGAAATAAGCAAACTTTTAGGGGTATAAGTGATTATTACAAATTTTATATCGCAGTTTGGCTACTATAGCATATTTTACAGTATTAGAAAACACGCAATAAGGGATCAAATCGCCGGAAGGAAGGTAATGCCGGATTCGTTGTTTTCGTCGCAAACAAAGTCGATGTGACTACTTAAGTACAAATATTTCAACTCTCAAACAAGGATGACTATAATGAGTGACGGGATAAAATCTAACGAATCTTGCTTTGACGTCAGGACTGAGTGAATGCTTCACAATACTGTTTTTATCTGTGTTTCCTGTAAACACCTGAAAATGAAAAAGAAGTAAATGATGCACTTATTAAATACGTAACATTTACCAAAAATAACCCTGATCAGTGTTATGACTTGTCCTTCTTAGCTCCGTCGTTTTATCGAATTTTTTTTTATCTTTTTTATTTTACTTTATTTTCACCGCAGTGGCAGAAATAATAATCGCAAAATATGCTGGTTCAGCTGATAAACTAGGACATTGAAGGGAAGTTGCAATATCTCTTCAATGTCAATTCACTCAATTGACAAAATGATAAAAAATATCAACCATGTTTATTCACTAGTTTTATCGAGATTTTTTTTAATTAACTCATTGCAATATTTTTATTCAGACTTTCACGGTTGGTGCGATATCGCACGATTTGTACCGACTTAACTGAGTGTAGATGCAGATGTAGATGTAAAATAGCCGCGTGACCAGTTCTCGTGTCAGTTATGATTAAATACTTCTATTTCATCTTCACTTTCTTGTTTAATCCACTAATTCACATTCTACAACATGAAAAACGTATCAGTAGAACTGAGTTTAAACTACACTGAACACCCTGTACGAGCACTTTGTCAGTGCTAAAAGCAACTCGATATGCATGCAAACCGTCAACTGTTCTGGCTTCGAAATGTGATAATAAAACAAGGAAAAAACATAAAAAGTCTGCATAACTTGTTTTACAGCTTAACTGAAATGAAAAGGCCTACAACTTCCCTTTCTTTGGTACTGTGTTCATATCGAAATATACGCGAGTTATAAGGACAGACATGGCAGTCGTTAAATGGGCTATGGTTCGTTGAATGGGCTCCGCAGTTGGCGTAAAAGACCCAGCACATGTTACAAAAGAAAGCCGCCTCACAAACTTATTGGTTTCATTGTTTTCCTCGTTCTTTTGTCCTTTTGTTCTCTATTGTTTTACGTCAGCTGTGCCTTCTGCACCAGGTAAGAGCCGTCAAATGTGCGTTTTATAATTTGTATTCTTTTCGAACTTATTATGTGGACAGTTCAGCCAGTTAAACTTTTTCAAGCTCTCGTTACTTTTTTCTCTGTAATATATAGCGGTACATACACCCTTTATAAACGAGGAGTACAGGGCTGGTATGGCTTAAGTGCAACAAATTTGTCCTGTTTACTGAGATAACTGTATGATTTTTTTTTATAGACTGCAACTTCTAGACAAGCGTGTATTATGTTAGTCACCTTTTCAACATTGTTTTCCTTGTAGCTGATCCATGTTACTCCATCTGTAGAAAGATGCACTTTGTAGCTGGTGATCCAGTAAGAGCCTGCCCCTTGTCCTTGTGTTGCCACAGCACAAACAGAGTGCACTGCACCCATATCAACTTGAAGATAGTCTGTTCTGTCTGTTGTTGTCTTTGTACACCATGCTTCACTTCCCCTGTTTTCATTCAGCCGGCCATAGTATGGAAAATAACGACTATCGTAGAATGTGCTTGCCGTTATTCTGGCATCTGGTATTTTGTTTCTGTCCTCAACGCCAACAGGTCCACATACTGAACGACATATTAACAAACACATAGTTTTTTTTAATAACATTAATAATAATAATAATAATAATAATTATAATTATAATTATAAAACTAATAATAATAATATTAATAATAATAATAATAATAATTTTTTTTTTTTTAAACGATAATAATAGTAAACAACTTTATTCACAATTTAAAAAAAAAATAACTTACTTACATAATATGCTGGGTATAAAAGACTTGTATCGGCTATAAAATAATTACATGAGTACATTTGAGAGAATAGCAATAAATTATCTTAATGAAATATACCACAAAATACTAAAATCATTCATACTCGGAATACGCTGTCTCAAACATTCGCAATAATAATAATAATAATTAAATAATAATAATAATAATAACAATAGATTAATAAATTTACTACTAATACAATAACAATAGTTGTACATATAAAATTACAATTTGACCTAAAAAGAAGAAATCCTAAAGCAGTTTAAAGATAAAAATTATTATAAATTCGTTAATCAATTAACAGACTTTACTATTAAAATGTCAATTGAATATTAGAAACTAGCTGAGTCTTATAATCAAAGTCATTGTCAAAAAAAAGAAAGAAAAACAACTAATAAATAGCTGCTTCAGTTAAATAATAATAATAATAAAAAGCAATCAAACAAATGAAACAAAAGAAACAAACCGCGATAACGGTTACTTCCAACCGCAATCAGATCCTTCGAGCAAGAACTCAGTTTTTTATATCTGCGAAATATCTCATACGATACTTGGACAGCAGTTGATCCGCGCTTGTCAGATGTAAGTACTCGGTGTATCCCTCATCATAGTGTATTTAGAACGTAGCACAGTATATTTATCTATTATAGTGTATTAGGCCTAGGGCAAACGTCGAATCTAAGTCGAATTTAATTCGTTGACCCTATTTATTTTAAAATAGGCGCATGAATGGTGCGGTGTTTGCTGCAGTTAAATTCGAGTCAAATTAATTGGTTCGACTCCAAGTCGGCTAATGCAAAATTGGTTCGGCGTTTCAGCAAACGCCGCCTAGTTGGACTCGTGCTGAACTCAATTCATAAATCATTCAAATTACAAAATAATTGATTTAAATGTTTCGACTGCGCAAATGTCATAAAAGTACATACTCCCCACATCCGTCAAACGCTATTTTCCCCCCTGACGAGCATGCGCTGTACAAAGATAATTTCGCGACCGGGAATGGTGAACTATAGAAAATCATTGCTGACGTAAAGACCGCTGCTCAAGACTGCTTCTCCATTGTTGTTTGCTAACAAGAGCAAGGTCAAGCATGCCAATTAGACCAAAAGCTGTCGTCCCTAATACACTGTTTTGAGAGCTCTATGAAATAAAAGTCTTCTCTTTCTAGTTTTCGCAATTAATTGTACGAGCACTGTATTTCTGCATTTTGCTAGCAAGTCCTCGCAGTAACTAGCCGCGCATCGAGTAAATAGCACGGGGACACGTGCAACTTGAGAAATAGCATGGACGGAGGTTCGATGTTTGCTACCACGCTGAAATTAAGTCGACTCTTTGTCGCACCTATTTTTAATTTATTCGACGCGACTTGGATTCGACGTTTGCCATAGGCCTTTGATACACTATGATATCTGAAAGGGATACATGAAGTACTTAGGCGGTCAGACAGTAAACAAAGAAGAAATCAAAGCACACGATGTCAGAATATTTGATATAGATTAAGCTGTGTTGTGCTATTTTAAAGCGGATTATTTCAGCAAAGTAGTTTCTCTTATTTACAATGTAAGAAAAAAAGAAGCCCTGTACACTAACAAAATGATAGCAAGGCTTCCTTTATTAACTTCGGAAACGGGAAAACCCTTTTTATTCGTTGCGATAATTCACATCCAAATGACAAAGGAAAAGAAGTTTTGAACAGTCTGACACTTTGTGTTTCTGCAGGAAGGACCACCGATAAATTGACCAATCCGGCCATTTTTTTTTTCTGCGATCATAATTAAGTTTCATGTACACTTTGATGCCTTCTGTCTTTTCACAGTTTAGACAGTAGAAAGTTTGAATAAAGCAAATTGAAGTATTGTTCCTTTTCTCTAGTAAATTTTCTTGAAGCGTAAGCAGTGTTATTTGATAGATATCGCGTTGAAACTCAACACATATTGATAACCCTGGGTGGAAAAAATTGTGGGTATAGGAAGACGGCAGTGAAGGATGAATAGGTAAAATCTTACCTCTTGTTGTCAGTTTCATGACAGAAAATGCTTTAAACACTACAGCCGATGCCGCAATACAAGTATATATCCCCGATTCCTCCTCTTTAATGTTCCAAATTTGAAGTGTTCCATCAACACTAACTTGTGATCTTCCTAAAGGTAACTCGCCGTTTTCTTTCATCCAAGTGACTGTCGGCTTGGGGTCCCCGATGGCCTGGCAAGGGACTGTTATATTGTGGTTTGTTAACTCTTTGAGTTGCCCAGGCGGCCTGACTGTAAACTGAGGCAGTTCCACAACGCTTAGGTGTGTAACAGCAGAGTCATAACCTAAGATGTTTGTCGCTTTACATTTGTACAAACCAGAGTCTTTCTTTTGGGCATTTTTTATTGACAGCCGTCCATCTTTTGAAACAGCTCTGGCTCGTGCCAGTTCACCGTGTACTTTAGACCACGTGATCACTGCTGGATGATAGCTGGTCACGTGACAAGTTGGCAAAGTGATGTTCTTGTTCTTTTCGACATAGAATGGTCCAAACGAGAGAGAAACTTTTGGCCTGCCTGGAAGGAAATAAAAACAAAGTAGATAATCATCTTGCGTAACGACACAGGCAATAGGACATGTTTGATGGCACAATGTCATCAGTTACGAAACTTCATTTTTGTTCATTCTAAGCAAGCTCTAAGATGATTTCCAGTCCGTACTGCGCAGTCTCAGCACCCTAATGTTTATGAACATTAGAAGTTCTCACTCGATGGAATGCGAATCGATGTTATCGTTAGGAACCACATACCTTATCTTCGAGGCCTTTCAATTATTTTACTAACAGCTTCATTGATTTTTACAGTTGCGAGGTTGTTTCATCAGCTCATACATGAAAAAACGAGCATAAAGCTTCGACCGCTTTGCATCCATAATGGCGGTTGTTATGAAACTTTGAATTTACTTCATGTAAGTAGCTGCGAAATGTTTACATTTTTTGATGTCTTACATGAAAGAAAACAGAAAACGCAAACAAATTCTCGAGAGTTCGCAGTACGGACTGGAAACCACCTTCAAAACCGTCTTCAAAAATCAATGAATCTTAACCCTATCATCACCGTTTGATTGACACGAAAATGTTACCGTCCCCAAGTTTACGTGCTAACCTTGGGATGTAGGTCAGGATTGAGCAATAATAGCAGGATTGTTGTAGATTTTCCCGTACGTCGTCATTTTGAAAGCAAAGAATATATGTAAATTGCACAATGGTATAAGATAACAATTAACAATTATTCCATGAGCGCGCGTTGGATATGAGATGGTAAATAGCCAACTTGGCCCGTAGGGCCAAGTTGGCTATAACCAATCTCATATCCAACAAGCGCGAATGGAATAATTGTTTTATTAAATTCTCAACCTTCAGTTTTGCTAAATTTTCTTTTCCACCGGAAGGTGACTTTCGAGCGCCAAAACGAAATGATCACATGATAAGTGCACCGCCATGCGAACAGTTGAATGAAAAACAAAAGCGAAGCAAATTACAGCTGAACTGAATTTACAGTAATCCAAACTTGAAGGACTGTTTTGTACGGGTTAAAACCTTACTGCAGTGTTCTTAAGTGTTCAAAGTTCAAACTCATCGGGAAGAGTAATAATTGTGGCCATTTACACTACAGTTGTAAAAATACTTTGGAAAGCTTCTCTGATCGCCATGCCGTGAAACGGAGGTTGAACTGGTGGAAAAATTATTTTAGACAAGAACTGCTTTCCCGGGCTCTTGGTCAGGAAATTAGTCTGGGATTGGTCTGCACTGCTGCTGGATTTCGTTTTCTTTCCCCTGTACTGAAGTGGCACTACCAGAAGACGCATTTCCAATGAAATCACTGACTGAACGAGTGACATCTTCTGTTGTTGTTCCATCGAAGGCCGCTCGTTGTAGGACTCAACTGCCTGGTCAGACTTGTGTCCCGTTATGGACTTCATGTGCCTCGTCTCGCAATTATGGTCGGAGAGCACTGTGACAGATGTAGCTCTCAGGCAGTGGTTTGTGAGATGTGGCTCTATACCTGCTCGCTTTGACATCTCTTTCAGCATGTTGTTGAGCGTAGTTGTACAAAGAGGTGCGCTGCAAAACCAGATTTTGTCGTCTGCGGGATTGAACTTCTTGCTTTAACCATCTCTTGGTCTCTGAAACAGAGCATCTGACGTTGGATTGAGATGGCCCAGGTAGTTCTTGAACGTTTTCACTGGACATCTTTCAGATCCCGGGACGGAAAACATCTTCGCATCCGCGTTAATCTTCAGCATCTGCGAGGTTTCCCTGGTGATTTTTTGTAGCCGGCAAGGAACCAGGTTGACTTCTGTTCAGCCCGTAGTATTCAACCCCTTCTGGAGTTTTTCGTAGAGAAAGCATTGCAGGTGTCAACTGTCGCTGGTTTTCACGTCCCCGTCTTCCAAAAAAGAGGCCACGGTAGAACCAGGCCGTCCTTTGTATAAACTGGGCAGGATTCAAACTGTCGGCTGAGCCGAGTTCGCCGCTCTCAAATAGTTTCTTCACCTGCTCTTTCGAGATTGCTTTTTGTGAACGACGCCAGCTATTTTTCCCGTTTTCCTTAGGTCTTTCACGAAAGCGTCTAAGACTTTATTTGCCTCAGTGAAAGCGGGGTCAGAGATTATTGAAAACGGTTTGTTGTGTGGCGGCGAGCGAAGAAAACGACCAATGGCGGCTCTTATGGATTTCGTGGATGAACTCTTATAATACATGCCATCTTTCTTCCTGGCGGACGTGTAAAAACACTTTAAACAAACATTTAGCTCTTCTTTTGACATTTCTTGTATTGGTTTGGAAAATGTGGTGCCACCAGGACTAGCAAGACATTCTGTAACATTAAGGTAAATATTGTTGTTGTTATTACGTAACCTTCACGAATGCTTAAAATCTCGAAATTTTGCAACTTTTAATTGAAGTGTAACGGGTACGTACCGTTAAACAATCTCATTCCGAACTTTGTGGCTTTTTTTGTTTTTTCTGGGACGGCCTTGTCCATAATTTATTGTATTTCTTGCGTGGATAGCGCGCCAAATCTGTCTTTTTCATTCACTTTTTTTGTTGACGAAATTTGGCTTCACTGGAAAAGTTTTATGCTGGGCGACATTTGCCGCATTCATTTCCATATAAGGTCAAACGCAGGTATAATGGCTGGTAACCGAGCTAGAATTGCATTATGCGAGATTGAGAATTTAATAATTGTTGTTTATAGTATATACTTTGTAAGGGATGGTTCTGCCCAGACCCTCCCTCAATCAAGTTATTTTGCCTAAGGAAATGTATGTTACATCTTTTTGTAGTTAAGAGAAAATAGAGTATTATAATTTGAACTTACTCTGTACAACAAGGTTCGCATTGCTTTCATCCTTTCCCAGAATATTGCGCGCCATGCATTTGTATTTCCCAGCATCCTCTAGGCGAACGTCATCAATCTGCATCAGGCCATCTGACGTCACTTTGATCCTGTTGCTAGGTAGCGAGCCATTAACTCTAATCCAAGATAGCTGGGGAGCGGGATTTCCAGAAGCAGAGCAAAACAGAGCTGCAGTGTTGCTTTCGTTGACAGTCAGCTGTGAAGCCGGGGAAATTGTCACTTTTGGTGCTGAAATAGACTCTCCTGGTTCACCTTTAATCCCAGGGACGCCCGGTGGCCCGACATTTCCTTTACTTCAACCCTCTCCTCAAATGCCCGGTGGTCCCATAATTCCTTGTTTTCCACGTCGATCCGGTGGTCCCATAATTCCTTGGGATCCTTTTCCTCCTCTCCTTCCTGGAGGTCCCGGCAGTCCTCGCGAGCAAACATTAAGGCTTCCACTCTTCTGACAGATCTTTTTGAAACTCGAGGTGACAACGTCTTCCAGAACTTCTTTCATGCTGGCTGAGTTATTAAAGGTTGGATTGTTGGCAATGCTACGTGTGATTCTGTGGAGTTTTGTATCATTGTTTGCCTCCTTCTTCTCAGAATGCAGCGGTGAAATTTCTAAATAGGAATCACAGAGATATACCTTAGTACCTCAGATAGACTCAAAATTCAAAAAATCTGTTGTTGCCTCGTGGCTATCTCCACGTGAAAAATGCATACAGTAGCTAATTTGGGAAAAATGATTTTTCAGTTAGCGGCATCTGTCTGTCTGATAATTAAATGACAGAGGTTTTTGTGACAGGGAAGACCAACTTGAAACTGTTCGTACATACTGGAGGATATACACGAGGTCAAACATGACAAACTCATGGAATGGCTTTACTTTAAATCAGCTAAAATCCCCCATCGTTCTTCATTTATACCGTAAAATCAACTAATCATAGTCCTTAAATTAAACGAACCCGTCTTCAACTGCAAGTAGTAGACCGTGTTTTTTGTTTTCTTTTTTCAGTCCCAACACGAACGGTTATTTAAAAGGAATGAAGAGATATTTGAGATATTTGCATTGGCGTACGGGCATTTTTTGCCAGGGGGGGGGGGAGGGGGGGTAAACCATTTGCCGAAAAAATTCTCACTAGTTGCCCAATTTTTTTACGAAACAGTCGAAAGGAAACGAGGGTCATACGCTGCACTAACAATGGCCTACATATGAAGTAAAAATAATCTTAAATATGAATGTATCATATGAGCAGCTCAAAAAACTCTTCAAAACTTAAAAGAAATAGCTGTCTCTTCTATTTCGACGGCCGAAGATATCAATGATACGATCCATGTCATTGTTGACTACAGAGTTGGCATATGCCCTTTCAATGTTAATAAGTGCAATGTTGCTGACACGTTGTTGCCCCATGGTGCTGCAGAGGTAAGTTTTCAATCGGCGCAACGCACTGAATGATCGCTCTGCTGAACAAGATGTAGCAGGTATCACTGCAAGGATATGTACCACCTTAGAAAACTCTGAAAATATATCGAATAGATCATTCTCGTGCATTGCATGGTGCGTATTTGCTTTCATTGTTAAAACTACGGGCATGAATTTCACTGGCCTCACGCACTTAAAGCAGCTAGCGCAACCAGCTAGTGCAGTGAAATGAAGTACAAAAAAAAAATTGAAATATGTATATCAACTTATGATCCCCTTTACTAATGACCAGAAGCTTGTCACGTGCTAGGCAACCGCTGTCTCGTGTGAATTTAACTGGCTTTACAATGGCGACTTCAGGTAACAATATAATTTTTTAAAAAAACAAAAAGTTTGAAAACATCTTTAAAAACATGCTTTGCCCAAATTTCTCTTGTTGCCCAAAATTTGGGGGGATCCCCCTCCCCCCCGGCCCATACGCCTATGCATATTTGCCTACAATAGCGTCGCGCACAAATGACGTCACGAAAATTAGTTCTCGGTGTGACTCAGACAAACAAACCCGGCATTCCATGCGCGATACTCAGCGATTTATTTCACCCTGTAGCTCGTGTGAATTTAACTGGCTTTACAATGGCGACTTCAGGTAACAATATAATTTTTTAAAAAAACAAAAAGTTTGAAAACATCTTTAAAAACATGCTTTGCCCAAATTTCTCTTGTTGCCCAAAATTTGGGGGGATCCCCCTCCCCCCCGGCCCATACGCCTATGCATATTTGCCTACAATAGCGTCGCGCACAAATGACGTCACGAAAATTAGTTCTCGGTGTGACTCAGACAAACAAACCCGGCATTCCATGCGCGATACTCAGCGATTTATTTCACCCTGTAGCTCAAAATGTTACAGAAAACCCACAACGTGCACCTTGCAATAACAATAATACAGAGTTTGATGGAAGGCGGCAAAATATGATGGGCTGCTCATGTATATGAAGGCAGTTTATACGGCAAGGCAACGAATTGGATCGGATCTACACGGTATTTGAGGTATATCTTTTCTGGCTTGCAGGCTTTGCTGTGAGTGATACACCTGAATGTTACAATGATAATACTTTTTTTCCGCTATGGACATGAGAAGTGTATTAAAAAAAAAAAGTGAAACTGACCCGCACTGTCTTCGCGTATAAAAAAAAAACAGTTTTGGCACGCGCTATTTATGTTACACTTATAGTGCCAAAAATATCTATGAAATACATGCAGTTGAGGTCTGCTCAAGGTTATTTTATATGTGGTCGGATAAATGGCCCTATTAAAATATAGGTCCTCCAAATTGCACAGTATAACTAATTCTGCTATGCATTTGGGAAAAAAATTATGTCGTCCAGTTCTACGTATTCGTTTGCGTAGATGGCTCGGGTTGTCAAATTTGAAGATTTCTGGCAATTATTCAACTCATAAGTCTTCTCTTCAGGACCAGGATGAGCAGCAGATATGTTTCTTCGAAAACCATTTCCCAGTGAAGAATTCTGTTGGGCTTGTCGCAACTGATGCGCGAAACATTCTCGACGTGCAATTCCTGAAGGTTTGTGGGATCTGTCAGACCGTCACTACGGCTTTGCAAGCTCGTCGTGCAATTTGTGACTCTTTTATGTATATCTTAGTCGGTCGGTTAAACATTATCCACGGAAGCAGTGTTTGCTTTCTAACAATAATGAAGCTAATCAAACTCCTAGAAAACCAATCTTTCCTTTTTTGTCTGATTTTCTAGTCTAGAATACGACGCGCTCATACAAAACCTTCATGTGGCGGGTCTCTGGTGACTGGTGTAATCTATTCCTTCACTGAGGAATTCAAGTCTAAAAATAAATCATTGTTCTGCTCTCGAAAGCTCTTTTAATATTATATACAGATACGATCGATAGGTGAATTGCAGAAGAAGAACCGGTTTTATGGTTAAACAATTACTCGACAAATCAACACATTACCTTTATTCCAAGTGACCACCATTCCGTGTTTGATCTGAGATATGTCTTCCTCAACAGCCATCAACCTTTGATCGTGATCATTAAACTTCAGCTCGATTCTAATGAATCCAGCGGAGCAAAGAAGCAAACATACCACAGACAACACTGTGCCAGGGCTCACTGATCATGCTGATAAACCGTTGTTTTTCGACATTTTTGGACACAGAGAGATCGAACGTGCTTAAAAATGACCCGCTTAGATACGTTCGTAACTTTGCACCGCTTATAACTTGACTCTTCCTTTGAGTATCAGAATAAACAGGAAATTCTTAAAGATCCTTGGTATCACTTTCAATAATTATTCACTGAGTTGTGTGGAGACTGATTGCGTGACTTCGGTCCGAGTAGCTGCGAATGAGACGAATGCAGATGCACTACACGACGGAAAATTCCGCAATTACGGACTGGAAAGACACCATAAACTTCAAACGCCCAAATTCTGATCGAGAAAGGGGGCTAACTCAATGCTGATTGTTTTGTTATGTTTATTTTTGAGAAGCAAAGGAAAGTTGTGGAAGTAAAACAAAGCTAACATTTTATGCGTAACTTCGTTCGTTTAGAGAGAAAAACCTTACACTGAAAAACAGAGGCAATTGAACAATCTGAGGCCCAGTTCAGAGGCCAAACGTTTCATGAGCCGAACTTAATACGGCAAAGGCACTTCTTAACCGTTCTTCCCGCATAGCTGAGCCAGGAATTCTGCTTTTAAACGGCTTTGATTCAGACATCGAACTTTTTACGTGCCGAACCTAATGTATGAATTATTATAACTTATTTTAAAAGGAGTTTACACTTTGGCTAAA
Organism: Micromussa lordhowensis; assembly: GCA_964020085.1. NCBI lineage: Eukaryota > Metazoa > Cnidaria > Anthozoa > Scleractinia > Lobophylliidae > Micromussa > Micromussa lordhowensis. The sequence continues at coordinate 8,249,989 of OZ026598.1, read as the reverse complement.
AACCGCTGCCATTTCGACGTGTTTTGGTTCAAACTAAATTAAGTTCGACGCTTGAATCAACAGGCGAAGAGTTTGACAATTTAGGTCGGTCCAAATTCGAATGAAGTTCGGCTCATGAAATGTTCGGCGTCTGAACTGGGCCCGGTTGGCTAGTTTTAGTTACTGACTCTTTGAACTAACGTAGTAGTGCAATCAAAAACGTTTTCAGCTTCTTTAACTGAGTACGTGACCATTTACTTCACCAATCCAAGTTGCAAACATCTTTATTACGAATTACATATGATTATCTGTACATTAAAAAAAAAAATCCTCTACAAAATTAAATGTAAACAAACTATATAAGAATACGATGCGAAAAAGTACTTAAGATGCGACAGTACTTGGTATCTGATGGTATTTACAATAATAACTGTTGAGATTGCAGTACAGAATCTACGAGGGCAAATGAACCTAGATCAAATATAAACCAAATTAGCCAGGTTTTGCGCAATAAATCTCAATCGAAGAAAAACTATACTAAATCTACAAAACATTTTTCTACTTTATATAATCGGTATTTTATGTTTGGACATCTGTAAGAAGCAGGAGAAACTAGCAAAGACATTATATGATGTAAAACACATAGACCAAAAAGTAAATGCAAGGCTAAGAAAGCTTTTGAAAGTAGTTATGATAAAGTAGGCTTAACCCTACTTGAATTAGTACGTTGAAATCATTTTCTTTTAACAAACTGAAGAAGTGCTAAGCTTATTTTGTACGAACTACTTGACACTTTAAAGAGCTTTTTCAGGCATCTGAACAAAGAGCTGGTATAAAAACAAAGCTTGGGACTAATATGGCTAAACTGAACCGTAAAGTATTATCTTCAATAACACTGTTGCGCATGATCAGTGGGCACTCGACGAAGTTTTTGATTCATTTTTGTCACTTTTTTTGACATTTGTTTTTCCACAACTTGATGTCTTCTGTTTCAACCGGCCAATCAAAAGGCAAGAGCACAATGGCGGAGGCGGTGAGAGCGCACGTGGAACTTGAAAACCCAGCCAACCAGTTCTTACATTTTCTGTCATCAGACAGTTACAAAAACATGTTTAAAACTAACATCGACTAATCCAAAACTTTGTCAAGTAGGAATGGAACGGCGCACAGCTCTGTAAATTGTTCTCTATATACAAGTGTCTTACGTTTCACTTTATCACAATGTTTATCCGTTGAAGACAGCAGAATTGCTGTCGAAAGCTCATGTTTTTAATAATTTTACCAGAGAACACTATATTTTATATTATCATGTATTCATATAATTTAAAACTAAACTAAGACAAACACGTGCAGGAACGAGGTTCCAAATTGCCTACGAAACGATTCATAATTGTAATTTTCGCGATGATTACTATAACAGTCAGCGGTCATCAGTACCACAAATTGAGATATGTGGCAAGCTCCTGTATGTGGTTAAATCTGCAAGATTTGCCACCATTGGTCACATTGGTTACTGTCTAAACCATAAGTGAGTTGGACGCATGCGCACATGAATTTGTGGGCGTTTGGTCACCGCTGACCGAAAACGCGCGAGCTCTGCGGACGAGAATGCCAATAGACCCTCATGCCTAATCCAGTCTGGTTACGCCGCCAAACTATTCCAACAAGAACGTCCGCAAGAAAACAAATATTGCCGTCAACTGACGTTTTTCCCCTGTACTTGCAGATAACTACTATTTACATGACATTTTTTTGTTGCTGTAATCTAGTGCCACCTGTCCATGTTGAGCCCCTTACAGGAAGGAAACTCTAATAAGTCATCTTCGTATTCTCGCTATTGGACTAAAAATAGCTTGGAAAATAACCTCAATTACAAGCTAGTTCCAGTCCAATACCGAGAATACGAATATAGTCCATTTGACTCGTCAGTTATTCATTTATATTCATTTTAAAACTCCTGTAACAAATTCTAACTTTAACCCTGAAAAATAACAGTTCTTCGTGCGAGCACAGAAGTTGTGCACACATGTAGCGCAGGGTGCCTAATACAAATTCAATTAATACTTTCCAAGGTAATAGAAATTATGATAAAACCGCATTCCTTATAGAGACAATAAAGCTAACGTGGAATTGACAAATGTCAGTGACTGTCGAGGCTGCAACCTATGTCGAGAATGACTGTCGTTTACCTGAGTTTTTTTTCTTTTTTTTTACAATTAATGTTTAAAATTTTAAGATTTTAATATGGGTTACGATGTAAATTTAAATATATTTGTAGTTCTTTCTCTTTTTTATCTAAAGTTAACTTAGGTTATTAGTTTGGTGTCCACTATTAGTAGCGGGGACTTCTCCCCTCAGCTACATTCCTCTTGTGACACAATAATAAAGTTATTATTATTATTATTATTATTATTATTATTATTATTATTATTATTATTCACGATTTTAGCGAACTTGGGTCTCTTATTGCGTTCAACAGTACTTTAACATGATTTGATGAATGGCCTTTGGACACACATGAAAAGGAAAGAAAACGCATAGATTTGCTTTGTTGATATCAAATTCTGCTGAGTAGTGTTGGTTTAATCTTAGGAGCAACGGTCAAGGCAATGGAGGAAGGGGAGAGGGGAAGTTTGGTAGTACAAGAGCACTTAATCAAGTACCAAGGGAACAGAGCACTGCAGCAGTATATCTAACGAACGTAATAATATTGACAATATTGACAGTATTGATAAATGAACGTATTATTGAGATAAGCTATTTTTTTTTTCTTTTTCGTTGAATACTTAGTAAAGATTTGAAAGTCAACTGACTACATCACTACAAGTAAAATTAAGGCGTCTCGATACATTTTGATTTTCGGGACCACATACCAATTATTTTTAATCAGTCTTTAAAAGTCTTCCTTAAAATTAGACGAGTCACTGGAAATAGATTGAGGTTTGGTACAAGGCAATCAATATTTCTATGGAAACGATAAAAAAAGATAAAAGTCAGTAAAAAAATGAATCTAATATGATACAGTGTTAACGTTATGACAAATGACAACCTTCCAAAAGACCCTGTCAGTTTACTGATAATCATATCCAAGCTAAGAACACACTCCAATAACACTCGCTATAAATTTTACCGTCTAATTGTTTTACTTTGCTGGTAAAACTACTGATTATATAACGTTAATCGGCAGATCGTCTCCTGATGGTGTCCCTTTTTTGAGTACGTATGATACGGACCTATTATAAATGGCGCTGCTAAGTTATGCTTTCTTGTTATACTACCTTGTCACGGTTATCATATGTTCATAGTTTTCACTAAGGACGAAAGGCACTTAGCTGTTTAACCGGAAAATCCTTAGCGATAGATAGGGTAAAAATTGTTCCATTTGCTTGCTACCTGAGAGCTATTTTAGAAATATGCAAACTTTTAGGAGTATAAGTGATCAATATATACACACTCAGTTATCTCGGTGTTTTAAGCAATCTGATTGGTTCGCTATCTCTGGCTAATGAGCATTATTCACCTCTTACCGAGTGAATAATGCGTAACCCAAACAAAAACCAAATGGCGGGTGTAAACTCGGGTTTCGCCAGTGTTTCAATGTTTCAATTAAATCGATTTTTAATGGCTTCCTCCTGAAAATGTTGTTGAGATCACTTCCTGTGTATATACTAAAACAATTATTCCTCTCAATTTCGGTGAATAGTAACAGAATATTAACCTCGATTTCAAAGAATAATTGTTAATTATTACAAATTTTATATCGCAGTTTGGATACTAGAGCATATTTGACAGTATTAGAAAACGAAACGTCAGTCACCAACAACAGTTCTTCTCAGAACTACACTCACCCGGACGATCATACTATACGAACTACTGATACTCCTGGGTTCAAACCATTTACCAAGTATTAGAAAACACGCAATAAGGGATCAAATTGCCGGAAGGAAGGTAATTTCGGATTCGTTGTTTTCGGCAAACAAATTCGATGTGACTACTTAAGTACAAATATTTCAACTCTCAAACAAGGATGACTATAATGTGTGACGGGATAAAATCTAACGAATCTTGCTTTGACATCAGGACATCGTGGCAAACAAACTCGATGTGACTACTTAAGTACAAATATTTCAACTCTAGTACAAGGATGACCAGAATATGTGACGGGATAAAATCTAACGAATCTTGCTTTGACGTCAGGACTGAGTGAATGCTTCACAATACTGTTTCGATCTGTGTTTCCTGCAAACACCTAAAAATGAAAAGGAAGTAAATTATGCGCTTATTAAATTACGTCTACCAAAAATAACCCTGATCAGTGTTATGACTTGTCCTTCTTTTATTTTTTTTCATTTTAGTTTTATATCTGTCACCACAGTGACAGAAATAATAATCGCAAAATATACTGGTTGAGCAGATAAACTAGGACATTGAAGGGAAGTTGCAATATCTCTCTTTAATGTCAATTCAATCAATTACTTGACGACCATACTGCAACCTCTTACTGACAAATCAAGACGCAAACTACAATCTACAGAGAACTTTATTGACGCTATTAAGACAGTACAGATACCTGACGATTACAAACTGGTGTCATTTGATGTGAAATCACTGTTCACCAGCATTCCACTTCAATTGGCTTTACAGTGTACCGAGACCGCTATCCAACAATCTACCGTTGAATTACCGTTACCGACAGCAGACATCATGGACTTACTGAACCTTTGCCTTACATCGACTTACTTTCAGTACAACGGCAAACACTACAAGCAGTTGCATGGAACAGCCATGGGGTCGCCTGTTTCTGTTGTTGTCGCCGAAATTGTGATGCAACACGTAGAGGAACGCGCCCTTGCAACTTGCCGTCAAACGATACCGCTTTGGTTACGATACGTTGACGACACTTTTACCGCCGTTCACAAAGACGAAATTGACGCTTTTCACGACCACCTTAACGAACAGAGCGCCGACATCCAGTTTACCAAAGAAATCGAGGAAAATGGAAAACTTCCTTTTCTAGACTGCTTGGTAAGCCGCGACAATAACGAACTGCGAACGACAGTGTACAGAAAACCGACGCATACCGACAGATTACTTGACGAATCATCCTACAACCCGACTTCACTCAAAGCCACGACTATAAAGACTTTGACGAGACGAGCGCAACTAGTTTGTGACACACCGGACAGTTTACGTGACGAAAACAAATACCTTGAGCGTGTTTTTAACAAGAACAACTACAACGCTGACTTTATTAGACGAAACATTTACCGACCTACCGAAGCTGACGCAACGAACAGGAACCCGACACCTGTTACTACAGTGACTATACCTTATATTAAGGTCACTTCTGAGACCATCTCACGGATCCTACAGCCCTACAACATCCGCGTTGCCCACAAACCTACGACTACGTTACGACACTTGCTGACCAACGTTAAAGACAGGGACGAACCCAACAACAGACAGGGAGCAGTTTACAAGATCAAATGCTCCGACTGCCAGGCTTCCTACATTTTTTTTTTTTTTTTTTTTTTTAATGAATGCAATTTTATTTACAGAACAAAAACACTTACACTACTAACAATACTAATATTATACTTACATTTACATTTAAATTGCACTACTCATACTTACACTACAGACATTACTTACAAAACATATAATACATGCAATACCTAATTAATTTACAGTTGGCTTACTTACAATTTTTTTCATTAAAATTCACAATGCACTGGTTAAAAAAACTGACATATATTGCACAAATTAACAACAACAAATTACCCACACACATTACGTTTTTACAACACTACTTTTCGTGTTATTGGTGTCATTCATAAAATTCCACTGCATTACCACTTTTAATAATAATTAGTAATTAGATTACAGGGTGCAATGAGAAATCAAACGTTTAATATTGTTCTAAGTTATCGAGATATTTTCTCCATTTTAGATTGTGACTGGACTCCTTGTTATTTGATTTCATAACCTGAAGTTCTAGCTGGTATATGTAAGCTAGAGTTTTGTAAAACACTTTAAAAGACGGGCGAGTGCTATTTTTCCGGCATTCATAAATGTGTTTTTTTGCTATAATTAAAAGATGATTGAGCAAAAAGAAATCGTCATCTCTATTCCAAATGCCAAAGAGTTTATCAATATTAGAAAGTCCATCTAAAACTATGTTTACACTCCTACACCAACGAATAAAGTCCAGCCAAAAATCACTAGTGAATGGGCATGCAATCAATAAATGCTCTAGGGACTCGCTCTCTGCACCACAAAATGTACATAATGGTGTTTTGTGTAGAAAAGCATTCGTTGTTAAGTATCTATTAAGAATTTTATACTGAAACAGGCTTCCTACATTGGTGAGACCGGCAGAAACCTGAACACGAGACTGACTGAACACAAACGAGCCACGAGAAATGGTGATGTCAACAATCACATTGCTGTACATCATCAACTGACAAACCACAACATTGACTGGGACACTGCTCAATGCTTAACCTACAGTACGAACTATTTTCAACGACTGACTCTTGAAAGCTGGTACACTAACTTAGAACAAACGCCTCTTAACAGATGTCAACAGCTACCGGCGCCTTACAAACGACTTATTCACGACACAAACGAAACCGACAAACGGACTTCTAACAGACCGACTTAATTTTGACTGACTATACACGGACTCAACGCTAGGAATTTGACTAACAAAAGACGGATCGAAACTGACCAATGACTGATGACAAACTTTACACGAGTCTTTCAGCCAATACCATCATGGCTAAAGTGACCAATCACTTTCAACGGACCAAACTTATAACATCATCGACTGACAAACACTATTCACTTGACTCTGAAGATGACTTCCGCTCAGGTTGTCGAAACGTCAGTCACCAACAACAGTTCTTCTCAGAACTACACTCACCCGGACGATCATACTATACGAACTGATAAAATGATAAAAAAATATCAACTATTTTTATTCACTAGTGTTATCCAGATTTTTTAAATTACCCCATTGCAATATTTTTATTCAGACTTTTACGGTTGATGTGATATCGCACGATTTGTACCGACTTAAGTGAGTGTAGATGCAGATGTAGATGTAAAATAGCCGCGTGACCAGTTCTCGTGTCAGTTATGATTAAATACTTCTATTTCATCTTAACTTTTTTGTTTAATCCACTAATTCACATTCTACAACATGAAAAACGTATCAGTAGAAGTTTAAAATACACTGAACACCCTGTACGAGCACTTTGTCAGTGCTAAATGGAACTCGATATGCATGCGAACCGTCAACTGTTCTGGCTTCGAAATGTGATAATAAAACGGGGAAAAAGCGTAACATAAAAAAAGTCTGCATCAGTTGCGTTACAGGTTAACTGAAATGAAAAGGCCTACAACTTCCCTTTCTTTGGTACTATGTGTTCATATCGAAATATACGCGAGTTATTAGAACTGACATGGCAGTCGTTAAGGACGTTGGCGCCCATTGCTACTGCGCATCTCCAGTGCGCACGCTATTCATTGGTCACGCACGTGCCACGTCATTTTCAAGCGCGCGCACGGAGTCCAAAACTCAACAAAATATAGAGCTGATGACCTTTGCGTTAACTTTGTGTGCGAATATTTTTGTTGGATACTCGGTGACCCCCACTTTTTTTTCGGCAGATCAATTCCTTTTCTGATTCTTTCCATTATACTAAAAAACAAAAAAAATCTGAGCGTGGGAAGTTTTAATTATTTCTCATATACTACTCAAATAGGGTCGAATTGGTACCTATTACAGGTGTGCGTGACTTAAAGTTGTATTTTTTAAGGCTAATTCTAGCTGATTTTATGACATATGTAGCAAAGATCTATCATATAGGCCTATATATGCTGCGTTAAAGACACATAACTTAGATATGATTCTTCAACTGAAACATATGCCGATAGTAATGAATCCGGCCAGAATCGCCTCGAATAACTGGAAATCCTAGAAATGCTATGGTCTGTGATACGCCTTATCTTCAAAACGAGTTCGGTGACCCCCGATTTTTTTTACGTTTTTAATCTAATCTTATCATTTTCTACCTACAGTCAAAGTTTTAAAAAAATCTGTGCGTGGGAAGTTTTTGGGCGCGAACGTCCTTAAATGGGTTATGGTTCGTTGAATGGGCTCCTCAGTTGGTGTAAAAGACCCAGCACATGTTATAAAAAAAAGCCGTCCCACAAACCTTTTGATTTCATTTTGTTTTCATTGTGTTCCTCGTTCTTTTGTCATTTTGTTCTCTATTGTTTTACGTCAGCTATCTCTTCTGCACCAAGTAAAAGAGGCGTCAAATGTGCGTTTTATAATTTGTATTCTTTTCCAACTTATTATGTGGACAGTCCAGCTCTCGTTACTTTTTTCTCTGTAATATATAGCGGTACGTACACCCTTTATAAACGAGGAGTACAGGGCTGGTATGGCTTTGGTGCCACAAATTTGTCCTGTTTACTGAAATAACTGTATGATATTTATTAAAGACTGCAACTTCTAGACATGCGTGTATCATGTTAGTCACCTTTTCAACATTGTTTTCCTTGTAGCTGTTCCATGTTACTCCATCTGTAGAAAGATGAACTTTGTAGCTGGTGGTCCGAGAGTCTCCTGGGCTTCCTTGTGTTGCCACAGCACAAACAGAGTACACTGCACCCATATCAACTTGAAGATAGTCTGTTCTGTCGGTTGTTGTCTTTGTACACCATACTCCATATCCCCTGTTCTCATTCAGCCGGCCATAGTATGGAGCCACATGACTACTATCGTAGAATGTGCTTGCCGTCATTCTGGCATCTGGTATTTTGTTTCTGTCCTCAACGCCAACAGGTCCACATACTGAACGACATATAAACAACAGAAATATGCTTCTGTAAACAAACACATAGTAAAAATAATAATAATAATAATAATAATAATAATAATAATAATAATAATAATAATAATATTAATAAGAACGGTTACTTCAAACCGCAATCAGATCCTTCGAGCCAGAACTCAGTCTTTTATATCTGCGACATCTCTCATACGATACTTGGACAGCTGTTGATCCGCTGTGGTCAGAGGTAAGTACTCGGTGTATCCCTTATCATAGTGTATTTAGAACGTAGCACAGTATATATATCTATTATAGTGTATGAGGCCGATGGGCCTAATTCGTCGACCCTATTTATTTTGAAATAGGCGCATGAATGGTGCGACGATTGCTGCAATTAAATTCGACTCAAATTAATTGGTTCGACTCTAGCATAGCTTCAACTTGCCAAGTCGGATAATGCGACATTGCCTCGGCGTTTCAGCAAACGACTGCGCAAATGTCATAAAAGTACATACTCCCCACATCTGTCAAACGCTATTTCCCCCCCCCCCCTCCCCCTGACGAGCATGCGCTGTACAAAGATAATTTCGCGACCGGGAATGGTGAACTATAGAAAATCATTGCTGACATGAAGACCGCTGCTCAAGGCTGCTTCTCCATTGTTGTTCACTAACAAAAGCAAGATCAAGCATGCCAATTAGACCAAAAGCTGTCGTCCCTAATACACTGTTTTGAGAGCTCTATGAAATAAAAGTCTTCTCTTTCTAGTTTTCGCAATTAATTGTACGAGCACTGTATTTCTGCATTTTGCTAGCAAGTCCTAGACTCCTAGCAGTAACTAGCCGCGCATCGAGTGAATAGCACGGGGACACGTGCAACTTGTGAAATAGGATCGATGGAGGTTCGACGTTTGCTACCACGCTGAAATTAAGTCGACTCTTTGTCGCACCTATTTTTAATTTATTCGACGCGACTTGGATTCGACGTTTGCCCTAGGCCTTTGATACACTATAATATCTGAAAGGGATACATGAAGTACTT
>OZ026598.1:8225123-8232623 GCA_964020085.1 Micromussa lordhowensis | reverse complement strand
GTTATTCAAATTTAGGCGCCATTTATGCAAAGGGTCTATTAACGTAGTGGTGCAATCAAAAACGTTTTCAGTTTCTTTAACTGAGTACGTGACCATTTACTTTACCAAGCCAAGTTGCAAACATCTTTATTACGAATTACATATGATTATCTGTACATTGAAAAAACAAATCCTCTACAAAATTAAATGTAAACAAACTATATAAGAATACGATGCGAAAAAGTACTTAAGATGCGACAGTACTTGGTATTTACAATAATAACTGTTGAGATTCCGGTACAGAATCTATGATGGGAAATAAACCTAGATCAAATGTAAATCAAATTAGTCAGGTTTTGCGCAATAAATCTCAGTCGAAGAAAAACTATACTAAATCTACAAAACATTTTTCTACTTTACATAATCGGTACTTTATGTTTGGACATCTGTAAGAAGCAAAAGAAACTAGCAAAGAAATTATATGATGTAAAAACACTTGGACCAGAAAGTAAATACAAGGCTAAGAAAGCTTTTCAAAGAGTCAAATACATGCGTAGTTATGATAAAATAGGCTTGGCCCTACTTCAAACAGTTCGTTGAAATCATTTTTTTTAACAAACTGAAGAAGCGCTAAACTTATTTTGTACGAACTACTTGACACTTAAAAGAGCTTCTTCAGGCATCTGAACAAAGAGCTGGGATAAAAACAAAGCTTGGGACTGATATGGCTAAACTGAGTTGTAAAGTACTATCTTCTATAACACTGTTGCGCATGATTGGTGGGCACTCGACGAAGTTTTTGATTCATTTTCGTCACTTTTTTTGACACTTGTTTTTCCACAACTTGATGTCTTCTGTTTCAACCGGCCAATCAAAAGGCAAGAGCACAATGGCGGAGGCGGTGAGAGCGCATGTGGAACCAGTTCTTACATTTTCTATCATGAGACAGTCACAAAAATATGTTTAAAACTAATCCAAAACTTTGTCAAGTAGGAATGGAACGGCGGACAGCTCTGTAAACAATGCGAATTGCTCTCTATATTCAAGTGTTTCACTTGATCACAATTTTTATCCATTGAAGACAGCAAAATTGCTGTCGAAAGCTCATGTTTTTAATAATTTTACCAGAGAGCACTATATTTTATATTATCATGTATTAATATAATTTAAAACTAAACTAAGACAAACACGTACAGGAACGAAGTTCCAAATTGGCTACGAAACGATTCATAATTGTAATTTTCGCGTTAATTAGCATAACAGTCAGCGGTCAAACGAGAGCGATAATTTGATCATCACATCACTGCCAAGAATTAAGATATGTGGCAAGCTCCTGTATGTGGTTAAATCTGCTAGATTTGCCACCATTGGTCACAATGGTTACTGTCTAAACCATACGTTAGTTGGACGCATGCGCACATGGATTTCCGCTGACCGAAAAACGCACGAGCTCTGCGGACGAGAATGCCAATCAACCCTCATGCCTAATCCAGCCTGGTTACGCGCCAAACTATTCCAACAAGAACTTCCGCAAGAAAACAAATATTGCCGTCAACTGACATTTTTTCCCTGTGCTTGCTGATAACTACTATTTACATGACATTTTTTTGTTGCTGTAATCTAGTGCCACCTGCCCATGTTGAGCCCCTTACAGGAAGGAAACTCTAATAAGCCATCTTTGTATTCTCGGTATTGACCTGGAACTAGCTTGGAACTGAGGCTTAATGCAAGAGTGTTTTTAAATGCAAATGACGATGATCTCTTTTTAATGATATTCTCCTCCATAAGCCTCAATTACAAGCTAGTTCCAGTCCAATACCGAGAATACGAATATAGTTCATTTGACTCGTCAATTATCCATTTATATTCATTTTAAAACTCCTGTAACAAATTCTAACTTTAACCCCTGAAAAATAACAGTTCTTCGTGCGAACCATGTAGCGCAGGGTGCGTAATACAAATTCAATTAATACTTCCCAAGCTAATATAAATTATGATAAAACCGCATTCCTTATAGAGAAAATAAAGCTAACGTGGAATTGACTTACAAGAGTAAGTCCAAACTGCGAGAGAAAAGCCTCGTTTTGATATTTTCACCTAGAGTTCTACGTTGATATTTTGTTTGCAATGTTCGATCTTTGCTATAAACGTACCACAGATACATGTGTTCTAAATTTTCAAGACCCCAGGCAAATTCCTCATTTCTAACCGACTTATATCCTCTTAATAAAGAGACGAAATGGTCGATTGACAGCCACGTGAGCGCATTTATAGCAGCAACAGGGATCCTTACAACTGTAATTCACTCGTCAGTATATTGGGACAAAAGTTGAAGGAAGTTGTTATCCGTATTACGGGGATTTAACCCGTTAAAGGTTTCCACACATTCTACATAGTTTACTGCTGTGTGGGGCAACTCGTTACTTGAAACAAAACAAAAATATTGGAATGAAGGCGAAATTGGTAAATTTGCAAAGTTAAAACTTGTCAAATACGCTAAAACTAAAAAAAATAATGGTATGAAGGCGAAATTGGTAAATTTGCAACGTTTAAGCTTGTCAAATACGCTAAAACTAAAAAAATAATGGTATGAAGGCGAAATTGGTAAATTTGCAATGTTTAAACTTGTCAAATACGCTTAAACTAATCGCCACGGTGTTGAGCGTAACAAAACTTTCGTTTAATTTCTCCATGGTCATACTTTGGTACCTCTACTTATCTAAGTCATTGCCAGTTTGCTGAGGCGCAAGTTCTTGGTCTAACGCATTCTCTGGCTCGTCCCAGTCCCCGCTGAAGGAAGGCATCTTTGTCTAAAATCTTCTTAACCTCTCTCAGACTCTTTCTATTCTTGTTTGTGTGCCCGATGAGCCTGATTCCCATCTCGTTAAGATCCGGTTCACCGTCGTTGGCCAGTTCGTCCAGGTTCCGGTGTAGGCAGCTTTGCTGATCATATCACTGTGTTGGCCCATCTTGATGCTCTCCAACCAATCATGTATGGTGGCCTTTTCCGTGTACTGCATCTTGGGCGACCTGGAAAGAGTCACGCGATACAAGAGTTAACACACTGGAAATGTAATGTCTGTGGAGCAGTTACTACAAAAAAAGACAATCTTCCGCAAGTTACCTGTTCTTTCTTAAATGAACTTTGCTTAGAGGTAGCCCTCTATGCAAAATATTCTTCCGTTACATCACTTAAGGTGGTTCGAAATAGTTTTATGGCGCGCGCAAACTGGGTTCTACTCTCGCGCGCGGCGCGGTTTTTAAAACCTAGGAAGCCAAGTAAACAAATATGGCGACTTTGATGTACTTTGGCCTCCTTTTTGGGCGTCGCTGCAGAGCTCATGGGAGAAATTGTAATGGCATGCTTCCATCTATCTGGAAGTCTTCTACGTTGGCTACTTCCTTTCTGCAACGTCCGTGCTTTGTAAGTTGTTTTAGAATCTTGTAGAACAAAACATCACATGTACAAAACACTGCCAACTGCGAAATCAACAAGCCTAATCTCCAGCGTGCAGTTGACGCACATGCGCAAATGCTGATCTTGTCGTGTCGAAATTTTGGAGTTTTTATAACTTTACTCGCTCATATTTCTGCTTCCGCACGGTGGACTTTTTTCATTTTTTTCAGTGATAACCAGGATCAATTGGCTGCATACATAGTCCGATTTTTAAAAAAATTCTGTCGGCAGGAAAAAAAAATAAGAAAACAATAGTCAAAAAGAGGATTTTTTCTTAATCTACCCTACAGATTTTTTTTAAACTGAAATATTTTGAAGGTCATTTCTGGTGACATATAATATTGCAGTTTGAGAAGATTTCACCGACCAATTTTTAAAAAAAAGACAATAGATTTCGATTTTAGGGGCTCAACTGAATGCGTCATATGGTTGCTATGGTAACAGGTTTTCTGAAATGAATGTCATGTGATGAATCTATGATGTTTCTTTTATTTCTGTGCCAAATTTCATAGTGATACGAGGAACCAAACATAATTTAGAAAAGAATATGTGAAGTTGTCTCGGGAAAATGAATCTATCTCGAACCACCTTAACATTACACGAAAAGGAAACCAAGAGCAACAAAAGCAAAGAACATATTTCAAGGAACTATCTTACTTCGGGACTGTAGTAGACACTTCGTTAAGCTTGTCAGGGAAGCGAATCAGCTGGTCTAGCTTCTTCATATGGAAAACACTCACTTCGTTACCTCGAGGTTAAACTGTGGAATGATCTCACTCCTAGAATAAGAAATCTACCCTCTCTGAAGCAATTTAAAAGCGTCCTTCATGATCAGGATCTTATTACCCTAGCTGCAAATATCAGTGACTGTCGGGGCTGCAACCTATGCCGAGAATGACTGTCGTTTACTTGAGTTTTTTTTTTTTTTCTTTTTTTTTTACAATCAATGTTTAAAATTTTAAGATTTTAATATGGGTTACGATGTAAATTTAAATATATTTGGAGTTCTTTCTTTTTTTTTAGCTAAAGTTAACTTAGGTTATTAGTTTGGTGTCCACTATTGGTAGCGGGGACTTCTCCCCTCAGCTACATTTCTCTTGAGACACAGTAATAAAGTTATTATTTTTATTATTATTATCGTATCTATAACAAAATTCTCGATCGTGGTTGGTTCTCCGTGCGCCTATTTGTCACGTAATCAACGGGTGATCACGTGGGTGTCCAATTACAGGTGTCCGATTTGAACTTTTTGTAATCGGACACCTGTAATTGGTTACCCACGTGATTTTCACGTCAATTACACGGGCTTTAATGGTTTCCTTAGCAAAGTCTTCTACAGTTTTCAAAACTTAGGAATAGCGCTACAGACGTTTTCCCTCAAAAGAAGTTCCCAAAAGACAATTTCATTTTCAAAATTTGTTATAGATACGATTAATTAGTAATTGGACCTCGTGTCGTACAATTCAGGGAGTAATCGCGCTCGTAATTTCAAATCGGCCTCGCGCTTCGCGTTCGTCCGATTTTGAAATTACTCGCTCGAATTACTCCCTGAATTGTACTCCACTCGGTCCAATTTTAGTACTTATTATCTCTTATTGCGTTCAACAGTACTTGAACATGATTTGTTGAATGGCCTTTGGACACACATGAAAAGGAAAGAAAACGCATAGATTTGCCTTGTTGATATCAAATTCTGCTGACTAGTGTTGGTTTAATCTTAGAAGCAACGGTCAAGGCATTGGAGGAAGGGGAGCTAGGGGGAAGTTTGGTAGTGCAAGAGCACTTAATCAAGTACCAAGGGAACAGAGCACTGCAGCACTGTATCTAAAGAACGTAATAATATTGACAATATTGACAGTATTGATAAATTAACGTATTATTACGATACGTTTATTTTTTTCTTTTTCGTTGAATACTTAGTAAACATTTGAAAGTCAACTGACTACATTACTACAAGTAAAATTAAGGCGTCTCGATACATTTTTATTTTTCGGGACCACACCGATTATTTTCAATCAGTCTTTAAAAGTCTTCCTTAATCGGATCGATACGAAAATTAGACGAGTCACTGGAAATAAATTGAGGTTCGGTACTATTTATTTCTCAAGGCAATCAATATTTCTATGGAAACGATAAAAATATTTAAAAGTCAGTAAAACATGAATTTTGCGCGAAACATATCTAATATGATATAGTGTTAACATTATGACAACTGACAACCTTGCAAAGACACTGTCAGTTTACTGATAATCATATCCAAGCTAAGAACACACTCCAATAACAGTCGTTATAAAATAACTGAGCCACTACGCGCGCTCTCATTGGTCGATAGGTGTGTTTAGATGAGAGTATGTAAACACGGTTGTGACGTTTTAGATGCGCGCGTATTTTTGAGAATTATTTTGTAAAAGCAATAGAGCACTGTTTCCGTGTTTACATAGCCTCATCTAAACACTCGGAGGGTTGGGAGAATTCTCGAACGTTATACAAACCCCCGACTATGTCTCGGGTTTGCATAACTGTCTCGAATTCTTCCAGCCCTCCTCGTGTTTAGATGAGGCTATATAAACACGGACAAATGCTCTATTGTTTAACTGTAAATTTGACCGTCTCATTTTATTTCTTTGCTGGTAAAACTACTGATTATACAACGTTAATCGGCAGATCGTCTCCTTATGGTGTCCCTTTTTTGTGTACCTATGATACGGACCTATTAGAAATGGCGCTCCTAAGTTATATTTTTTTGTTAAACTACCTTGTCACGGTTATCATATGTTGATAGTTTTCACTTATTGCATAAGGCACCTATCTCTTTAACCGGGGAATCCTAAGCGATAGATAGGGTGGAAATTGTTCCATTCGCTTGCTACCTGAGAGCTATTTTAGAAATAAGCAAACTTTTAGGGGCAAGTGATTATTACAAATTTTATATCGCAGTTTGGCTACTATAGCATATTTGACAGTATTAGAAAACACGCAATAAGGGATCAAATTGCCGGAAGGAAGGTAATGCCGGAATCGTTGTTTTCTTGGCAAACAAAGTCGATGTGACTACTTAAGTACAAATATTTCAACTCTCAAACAAGGATGATTATAATGTGTGACGGGATAAAATCTAACGAATCTTGCTTTAACGTCTGGACTGAGTGAATGCTTCACAATACTGTTTCGATCTGTGTTTCCTGCAAACACCTAAAAATGAAAAAGAAGTAAATTATGCACTTATTAAATTACGTCTACTAAAAATAACCCTTATCGGTGTTATGACTTGTCCTTCTTAGCTTCGTCGTTTTATCGAATTTCTTTTTATTTTTTTATTTCAGTTTATTTTCACCACAGTGACAGAAATAATAATCGCAAAATATGCTGGTTCAGTTGATAAACTAGGACATTGAAGGGAAGTCGCAATATCTCTTCAATGTCAATTCAATCAATTGATAAATGATTAAAAAAATATCATATTTTTTATTCACTAGCTTTATCCAGATTTTTTTAATTAACCCATTGCAATATTTTTATTCAGACTTTTACGGTTGGTGTGATATCGCACGATTTGTACCGACTTAACTGAGTGTAGATGTAGATGTAGATGTAAAATAGCCGTGTGACCAGTTCTCGTGTCAGTTATGATTAAATACTTCTATTTCATCTTAATTTTCTTCTTTAATCCACTAATTCACATTCTACAACACGAAAAGCGTATCAGTAGAACTGAGTTTAAAATACACTGTACCCTGCACCCTGTACGAGTACTTTGTCAGAGCAGCTAAAAGGAACTTGATATGCATGCGGACCGTCAACTGTTCTGGCTTCGAAATGTGATATAAGACAAGGAAAAAACATAAAAAGTCTGCATAAGTTGTGTTATACAAGTTAACTGAAATGAAAAGGCCTACAACTTCCCTTTCTTTGGTACTGTGTGTTCATATCGAAATATACGCGAGTTATCAGGACTGATATGGCAGTCGTTAAATGGGCTATGGTTCATTAAATGGGCTCCTCTGTTGGTGTAAAAGACCCAGCACATGTTACGAAAGAAAGCCGCACCACAAACCTATTGTTTT
>OZ026598.1:8180123-8220123 GCA_964020085.1 Micromussa lordhowensis | reverse complement strand
TTTGAATAAAGCAAATTGAAGTATTGTTCCTTTTCCCTAGTAAATTTTCTTGAAGCGTAAGCAGTTTTATTTGATAGATATAGCGTTGAAACTCAACACACATTGATAACCCTAGGTGGAAAAAAATTGTGGGTATAGGAAGACGGCAGTGAAGGATGAATAGGTAAAATCTTACCTCTTGTTGTAACAGTCAGTTTCATGACAGAAAATGCTTTAAACACTACAGCCGATGCCGCAATACAAGTATATCTTCCCGAGTCCTCCTCTTTAGTGTTCCAAATTTGAAGTGTTCCATCAGCACTAACTTGCGATCTTCCTAAAGGTAACTCGCCGTTTTCTTTCACCCAAGTGACTGTCGGCTTGGGGTCCCCGATGGCCTGGCAAGGGACTGTTATATTGTGGTTTGTAACCTCTTTGAGTTGCCCAGGTGGCCTGACTGTAAACTGAGGCAGTTCCACAACGCTTAAATGTGTCACAGCCGAGTCATAACCTAAGATGTTTGTCGCTTTACATTTGTACAAGCCGGAGTCTTTCTTTTGAGCATTTTTTATTGACAGCTGTCCATCTTTTGAAACAGCTCTGGCTCGTACCAGTTCACCGTGTACTTTGGACCACGTGATCACTGCTGGAGGATAGCTGGTCACGTGACAAGTTGGTAAAGTGATGTCCTTGTTCTTTTCGACGTAGGATGTTCCAAACGAGAGAGAAACGTTTGGCTTACCTGTAAGGGAAAAGATAAAAAAACACCCTTTTAATGGCACCAGATCATCAGTAAAGCATTTTGCATTCAACACGAAACTTTGTTCACTCAAAACACTCATCAACCATCTTGAAACATCAATCCATCATTGAACCTATCTAGCACGAAAATTGCACCCTTAGGAATATTGTACATCTAACTTCCATATAACCCCAACTAGTAGAATTCTACTAGTATACTAATGCAAATGTTGTAATCTGATTGGCTGAGCCATTGTACACTATCAGACATTAATGTGCAGTGGCTGGAAGACGTCTTGGAAATGGCGTTGTTGTTTTCGTTTTTCCAAAGTTTTGGAGGAAAATTTTGATGCAAATTGATAATTAAATTTCTGAGAAGCCTAACAATGGACATTTACGGTTTCTTGACTTTTAAAAAAGTAGACATTATTGAAAAAGCTGATGTGCGTGCGCACAACGTAACTTCGATTTTAAATGACAATCCAATCCGAGCGATCCTTTTCAGGCTCAACGTTTAATGATACGTCAAGAAATAATAGGAAACCGTTATTTATTTTAGTAAGAATTTTACTAATCGAATAATCTAATTGTTAAACCGCAGAAAAAACAAAAAACAAACAGTTACAGACATCTACTAACAGACACCCAAGCATGATAAAAATATACACTTGAACGTCTACATACCGGCATATAAAAGCGCACACACACAAAAAAAAAAAAAACAAAAAAAAAAACTCGAAGAACTACCAATCTTATAATCACAACTGAGACCTCTAAAATATTTCTCAGTTTTGTCAAGCTGGTGTCGCTTTTTTTCTGGTTACGCGGTATATGACAAAACAATTATTTGTATTTGATGCTACAGCATTTTTTTTTTCTTCTCAGGATTTGCGTTTCAGAAACACGGGCGAAGAGCAAGTTTACGTCGGCCATTTTGTTTTTGCTTGGATTACGCATTCTTCACTCGGTGGGAGGTGAATAATGTTCACCACTGAGTGTACATATATTAATTACTCTCAGTAGAATGCTACTAGTATACTAATACAAATGCTGTAATCTAATTGGCTGTGCTATTGTACACTATCAGCCATTAGTGAAGAGTGGCTTAGTCTGGTCGACAAAAGTGTAACGTTTTCTCGTTTCGCTGAAGTTTTGAAAGAACATTTAGAAGCAAATGAATAAACAAAATTTTTGAGAAAACTAAAAGGACGGGATTTACTTTTTCTTTAATTAAAAAAAGCCCGAAAGTTTTGATAGAAACTGACAAGTGCGCGTACACAACTGCAAAAGCGTGAAGTTTAACACTACGACCAGAAATAATTGGAATCATTATTTGATGAAATTTCAGTTAGAGTTCTTTCAACCATCAACTTATAGAAATCTCGAGCTCATAACCTAAGTGCTAATTAGTAGCTGATTCTCTCCAGGCCCTTTCTAATAAACTTATTTGGCTTTAAGCGATGTTTGTTGCAAGTTGTGTAGCTTAGACAATAATGGATTATGCATTTTTAATATTATTCATTGTAATTCTTATTCATGTTGTGACTAGACCTATAAAGAAGCTTTCTAGTTAGACTCAGTCTCTTCAATAATGTCTTACTTTCTTATGATAATTTTAACTTACTGTGTACAACAAGGTTCGCAGTGTTTTCATCCTTTCCCAGAATATTGTGCGCCGTGCATTTGTATTTCCCAGCATCCTCTAAGCGAACGTCATCAATCTGCATCAGGCCATCTGACGTCATCCTGAACCTGTTGCTAGGTAACGATCCATCAACTCTTATCCAAGATAGCTGAGGAGCGGGATTTCCAGAAGCAGAGCAAAACAGAGCTGCCGTGGTGCTTTCTTTGACAGTCAATTGTGAATTCGGGGAAATTGTCACTTTTGGTGCTGAAATAGATTCTCCGGGTTCACCTTTAATTCCTGGGATACCCGGTGGTCCGATATTTCCTTTAATTCCTTTTTCCCCTGTAATGCCCGGTGGTCCCATAATTCCTTGTTTTCCACTTCGACCGGGTGGTCCCATAATTCCTTGTTTTCCACCTGGACCCGGTGGTCCCATAATTCCTTGGGAACCTTTTCTTCCTCTCCTTCCTGGAGGACCCGGCAGTCCTCGCGGGCAAACATTAAGGTTTCCACTCTTCTGACAGATCTTTTTGAAACTCGAGGTGACAACGTCTTCCAGAACTTCTTTCATGTTGGCTGAGTTATTAAAGGTTGGATTGTTGTCAATATTACGTGTGATTCTGTGGACTTTTGTTTCAATGTTTGTCTCTTTCTTCTCAGAATGCCGCGGTGAAATTTCTAAATAGGAATCACAGAGATATACCTTAGTGGCCTCAGATAGACTCGAAATTCAAAAGATCTGTTTATGCCTCGTGCCATTTCTGTGTGAAACATGCATACAGTAGCTTATTTGCCAAATGATTTTTCAGTTAGGGGCATCTGTCTGTCCGATAATTAAATGACAGAGGTTTTGTGACAGGGAAGACCAACTTGAAACTGTTTGTACGTACTGAAGGATATGCACGAGGTCAAACATGACAAACTCATAGAATGGCTTTACTTAAAATCAGCTAAAATCCCCCATCGTTCTTCATTTATAGCGTAAAATCAACTAATTATAGTCCTTAAATTAAACGAACCCGTCTTCAAGACACCGAGATCAACTGCAAGTAGTAGAGTGTGTTTTTTGTTTTCTTTTTTCAATCGCAAAACAAATGGTTATTGAAAAGGAATGAAGAGATATTTGAGATATTTGCATAGGCGTACGGGCATATTTGACCAGAAGGGGGGGGGGGGGGGATCATTTGATCAAAAAATTCTTACAGGTTGCCCAATTTTTTACGAAACAGTCGAAAGGAAACAAGGGTCATGCGATGCACTAACAATGGCCTACATATGAAGTGAAAAAGATCTCAAATATCAATCTATCATATGAGCTTAAAAACACTTTAAAACTTAAAAGAAATAGCTGTCTCTTCCATTTCGACGGCCGAAGATATCAATGATACGATCCATGTTATTGTTGACTACAGAGTTGGCATATGCCCTTTCAATGTTAATAAGTCCAATGTTCCTGACACGTTGTTGCCCCATGGTGCTGCGGAGGTAAGTTTTCAATCGGCGCAACGCGCTCAATGATCGCTCTGCTGAACACGATGTAGCAGGTATCACTACAAGGATATGCACCACCTTAGAAAACTCTGGAAATATATCGAATAATCATTCTCGTGCATTGCGTGGTGTGTATTTCCCTCCACTGTCAAAACTACGGGCATGAATTTCACTGGCCTCACGCAGTTTAACCAGCTACCCAACCAGCTAGTGGAGTGCAGTGCAGTACTCTGCCCTCAAAAAACAAAAAACAAAATTGAAATATGTATATCAACTTATGATTCCCTCTACTAATAACCAGAAGCTTGCCACGTGCTAGGCAACCGCTGTCTCGTGTGAATTTAACTGGCTTTACAATGCCGACTTCAGGTAAAAATAGAATTAAAAAAAAAAACAAAAAGCGTGAAAACATCTTTAAAAACTGCCTTTGCCCAAATTTCTCTTGCTGCCCCCAATTTTTTTTTTCGGGGGGGGGGGGGGGGCTCCCCACTCCCCTCCCCCAGTCCATACGCCTATGGATATTTGGCTACAATAGCGTCGCGCACAAATGACGTCACGAAAATTAGCTCCCGGTGTGACTCAGACAAACAAACCATTCCATGCGCGATACTCAGCGATTTATTTCACCCTGTAGCTCAAAATGTTACAGAAAACCCACAACGTGCACCTCGTAATAATAATAATAATAATACAGAGTTTGATGGCAGGCGGCAAAATATGATGGGCTGCCCATGTATATGAAGGCAGTTTATACGGCAAGGCAACGAATTGGATCGGATCTACACGGTATTTGAGGTATATCTTTTCTGGCTTGCAGGCTTCGCTGTGAGTGATACACCTGAATGTTGCAATGATACGAACATGAGGAGTGTATTAAAAAAAGAGTGAAACTGACCCGCTCTGTCTTCGGGTACGCGGCATTTATGTTACACGTATAGTGCCAAAGATATCTATGAAATACATGCAGTTGAGGTCTGCTCACGGTTATTTATGTGGTCGGATAAATGGCCCTATTAAAATATAGGTCATCCAAATTGCAAAGTATATCTATTTCTGCTATGCATTTGGGGAAAAAATTATGTCGTCCAGATCTACGTATTCGTTTGCGTGGATGGCTCGGGTTGTCACATTTGAAGATTTCTGGCAATAATTCAACTCATAAGTCTTCTCTTCAAGACCAGGATGAACAGCAGATAAGTTTCTTCGAAAAACATTTTCCAGTGAAGAATTCTATCGGGCTTGTCGTAACCGATGCGCGAAACATTCTCGACGTCCAATTCCTGAAGGTTTGTGGGATCTGTCAGACCGTCACTACCGCTTTGCAAGATCCTCGTGCAATTTGTGACTCTTTTATGTATATCTTAGTCGGTCGGTTAAACATTATCCACATTATCCAGTGTTTGCTTTCTAACAATAATGAAGCAAATCAAACTTCTAGAAAATCAATCTTTCCTTTTTTGTCTGATTTTCTGGTATAGAATACAACGCGCTCATACAAAACCTTCTACCGGACTGCAATTCTTGTCTGAGTCATGTGGCGGGTCTCTGGTGATGTAATCTATTCCTTCACTGACAGAATTCAAGTCTAAAAATAAATCACTGTTCTGCTCTCGAAAGCTCTTTTGATATAATATACAGAATAGATCGATAAGTGAATTGCAGAACAGCAACCGGTTTTAACAATTACTCCACACACCAATACCTCACCTTTGTTCCAAGTGACCACCATTCCGTGTTTGATCTGAGATATGACTTCCTCAACAGCCATCAACCTTTGATCGTGATCATTAAACTTCAGCTCGATTCTGATAAATCCAGCGGAATAAAGAAGCAAACATACCACAGACAACACTGTGCCAGGGCTCACTGATGAACTGTTGTTTTTCGACATTTTTGGACACAGAGAGATCGAACGTGCTTAAAAATGACCCCGGGGGGGGTACTCCTCGGAATTCTTGGTGGGGGTGTGCCGCCCGGGTCTTCAAATCCCGACCCTATTTCAGACCTAAACATGCCATTTTCCACACCCGTTTTCAGACCTGACCTCTAAAATTCATACCCGTTTTCAGACCTGAACTTGAAAATATACACCCGTTTTCAGACATGGCTTTATAAAATCGTTACATTATTATAGCATCCGAGTGAAATCACAGCAAAGTATATTACGTTAAAGCATAATATTTTTTATTAGGAAGTATAAAGTACTTTTTGTTTTAAAGAACTCAATATATGGTGTTCATGAGACCGCGATCGGCTTTCATTATAAATCCGGCATTTCAGCTGATTGATTGCTTCAATGATTGTATACATGTAGTGCAAACAAGAAACACTTTCTTTGTAGATTAAAATCTATCACGAGTTGTCACAAATAAAACGTTACAGTTACCGCATTTTCATAATGGTGGCTTTGTGTGTGGTATTCCGGTAGGTGATTAAGGCATAATTATGCATCAGTGCCGAACGGAAGTTGACGCAAGGAGTAAAATTAAGCTGGAATGACATAGTTTATTTATTTCTTTTTCTCGCTATCAGTTAGTCGTTCCAGTTACGTACTGAGAAGAAAAATATGTTTGTAAGCTTTCGTAAATGTTCCCGCCCCAAAAACCCGACCCGATTTCAGACCATAATTGTTAAAATCTATACCCGTTTTCAGACCAAAACGGCTCAAAAACCATACCCTTTGGGGCGGCACATACCTATATACCTTATATAGGGGAGTACCCCCCCCGGGAAAATGACCCGCTAAGACACGTTCGTAACTTTGCACCGCTTATAACTTGACTCTTCCTTTGAGTATCAGAATAAACAGGAAATTCTTAAAGATCCTTGGTATCACTTTCAATAATTCCTCACTGAGTTGTGTGGAGACTGATTGCGTGACTTCGGTCCGAATGAGACGAATGCAGATGTAGTACACGACGGAAAATATTTTTTTAGAAAATTCCGCAATCACGGACTGGAAAGACACCATAAACTTCAAGCGCCCAATTCTGATTGAGAATGGGGGCTAACTCAATGCTCATTTTTGTTATGATTATTTTTGAGAAGCAAAGGAAAGTTGTGGATGTAAAACAAAGCTAACATTTTATGCGAAAGTTCATTCGTTTGGAGAGAAAACCCTTACACTAAAAAATAGAGGCAATTGAACAATCTGAGGCCTAGTTCAGAGGCCGAACGTTTCATGAGCCGAACCTAATATGGCTAAGGCACTTCTTAACCGTTCTTCCCGCATAGCTGAGCCAGGAATTCTGCTTTCAAACGGCTTTGATTCAGACATCGAACTTTTTACGTGTCGAACGTAATGTATGAATTATTCCGAATTTCGACGTGTTTTGGTTCAAACTAACTTTGAATCAACATGCGAAGAGTTTGACAATTTAGGTCGGTCCAAATTCGAATGAAGTTCGGCTCATGAAATGTTCGGCGTCTGAACAGAGCCTGCTTGGCTAGTTTTAGTTACTGGCTCTTTGAACTAACGTAGTAGTGCAATCAAAAACGTTTTCAGCTTCTTTAACTGAGTACGTGACCATTTACTTTACCAAGCCAAGTTGCAAACATCTTTATTATGAATTACATATGATTATCTGTACATTGAAAAAACAAATCCTCTACAAAATTAAATGTAAACAAACTATATAAGAATACGATGCGAAAAAGTACTTAAGATGCGACAGTACAATATGACTTGGTATTCAACCTCGTTCCCAGGGTCCTATCCTTCCCTCCTGAAAACG
The DNA here is from genome assembly GCA_964020085.1 of Micromussa lordhowensis. Classification (NCBI taxonomy): domain Eukaryota; kingdom Metazoa; phylum Cnidaria; class Anthozoa; order Scleractinia; family Lobophylliidae; genus Micromussa; species Micromussa lordhowensis. The sequence goes on along the minus strand of OZ026598.1, from coordinate 8,212,551 downwards.
GGAAGGAGAGGACCCTGGGAACGAGGTTGCTTGGTATTTACAATATAACTGTTGAGATTCCAGTACAGAATCTATGATGGGAAATGAACCTAGATCAAATATAAACCAAATTAGCCATGTTTTGCCGCCAATAAATCTCAATCGAAAAAAAATTATACTAAATCTACAAAACATTTTTCTACTTTATACAATCGGTACTTTATGTTTGGACATCTGTAAGAAGCAGGAGAAACTAGCAAAGAAATTATATGATGTAAAAACACTTAGAAGAAAAAAGTACAAGGCTAAGAAAGCTTTTGAAAGAGTCAAATACATGCGTAGTTATGATAAAGTAGGCTTGGCCCTACTTCAATCAGTATGTTGAAATCATTTTTTTTAACAAACTTAAGAAGGGCTAAACTTATTTTGTACGAACTACTTGACACTTTAAAGAGCTTTTTCAGACATCTGAGCAAAGAGCTGGTATAAAAACAAAGCTTGGGACTAATATGGCTAAACTGAGCCGTAAAGTACTATCTTCAATAACACTGTTGCGCATGATCGGTGGCACTCCACGAAGTTTTTGATTCATTTTTGTCACCTTCTTTGACATTTGTTTTTCCACAACTTGATGTCTTCTGTTTCAAACGGCCAATCAAAAGGCAAGAGCAGAATGGCGGAGGCGGTGAGAGCCCACGTGGAACTTGAAAACCCAGCCAACCAGTTCTTACATTTTCCGTCATCAGACAGTTACAAAAATATGTTTAAAACTAATCTAAAACTTTGTCAAGTAGGAATGGAATGGCGCACAGTTCTGTAAACAATGCAGATTGCTCGCTATATTCAAATGTCTTCCGTTTCCCTTTATCACAATTTTTATCCGTTGAAGACAGCCGAGTGGCTGTCGAAAGCTCATGCTTTTAACAATTTTACCAGAGAACAATATATTTTATATTATCATGTATTCATATAATTTATAAGACAAACTAAGAACTAAGACAAACAGGTGCAGGAACCAAGTCCCAAATTGACTACGAAACGATTCATAATTGTACTTAATTTTTGCGATAATTAGTATAACAGTCAGCGGTCAAAGGAGAGCGATAATTTGATCATCACATCAGTACCACTTATTGAGATATGTGGCAGGCTCCTGTATGTGGTTAAATCTGCAAGATTTTCCACCATTGATCACAATGGTTACTGTCTAAACCATAAGTGAGTTGGACGCATGCGCACGTGGATTTGCGGGCGTTTGGTCACCGCTGACCGAAAATGCGCGAGCTCTGCGGACGAGAATGCCAATTAACCCTCATGCCTAATCCAGTCTGGTTACGCCGCAAACTATTCCAACAAGAACTTCCGCAACAAAACAAATATTGCCGTCAACTGACATTTTTTTCCTGTACTTGCTGATAACTACTATTTACATGACATTTTTTGTTGCTGTAATCTAGTGCCACCTGCCCATGTTGAGCCCCTTAAAGGAAGGCAACTCTAATAAGCCATCTTTGTATTCTCGGTATTGACCTGGAACTAGCTTGGAACTGAGGCTTAATGCAAGAGTGTTTTTAAATGCAAATGACGATAATCTCTTTTCAATGATATTCTCCTCCATAAGCCTCAATTACAAGCTAGTTCCAGTCCAATACCGAGAATACGAATATAGTCTATTTGACTCGTCAATTATTCATTTATATTCATTTTAAAACTCCTGTAACAAATTCTAACTTTAACCCCTGAAAAATAACAGTTCTTCGTGCGAACCATGTAGCGCAGGGTGCGTAATACAAATTCAATTAATACTTCCCAAGCTAATATAAATTATGATAAAACCGCATTCCTTATAGAGAAAATAAAGCTAATGTGGAATTGACTTACAAGAGTAAGTCCAAACTGTGAGGGAAAAGCCTAATATTTTCACCTAGAGTTCTACATTAATATTCTGTTTGCAATGTTCGATCTTTGCTATAAACGTACCACAGATAAATGTGTTCTAAATTTTCAAGACCCCAGGCGAATTCCTCATTTCTAACCGGCTTATATCCTCTTAATAAAGAGACGAAAAGGTCGATTGACAGCCAGCTGAGCGCATTTACAGCAGCAACAGGGATCCATACAACTGTAGTTCAGTTGTCAGCATATTGGGACAAAAGTGGAAGGAAATTGTTGTCCGTATTACGGGGATTCAACCCGTTAAAGGTTTCCACACATTCTAAATAGTTTACTGCTGTGTGGGGCAACTCGTCACTTGAATAAAAAAACAAATAATTGTATGAAGGCGAAATTTGCAATCTTTAAACTTATCAAATACGCTAAAACTAATCCCCACGGTGTTGTGCGTAGCAAAATTTTCGTAAATTTCTCCATGGTCATACTTTGGTATCTGTACTTATCTAAATCCTTGTCAGTTTGCTGAGGCGCACGCCTTTGTTCCCAGTCTCACGCAATCTCTGGCTTGTCACCAGTCCCCGCTGAGAGTTACACCGGAAGGAAGGCGTCTTTGTCCAAAGTCTTCTTAACCTCTCTCAGACTCTTCCTAATCTTGTTTTTGTGCCCGATGAGCTTGATTCCCATCTCGTTAAGATCCAGTTCATCGTGCTTGGCCAGTTCGTCCAGGTGCGAGTAGCCGGCTTTGCTGAACATATCACTGTATTGGCCCATCTTAATGCTCTCCAGCCAATCATGTATGGTGGTCTTTTCCGTGTATTCCATCTTGGGCGACCTGGAAAGAGTCACGCGATACACGAGTTAACACACTGGAAATGAAATGTCTGTGGCCAGTTACTAGCCTTAGGCCCCGATCATACAAATGCGTTTTGAAAAGAACACGCTTTCGTCTCAGCCAAAACGAAGCAAAATCTTCTCGACCGCAGTAGTGTTTTCGTTTTGTTTTGACCGGTCTACCATAATCAGTTTTTGATACGTTTTTCGCCTATCGTCCACACTAAAAATCGTCCAAAACTGAACGGTGATGAAAACGAAACCATATGACGCTTTTCTCGTCACCATTTTCAAAAGCCTCCGATTTCACCTATCCACACCAGAAACGAAGCGTTTCGAAAACTATGTGTTTTCAAAAGGCTCCACTTTTGAAAGCTTCCGTTTTCATCAGCGTTTTCGGATGTTTTAGTGTGGACGATAGGCCAAAACGGACCAAAAAGTATGCGAAACACATTAGTGTGGTCGGAGCCTTAGTAAAGATGAGTTCTTTTCACCCCCCTGGAACAAGACACCTTTATTTGGATGCGAAAAATTGTGACGTGGAGGAAAAGAAGCACATCTGATTGGTTAAAACTTGCGCGCGAAATTAAACCAAGAAACAACCAATCAGGACCATTTCACAAAAGTCTGATTTCCTACGTCATCACTATGGAAGTCATATTCATCTGGCTGTTTACCAGTTAAATTTCACTCAGCGCGATTTGTGGACTAAGCGAAGGACCAAGCAAAGTTTGACTTGTGGTAAGGCTGTGTAGTAGCCAGAGGCACTATATACTCTTAGGGAGATTTCTTAGTTTCTTCATGTTACAGAGACAGAAATATTTTCACTATCTCTCGCAAGTTACCTATTCGTTCTTAAGTGAACGTTGCATAAAAGCATCCTTCTTTGCAAACTATTCTTCCGTCACGCCACTTAGCATTGCACGAAAAGGAAAACCAAGAGCAACAAAAGCAAATAATACATTTTACGAAGCTGTCTTACTTCGGGACTGTAGTAGACACTTCATTGAGCTTGTCAGGAGAGCGAATCAGCTGGTCTAGCTTCTTCACGATTTCAGCGAACTTAGGTCTCTTATTACGTTCAACATTCCAGCAGTTCAACATGATTTGATGAATTGCTTTTGGGCACCCCTGAAAAGGAAAGAAACGCATAGGTTTGCGTTGTTGAGATCAAAACCTGCTGACGAGTGTTGGCTCGATCACAGAAACAAAGGTCAAGGCAATGGTGGACGGGGGTGGGGGGGGGGGGGGGGTTTGTCGACCGACCAACGAAAATTGATAGTACACGAGTAGACGATAGCGGTAGTGCCACAGGCTGAGTATCGGGCCTCTCCAAGAGGAGTGTGGAGGGGAGTAGGCGGGAGGAGGGGAGGAGGTGGGGAGGGGGGTGAGGAGAGCTGGCCTTTAGCCTTATGGTGGTGGCGGTGGTGGAAAACAATAGAATTGTGGTGGTGGTGGTGGTGGTGGAAAACAATAGAATTGTGGTGGTGGTGGTGGTGATGGTGGTGGTAAGACTTTATTTATTTAGCTTAATAAACATTTCGTAGTTGTTTTAATTTTGGTGTATTCATTTCAAATCTCTGTGTATTAGTTTTGCATTCGCCAATAAAAGTGATATTCAAGAAACGTGTTGTTAAAAAAATATTGATTGTCACGTGTTTAGATTGAGCAGAAAACAGGTTTGCTTCTGAACTATAGAGTTAACACTGTCCACGATTTACCGTTATTTCACACACTTTGCGACATTTAAGGCGGAGCTCCGTGAGAGAGTGAACACAAAAGTAAAAATTAATGTTAAAAAGGATTGACGCAACTTACCAATGGAGGCGGAAGACGGTATCCTCCCTTCACTCGGTCCATTACCTTGAATGAAAAGAAAGGACAAACAAAAAAGTGTAAATAATATATGATCCATGATCCATAAAAGCTGTTTAGTGAAAAGTCTGTATACGAGCCAAGTGGTCTATCGCCCGGCGCTTATCTCTGGTTTTCCTGTAGCAGAGGGACTAGGGACATTTCTACTCCCCTACTCCCCCCTAGATAGGATGCTAGTCCATGGCAAGGTTCCCTCCAGTATTAATTTGGCTGGTATCCATTTATACACCTGGGTGGAAAGAGGCACTGTGAGAGTAAAGTGTCTTGCCCAAGAACATAATGCCCCCAGCCAGGGCTCGACCAGACACAAAGAAAACTTGCCACAACACAAGCAAATAAAACAAACACCACACTGCAAATATCTCGTTCACTATAGCCTAGCAGGAAGTCACATTCACGGATAGCTGTCAACTTGTGAGTCTCAGCCAAGCCCCTTAGACTCACCTCATAATTACCCCAATCCCAGTACGGTCTTTCAGCAAATGACACGATCTCCCACAAGAGCACTCCATAGCTCCACACGTCACTCGCTGGAGTAAATTTACGATAATCTATCGCCTCTGGCGCCGTCCATCTCACAGGAATCTTACCTCCCTAAAGAAAAACCAAAGAAAAAAAAGAAAATAATCTAACCTCTCGGTCGCGGCTGGTTTTCACTAGCGCAAAAGCATAAGCATTAGCCGACATACACAGACGCAGTAAGATGTTGATAATTAGTGCCTTTTGATGGAAATTTTCCTTAACAAAAAACGATAATTATCAGCATCTTACTGCGTCTGCGTATGTTGGCTTATGCTTATGCTCTAGTGAAAACCAGCCTTAAAGGGTAACGGGCGAGAGAATGACGGGGTGGCGAACTCTGAAGTAACGTAAAAGAGGAAGATAAGCCCCCTTTTGCTTTGCTGTCACAAAAGGGACAGTCACTGCATCGAATGTTGCGTGACAACACGACGGTATCGGTAATCGTAATCGAATGTGAATACAATTACGGAATTAACTCTACGAGTGATATTTGAAAATTCTCTCATGATTGCCCGAGCCTTTAGGCGAGTGCAATTTGAAAGAATTTTCAAATATCACGAGTGGTGTAAATCTCGATGGAGCTCACAAATAATTTCTCAGTTGTTGTACGACTGAGAAAATAAAGGCTGCAATGCAAATCATAAATTAACGATAAATTGGCCTACACTCACACAATCACAACGAATTTATTTTCTCCGTAATTCAATAAATACGATACACTGTACATCGAAAGTCGAAACAGCCCAGAGAAAACAAAAGAGCTTAAGATTCGCACTCGTATAGAATTCATAAAGAGGTTGTAACGAAAACATTTACCAGTTTTGGCAAATCTTGACGATAGTTACTGACCAGTCAGGCCGTTAAATGTACACCCGTCGACACAGAAAGATCTCTAAGCTTGCTCGTTGCTATGACAACCCGTCATATTACTTGCAAACCGTTGTAGTGTACATGTTCCACTCAAAACGCATCAAATGTTTTCCGCACACACCACACCGGAGGAATTTAAAAACGCAACAATCGCCCAAGGTCATTTTGGATTTGTGTTTGAGGAAAACTCGCTCCGGGAAATCACATCACTATTGTGACGGCATCGTTTCCGAAAAGCTCCGTTTTCAAAATGTTTTCCGTCCACACGAAACGAAAAGCCGGCGATTTCAAATTCCTCTGATTAGAAGAACGTTATCGAAGAGTTCCATTTTCGCGATGGATTAGGGTGGACAGTAGGCATAACCGGCGTAGAGTGGATGCTACCTTAACATTCTAAATCTGTTAGATTAGACTTACTGATGTTTCATAAGCTGAGTCCTCTAGTTCTCTGGACAGGCCAAAATCTGCTACTTTACAAACCATGTTTTCTGACACCAAAATATTACGAGCAGCCAGATCCTAAAAAGAAAAGGGAAAGAAATACAAAGAAAACACCGTTATTCAGATTAAAAGCAGCTTTCCACGGGCGATTTATGTCAAATTCTAATTTTTCACAGCAAAGTCAGTTCACTGTCAAGCACACATGTGATAAGAATAAGGAGTATTGTTAGTTTACCTTAATCCACCCTTGGTTACGCAGAAAGTAAAATTTCAGAATCGCGTGACAGCTGGAAAAGATGTCACAAACTAGAAGGATGTCACGAATGGTTACGACAGTCAATAAGCCATGTTCGATATATCAATATTCTAACATGGCTCCAAGGCTTTCAGAACAAACTTCTATATTTGGTGTTGTTTTCTTAAGATCCAAGCCTCTTTTGGGAATTGTGAGACAAAAGAAACTTAAAAAGTTTACAATTTTGACGCGAAAGCCTCGGAACCAGGTTAGAATATTGATATATCGAACGTAAAGCCTATTGAAAATCGCTCCAATATTACGAGGCTGACATCACTGAAGGTCCGGCGACATAGCTATCACTTCCTTACCCGGTGAACAAAGTTCATTTCAGACAGATATTGCATGCCTGAAGAGACACCGCGTGCCATTCCCAACAGCTGTAGTACGGTAAGCTTGCCATCCAATTTCTGCAAAGAAATGATTGAACCTAAAATGTGACAAAAAGCTTTAACACAAGGAACTATTATATATTCCGATCAACATGGCAACCTCGTGGGTGTTCTGTGCATTTGGAATTTACGAATGCATTTGCAGTAAAACTGGGGCAACGCGGCTACATTCAAGGATACTGTAGTTTGAACTTCAGTCGAGCGAATTTACAATCTAAAACGATTTCAATATTAAGTGTGGATTCTTCGTCATGGTATCAGAATCTGTTTCAGATAGCTCGATCCCTTTTGATGCTGTAGCGAGCACCAACCATCCTGATAATTTGAATTACTGAGCTCTGAAAGCGAATTAAGAGGAACATTGCCTTGTTCTATCTGATAAGCCTGTCACATAATCGAATATACAATTTGCTAAGAATAACACTAACCTTGAGATAGTTGTCCAGGGAACCATTGGACATAAATTCGATAACAATCATGAAGGTTGAAGCTGTTACAAAAAGAAAAGAAAAGAAAGAACGGGACATTTACAAGTGCGTTAACCATCTGGTTGAAGTGGTGTACCATTGAACTTACTTTTAGTTACAACGCCTTCAAGAAAGATGACATTTGGGTCACAAAACTGGCCCATAATAGAAGCTTCGGCAATGAAGTCTTGACGATTTTTTCGGGCAGCACCAGGCTGGGGAAATCAAAAAATATAAAATAACTTTAACCACAACAACAACACTTGCTAACAAAGATCTTGTATGTATGTTCTTTTGGGGTCGGCACACATTGTTGCGGGGACGTGAAGCGGGGACATGCTGCAGCGACGGTTTTCCTCTTGCTCTTGCGAAAAAGTTCTGTCGCGGTGACAAAATTGCGTCCCTGCAACATTTTGTTGGTTTGAATTCGTGCGTCATGAAACAGGTACAAAATGACCTCAGTTTTCAATGTCGCATCGTGTACACTACTCTTGCAAACTGTCGCAGCTACAACATAGAAATGAACCAATACCAGCTGCGTGTCCACCTGCGTGTCCTATGCGAACACACGAAGAGACTTGTCCCTACTTCATGTCCCCGCAATATGTCCCCGCAACATGTCCCCGCAACATGTCCCCGCAACGTGTCCCCTAGTGCGTGCAGACCTTCAAAAACATTCTGAAACTGGATCTCATAAGGAAGAAATGAACTTCTTCTGCATTAAAGTAATCGCTTAGCTAAAGGAAAGTAAAGGAACTACAGAACTCACCTTTAAAGTCTTAACAGCAACAGGAATAGGCTCTTCATCTGGTCGCGATAGCGTCCCTTTGTAAACATCGCCAAATTCACCTGAAGATAATTAAAAGTTTCGTTGTTAATAACACATAAAAATCGTGACCTACAATTGTTTCGTATGTTATTCCTACTTCAGCTCTTCACTGCTTTTTCAAGCTCTGCCACAAATGTATCACTGACAATGAATCCCTTGAAAACGTTAACCGCAATTGAGATTTGAACTGAAAATTTCTATACCGTGTGACAACTTAATTTTTAAAGATATCAAAATAAAGATATCAAAATAATAACTAGACATGGAGTATGTCATATTGAGAAAAACACTACTCTGTCTTTCGTGCACGAGAAGGCAGACAAGAGACACTGCTTTTTATAAAATAACTGAGCCACTACACGCGCTCTCATTGGTCGATGGGTGTGTTTAGACGAGAGTATGCAAACACCGTTGTGACGTTCTAGATTCGCGCATATTTTTGAGAATTAGTTTCTAAAAGCAATAGAGCACTTTTTCCGTGTTTATATAGCCTCATCTTAACACGACAAGGGTTGGGAGAATTCTCGAAAGTTATGCAAACCCTCGACTACGTCTCGGGTTTGCATAACTGTCTCGAATTCTCCCAACCCTCCTCGTGTTTAGATGAGGTTATATAAACACGGAAAAAGTGCTCTATTGCTTAAATCGGGCAAATTACAATATCGACATTTCTGCAACTTCTAAACGTACCTCCTCCAATGATCATTTCTAAAGAGATCCACTTCTTCTCCAACTCTTTGGCAAAATTTCTCAAGGCTTCCTCTGGGTCCTCATAGTTGCTGGGATCAATGTAGAGTCTCTGGCCATGCGACGGTAAAATGACTACAAGAAAATTAACGCGAGATTCAACAATCAGGCAATGAATGCTCTACTACAGATTTAGATAGCGAAAAAAAAAATACATAAATAAAAAGAGGCATTTGATTTCTTCCCACTAAGAAGCCAGAACAATAAGATATAACTCTACAGTAAAGTTTAGTGCCGGAAATATACCACAAATTGCCATTAAGAACGTTAGCAACGTAATTCAAGAGCAGGGTCAGAGCTCAGTTTTCGTTGCTTCGTGTGGTTACCAATTTCTTCCCTAAGGCTAAAGATGGCGAGGACCATGAAGGCTAAATAAAATTTCCAGCACTAAAAGCTATTGGTAATAGATTCTTTATTGGGGTCTTTAATTTATTTTTTCTTTTCTTCTTTTTCTACCTTTCCTCTTTTTTTCTCATTTCCCGTTTAACTAGACTCGGCATTGCGTTAAGGTTGTAAAGCCAAACTAAGAATCTTGGAAGACACAACTGCCATAAGACTGGGCGTGTCTGTGTTTGCAATCTAGTTTTATGTCTACCTTTTCCATCCTTTAACTCTACCGGAGGTTGATAGCCTTCCTTGTTTCTGCTCCTAGAAAGAACAAATCATAAAGATATCTTCACCCAACTGTTAATTTCCTTCACGGTTTCCAGGTTGTCCCCAAACGCCACCGTTACTTAGCTTAAGTCACGCAATGCTCTTCCCCTATAAAAATTATTACATGTATTTTGGGGGAGGAGCGTTGCGTGACAAGCCATGGAAATAGGCTATTCGCAACGGTTTTTCTTTCCTTTACATTAGTTTGGGGACCGCTATAAACACAAGCATAGCTAGACTGAAGAGTCAAATACTTGCAGAGGAGGACTGTAACAACAGGAATCTTTAAATTAGACCACAAGTACGAGTACGACTTTCAAATTGTAAACCAGTGATGTTTCCAGAGCCCTCACTCTTCATGTTGATTTTAGGTAGAGAGGATAGCTCATGGGATGAACGGACAAGGGTGAGTATGGGTATATGTGGCGTGATAATATGGACACTTCAAACTAGAATTGAAAAGCGGTTGTACTAGAGGTTGTCAGACCGGTAAATTCTGCAAAGTAGCAGTTCACTTACCGACAGAAGCACAAAGCGAAGAGAATGGCTAGTAAGAGAAGGACACCCACAATAGGCGCTCCAATGTATAGGGCTATCTTCATCGTGTTATTCAAGCCGCCTGGAGGAGGAAAAAAAACAAAAGTGGACCACCATGTAATCTGCTAATTGATCTCGTAAAATAGCATTCAGGTGTAAATAATGTACACTCTATGCTGCACTCCGAAAGACACTCAAAAATTCTTACTTTAGCCCAGCCAGACATTGACAGAGATTCCCATAGACAGAGCACCATCTGTAATAAATTTTGATGGCCTTCTTCAGTCTTTCAATAGACCTTTATTTTTGCTACGAGCGCGGAAATTAACGGCCGGGAAGCAGGCGCAAAAAAAAGGGCCACTCCCTCGTGTTCGGACTTTTTCAAATCCCCTGCGGTTAATAATTTTGCTTGTGATCTCGACAAACTCAAGAACAATAGACGGCCTGCGGCCAGACTAGGAATTAGCTTTGAAGTCAGTCGTTAAGGAACACTGGGCTACAGAGATGACCGAGCACTAGCAGTCCAAATCAAGGGCACGTAGGGGATGCAGTTCCCGGTGTGGCGGTCTATCTCTCATCTGATGATTAAATGCTCAGAGATATTAGCTGCATAAGCTACTCTAAAATCCGAGGGTAAATAAAGTGATGTGTGTATGTATGCGTGGGGGCGCGGTGGCCTCATGGTTAGTGCACTCGACTCCGGAGCGAGCGCGCCGGGTTCGCGCCCTGGCCGGGGACATTGTTTTGTGTTCTTGGGCAAGACACTTCACTCTCACAGTGCCTCTCTCCACCCAGGTGTATAAATGGGTACCGGCGAATTTGATGCTGGGGGTAACCCTGCAATGGACTAGCATCCCATCCAGGGGGGAGTAGATTATTCCTAGTCGCTTCATGCTACTGAAACCGGGATAAGCTCCGGCCTGATGAGCGACTAAGCTCGTATGCAGACTTTACTTACTTACTTTATTATGTATGTATGTAATCAAGATTGAGTATTGTCTGGAGCCCATCACCAAGAGGGTGCAACTTCCATACTAAGCCACGTCACGGCGTTTTTACCGGCCAGTCTATTTTTAGGCTTCTTTTCCCGCGAAATAGGTCAGTTCCGGTCTACATGGGTGCGCATCGACACGGCAAAAAATGCGGCTTTTCTTCTTAGTCTTCCGGTGAAATGATGACGTCGGTCAATAATTAAGTTCGTGCTTGTGATTGGTTACTGAGGTTCCTGCAGCGGTCTGAATTCGTGGTAAATTCAAACTAAAAATAGATCAGCCAGTGAATACGGCGTGACAGGAATATGGGGTAGTTGAATGCTCCTAGAGATGGGCTCCTGGTAATGGATATATCGCAGTCAAAGACATTTCATCCACCTTACAATCTTTCACCATTGTGCTATGATTTGAATTTTGTTTTGGTTTCAAATTTAATAATTAAAATCAGTCTCATTGCTACTACTAGTAATTTTCTCTTTCATGAGACAAAGAAAAGGAAAAAACTAACTAAGCTGGTTTCAATGAAAATTTTAAACCAGTCAACTCTCTTGTAAGCGGACACCCTTGGGAATTGGAAAAAGTGTCCGTTAGTGGAGCTTTGCGCCTATGAGAATTATTCACACAATAGAGAGATTTACTGGGAGGTAAGAAGGGGAATTGAAAACAGTGTCCATAAGTAGAGCTGTCCGCTTACAAGAGTGTCTGTTAGTGGAGAATTGACTGTAATTACATACAAAAAGAAAGATAGGCCAAAAAGAAAAAGGTCGACATTTCATAGAAACAGCGTGTTACGCTGTACAGATGCATCTTACCAGTTCCCCCTTCAGTTGGGTGATGTTTGCTCTCTGGGAATACAAAAAATAACGAGCAATAAACATCACATCTATTCCACACGTAAAGTAAGACTGATATGCCACCTAGAGGTTGATATATAGGTCTTAGCACTGGCAACACCATTGGGTTACTTCCTTTCTTTCATGCATTACCGGTACTTTCATGGAACCTTCCAGGGCACTGGCAAACTGTTAGAGCAATCGAACAAACCCTGGAGAGAGAGAGAGAGGCGGAGGAGGGGGTGGGGGTAACCTTTAGAGGATTACATTTAAAACTCTGGGGTGGATAAAGGAAGGGGAAATTCCATGAAGGGGGGAGGGGGGCTCGATCAAACCCCCTAAATTAAAAAAAAAGAAATGAAACATTATAACAAGTGCCGAAAATCGAGCATAGCTGGAAAACCAATACATATACCAATTCTGTATCATCATAGAAAAATTATATAGTAATACTACAAGAGATACTGAAATATAATGCAACTGACAGACAAAAGAATACCTTTTGTTTTCACCAACACCACAACATAATTCCAGTTATCCTTGTTGGTTTCCTGTTGATTCAACTCACTCACAGAATAAACTCTAAACAAATAGAAGCTGGATGGTGATAGACCATGCACTGTGACATTCATGCCAGTTATGTTCTCCTTTCCTGGTAAATATCTCACTTGTCGATCACACGCCTCCTTGCATTTCTTATCCTCTCCAGACTTGCACCTGAAGCAGTCCAGGGCGTATGTTATCTTTCCATTATCATCTGGCGAGCGGTGCCAGCTGATGACAACACGTGTTGCAAGGACCTTGGTAAAGTTAGCCTTGACTGGACCTTGTGGAAGAGCTGAAAAAGATTGTTGTGATGTTCTTACTTGTACTAGATTCTTACCACTAACAATGTACATGTAACAATAGAACGCTACTTGAAAATGATTGGCTCATACTACCAAAGATAATAAAACATACATGTACTTTCAGGAACATGACTTACAGTAAAACAATAAGATTTCGCTTCACCAAGTAATATCAATAATTTTGATGGCATTGAAAATGGGAGAGGTTGACTAGGGTCCTTTAAGGCAGAGTGAAATAAATTTACATTGATTACATTGTAGATAGCTGGCTGAGCTTGCCCTACAAGATGATACCATTTTCGTTGGCTATGATGTCAAATTACCCACCATCTTGGATCTGCCATCCTGGATTTCACAGAATGCTTAATATGAAATTACAAATTTGCGAATTTCTGCAATTGGATGAAGAAAACTGGAAAAAAAAAAAAACTAAACAGAATTATGCCAAAAAGTTGTTTTTTGGCCACACCTACAAGAAATTTGCAGTTGCCAGGGCAACAACGAAAATGATGGACACAAAATAATCGTTGATGGATCAAAATTTTTTCAGAGGATGAATATATGTACAACTGCTGAAAGTTTCACCCCCTAGAGTGAATTGTCAGAGGGGGATGGGATTGGGGGGGGGGGGGGAGGTTAGAGAAAAATGAATGTACAAACTCTACTAACAGTGCATGTACAGTAAACTGTGTTTTTCACATTGCTACACATGGATTTCTTCTGTTCATTTGGAAATCTCAAAGGTAACTTCAATCCTTCCTAATCCTGACGTCCTTCTCAGGAGGAAAAATGAGGACGTCCGACATGATTAGGTTCTGTACGACTGAACTGTACCTTTGCATTCTTCTACATCAGATGCCTGGTAGAATCCTTCTTCACAAGTACATGCTGTTCTCTCGGCATTAGAAACTGACTTCAGAGGACACTGAACACATTTTGTGTTGCTGATAGTTCTCTTGAATGCTCCACTTGAACATTCTAGATAATGGACAAAGAAAAAAAAGAAAGAAACCCAGGGAAAATTGATATTCAATACTATGCATATCTGTTTGAAAACTCGAAGAGTCATGAGTTCTATTCAAATAAACCGTATCTTTAATCCACAAGTACATGTAAGGTCGTTTTCCTTTGAGGTTACAAAAAGGTTGACAAAAGAAAAGGTGAGTTGCCCACTGGCAGCAGAAAAGAGAAATAAGAAAGAAATGAGACTGACGAAATTGTTTCTCGCCTTTAATGTTTTCTTTATCAGAGGAACATAGTCGCCAAAGTGGCGACTATATAAACTCGAATTTTTAGTCGCCAAATCAAAAGGTTTAGTTGCGTTGGCAACCGTATCGGTCACAATTTCGAGCCCTGCTGTAATTTAGCTTAAAAGCTTAGTGCTTGTATAGCTAAGCGCATGCCAGCTATAAAATAAGATTTACAATTTTTTTGACATTTTTTATTATCAATTTTGATAACAGTTGAAATTTCCACATAATCCAGTGTGTTTTCGGCATAATTGATGCATTTTTCTGCATTTTTCATCCAGAAATTTCAGCATACTGTAATTGTTGTTCTTTTCTGCACCTTGTCAGATAGCATGTTCACAATTTGCTTCACAGTGTCTGTGAATTCTTTTGATAAAACGACACACACCACACCTTGACTTGTTCATTTTGTGCTGGACCTCGTCATATAAATACCTAGTGTATTATTTACATTGTACTAATTAGTCATGCCAAACCTTTGCATTCCAAAGAAGCAGCCACAGATCCATTAATGAGCTCATAACCCGCCTTGCATAGACATGCCAAGTCATCTGTAATGTTCCATTCTCCATTACTGAGACACACGCTCAATAACTTGACTTTATTCACCGAGTTAACATCTGTACATTTCCCCTCTTGAGTGCTTAGATCTGAGTCATTTGCTGGAGCAACTGTCCTCGGGAATGCCACTAAGGTACTGCCTCCCTCGGGGCAGTACCTGTAGCTGATGATGACTTTGGTCAATGTTATGCAGACACCCTGGTCAAGGAATGCCAGATATATACCACGATCTGTGGTAACCACTGAGCCACGGAAGATGTCTTGTTTTGACGATCCTGCTGCAGGCAATGTTTCTGGTGTTATGACCGCTTCTTTCTGAAACATCCCTTTTAGGTTAGCAGGGTCAGGAACTGGTTGTTTGGTATTATAGGAATAAAGAGTCAAGTAGGTTTTGCAGAATCTACTAGAAGATGTTGTAGGACAGTTTAGAAGGCTGTAATGTATTTCAATATCCAGCCGCTTTGCATTCCTGACATCAATAAAGTCTGTTTGTAACCAGTTGTTTGGTTCCCTTGTGATCGTTTCACCAATATCACAAACTTTGTACCTTTTATTTACAGTTGAAGGGTGGACCCACTATTTGAAGCATAAAGAAAAAAAGGAATAGAAAAAAATTAGTTACAAATACAGGTGTACACGTAACATTACCAATGAACTTACAGTACATGTATATTAACTTAATGTGATTTTATGCACAGCCATATTTACCAATCAGTAATATTTAATTTATTTAGTACATGCTAAGCCTTGACACGGAATCTGAAGTACGTAAGTGAGTCACTACATTCAAATACATGTACATGTATTTATTACATTTATTTATTTTACCATTTAAGGACTGGCCAAGTTGATTCATGAGAGAACAAAACCTCTCATACATTTCGAGAACTAACTTACAAATAACAATCACAAGCCCTAGGATTTCAAATTTCATGAGTAACACTTTTTCGGTTCCGTGTCCAGTGATCATGGGAAACGATCAGTAACAGAAATTTTTGGGACAAAATATCATGTTCGATTTGGACACAAATAAAAGAAAACGGAAATAGTAGGAAAATGAAACACTGTATATACAACTGCTGTATATTAAGCTTGCATGTACTTAGTGGCATGAATCTTAATGTTTAAGCTTATAAACAACGTGTTGTTCTCCTAAACTGGGAAACAGTTCGGAAACATTTACCTGGGATGAAAACCAAAAATTAAATCCATCCCACACTGCATTGCACATACCATGCAATGTACTTTGGGATCGATACAATATGGCAGACAGGTGATGCGAAACAACGTTTTGGTTTCATATATAAAAATATACATGCAAAAATTTTGCCATGCTGATTGGCTGAGAGCACGTCAATTCATCCCAAACAGTGCAGAAATTTGAAACTGAGTGCAAAAAGTTGAAATTAAATTCAGACTCAAATTTTTGCATGTATATTATTAACAAGTAATCAAACAATTTTTCTCATGCAGTTTGGAATAAATAAGCACTCGTATATTTTTCAGAGTAAGACTACCAATTTACAATGCACTCGCCCTCAGTACGGGCTCATGCAATTTTTTGTAATCTTTGAAAAATTTACTTGTGCTTAATATTTATTCCAAATTGCACTCAAAATCATTTGATTATATTACCAATACTAAATGGAGTGCTAATCAAATAAATTACTATACTTCTTGAGAATTAGAACAAGGAAAAACATTTATCACTGAATTTTGATCGGCAAGGCTAAAGATGTCTGTGGCGAATGGTTTTTCGGTTCATTTAAATCTGAATCATGGTAACGACACGGTACCGGAAACAACTGTTACCGTGAAATCCTAGGGCTTGCAATCATGTTTTAAATACTGGAAACAGATCTGTTTCCTTGACCCGGAAGTTTTAGCTCTCAATATTCAACAATAGCAACATATATCCAGTGAATGTGCATTACAGTACGATTCTCACTCATTTCACTCATGACCCATCAAGACTCACTTAGCTCATATGGACTTTTATAATATCCTCCACACTACACCGCGCATTTTTTTTGTAACATAATGGCAGATACCACTCACCCCTGCACCTTGTGAATCTGTTTTGATATTCCAGTACCACAGCCCCTTAGATTGAGGCTCATTGACAAGAATTTCTGAAGAGGAAAAGGGGTAATATTGAAAGCAGATTATTTTGGAAACATTTTTCATGTCACCAGTTCAATATACATGTACATATGAAAACTTAATTTAATCTTATACAGGCATAAACTACATGTGCATGTAATTACATGATACAGTCGAACCTTGATTATCCAGACTCGTTGGGAATAGACAAGATAGTCCGGACAATCGAGGTACCGGATAATCGAAAATTTGACTATTAATGAACAAAAAAAAACCAATAGACCTTTTTACCGATATGGTGACCATTTTGAATACCATTGTTTCAGGTAACTATTATGGGATGCTCAGGAGGCAACTTAAATAATAATAAAAAAATCAGGATAATCAAGGTACGGATAACTGAGGTTCGACTGTACTATTATCTTATCATACTCTGACTCATGACTCAGACAAACTCCTGCTATGCGGTCATCCGATTTTGTTAATCACATGAAAGATTACAAACCGAATTGGACTCCACTCACTCCTCTCACCCTAGATTATAATTAATGACTAAATATGTGTAGAAATGTAAAATTAAAAAAAATCATGATTTTCATTGCTTTTGCATGCTTTATTTTGTCTCCTCCAGCAGGTGATAGATATATGGTTTATACTGTTTACAGCTTCAGATTCAAGGACTCTTATTCCACAGATCAACATTAGCCATCCCAATTTTTCTGCCATAGTTACCTTAGTCTCTGAAGAGCAATTTTTATTTGAGTATGGAAAAGTAAGTGGTTTTACATCACTAGGCTACATGGTGCCACCTTTTCATCCAATCAGAACAGCTGGCTCGCATATGTCTTCCCACACTTCTCGTCATTATTTTACTTTGAGTTTTGATAGGTTCATTTGTATTGTCTGTGTCCATTGCAATTGGGTTGAGTGATTACTCTGGTTTTGGTATTATTAATAACACTCAATTAAAACTGCTCTGACTAGCAACTGAACATTTTGTAAAATGACCAGTCACTTGCTATTTGACTTGCACAAGTTCATGTCGAGGTACAGGAAAAACAATCATTAGAAATACAAAAACATTAAAAAAATATGACCTTGTGTTTCTGGCCTTTAAATTTGTTTACACATGAGCTAATCTTTGCAGTACTTCAATCATTTACAATTCACTACACATTTTCTTTAATTGCCTCCTAAATTGCAAATGAAGGGAAAATTTCAAACATCTCACTCAATACACTGCAACTGTGTCTGTAGACACACTATCGATCATAGCCTCTTAAATCACATTCATGAATACGGGGTACAGCTTCACATCAAAGGCCTGCATGGTGCTACATGCACAAAAATTGAGGCAAAGATCCAATTTTACTTCATGTACATGACATGTCCACATTTTTATAACATGAACCATCTATCAGATTGTAATGGCCCAATTTTCCTTAACAAAATTTTCTCAGAAAGTGACATGGCATTAAAAAATTACTATATCTCAAGGACTTTACAAGACCCAATAAAGAAATCAAGTACTTTTCACGGACCAAATTCGAGGACTTGTCAAAATGATCAACTAGTGAAATTCAAGACCATTTTCAAGATTGTATGAACCATATCTATAGATACCCCAACATTTTCCTAACAGAGAAAAATTGGCCAGGAAAACCCATTCGATTCTGCATGAATACCAGGTATTTAGCTCGGTGCCGAATCCCCAATCAGGAGGAACAGCCATTACTAAGCAACAAAACTTCCTTCAGTCTACTGCCTAAGTTTTGACGCGCTATAACCAGAGGTGAAGACAAGGCCTGGTTAAGCCAGAGCAACATGGAGCAGAATGGTTAAGGAAGAAAGGCACACAGCTGGATGGCAGTCATGGGCAACTACGGTATCAGCAGTAAATTGAAGTGGATGGAGGAAGAACGTCAAAGCAGACCCTTATGTGCCCAATGCGGGTATGGACAAGTATATGTAGAGATAGTACATAGTTTGAACCCAGGAGTATCAGTAGTTCATATAATGTGATCGTCCGGGTGAGGGTAGTTCTGAGAAGTACTGTTGTTCTTCTCAGAACTACCCTCACCCGGACGATCACATTATACGAAGTATATGTAGACAGATGCTTTCCTGTTCAGGAAATGTTTCAAAGTTCCTTTTTTTACTTTAATTCTCTTGGCCAGAAAGAATTAAATTGTAAAAGAATTCTGGTTGTTAAACAGATCAGTCAGTATAGAGTACGTGACTGCAATAAGAGAATAACTCAGATTAAGAAAATCAAGTTTCTGGCAAGAATGGTTGTCAAACATCGTAATAAAAATAATGATAATAATAAAATAAGAATTATAAAATAAAATAAAAATTAATGTAAAAACACGAGCACAGTACCTATATAAATGTATATGATAACATTCAAACTCAACGACGCTACCTGATCTTTATAAAGAGAGATCAAAGTTAACTAAACTGATATCTAAGACTTAAATTTTTCAATAGCGTCCTGTGAGAATCGAGCAAATTAACACCCACGTAGGAACATACATGTACATGAACAAAACTTGAAGTTCACAAGTGTATCGCTGCGATAAAAGAAATAATCCACTCAGCCCAAAATAAACATGGAGAGAAATAAGGAAATCATCTACATCTTGACGCATTGATCATATACCTCGCAGCTGGAAACTTTCTTTCAAATCTTTGAAATCAGGAACGATGTAAACTTTTCAGGAATTCGACGATTTCATATTCACAAAGACACAAAACCTGATTTTAAGAGATTTAGAAACAAAACTCGAACAAATATTCACTGGACCTCGCATTTGACAATCGATTGTACATCGCATTAAGAGATTTTAATACCAATCACCCAGCACGAAAGTAAAATACATCAGAAAATATCAATCCATATCGCACCTTTTCACGACCGAAAATTATCATACTTTACCTGTATCTCCAAACACTTCGTACAAGGCAGTGATTAACCAAACGAAAAGCTTCAATTCGTAAACCCTCATAACGAAGAAACGATGCAGGAAAAGCCCTTCTTTCCCAACATATAAATATTGTTGTGTTATGCACTTCCGATCCCTCGGTATCTCTGTGTCTTAGGAGTTCTTTCGGACGTCAAGTATTGCCAAGTGCGCAAGAACGGAAGCCAGCGGCTTGATGCGTTTCGACCTTTGCAACCGCGCCCAGTTGTGACAAGGTGGAGCTGGTTCAGTCACGTATTCAAGTGGGGCCTTAAAAAATACACCAAATATTTGGGATGTTTTACTGGAGACTTCAATACACGACTATTAAACGGGCATAAATACACAGATGACAGGGACTAATATTATTAAAATTGGTCATACCGTTAACTAAACTCCGCAGACCGGACTCATAGCGTGACGTAATATGAATCGTTTTCTTATTTCAGTATGGTTTCATTATGATCTCATCTCGCGATAAATGTATATTTTGACTGACACAAAAACTATTTTTTTCTTTCTTTTTATTCTTTTGGAGCTGTATTGTACTGAAATATGCCTTTTGGTATACATTGGGGAAAAAAACAAATTAAGAGACTGATGGGGCTTCAAAACACCAGACTACAATCTTTAAGTCTCATGTCCTGAGTCTTAGTATCTCCTGGTCTAAGTAACGGACCCTTTCGAAAGCAACGTCAATCTGCCGGAGTGTGACGTGAACTCATAGGTGTGGCGTGGAAAAGGGCGTGGAAATTTGATTGCTGTTGCAAATTGCCATACATATTTATAGCAATTGATCAGCAGAGCAAAAAAACTTTTTTTTTATTACACTTGTCCATTGGACGAGTAAAATTCAGATTTTGGTTGTCCGAAAGTTAATTTCACTTGTCCAAAACCATTTATTAAAGTGAATAAAAAAATATCATTAAAAAACGTCGAAATTGTATAATCTGTTTTGTACCAAATCTTGAGTGTTTATTTTAACAGTTATTTCAATTTCTGTTGTTCTTTGCACTTTTTATACAACACCATCTCATATAGACACATCAGGGATCACTAACATTCTTTATGAACAGTACGCGACTTGAAAAAATGCAGCACATCTGTGAGGCATCAGCGCCTTTTATGTAGCAGAATGGCTTGGGGCGTTTCATGTCATTTGAATTACGCTATTAGCCTGACTGCAAAAGCATTAAGAGGTTTTATAACTTCTTTAATCAATGATCACAAAACTTGCCACAATGGTAATCGCTTCCTTCAAGTGTTGATGAAGCCTTGTCTCAAACGAGGTCGTCATTTCCATATATGGAATGTGGATCCCAGTCTTTACCGAAATTAACAGAACCAGATATTCTCGGAAAACAAAGCTACAAAGGCGAAAACGAACGAGTAAGTTGCCGTGAAAAGAATTCGCGAAACCCAGGTTAGTTTACAAAGTCCAAAATTCTTAGGAACTCGGACCTCAGTAGAAAAGAACATTTTTTTTGGAAAACTCTACTCGTGCCGTGGGACAAGTGCTTCCACTCGTCCGAGATAAGAGAGTACTCGTCTCGGACGGGCGGACGAGCGGAAGTGTTTTGCCCTGAATTCAGTAATGGTCAGTAATCAGGATTTAGGCTCTTGAAGTAACCTTCTTCCGCCCTGCAGGCTTCAGCATTTTGCTAAAGATTTTCGACATCGAGCCTTACAATTTCGACAATTTCCGCAGGCAAGTGGTGTTATATATATCTTGAGTTGTATCAAAGCGTTGCACGCAAACCGTGGCGCGTTGTTTTACTCGATTTCACCCGCCCGTCTTTTCGAGGACCTTTGAGTTGTCGCCACTGACCGCGCGAGGTGTCCGAGATCCTCGAACAGGCTACACGCAAATCACGCCAATTTGAAAATAAACTCAAAATAGAAGTCAGCGTGAATAGACATGGTGATTTAGGCGGTAAAGGACGAATTTATACCCTTGATATATCCCTCAAATGACGTCATTGCTATCCCAGGGTCCTCTGGTTTTGCGCTCGTCACGTGATCATTTGGCGCGTAAATTCACACGAAGAAGAGGCTTGCTTTGCGACCATGTTTGTTTTCTTTGCTTTCTGGAACAGCTGTGAAGGCTAAACTTGGACAAAATCGAAAAGCTTTGGCTTTGAGCAGACACTTCAGCATCAAAAATGCCTCTAGTGGACAATTCCGAGGCAGGGGATCGTTCTTCCTTTCGTTTGCGACGCATTGGTATACCAGCTACCTTCCCTGGCATCTCCGACACATTCAAGTAAGTCGAGAAGCTTGTGGTATGTTGATCTGCTTAGATCAGATAAACAAATACTGTACATAAAATTAGATTTTGAAGAATTCACTTACTTAACTTGAGCTTTACAGCTCTGTCGTATCAGAGAATGCGTAGCTTATGTTGCGATCTAGGTAAGCTAAATGCCTGAAAAAAAACTTAACTCCCCGAGTTTTACCTGATTTTATATCGACAGAAAAAGCTTGTTGCATGATTACTTCAAAACATTGGCATATTACTTGCTTGTGATTTCTGAGGATCACTTAGTCCCTTGCTAATTTTTACGTGTCGTAAGAGCACCATGCACAGCACAGTATTACTTTGCACTAAGTCAATATTAACTTGATGACATAAAGACTAGATGTCGGTTTGGAATTTGGTACTAGGTCACGACGGACACTTGCAAAACGACCTTGAGGCAAATACATTTGTAATAATTGCAATTATTGTAAGCCTTCTTGTTGATTAGTTTAGCCTGAATTGCCAGATGTCAAATCCCAAGGGGAGTCATATGACTTTTTTCCCCAGGTCGTGTCAGTTTGCCATAATTTTGTGCATCTTTATTTTCAGAATCAACAAAGACGTAACCATAGTTGGTAGAAATCCTACATCTTCAGACATATTCTTGGATTCCAACAAGAATAAAGTTATGATATCTAGACTCCATGCACGAATTGTCACAGAGAAAAATAGCAAAGGAAACCAAACTTTCAAAATCTCAGACACAAGCCTTAACGGCACTTACGTAAATGACGTCAAGATTGCCGATTCCTGTGATCTTCAACCAGGAGATACTGTTACATTTGGACATCTTAAAGGGGCTGTGTTAGCTCCTGGAGTACTTGCTCAGCAACCAGATTCCGAATTCCGTTTTAAAGTAAGTTACAAGTGCAACTAGTCTAGTTCTTGTTTACAAACTATATTCCACACCCTTGTTTGCAAGAAGGGTCATCTGTCTGCAAGTTAAGTACAGTGTACACATGTGTACTTGTGTATGCTCTTTTGAGATGAGACTTTATAACTGTTATTGCAGTTGAGTCTGCAATGGTATATTCCCAATAATGGGGCAAAAGGCTTAACACAATGGTCCTAATGGATAATGACCCAAGTGCCTTATTCCTCTGTCAAAACACTGGGAACTGTAAAAATGGTGTAGTCTTTGCTGGGCCAAGTGGCTTAATTATCTTGGTTTCTGTAACACCAAGCTACTATTAAACAGTACTGTATTTCTACTCCTTCCCGGAATTGGATGCTGGTCCATTGCTGAATGCAGGGTTATCCTCCAGCATTAAATTTGCCGGTACCCATTTATACACCTGGGTGGAAGTAAAGTGTTTTCCAAAGAACACTATGCAATGACTCCAGCATGGGCTTGAACCTGGACTGCTCGATCCAGAGTCCATCGTGTTATTCATGAGGCCACCATGCTTCTACGTAAGCTGCAATAACAGAGCTCTATTTGTTGCATTGGGAATCTCACTAAAATTCAAGAAGCATGAATCAAGACTCTTTTTTGTAGCATGCAATGTACATTTTTTTCTTTTCAACCAATTTAGTTTGAGACGTACCCTTCCACACCTCCAAACAAGAAACAGAGAACTTCGGAAGACATCACTTCCTCTCCAGAAATTCAGAGAACGGTATGTGTGCAGGTGTTCAGAACACTCAATAATTTATGTGTACGTGATGCCCTTTGCCTGGAGTTGATGTTATTTGTTGTGGTTTTACATCTATTCCGTTTTCATCCCATCAGGCATTGATTCTTTTATTTCCTCTCATTTGATTTTCTTTCAAATCTACATTGCACATGTGCATACACATATGATGTTTTGTTGTTGCATTTCACCAGACACCAAGCTCACGAGTACCAAAGCCTGCTCCAAGGACCCCACTGGTTCAAACAGCTCTTGTACCAGATCTCTCAGCCTTTCTGACTCCAGAAACACCCAGTCATTCAGCAGCCTCACCATCTACAGATAAGTACAGGTACATGCTAGAGCCAGTATTAAACCAATGCACTGCCAGTCCAGGCTGGTTGCCTTTACGGTATTTTGGGTAATACAGAATTTATCGATTTGAATAATATTTTCATCCATTTTTCCACCCGAAGTCGTTCTCACTCGTGCAGCTCTCACCACAGGCGTCCCAAGCTCACGTTTAGAGAAAGCGAAGAATAAATTATCTATTTATTCATATAGGTGTCACGCGTACGGCTGTGCGAGTTGGAACGTGACCTTTCATCTTACGCGGTGTTTACACGAGAACCGTTGAGAATTTGAACGCTTTATAAGACGTTCTATGGGAAAAAAAAATTGTTGATTTACAACGCTAAATACTATGAAATATCCACCTTTCTTAAGTAAGATGATTAAAACAAACTCACCTGTTGTGTGTCCGTTGTGCTTTTTCGTTATTTTCGCTGTTTTAGTTTGTTTTGGGCTTTTTATGCCACCACTGTTCGACTCCGTCTTATGAAGGGAAGAACAGTGGTGGCATAAAAAGCCCAAAACAAACTAAAACAGCTAAAATAACGAACAAGCACAACGGACACACAACAGGTGAGTTTGTTTTAATCATCTTACTTAAGAAACGTGGATATTTCATAGTATTTAGGTCACGTTCCAACTCGCACCGCCGTCCGCGTGACGCCTATATGAATAAATAGATAATTAATTCTTCGCTTTCTCTAAACGTGAGCTTGGGACGCTTGTGCTCTCACACAGTATTTACCAGACTTAACTCAAAATATTGAATAAAAGCAAGATGATGCAATCTTAGTAGTGCACATGACAAAGGCAACAAATGTGTCTTGCTCCTGCGTTTCTTTGCCAATCAAGCGCGAGTTCGCAATATGGATCGTTTTCTGACCCATAAGTCATTGCTTTCTATCAGTTTATTATTAATGATTGTACAACCCCAGTTGAGTTTCAAAAAGTGAAAATAAAATAATATTATTCAAGTTGGATGTTGGTGAAGACAGCTAAAAATACATTCTGCCTGTCACTAGACACAGGTAAACAGTCTAGAACATTTCAACTCCTGAGAGGGGATCAAACCAAACAACCCTTTGTGGGAGGAGGAAATTTTCTCTAACAACACAATGGCTGATGATTAGCGATACCTCAGCCAATCAGATAGCATAATTTGTATTTATGTAGTAGAGTCTACATGTAGTAGAGATCAGATCATGACGACTTGATTACCAAATGGAAATATGTATCCTACTGATTCAAGCAAAATAATTATATCCCAGATTGCCTGGTTCTGTTCATGGCAAGCAAACATGGTGGCAACATTTTGTCAGTGAAAGCTCTGATTCTGAAGACAGTGATGATGACCTTAAGGCATATGCAGCTGCGGCACGTGGAGCAATGGAGGATAGTGATGAAGACGTGTTCTCTATTCAGCTCCCCGACTCTCCTGAATCATTTGATGAACCTGGTAAATCATCTGCTAGTGCAAATCATTGTACACCACTAACTGACAAGACATCTTACCAAACTTACACACATCATAATGAAGAAGATACACAGAGATCTACAGTCAAAGAAGAGCACAATGATACTAAGAAAGGTACACATATAAGTTAAGATAATTTGCCAATTATATTCTATACTCCGTAGCGTAAACTACATTTCTAAAACCACATGACTAAACTTGGTGAGCATCTAGTATAATGCACATGGTCAAAAGGATTATATTTTTCCATTGCCTCAGAATCATGGTTATGTATTAAGTCTTGAAAAAAGGAAAATGCATAGTAGATTAGTTTGTAATCAATTTTGACATAAAATGCAACCAGTTTAAGCCCCTATTTCCTAGTCAACTCCCAACTGACTCTCAACCAAGATGTTAATCGAGTGTCAACTGAGGTGTCAATGGAGTGTTGACCAAGAGTAACACTCGAGGGTATCAATCGACACTTGACTGTGAATGCCTTCAATACACCTGATCCAAAAAAAGATACCACAGTTGATCTGTCAAGGAAGATCTTCAAGGTTCATACTGGTATTAAAGTACATGTATACTATGTACATACATGTACATGTATGTATGCAGGCTTTTAGCCAGATGGGGTGTCCAGGCGTCCTGTGCACAGCCACTTTCTATAGAAAATTATTTTATTTTTGGTATGTTGCCTTATAAATTGCCAATTTGAGCAGGCCCTATAGCGCATTTTGGATGGCCACTTTTCAAATTCTGGCTAAAAGCCTGTGTACATGTACTACATATTGTGTTGGATGCAAGTGCTATACAAATGTTTTGGTATCTTCCTTTTGCCACAACAGCCAGCAAAAGACGACGAAAACAAACCTTAACCTACAAGAAAGCTACACGGAAGTCTTCCAAGAACAGTGATTTGGCTGACAAGGATAATTTCATTTACAATACATGTGCCTCTGTAGACTGTCTTCACCCTCACGACCAAGACAAGCTTGTTGATTGGGTGCAATGTGATGACTGTGACGATTGGTACCACGTCAAGTGTACTGGACTGACTCTCAAGTCTGTACAGCCAAAATCAGCAAGGTTTCACTGTGGGTGTGTTTAAAAGTTACAAATCTATCTTTCATGAATTCATGTACTAGTTTGATAGTCATGCTTTCCCAAATTAGACAACAATTTTGATGTGCATGCAACAACAATATGGAACAAGGCGTATTGAGTGACCAACACCAGCTATACCTACTTCACATAACTGTTTTGCTATTTACACTTAATTTTACTACAATGGATATAGTGACAAGTTATTTAAAGCATTTTTTTTTAAAGTGACAGCTGTAGCTTCCATTGCGGATGTCAACACTTGGTGAATGCTCGATCACTGATCAATATTTTTCAAAGAAAACACAATGTACAGTCATGTGTCCATGTCCCTTTTTGTTTTTGTTTTTTTCGCTTTTTGTTTTGTTTTGTTTTGTTTTGTTTTTTGTTTTTTTTTTTTTTTTGGGGGGGGGGGGCAGTCTGACAATCTCTTTCAATCCTCAGTTAAAAATAGTACATGTACCTACAGCTGTAGTTGTTGCTTGCTTACCAATTTTCTAATATTTTAATATATTGAATTTTCTCATTTTACACACTGTAATTTGGATTTTTTTTACGACATGCCATAGCTTTATGGACTAATAACCTTCATAGTTTATAATGCGCAGCAATATTATGATTGTAGCCTCTAACCTGTGTTCCAAAAGCGACATACAATGGAACTTCAATGTTGTTTAATAATATTTCACATTATTTTTTAATGTCAAAAGTATCATTTTATATCAAATCGAACTGTAATATTATATGTTTTGCAAACCTTTTAAAACCTACATTACTTAATTAGTGTGAGAGTTGCTGTTGCTTACTCATTATTAATATTTCTGTCACCTCAAGTTCATTTCCAGCAGGAAAATGTAAACAAAGTAATTCTCTTTTCTCACTATCATAGATTAAATTAGATAGTAGTTATAAGTTAAAATAAATTTAGAAATTTTACACATTAAATTATTATTTGTTGTTTTATCAATATTCTAGTTCTAACAAAATTAATACTAAGAGTTATTTTAATCTTAAGTATTTTGAATAAAAGTTGTGTTAGCTCCACTTAGTATTTGATTAGGAAATCTATATCTTAGTTTGCTTGAGTTCATTGAAACTTTCAAAGAAATGGAAGTAGAAATGGCAAGAGTGTAATGAAATAACTGAGATTTTCAATTTTGAGGCCATTAGCATTTTAAAGCGAGATTTCAGGACAGATGGATGGTTTGGAACTTTTTGTACACTCTGCATGCTGGATGGCAGCAGCAGAAGTTTTCTCTTTAAGTCTTCATAATTTTTTAAACCTTTAGATACCATACCATCTCAGTGGCCTCAAAATTGAATATCTTACTAATAATTGCATCACTCTCTTACCATTTCTGCTATCTACCTGTATTTCTGTATTTCATACCATGACCATTTTTCCTTAAGATTGGCATTGGTCACCTGATATGGTTACATGACATAGCTACCCAAGGGCCTATTATGCTTCACTACCAGGTAACTAGCACATTGCAAATTAATGTGGCAAATGGCCGTATGTGCCAGAATCAATACCATACAATCAATACAAATTTTGCTCAATCAAGTTATTTCAATATGCATATATGATTGTCTCTATCACTATAAAGTTTATGTACGATCTTGTACATTAGCTTTGACATTTCCTGTATCGATCTCTTCAGAAATTTTCTCACAAAACTCTTTGGGTAACAGCCCATCAGGGATGGTCTTAAGTAACAACTGTTGCAGTTCGACAGTCTGTGGGCCAACAACCAATTCTGGTTGTGCTTTTTCCTTTGCAGTGTTGAGTACTAAGAATCCCTTGTAGCCAAGTCGTGATGGCATGTCTACGAGACAGTAGATGTCGCCACTAGCTCGCG
Organism: Micromussa lordhowensis; assembly: GCA_964020085.1. Classification (NCBI taxonomy): domain Eukaryota; kingdom Metazoa; phylum Cnidaria; class Anthozoa; order Scleractinia; family Lobophylliidae; genus Micromussa; species Micromussa lordhowensis. The sequence continues at coordinate 8,183,984 of OZ026598.1, read as the reverse complement.
CAATTTCTAGAAGCCTTTCAATTTCCTTGTAGTTTGGGTCACTTGTAAGAACCTGCCATTCTGGATCGGGACGGCCAGAAAATATCCCCAGAGTTACTTTCAAGTCTCCTGTAACAACGTACAAAAAGTGGAAAGATTTGTTGATGCTTGTTGTTAAACCAACAAGAAGTCCAGTCAAGAAAATTCACTGCAGGGCAACATTAGCTTTGTGATTCTTTTTTGTTTTCTCAGTTTTTTCTCAATTTGTAACAGTCCTCAATCAAACCTGATGATAGACCAGGAGACAATAAAGATATAATTATGACCCATGGAAATTAAACATGGTCCCAGCAATGGTATCTTAAAGCCTAAATAACTATGAAAGGAAAGCGTGTAGTCTGCAGCCTGCATTTGGGGTTGTTATGCAATGCTAAGGAAATGAGTATTGTGTGATTAGCCCAAAGTACAGCTGTGAACATTAAGACTTGAAAGAATGAAGCTATAGTGGAATTTCTAGACTTGGTGCTGGGTTGGTGTGGGGTGAGGTGGAGGGTGGTTTAGTCAAACCAAACTGGGAGAGGGGTATAAATATTTTCTGGAAGAATAATGTTTCTGTGTGGAATGACAGAGATATTGTACATAAATTGTGTGGTGACTTGAGGTTAACACTGCCTTACATCACAGTCATTTTATACCTTGCGCAGTTGCCATGGTGCTATTACTTGGGGTTGTTCCTATAGTAAAGTGAAGGAAGATCAAAACTGTAAATTGTCTTTTAACTAAACATTTGGGAACAATAAAATTATTATTTTTAAAACGAAAAATGGTTAATTTAACCAGAGGTAATGATGATAAAAATTCATGTTTTGCCAGTCGGTTTTATTGTAATAGTGTAACCTGTTAACAGGCACCTGTCACACCTATTATAAATTAAAATACCTTCCATTTGTGAGCAGACTTGTTAATGATCAACTTTCCTTTGTCTCGCAAATTGCAAGGTTTAGTTAGTGGTGAAGTTAAGAAAGTGAGACCCTCTATTGCAGATTCACACAAATAAAAAGATTACAAAAACCCTTACACATACAATGTGTACATCTATGTGTGGACCTAGATGTAGACGTACAATAAATACTCCTGAGCTGAAGCTGTATGTAATTTGCTGTGACTTTCCCAATCCGGCCTTTGTGTCCTGTGTCCCACAAACTTTAAGTTAACATGAGCTTGAAAAAGCTCTATATTGGCTCTAAACTAAAATACGATGATCTTTATACACATGCAAGCTTGCTATATTTTCTTCAATACCACCCAATTGATTCCACAACCCCATAACAGTGGCTGACAATAATATGCAAATAATTTTGTAAGTCTCGTTCTACGGATGATCGCTGTTAAACAAGTAAGCTTAAATGAAGCCTCAAAGAAACTGTATGCATAATGAAGCTACCAGGAGAAATGGATACTGTCACGAGGCTTTATAAAACCTCAATCGTGATGGGCCAAACTATGGCACTCTGAGACAAACTTTTGTCACGAAAGTATTCTAACATAATATTTACCTGAGTTTGATATGGCTCTTATTGATGTCGTGCTGGTGCTTTTACTTGAAGTCCTTACAAAGAAAGTGAACGAAAACAATAACCAAATTTTACGAGAATATTTTGCTTTCGAAAACACCATCATGAATGCTCTTCGTAATGCGTTCGAAAAATGTCGGATCAAACGAATGTGTTCCGAAGATGCGAATGGACCCAGACCCCTAAACTTTACTCGGTGGTCAGACAAACTTCATAGTACATGTATGTGAAAAATTAAATTGATCTCAAAAAATTACAGCATCACTTATATAGCGCCGCTTTCTCGCCGATGATCATTGATCAGTGGCTTGCACTGTCACGCCAGGGTCGGTACATTTCGCTGACCCCCAGTCCATGGACTACCCCATATGGACTACCAAATGGACTACCCTAATGGACTCTTAAATGGACTACCTAGATGGACTACCCATATGGACTACCTAATAAAATGCCCTAGAAAAAGGAAAGAAAGAAATATTACCTCTTCGTTATTCGTTTTGATCGATTCACCGATCCGCCATCTTGTTGTTTTCATTTTGTGTTTATTACCGCTGCTCAGATGGTTGCAGGCACAATCGTTCGTCGTTATGGCTGGCACGCGGGATGGTGAGTGAATATATTGCGGGGGTACACATGAAAGCCGTATTTTGGCTGGGTAGTATGTTTTTTATGCAAATATCTCGTTGACGTTTCAAGCAATCAAGAATCTCTTTGCTCATTTCACATATCTATGTTTTGGGTTGTTTTGTAAATTTTTTGGTGATTTTTAGGTATATTTGGAGAGAAATAGTTTTTCTTAAAGGATTAGTAAAATTGATGGAAATAGGAAATTTTGAAGATTTGGTGTTGTTTTAAAATTAGAGTTTGAAATTAAAAATTGGTTCATACACTCCAAACAGTTGCCCAACAACCTGGGGTGCCATTGTGCGGTCAGGCAACTGTCTGGTGGTGTTCCATAACCCTTTTTTTTCCCTTTCAACCTCTCTTTAAACTTACCAAAATTTCACTTAAATTCACGTGTACCCCCGCCTTAAAGGCGGACAATTTCGAGTATTCTTGACGTTTAAATCAAGTTTTTAATGCCAGATATATTCATCTGATATGGATACAGGTTAAAACGCGTGTTTTAAACATGTTTATTAAAAGGGAAAAAACGAAAAATAATTCAAGCAAAATGCTCCTCGTTCTCTGCTCCCCCCTACCCCCCTCATGGGGGTAGGGTTAACGGGAGCAGAGTCTCTGCAGAGTCCCACCCTCACCGGTCCACCCGCACGAGGAGCCTCCAACATCTCTTCGATGCAACTAACTTTAAGTAGGAGGTGAAAAGCTCTTTGCCTCCCTTTTGGGAGGCATTTCTTAGACTCGCACGAGGCATAGCCTCGTTTTGGCGCTAAGCTTGTTTTCATCCTATAACGCCATGCAATTGCTGTTTTCATTTGTTATCTTGACATACGTGTTAAACTTGTGATTTTCTTCACAAAGTATTAGCTTGACGGTAGCTACAGCTTGAATGACCTAAAAAACTTCCTCTTAAGGCGGGGGTACACATGAAAGCCGTATTTTGGCTGGGTAGTATGTTTTTTATGCAAATATCTCGTTGACGTTTCAAGCAATCAAGAATCTCTTTGCTCATTTCACATATCTATGTTTTGGGTTGTTTTGTAAATTTTTTGGTGATTTTTAGGTATATTTGGAGAGAAATAGTTTTTCTTAAAGGATTAGTAAAATTGATGGAAATAGGAAATTTTGAAGATTTGGTGTTGTTTTAAAATTAGAGTTTGAAATTAAAAATTGGTTCATACACTCCAAACAGTTGCCCAACAACCTGGGGTGCCATTGTGCGGTCAGGCAACTGTCTGGTGGTGTTCCATAACCCTTTTTTTTCCCTTTCAACCTCTCTTTAAACTTACCAAAATTTCACTTAAATTCACGTGTACCCCCGCCTTAAAGGCGGACAATTTCGAGTATTCTTGACGTTTAAATCAAGTTTTTAATGCCAGATATATTCATCTGATATGGATACAGGTTAAAACGCGTGTTTTAAACATGTTTATTAAAAGGGAAAAAACGAAAAATAATTCAAGCAAAATGCTCCTCGTTCTCTGCTCCCCCCTACCCCCCTCATGGGGGTAGGGTTAACGGGAGCAGAGTCTCTGCAGAGTCCCACCCTCACCGGTCCACCCGCACGAGGAGCCTCCAACATCTCTTCGATGCAACTAACTTTAAGTAGGAGGTGAAAAGCTCTTTGCCTCCCTTTTGGGAGGCATTTCTTAGACTCGCACGAGGCATAGCCTCGTTTTGGCGCTAA
>OZ026598.1:8165123-8167623 GCA_964020085.1 Micromussa lordhowensis | reverse complement strand
ATATTTAACAAACTAGCAAAGCCGTGAGTGCCAAAGTTTTACTCCCAAGAAATTTTCAAAAAATAACTGCATTCTTGGTGATTGGTATATGACGGTGACGTTTCTTTATTGACTATCATTTAGATTTTTTCATTGCTTACCGTTCATTTATTAAGATTTTTTCTGTATTCTGTAAGGCTGTGGTAGAGCTGATTCAGCTGACGCTTTCAGCGCAAAAGAAATTAATATGAGTAGAGTAAGAGAGTAATAGAGTCTAATATGAACAGCAATAGCGACACTCACTGCTTAGCCCTAGGCTTTGCGCGGTGATAGTAATAAGAGAGCGTGTATGCCCGAGAGCTGGGCGATTCTGAATGAGAACTCCCCAGAAGCACGCCACAAGGACGTGTAAGACTAGAAACAGTCACGTGACTAAGGTGCTAGTCGGATATAGATCTGGTTGGTGAACGGTGGCTGGGAAAGAACTTCTTTTTCAAGCCTGTCAATCAGGTTTCTTTCTTTGCCTTGCCAAAGAAAGAGGCTGCAGAGGAATTTATCTCAGTTTGATTGTTTAATTCTCTTTTTTATTCTGATAGACATACAATAGGCAATGATCATTAGTTTGTAAGAGAGAATGCACTATGGTGTATATGCATTTGCAATAAACTGAGATAAGAAAACTAAGTATGAGAGTATAAAATATAATTACAGTGAAAATACTTTCTTGTCATGCTTCAAGTGTTTGTTCTTGTGCAGCTACTGACAGGGAAACAACTGGACACGTTTGTGATATTTCTTCCTCATAACTCATTCCTAATTCTACTCATTTTGGAAGCAGCATTTATAAATGCTCAGGGCGCCTTCTTCTGCTCTTCGTTTCCGTCAAAACGTGTAAAATTATTCCGTCACTGAGCACCATTATTTTTTTTTTCGCAATGGGAGTAAAGTGGTTTGAGTTGAGGGTATCCTGACATTAAATAAAACAAAATCTCAACAAAATGACAGAGTTTTGGATCGTTGCGCAACTCCTACAGCACACTAAGAAGATGTGTAGTTAAGTAAGCTGTTACTCTCGGCACCAGTCTCTTAGTTAAAAAAATCCCGTTTTTTAGATTTCAGTTAGTTTTTACGAATCCACCCTCCTGGACGATCGCGATCGTGACTTGAAAGGGATTATGCGCGCTATACCTTGAAAATAAGTGTATATGCAGGAGGGATTACCTTGTTTAGACTATCTTACGAGGAAAGATGTTAGACTCACTGTTAGAACGTTTGGCTCTCCGTCTACAAAAGCCGGTTCCCGCAATGCAGAAGCTGGGAGGCGGGTGCTACAACGCTATGGCACTTGACACTACGACAGTACACTGAAGTATCAATGAATCGACCTTTGGCTTGAAACACTAGACAAAAACAATGATATAGTTGCGCTTAAATTAATTTGACTTGAGCAAATATGATGAAAATGTTTGATAAAAACCTAGCACACGTTCACGAGTATAGGCGATCGCGAGCAACAAATTTGTAGGGCGCTTTCCAACAAGATAGAAACACGATATATTATTGTTAAGTTTGAGGTAACAATCTGTGCCAAACGAAAAGCGCAGAACAAAACTTAGACTGGCGAATCTTCAAGATGACTGGTCAATCCTTGGAACGAGATATTTTGTTTGGATTCCAAACAAAGGAGATGTCCACTGTCTGTAACTTTGCGCGCAATGATGCTGCAAACTATCAGCCATTTTCTACCTTCTGCTTTTCCCATCACTTAACTCTAGCCTGTCAGGAAGCTTTCCTGTTTGGTTTTTGTGCTGCTCTCTTGGCCGAGTCCACCTTGGCGTTTTCACAAGAGAGGCAATAGCTACGAGCCCAAAACCCAAACCTGGCCGAAACAAGAGAGCCTGTTCACAAGCTAATAAACCTAAACAAGACTAGTGTTTGATTCATCTCCCCAAAATAACTGTACACTAGCACTCTGAAATCACTGATATTTCGCGATATAATTAACGGAGGTAGTCATGCCTGGTACTTTACGACCACTATTTATAAAATAACTGAGCCACTACGCGCGCGCTCGTTGGTCGATAGGTGTGTTTAGATGAGAGTATGTAGACACGGTTGTGACGTTTTAGATTCGCGCGTATTTTTGAGAATAAAAGCAATAGAGCACTTTTTCCGTGTTTATATAGCCACTCGGAGGGTTGGGAGAATTCTCGAAAGTTATGCAAACCCTCGACTACGTCTCGGGTTTGCATACCTGTCTCGAATTCGCCCACCCCTCTTCGTGTTTAGATAAGGCCATGTAAACACGTAAAAAGTGCTCTGTTGCTTAAGTCAATAAGACCATGTTGGCATTACGGACCAACTGCCACGTTTTTCCGCGGGATCAAGAAAGCTCAGTAAGTCATCTTTTATGACCCCAGCACTACGTGTAGTTCCGCGGAATTGGTTGATTGTTGGTCTGTCACAAACTCGTGTACAGGTACAAATCAATGTACAGGTGTATCTCACAACTCAATACTAT
>OZ026598.1:8150123-8162623 GCA_964020085.1 Micromussa lordhowensis | reverse complement strand
CAGTGCCATGGCAACATGGGAGTGGCAGTTGTCACAACAAAGGTTATGCTAAAACAAGGTAAACAAACGGTCACCTATAATCACACTTTAAAGGCAAAAAAGCTATTTTCCATATGTCTCTCTCTGTTCCCTGTCATGAGTTCTAACTATGATCTAGTCTCTATCATCCACAAATCACATTGCACATATTAAAATAAATATTTTAATCATGAATTTACTTTAATTTGATCCTTTCTTTAATTGTTTATACACTATACAGTAATTTTTACCACAAAACCTGCATTTGGAATCCTCACTCTTTGTGTACATTATTTTGTTTCAAATGCTACTTTATCAATTTAATATTATGTGAAAAAGCTGTATTTGTCTCACTTTTATTTACATGTATGTTGAGTAAGTTTGAGCACTATAATTATGTTAAATTAATATGTTTTGTTGTTTGTTTGTTTGATTCACTTTTGTTCAGGCAAAGCCTGCAAAACAACTGATTGAACGCAAACATTAAAAAAAATCTACCTGGATTTAAAAGAAACACTAAGTTAATAAATTTCATAAAATATCATTACTAACTCACCATTCTGTGCTTGTATTCTTCTGAGGCAGAGGAAATGGCCACGTCCCAGCTGTTTTGTGAACTTGAAATTTTTGCTGGATTTAATCGCCAGAACCTAAAATAATTTATATATATGCATAAATGTATGTACATTTTTTTTGGAATAGTCACATAGGATTCAGCTTATTAATTAATGTATTTCTTGTGATTGCAAAACAATTATATTATTAACAACTGTGGAATAATTAAAAAATAATATAATATATCAATTTACTTTATCTCACATACGTGTGCATTGTGTATTTGTGTAACGAATGTACATATGAAACCATCTAATTGCCTGATTTCATACCGTGAAGGACTAGGTACGAGTCTGTAAATTATGGGATTAAGACTATTGATCCACATAGTCAGAAAGAGCACACCGAGATTCACAAAATCCCCAAGTTTGGTGTTAATCGGGCTAGTTTTCACTGAGATAGAGGCCTTTTAAAACATAAAAAAAATACAAAGAAATGTATTGAAATCCGGACAAATACGGACATTTGTCCGGATTTCCACTTGCAGCCCTTTTCATGCATCAACTGAGCCTACATGCCATGCACATGCATGATGCTACAAGAGGATAATGGGAAGAAGGGAGGGAGAGATGCATATTAATTAAGAGAATGGACATTAATTTAGTAGAAAAAGCAAATGAAAAAAAAAATAATTAAAAAAAAAAAAACAAGAATAAACACACTGTAAACTAGACCTTCGTCGGTAAGGTGCTTTAATTTGGCAGTATACAGTCATGACATGTACCTTTGTAGGAAAAGGTATTTAAAATTATCAATTACAACTTACTTTGTAGGTCTTCCAAATGCCATATCATCTTCCTTTAAACAGAAAATAATGCAGAAATTCCCATTATGAAGTTACTAAAAAAATTAAATATTCTTTTTCTATTGTTCTAAGATTTTTGTTTTAATTGCACAGTAATTTCATTGACCGTGTCAATTGATACAACTTAGAGGCAGGTAAACGTATACATGTATGCTGTGGTTTAGATCTATCTTTGGTTTAAAATTTTTATTAATTACTGTTTCATAATCATTGTCACAATCTAATCAAAACGGCAAACTAATCAAACTGGTTTGAAAAGTATAATATTTTAAATACATCCAACATCCAATTAGTCAGTGGTTCTCTAACCCAGTCTGGGCACCAACAGGTTACTTGCACCCTAATCAGCCTTGAACCCCCATCTTAGATCTGCCCTCACTGTAGTTGTTGATTGAACCGTTATTCAGGATTAACTCATAAATATCATGACGTACATGTATGGTTTATCAGCAAATCAGGTCCACTAAACCATGATTTAAGGCTGTATGTACAAAATATTGGTAGAGGGGCCTTACTGAAACATAGAATGGACCAGCAAAGTCTCTAATCACTCCTGATGACATAGCGATTCCCATGTGACCAACAAAAGGAAAAAGCCATCTGAAAAAGAAGAGTAATGTGACAATGGCCAAATAATTAACTGTGTAGAGTACAATGCATGGACTGTAAAGTGGGACATTCTCACCATTCCACATGAGCTACTAAAGGATACCAAAGGTTTTTTGTTCAATGAATTCCCTATAAACATTGGCAAACTTGACTTTACAAAGTAAAATGATTTCCTAAAAGAACTACATGTAAATAACCTTCACAATAACTAAGCATTGGGTCTTTTGCTGGTTAGTCAAGAAGTTAAAGAAAACAAACAAAACTTTTAAATTTCAAAAACATGTTTAGACAGAACCTACTGTACATGTCATTTTCAGCTGACTGATGTACAAAGTGTTAGAAGAAGAATTTATAATAAGTAGAAAAAATGCTAATTGTGACAACAAAATGACACAAAGCGTGAAATTGTGAGATTTATAACGATAGTTTTAGATTGACTTAGAAAACTAGTTAAATACAATGTAGCTTGTTAGTTAATATAATTAATATATTTCTTTAAATATTGTTAATTTATATTTTTGTAATTTTTCATGTACAGTACGACTCCTAGGAAGAGCATTTTTATGATAAGTTTTGTGTTTTAAATAACGCAGTGTCTCTATGTCTGGCAGCCGGACAGGTTTTTAAAAATACTCGATGTCAGTCAAAATTATTATTCTTTATAATTTCAGTCAATAATAATATCAAATCCTTGTTTATATGGCTGAATACTTCACTATTTCCACCATAGTGAGCCAGGCACCTGTAATAGCCGCAAGCTATATAGGAGGCGAAAGATCAGAACTATTTGACTTTTAATATCCAGTCAACAACATGGCGGGAACTACATGCCAAAGAGCGCGAAGCACGACGGTTCACATGGTGCTTACGTCACCGGAAGTGCATTTGAACTACATATCATCACATCCCTCTCCTCCTGATGAGGTGAGTTATAGCAGCAAACAAACAACAACTAACTAGTACAAAGGAGCATAACTATAAGTCAACAACAAAAGTTCCTTTGTTAATAGATCAACATTGTTCAACAAAGAGCAGGTCATATGTCCAGCTTTTCGGGGGGTTTGCTAATCCTGCCACTCCGAGTTACATAACTGCCTGGGAATGCGGCAGCTTGATTCTCAAAGGGGGCATCTTGTACCACAGCTTGCTCATCTGTATCTGGTTTGACTTCTATGTTGCTCTGGGGGGCAGGACGTATATGGGTTCTGGTGCGCCTCAGCTCTCTTCCAGTCGGGGTTGACACAGCATATGATCGGGGGACTCCCGCAAGCTTTTCTCTCACTTCGGCTGGTTTCCATTTCAGTGTCGTTTGATCCTGGATGCTTACTCTTTGTCCTGGTTTTAGTGCAGGAAGTTGCCTTGCGGACCTGTCATGGTAGAACTTTTGCAGCTCCTGTCTCTCCTCTAGTCTGGGGGTGACTACTTCGTTTAAGGCATCTCTAGGGATTTTCCTCGGGAGGTTGTCCTGGATTGCTCGACCAAGAAGTAGTTCAGCAGGCGATGGCAGTTTGTGATCAATGGGTGTGGTTCTAAGGCACAGGAGGGCCATGTCAGGGTCGCTGTGAGTGGTTTTCGCTTTGCGAAGAGCAGCTTTAACTGATTTCACCTGGCTTTCAATAAAACCATTGCTACGTGGGTAGTGTGGGGAGCTTGTCACATGCTGGAAACCCAGTTCTCTTGCAAAATCTTGGAATGCTTGACCACTGTAGTGGGGCCCGTTATCGGATCTTACTACCTTGGGAATGCCCTGCTCGCTGAAAATCTGTCGCAGCATTTTGGTTACTGTGTGGCTGTTGACTTGTCCCCTTGGTATTTGCCTAACAAATGGATACTTCGAGTAATAATCAGCAACTACTAGATACTCTGAACCCTCTAAGGTAAAGAGGTCTGTACCAATAGTGTGCCATGCCCTTGGTGGCACCTCTGTGAGGATCAGGGGCTCTTTTTGCTGGCTTGGGTGCAGCTCCTGGCAAGTGCTACATGTCTTGGTTATTTCATCGATGTCTTTGTTTAGCCCTCTCCAGTATACGGCGGTCCTAGCTCTGAGCTTTGTCTTCTCAATTCCTTGATGTGCTGCATGGAGCTTTGTCAAGATTTCCTTCTGTAGCACAGTGGGGATAATGATGCGGTGACTCTTCACGACTATCCCATCTTCTACAGCGAGTTCATCGCGAAAAGGCCAATATGGTTTTAAGGGCACTGGGACTTGCTGGATGGTCGACGGCCAACCAGAGTGGATCATTTCCTTCAGTGCATTGAGCTCTGGGTCTGACACGGTTTGTTCTCTAATTCTCTGCAAAATGCTGTTACTGAATTGAGGGTGGATGTCGTGTACTTGAACATTCATCCCAGGGATGGCTTCTGTTTCTTCTGGTGATAACCGGGAGAGTGCGTCTGCGATCTCGATGCTCTTGCCTGGTTGGTAGCGGATGACAAGGTCATACGGTTGTAGTCTCAATAGCATCCTCTGAAGACGTGGGGGTGCGGCTGTCAAGTGTTTTAGGTGAATACTCTCGAGGGGCTTGTGATCAGTGTTGACTGTGAAATTGTGACCAAACAGGTACATGTAATTATGAAACTTCTCACACCCGTACACCACAGCAAGCAGTTCTCGTTCAATGTTTGCATATCTTGTTTCCACATCAGTGAGTGCTTTGCTCGCAAAAGCAACAGGTTTGTTATCCTGTAAGAGTACTGCGCCCAGGCCTTTCAGTGAAGCGTCAACTTGTAAGGTCATCTCCTTCTTTGGATCAAAGTAGGTTAGAGTGACTTCACTACTGATGGAGTCCTTGATTTTGTTGTAGGCTTCTTGGTGTGCTGGACTCCAGTCAAATTGGTGGCTTTCCTTTAGGAGCTCTCGAAGTGGGGCTGTTAGTGTGCTTAAATTCGGGATGAAGGGACCCATGTAGTTTGCTAGACCTAAGAAGGTCTGCAGTTCCTGGCGGCTGGTTGGAGCTGACATTTGTTTCAGTGCCGAGATTTTGTTTGGGTCTGGCTGGATCCCGTCTTGGCTACAGACTACGCCATAAAATCTGATTTTCTCCTGCTTTACAAAGCATTTCTCAGGGTTCAGCTTCAGGCCTGTATCTTGGCATCGTCTTAGCATACCATGCATGTTTCGGTCATGCTCTTCACTAGTTTTTCCAAAAACTACGATGTCGTCTGCAATTCCTGCCACCCCTCCACACCCCTCAAATGTTTGGTCAATTTTGGTCTGAAAGATGTCTTGTGACATTTTCAGCCCAAAGGGCATGCGGTTGAATCTGTATCTACCAAAAGGGGAATTGAATGTGGTGAGGTAACTCGACTCCTTGTCGAGAACAACGTTCCAGTACCCACACTTAGCATCAACAATGGAGAAAACTGTAACTCCGGTCAGTTTGGGCAAGATCTCTTCTAAAGTGGGGGTAACATGGTGTTCTCTCTGGATGGCTGCGTTGAGATCTTTGGGGTCTAAGCAAAGTCTCAACCTCCCATTTTGTTTCCGTCGGTAGACTAGACTGTTAACCCAGGGTGTGGGTTCACCTTCCTCAAGTTTGGTAATGATGCCGTTCTTGACCATATCATCCAATTCACTCTTGATGTCGTCCTTGAGGCTGACTGGCACGCGTCGTGGAGGATGAATCACTGGTGGAACACTGGGGTCAACTGTAATATGGTATTCCCCTTGGAACTTCCCGATGCCATTAAAACACTCAGGGTATTGTTGTATCAGATCTTGCTTGTCTTTTATCGGGGTGGTTTCCTTGGCTGGTTCAAGATTCCTGTCCTTTAGGCATCCATAGTTACTGATGTGGGGATGTTGTGCCTGTATAGCACAATTAAACTGTAGCAGGTTCAGGTCAGTGGAAGTTGGCAGGCCGATGATTGCAGGACCTGGGATGTCAGTGACGTAAAAGGGTGCGAGTGTGCTCTCTTTCCCGTAAGTGCAGGGTATGGTGACTATGCCATGGTGTTTAATTTGCGAGCCTCCATAGGCAGTGAGCACAACATTTGAAGACAGCAGGGCCTTAGGTTTGAGTTTACCACTGTTGTCTACTTGATGTGGGAACATCTCACGGTAAAGTATCATGGGTAGTATGTTGCCCTGGGCCCCAGTGTCAAGTTTGGCTCTTAGGGTGGTCTTCCTGTTGTCGCTCTGCGCCAGGTTTACTTGAAGGGATACAAATACTTCATCTCGACTAGATGCAGGTGTACCATGTGTTAGATTTGCTATGGTGACCGATTGGAAAATAATGGATTCAAAGGTTGTTTCTGCAGCAGAATCCCTTGAATCTTCTATTGCGTGAATCCGTTGTCTGCGGGCCTTGGAGTGGCAGACTTCTGCAAAGTGGTTTAATTTCTTGCAGTAGAGGCATGTCTTACCATGTGCTGGGCATTTGGCTGATGTGTTGTGAGGGCGACCACAGTTTCCGCAAGCTCTCGTTCCCCTGGGAGGCTTGAAAGGTGGGGATACTTGATATGCTGGGGGGTGGTTTTGGTGTTGGGTATCCTGTGGCTCTTCCCCTTGGTTTCGTCTCTGTACTAAGTGTATAGACCCATCTGCGGTTTCAGCTGCCATGGCTGTGAGCTGGGCTTGAGAGGATTCGTGTGACCTTGCAATTTCTATAGCTTTATCCAGCGTTAACTTGGCTCCCTTTGAGATTAACTTTTCTCTGACTTTGAGTGAATTCGTTCCGAAGACTATACGGTCTCGAATCATTTCTTCTGGGTCTTTGAAATCACAATCCTGGGCTAGAATTCGTAATGCCGTGATGAATTTCTCCGCTGTTTCTGATGATTCTTGGACTCGACTGTGGAATTTGAATCTGGCAAAAACAGGATTTGCTTTGGGACTTACGTGATTCTCAAAACGTTCGTAGTATGTTTCTAATTTCTTACGGTCATCGTCGGAAATGTCAGACCACGTGTTGTAGATATCCCTTCCTTTCTGACCGACCCAGATGAGTAGATAGCTGCATTTCTCCTGTTCTGTTCTGGATTTAAGAGGTCCTGTAAACATTAGCTCGACGTGTTGCTTGAAACGCCGCCAGTTTTCCTTTGGGTTGTCGCCGTCCCACTGCATAACTGGGCATTCGATGCCGCTTAAAGCCATGTTTCCGAGGTTTTTGGTTTACTTCTGACACCATGTAATAGCCGCAAGCTATATAGGAGGCGAAAGATCAGAACTATTTGACTTTTAATATCCAGTCAACAACATGGCGGGAACTACATGCCAAAGAGCGCGAAGCACGACGGTTCACATGGTGCTTACGTCACCGGAAGTGCATTTGAACTACATATCATCACAGCACCCAGTATACTGGTATTTATAACATAGCTGTTCCATTGCGGCATGCCCCGCACCAATTTCCTGAAAAATACATGTAGCTTTAGCTAGAATGGTGTGGTTGTCTGGAACAGCTTGTCCCCTGAATTGTGGCAAGCAAAATCACTTCAATCTTTTTGAAATGGTTGTCACGATTTCTTCGTCTGAAACGATTTAACGCACACAGCATCTCTGTAAAACAGAATTTCTTTATTTTCTCTATTTTCACTTTTATTTTTTTTAGATCATGTTTATATAGATTAAAGTACATGTAGATTGTAGTTTTTACTACTGTTATTATATCTGATAGATTTACCGTGTTTAAATAAGAAATAAAGTTCAAAGTTAAAAAAACGTTCAAGTTCAAGACTAAATGACCAGCAGTCAAAACGTTTTCGTAGTTTAGGCTACATTAAGCACTCCAGTTAGCCTAAAAAGCACTCTGGTTAGTCTAAAAAGGTTTCTGGTTTGCCTAAATACATGTAGCTCTCGGTTAGCCTGTTTACGGTTAGCTTTCAATAATGCTAAGGGATAACACTACATGTATATATGCTTAAAAAATTCCGAAACCTGTCGGCCAACTGCAGTGGTGCAGTGGTCATGCCAGCGACCAGTATCGATTCCTCTTGGGGTCGCTTGTTCTTTTTATGTTGTTTTACTTAATAAAAATAGCCTCACTGCTTTCCATTGAGTTTATTTAAAACCTTCTTCCGCTGCCAGACAAGTCATGTAGTAAAACTAGTAAACATTAATATAATATAGATGAAATAAAACAGACAAACAAGCACAGAAATCAGAAAAAAAATTTGTGCTTGACACTGACTCTTTTTAATGTTAGAAACAACGTTAATAATACTTCGACCAAACATAGAAAAATCCCCAAAAATTAACCTTATTAATTAAGCATTATACATGTAGCTAGTTATTTAAATACCTGCCTTGCAGGTATTTACCTGAGTCGCTTACCTGAGTCGCTTGACGATCTTCCTAAATAAATCGGCAAAGAGAACGGCACGTACCTTCCTCTTTCCTGATTTATCTAGGGAAGTTCGAAGCGACTCTGCTCGCAGGGTATAAAAAAAAAACGATATACGGAAATGCATTGCATTTTACAGAAGTAAAAAAACAAATCGTGTATTCTTATACTTACGTTAAAACGGGAATGGGTGTCCAAACAATGCAGTAAGGATATCTACTCCGTCCCACATCTATCTTTGAGTAGATATCTTCGGGATCCATGATATTTTCTTGATGATTATCGTCCATTGTAAGTAGACATACCGAAAACAATTTTGCATGCGACTACGCCATATTGGTTGTTGTTCGCCGGGATCATTCAGGTCCTATAATCATGTAGCAGTAAGTCGAGTTTGCTATAGACCGCTGAAGCAACACCGCTGGCTCCTTAGAAACCAAAGCTGTCTCCCAACGCTTCGGAACGTCAATGTTTTGAAATTGTTTGACCCGATCGTTTGTTGCATTGGAATTAGTTGTTGGCGATAATACGCTTTAGCGAATAATTCTTCAGTTTGCTACCCGTGAATTGTGGCAATCAAACAAACGATGATCGAACTCAGGTAACAGGGCCACAAAGCTCAAGGTAAACTAACAATCTTGAGCATAGAACTGTTTTCGTTGTCCAATATTTTAGCGTATAAAGGGGTCGATTTCTTCAGTATTTAATTGTTTAATTTAATGCAGCCAGTGTTATTTAAGGATTTTTATCTTTGATACTTCTTGTACAAATCGAACATGATCGACCTTTGCAGGTGAAGCTCAAAAGTAATGGATCGATTTATACCCGAGCATCCCCTCCCCCAGGAAATTCAGGAGATGCCGAAAGATGACACCGTCTGTCAGTTTTGTGGAGTTAGCTATCTGATCCACAGTGAAATGAAAGCCTTGGAGGAACGTGTTAAGGAAGCTGAAAGAAAAATGGAATATTACATAGGAAGCGTTGAGCGTGAAGAGAAACTAAAGCTTAAGGTAGCTAGTATGGAGGAGGAGAGCGATAAGCTGTCAAGGGCATTGCAGGCTAGTGAAGAAAGGTAGGCTGGATAAATGAAGAAATATAGTAATTAAAATCAAGTATGCCTAGCGTGACATGCCATATATGGGCATGCATGCCCTTTGCATTTTCGTAGTCATTCGCTCGCATGAACCAATTGCGATTAAAGAAGATAATCGAGGAAACTCATACTTGTTTCTGGACTCCATTCTGTGACAGTTAATTTTAAGCTTACAGTTAGTAGAAAAGGGAAATATGAGAGATGTCACAATGTAATTTCAGCCCATGACCTCCCCCCCCCCCCCAATAATAATAACTAACCAAATATCAAATAAATGAATAGGAAGGAAAATCATAAAGCATTTGCAGATGCTTTTCAAAAATATGGTTCTTCATTTTCTTGTTTTTGTGTCTGAAATCAAAATTTCTGTGTCCTGTCCCTAGTATGCAGGCCCGTAGCCAGGATTTTTTACGGGTGGTGCAATCAGTTGATTATACGGACCAACGAGCGCCGGGGGCGCTCTTTACTAGGGGGGTCCGGGGGCATGGCCTCCCGGGAAATTTTGAAAATTAAGTTGTCTGAGACTGCATTTCGTGCGTTTTGAAGGTCAGTATGATAGCAATATAGGTCGCTAAAAGCGAACCTAAAAACGTCAGGATATTTGTCAAATTTTGAACTTCAAAATTGATTTTTTTTTGGCAAAGAGAATGCTTTACGTATGTATTTTACAATGTAGAGAATAACAATGCCAATGTCACTATTTAAAAATAACAAAAATAGAAATAAAGTTGTAAATCCGTATTGTTGACTCGGCTGGCTGCTGATCATCACGATCTTTCAGAAGTGTGCCAAGCTCAAGCCTCCTTGGGTGCATCTTGGTAAACAGAACAACACTATTATTATTTTTTTACTATTTATTTTTTTAACAAAAAAGTGGACCTCAGCAGTCTGCAGGGGGGTGCGGGCACACCCATCGCACCCCCCTCCCTACGGGCCTGGTATGATTACTATTTACATGTACAATGTAATGTGTAAAGTGTTCCGCTTCTTGTTTATATTCATCATGTTTTAATTAACTTGCAGAACAAAGATTCTGGCACAAGACTTAACCACAAAGCAAGAACAGATTGAAAGTCTTAAACAAAAGATTAGGGACCTAGAGAATGAAGTTCAAAGCAAAGAAGGAGAAGTCACAAGAACCCATTTGAAATTTTCTGATCTTGTAACACAAATGTCATCATTCCAAATGACCTTACAGACACAGAGAACAGCTCTGAATGACATTAAAGTTAATGTTCAACAAAATTACCAAGATATTGCCGAGCAACGTAGCAAAGTTGTTAGCAATGTAGCTCTTACATGTAAGAAGTTTGCTCAAGAGGAAAGAGACTTGAAAGAAAGCTTAAGAAAGGTAAACTTTAATAAAAGAGTGAAAAGGGGTCGGTACAAAACAATTACCCCTCCCTCCCTCCCTCCCATGTGGGCCTCCTTCTGGACCCCAATCTGGACCCCCTATTTTTCTCCCCAAAAATATATGGGTCCATGATTTAAATAACTAAAATTGAAGTATGCATGCATGACAATGAAGTCTACTTAAATCAGTAAAGGAAAATGTGAAGAATTGCATAACATCGTCCCAGTGAGCAGTGAATTATATTCTTGTTTAATGTGTCAGTATACATTTAAGCTGTGAAATGTTGGCTGGCTTTCCATGCGCATAAAGGTGTCTGAAGATGTTTCGCATAGATCTACATGTACACCTGAAGTAGAACACAGTTGTCCTAAACCACTGGTCGGGAATTAACTTTTTTTTATAAAAGTTAGTGGATCTCTGTGCTGCCATACAACATCCTCTATGTATTATCTGTTGTTTGGTTGTTCTAGGCTGAGAATGAAAAAAGTCTCCACCTTGAGGCCATTGGTAAAACTGAAGCATTGGTTCAGGAGCTAAAGCAGAAATGCTCTCAGCTGGAAAGCAAAGTTACTGACCAAGAGAATGAACTGGGAAAAACAAAAGAAAAGAACAACATGTTTAACAGTGAAATAATGCAATGCAAGGAATTAATAAGGTAAGTAATGTGAATGGGTAGATATTTTATTCATACAGTAACTTGATATCATTAAATGTATGCACTGACTCAAATATGTTGTTGTTCAAATGGGTCCCCAGTGAAGTCAAGATATATATTTTACATGTAGCTGTTAAAATACTTATTTTTGTCTATGATTATCTTACACTGTTGTCTCTAATATGTAACACGGTTTCAGCTGTACCAAGGTGGAAAATCTTACAGGTTCTTATATTAATATACATGTAATCTTTAAAGACCTTCTTAATAATCCTTACAGATAGGAATCTTTCAAGGACTCTTAAAAGATCTTGGAAGATCCTGACAAGAAGGATCAAGATCCTCAAAGAACTTGAAAGTGAAAATTCTGTAGGATCTTTGAGGATCTTGGCTGGCAAGAATTGTCTAGGATCCTCAAAGATCTTCATGGATAAATCTTGAAGATCCTTGAATGATTTTCACCTGGTCATTGGTATGTCAGTGGAGATGTAAAATCGATATAACAAGATTAGACGTATTTATCAATGTACGCATTGCAGACCTATAGTCTCTATAATAAAGCTCTCTGTACGCATTGCAGACCTATGGTGCCAGAGACTATCATTATGATTTGTTTGGGGGAGGGGGGGGGGGGGGGGTACTACCATATGAAAAGGACCGGGGTGCTCATCGTAGCTTTCAGGGGTCGAAAAAGCAGTTTTGGTAACTCTTAGGGTGTTCAGCCTCACAAGGCTAGGTTATTGAGCTGAAAAAATAAGACAGGAGGTAATTTGTTGCTTTATAATTGGTACCTTAGGGGTGAAAAAAAATTCAAGCCACGCCCACAAATAGGATCTTGGTGCCTCTAAGGTGTTCTTTTGAAAATTTCCGACAAGCACCCCGGTCCTTTTTATATTGGAGTTCCCCCCCACCTCACCACCATGCGATGTCCCCCATGCAACCATTCTCCCTAATGTGTGTTCAAAAGGAACTGACAGTGAGATGTCTCCCACAGTGCATGTTTTTATCTTCTGGAAAACTATTTTTTTAAAATCTCTTTCAGTTCAAAGTCTAACGAAGCCAATGAC